>CM062805.1:45354740-45954740 GCA_031772625.1 Pinus tabuliformis | reverse complement strand
CAAGATTGTTAACATGTTTGTTCTTTTCTTATGGTTTGTATTGCTTGGTCTTTACGAGAATGTTTGTTTTTGGGTTTTGAGATGCTTTTTGGGTTTCTTTGAGGAAGATAGTGGGGAAATTCTCTTGGGTTCCTATAATATCCCTATTGTCTTATGATGTAAAAGTATGTACTTTAATATTAGCTTGATGAACCAAAATCATTTTTGCAGGTTTGATAACCCATGTATATGTGTATATGGATTTTGGGGCTAGATTTCCTAGGAACATATATGTTATTTTGGGAAAGTGGTTGGAGGGCCAAGATTATAAATATTGTAAATGTTATACATATCTTTATATTAATAAAATAATCACTGGTTGTGGAGCCCACTCCATGGCAAAGAGAATGGGGGCAGTGAAACTCCATGGCAACAAACAACGGGTGTGGTGTTTGGTGTTTGGGAAGAGGGCACTTGGGGGGCCACGTGGCTTCAAGGAGGTGCCATGTGGCGAGGTGTAGCCATGCATTATAAAGAAGCTTTTTTTCCAAAAATCAAAGTCCGTCCTTTTCATTAAACAAAAAAGGAGTACATTCATTGTAAAATCTTGGATAATGTACCAAGGAAACAAAAATATAGCCAAGACTTATAGTATTTACATAGAGAGATAAAAATCTTGGTAATATCGCCAAAATCTAGAACAGAATATTATGTTATTGTACAAAAAAACAAAATGAAGATTGTTTGGCAAACTAGATGACAAAGAGAAACATGTCCAAAGGCTGACAAAAATATATCAGCCAACAAATTCTCAAACTCAACAAAGAGTAATAAGAGCCAACAAAAAGATAGACTTTTACTCGAGTAACTAAATTTGTTGCAGTTGATGGCTTGTAGGGAGATGAAGTCTCCCACTTCTCAGAAGCTACAAGCCCTGCCACTTTTCAAATAAAATGTATCCTTCCTCCACAAAAATACCTTTCTTTGATAGTGAGTCAGTTTGGAGATTCAATTCCATGAAGATATGCTAAAAGGAAAGAGTGAGAAGTGATAATTTAATACATTAATTCTATCCATCCAAAATTGTAAGATAAGTGCTTGAAGGTGGATTTTCCCATTTAACTAGTTAACAACACATTTTGAATCCCCATAGACCTGCAAAGAAACAATATCAATGGAAGCAACAACATATAGAAGTGCCCGACAAGCTATGATTTTTTCTTTTGTATTGGTTCCAACTGCAAGGTTCTGCCATATATGGTAGGAAATATTTCCTTGGAGGAGAATAAGAGCCCCACCTCCACAAATGCCATCCTGTTGAGCTCCATAAAAGAAACCAACATTGTCTAATGGGGAGGCCGGAGGAAAAGAAAAGCAATGGGACTTCCTGGGCTTCTAGGGATTAATGTAATCAAAGAAAAAGCCAAGAATATGTGACAGAATCCAGGGTAGATTAATGGAGCAACCCTCAAAAATCAACTTATTACAAACCTTACATACGCCCCAAGCTATGAAAATAGGCAAATCTTTAAACCTTCCCATCTTAAGATCCCACCACTGGATACATGGTTCCAGAAAATTGATTGGTCCACCATCTAGGAAATTTAGAGTGAACAAAACATCCTGCCACAAAGCTTTGCGAAATCATAATGAAAAAAGAGATGGTCAACCTATTCAGGACCTCTCGTACAAAGAACACAAACATTGGGACCAATAAAACCACGACGGAGTATATTATCCCAAGTAAGGATTCTATTATCTAAAGACAGCCAGATAAAACACTCTAGTTTTGGACAAATGGGCCACTACCAAAAATTTTTGATCCACCATTTATCCCTCGAGTAAACGATAGTGGAAATAATCGCATTATAAGAAAGACTGGCAATAACCTGGCCAAAAGAGGAATTCCAACGCCAAACAATAGTGTCCTCCTTATCAGTGAAAGTACAACCACAAAGAGTCAGATTGGAAATAAAAGCATCTCGTTCACACACCATAAAACCCTATAATCCCATATCAAATGAATGTTTCCACCTACCATTGAACATGGCCTGAGAACAGGGCAGAAAAGCTTGACAAAGCTCGAAAACACCACGAGCATTAAATTGTGCAATGAGCTCAAAAGATAAGATATAGAAGGACAACCCCTCAATGAAAAGATCTTTCCCAATGATGACTTGTTCACTATTACCAACCTTCCAAGCAAGCTAGTTAGAAATCCAAGGAAGGGTTGCACCATGTCCCGCCAGATATTCAATCTCGTAGAATAGCTCGTAGGCTTAATAGACCACAACCACTCAAAGAAAGGTTTGTTTTTAAGATATTTGCAACAATAATATTGCTCCAGATATCTGAGTCTGTAATGAACCTCCATAGACTTTTCATTGCCAATGAAGGTTCTTAAAGCCCCATCCTCGATAGCTTTTTGGTTGGGAGGGTATCTCCCATTTTACCAAGTGAAAGCTTCCATTATTTTTATTTCTCACCCAGAGGAAATTAAACATAAATTGTCTAATCTTGTTAATGGTGGATTTAGCGATCTTAGAGAGAGAGATCTAATAAACAGGAGAGCTCTCTAGCTCTCTAAAAATGACTTTACCAAAGTCATCCTCCCCTCTAAAGAGAGTCACTTATAGCACAATTACTAATGCAATGTTCAATACACTTAAGGAGCTAAGACCAATCCTCCGCAAAGTAACAATTAGGCTTAAGGTGGAAGCCTAAGTATGTGAAACCCTACTCCAACAGAGCCACCTTGTATGGAAGAAAAGAGGCAATAAAAACAATAGTCTAGCCTAACATATTATGCTAAAATATGAAGATTTGCATCGACTTACCAACATATCAATTGCAAAGTAGAAAGTGGAGAAGATACATTGTAGGTTTTCCACTCTGAAATCAAGCCATCACCAAATATGAACACATCGTCCACAAAGAGTAAGTGAGTTAGATAGATAACTTTGATACTTTAACTCCTTTTATACAACCATATTTCCTTGCCTGATCAATCATCTTGCTCAAGCCCTCAATGATAAGAAGAAATAATAGAGGAGATAGGTGGCAACCATATCTCATACCTCTAGAAGCAAAGAAAAAAACAGAAGGTGAACCATTTATAAGCATAACAAAATTATTTGAGGAAATGCGTCCCATAATTTAATGTGTCACCTAAAAATCTAATCCAATATGGAGGAGTCTTAGAAAGCTCCAGTGCACCCAGTGATAAACACTAAATCCATCTTGAGGACAAGAGCACTTCATTGTTTGGTCTTTGATGGAACGCAGGGCCTCCTGAGCCAACCCAATGGCATCATGGATCAACCCACTTGAGCAGAAACCAAATTCCTCTGAAGAAAGAGAAGAAGAGAGAACATTCTTCACGTTGTTGGACCATATCTTGGAAATGACTTTGTAAATGAAGTTACACAAAGAAATCGACCAACAATCATCAAAAGTAAGAGGCTTCAAACATTTGGGAATAAGCGCTAAGAATGTAGTGTTGATCACCCCAAAAACCTTCCTAGAGTTTCTAGCCTCCTCTACTACACTAAGAATATATTTCCCAATCAGATCAAAAAATACAACACAAAATTCAATAGTCCATCCATTTGGGCTTGGACTCTTATCCTTGGCTAAAGATCTAAGAACCTCTTTAATCTCATCAAGGGAGACAAGTTCTCCCATCCTAGCAAAATCTTCCATATAAAAAAGTCAAGGAAATGTTGTAATGCCTTAATTTGGTCATGAATCAAACAGAGTCTTGGGTCCTTGAAGAGCCTAAAGAAGTGGGCCCTTGCAACCTTCTCCAAATCCCATTGTGAACAATACCATTTACCTTCATTATCCTGAATGTCCCATATGGCATTTTCGTTTCTTCGTTGGGAGGCAAATTTATGGAAAAATTGTGTATTCCCATCACCTTCCTTAATCCATATAGCCCTTCTCTTTAAACACCATTGTTCCTCCTCTACTCTAAGTAGGTAAGCCTTGCTCTAAGTAGGTAAGCCTTCCTTTCAAGAATAGAGTCTACTTTTAAATCTTTTGAGCCATAGTCAATTTGATCCATCCATCCTCCACATTTTGTCACTCATCCATTACTCATCAATATTCTTTATCATTATTCATCATCATTTTATTACCTCACCATCATATTAGTAATCATCATTAATTTCATGGAAGGATTCAGACAGTGGCTTTCAATTATGTACTCATCATTAAACCCGTTGTGGGGGTTCTCGAATTGACTAAGGAATTTTGGTTAGCGAGCCTTGTGCTTAGACTTTGGAACCGACTAGAGTGTTAGTGACTGGTTGGTGGGCCTTGGAAGGTGGGAATCGCAGAGACTAGCAGGTCCAAAAGAACAGTGTGCCACTTGGGGTCTAAAACTAATCGAGCCAATTATGCCTTGGAAGGGTACCTGGAAACCCAGGAAGCAACGCAAGCTCCTAGAGCCCTGTTTTTGAGAAGTTCTTGGTTGGTCATAAGGCTCCCTGAAAGGTTAGGCATCACAGAGGGACTAGTAGATCCTAGAGAAGGTTGTGCCACTTGGGAGAAGTAGAGCGCAGTGGTTGGAGTTGTAATTGTTGAGTTGATGCCTTGGTCATGGATGTGTTGTTATCGCATTATCGTTCCCTGTGGAGTTGTAGTTGTAGCTTGAGGGTGACCTACGGTTGAGAGTGATGAACCATTAAGTCTATGGTTGGGTGGAACGTGGAGAGCCCTCAACCAATTGCTCTTTTGATACAAATAAGTGTTTATATTCGTTGTACATTGACTATGATTTTATGGTCCAAACCCTAGATTTCAGGGTTTTGTGATATAATGATTATATTTCTTTTATATTCTACTATGCATACTTGTTGGCATGTATTTATTCATAGTTATTGTTTAATGTGAGAATACATTGATGGTTAATATATGAATAATGGTTTCCTATGTTGTCAAATGTGAAAGGTCATGGTTAAATTAACTATTAAATTTTGTTATGCAATGTTGCAATGATTATTATATGAGTTAAAAATTTGTATCATTGGCATTCTACGTTACATTCACTTAATATGAGTATTGCCAAGCGTAGAGATAGTCGTGGTAGGGTTAAGGTTTCGCTTTCAAAGATACATTGAGTGTTTTGAAGCATTGTGGTTGTAGTAATATCGTTTTTGGGGACATTATACTTCCCAATTCCCTTCAAACTATGAGAATCTCGCCACATGTAATGAAGAAACAACATTCTATTGTGGTTTTGAAGACATTATGAAGCAATAATTATATTTTAATTTACCTAATAATAATAATAAAATTTAATTTTGATCTACATGTTTTTTAAATTCATCTTTTTATTCCCCAATGGGGGTGAGGTCCTTGAAACACGTGGAGGAGGAGCCTCAGTGTGAATACAGGTGGAGTGGGGGTGACGGGCAGTCCTTCCAGTCCTTTCACCAAAGCGCATGTAATGGGAGGAGTAATATCAACAAGTTGGCAACTCATGTGAGTATTAATATTGTGTTGGAGTTTGGGGGTGGCAAACGGTTAAGACGTGGGAAGATGAGGGAGCCCAACATTTGTATCCGCGCTCTAGTCTGGTGTTGGACCTCGCAGTGGCCTCTGGAAAGAAAACAAAAGTGTCGCAAGAGGTTATTTGGTAGGAGTGGTTTGTGTGTACTCGTCCTAGGCATTTGCTGGAACAGTGTGTCACGTTGGACCCTGTTACAAAGGCTCTTTGTTATTATATGTGTGCGTAAGGATGGGAAGTTGGCGGGATGAGACCTCTTCCATTCAATTTCCTCTTGGCTTATTGTTAAGCGTGTTTGCTCAGGCTAGAAGTGGAAGTTGGAACCAACAGTATAGGAAACTCCATGGGTGGTGGCGGAAAACTAGTTTCAATTTCCAATTTTGTGACCTCCGGCGTGGGTGCGACGGTGTTTGGCGGATTGGTGGGTGGTCTCTGCGAGGTTAATTTGGAGGCTAGTCATCGCCATGGGGGCAACTATGCTCAGGCATCAGCAACTCTGTCTTCATCTTTATTTCAATTGTTTGTGCTGGTGTGGTGGGCAGCGGTATTTGGTTTCTCTAGTGGTGGTGGTCTTTTTCAAGTAGTGGGCGGTGGTATTGTGTTTCTCTCGTGTGGTGGGTGGTGGCATTTGGTTCCTCTGATGGTGGTGTTTGGTTTCTTTGGTGGGGGGTCTGGCCTATGGATTTTGAACACGATGGCTCGTCATCTCTGTGAATTATGAAACCCTCTACACGGCGTGGGTGTTCCCCCTCCCTAGCCACCCTTGGCCCTGTGGGTGTGACAGACTCAACAATTACCAGTGGGGCTCCCCACTAGGGTGGCAAGACCGCTTGATGCGTGCGACTGGCTAGTGTGGGAGCACGTGGAGGTCATGGAGGAGGTAAATAAGGTGCCAGTAGGTGTGGTGGTATGCGGGTTCAGAAGTCGAGTTGTCAGGGTGGATGGCTCGTCATCTTTGTGAATTATGAAACCCTCTACACGGCGTGGGTGTTCCCCCTCCCTAGCCACCCTTGGCCCTGTGGGTGTGACAGACTCGACAATTGCCAGTGGGGCTCCCCACTAGGGTGGCAAGACCGTTTGATGCATGCGGCTGGCTAGTGTGGGAGCACGTGGAGGTCGTGGAGGAGGTAAATAAGGTGCCAGTAGGTGTGGTGGTACACGGGTTCAGAAGTCGAGTTGTCAGGGTGGAGGAGGTAAATAAGGTGCCAGTAGGTGTGGTGGTACGCGGGTTCAAAAGTCGAGTTGTCAAGGTGGCAAGGGGAATCTTGGGTCTAGTCGAGTCGAAGCGAATGAAGGGCAGGGTATCTAGCATTGCTGCTTGGAGAACTGTCGAGCACTTATCAATAACCTGATAGAAAGAGTGGACACAACTAAGAGATTCTGTCGCAAGGAGCATGCAGAGCAAATGGCAACGTTGGACCGAATGCACTATTTTCAGTGCCAAGTCCAAGAGAGACTGGTGGTGGTTTGGCGAGGCCAAAATCAACTAACCGAGAAAGTAGAAAAGCTAGAGACTTGGCTAGCACACTTTGAAGGGCACGTTCAGTGTGACTTTCATCCTCCACCTCCTCCAAGAACAAACCCGGACAACCTTGCCCCATCACGTTAGACAACTAGTATGCTCTCTGGTTTTTTTTTATGTTTTATCTGTATTTTGGTGCCTCTGGGCCTATCGTTTATGGACAATGTCCCTAGTTTCCCTTTTGTATTTTTGTCATCTAGTTCAAATTTTGGTCAACAAACCCGATCGGGGTGAGACCCACTGTTTTCTAGACCATCGAATGTACTCCTTTTTTCCTATATGAATAGAACATTGACTTGCAAAAAAAACTCATCTTTTTATTGTGAGTAGATTTTTTTTTAAATAATCTTCAAAACCTCTTGGTTGGATATTTAATATCTTTGAACTTGTATTTTTTTGGTAAATTTAAATCTATTAATTCCAAAAAACCAAATTATATCGTGAAATCAAATACTCCAAATTACATTTACATTTTCTACATATCTAGATTTAAAAACCAAGGTTATTCGTGGGTTTTTCTTTCTTACCCTTCCTCCTACAAACATCAATCCACACACTCGGGCCATTCGACACCGTAGAGGATAACGCTGACACTTCAAAATTTTGAGATTACCATCACATCTGATTCAACTAAACTCAAAAGGTCTTTTTTGCTATCAAAATGATCTGACTCATCATTGCACTTCTACCCACAGATAGTCGAAACAATTATGGCTAAAGTTTTATCATTGTCCTTTGGTAAAATAATATCTTCTTTGTTGGGGGTTGCATTGGTGCAGCGAGGCACTGCCTAATATCCTGAGGAGCTAAGGGTTTAGGAGATTCCTATTGATTCTAAGAGTTATTCTTCTTTTGACCTGTAGGAGTCTTCAGGTCACTCTAGACACGGTAGCTTCTCCACAATTCCTTATTGCAGAAAACCCCTTTTGAGGGGCACACATTCTACATACCTCGGATTTTGGCAAATTTTGCATCTAAAAGCCGAGTTTTTGTAATCCAATGGCTAGATATACTCCTTATCCTCCCATGTTAGGACAATTTTGTTTGGTAAATCCCTGCTAAGATCCACTTCCACCCATATGCAAAGATCACTAACAAAACCCTTTAATGATCTATCACTATCTACTTTGATATAGCTACCAATAGAGTCACCAATACCCTCTAAGATCTCTGGCATGATCCACTGAAGAGGCAGTTTGGGAGCCTAACCCAAACTGGTACAAGCAAGGACATCATGGTTAGAGGATTAAAATCTGAGAACCATGGTTGATTTGAAACCACACTTGTTGGTTCGAAACGCATCGACCAAAATCTTCGACGTGATTTCTTCAGAAAATATTTTATATGTCAAGATATGGATCACAAAAGCTTGAATTCGAAAGCCATGGTTGAATTGAAAGCCTTGTACGGCTCAAAAACCAAGGCCCCTAATTTAAGACCTCCTTCTGATCTTCCAAATCTTTAAAGAAAACCATGAAGTATTCCCTTGAGAAAAAAAGAAAATCTATGTTCTAGGTCTAGTTTGTAAACTCATCCTTTAAGGGCAAATGTCAAACGCCAAAAGCCATTAAAACATCACATAATGGGTCTAACTTTCAAAATCTGTTGTTTTTCTCTTATTAATGCTCTTGTTCACCTCTAATATTGGGATATCACCACAAAAGCCTAGCCAAAAAGTTCCTTTGCAATCAAAAGATTTTGGCCAAGATTCATAGCTTCAAAGGCTCCTTTGAAAGACATAAACCTTAAAGAAGATTGGACTTGTATTAAAATTATGTATTGATTAGGTTGAATTGTATTAAGTTAAATAATAAAATATATTTTAATTTAAATATACATATATATATATAATTTGTACAAAATTTTTGTATTGGACAAAAATGAATATTTTCAACTTAGATTTTGTTTTCATGGTAACAAGTGAATTACTAACTTTGAAAGATTGTTCAAAACTAGATCCACTATTCAACTCAATATCAAGATATTCAATTTTTCATGTCCCTTTGGATTTATAGGAATTGGTCATTACAAGGCTAAAAGCTTGTGTGGCCCATGCTAAGTGCAATTCCTAGGTGACTCAAATTATCTAACAAACAAAAAAAATGACTATTTAAATAAAAATAAAAATAAGAAATGTGTAATATCACTTAAAACTGAATTGTTTGGTCCGTAGATACTCCTCATCCACTATGTTTAATGTCACTTCTATGTTTAATATGACTTATAACTGGATTGTTGACATCATCAAGGACAAACCAAAAAATTAGACAAACTAAATTTCCAAACACAATTCTTTTCCAAAAAATTATTTTACAGGATTAAAAAATATCTAATTTAATATCATTTAAATATAACATAGCATCTCCAAAAATATTTTTTTTTTTTTTTATATTTTAGAAAAATATAGTTGCATCACTATAAAAGTATCTCCCCCAAAACAAAGGAGTTGAAAAAATCAAATTTCAAAAAATCTTTTACATGCAGTGTTTGAATCATGTTTTTTATGGTGGAAATGGATTCAGCACCGTCTAAGACACCTAAAATTTTGAAGTGTTTGAATCATGTTTTTTATGGTGGAAATGGATTCAGCACCGTCTAAGACACCTAAAATTTTGAAGCTTAACAACTATAAATTGGATTTACAAAAATCCTTGCCGGATATTCTCTAAATATGACAAGAATTTCCGAACAAGATATCTCCAAAAATAAAATAAAATAATCATTAGTCTTCAACGACTAACTACATCTCTGACGGAGGGGGCCACACCATTTATTAGATCCAAAGATATCATTTGTTTATTAAAATAATCACAATCTCATATCCCAATGTTCCCGTAGCGCTGAACACAACTCGTTAAACGAGTCAAAGATCATAATATATTTTAGGATGGTCTCAATTCCATTTCCTCGAATTGATTATGATTAGAATTCCAAAGACCACATATATTGAATCTAATCCAACGATCATATGATGAAAATTCCATTCCCAATCCTAACCGTTATGTTTATGATGACCGCAACACTCGAAATCTAATCCAGACATCATCATGTGTTTATGATGACACAATTGCAAATCATCCTGTCAAAAGCTTACGATGGCCACCAATCATGATGTGTCATCCATTCATTTCAATCTAAATCCAATAATCATAAAGTGGGTCCATATCAAAGGCCACACATCATGATGTGTCATCCATTCATGACAAAATGAATTTTTTCTAATCCAGAGACCACCATGCATGTGTTATTTACAGAATAAGACCTGCTCTTTTTTCATGCAGTTCATTAAAGAATTTTTTGTCCAGAACATCAATAAGTTTTTTTAACATTCTTGGTGATAAAACTCAATAGTTTTTTTCACGAGAACAGATTTCCTTCTGCATTCCGATCCTAGGGTGAGCGCCTTTCCAAGTTTTAGCTTGCAGAAATCAGTCTCCGCATTCGCTATTAACAACTCCCTAAACAAAAGGCCAAAATATTTGCCTACATTTCTTAATGTTAACCTCGGTTGCCTGGTTCTATGAAAGGAGATATTCAGTTGCTAACTCCGGCTTCTGGAATTTTGGTGTTTGGAATTGATTTGCAAAACATCTGTTTTAGTGTTTGGCCAAACAAATTTGTTAATGGTTTGGAATTGATTTACAAACATAGGAGATATTCAGTTGCTAACTCCGGCTTCTGGAATTTTGGTGTTTGGAATTGATTTGCAAAACATCTGTTTTAGTGTTTGGCCAAACAAATTTGTTAATGGTTTGGAATTGATTTACAAAACATCTGCGGCTTCTGGAATTTTGGTGTTTGGAATTGATTTGCAAAACATCTGTTTTAGTGTTTGGCCAAACAAATTTGTTAATGGTTTGGAATTGATTTACAAAACATCTGTTTTAGTGTTTGGCAAAAACAAATTTGTTAATTTGTTTTATTATTGTGTTTAGAATAGATTTGCAAAAAATTGCCAAACAAATTTGTTAATTTGTTTTATTATTGTGTTTGGAATAGATTTACAAAAAATCTCACCCATAATGTACTATATTTTTATATACTTTTATTTTAATTTACTAAGTTTTTAAGTTTTTATGTTTTTTTTTTAAAAAAAACACATGCTCTGCTCTGTTGCTGATATCTGTTTTTTTATCATAAAAGCTCTGTTGCTAATATCTGTTTTTTAGATCATAAAAGCATCTGTTACTCTGTCGATAATCTCTCCTTTAATTTCGTTTACTAAGCTTATAAAACTAGTGATGGAAAACAACTAGAGTGATGCAAGGGGAATATCTCTTGATAGCCCCAAAAAACCCAAAACCTCTATGAAACCTGATCTACCCTGCGGAAGGTCTGAAAGAAGAGCAGCCAATGGTGTCCTCAAAATAGGAGAAAGGGCATGAATATGGACCCTACTTTGACCCTAATCCACATAACCAGACAAGAATGAACCCTTATTTGACACATTTTCAAGAGGGCGTCAATTTGAACCCTGATTTGAACTGAATCCGCATAAACAGTAGAAGATTTTAAACACTACAAAGATGACACCCGAGCAAAACTCGCGTTCCGGCAAACAACAACCAAAAGAGACTCAACCGCTCTGGCAAACAACTCCACCAAAAGAGAACAAAATTTCAGAGACGGAAAATATCACGATTGGAAACTGTTGAAAATTACCCAAACTTGAATTCAGGCTCAGGTATGATATAGATGTTCAAAAACAGCAAATAATGATAACATACAATGGTTCAAATAGCTAGTTGAAAAATAGCTGAAATCAATTAAAAACAGCTGCACTACTCTTTACCCTAACTAATGAACTGTGCCCTAACTAATGAACTGCAACTAAATGGAGCAAATTTAATTTTGGAATTTCAAAACCAGAGAATGGTATAAATAGCTATAGACATTTCAAAACCAGATAATGGGACAGATGGCCAAAGCACACTTAAACGACATAAAATACATATGAAATTTCGCTATTTCACAATCATAAGAATGCATTACCCCTCCATTTCACTAAAGGGTCACGTACAACAACTTTCCACAACTTTCCCTATGAATAACCATAATAGTGAACAGGAAAGATTTAGTTTCTCTATGAATAAAGCTAACAGTGCACGGATAAGATTCATCTTTCTCTATGAATAACCATAACAGTGCACAGAAAAGATTCCACAACAACTACTAATCAGGGCATTTCAGCACAATAATGGCGGCACTCGACTTTTGCTGTAACATCCATGTCTTGTAACCCTAAAAATAAAGAGTATAAAAGGAATCACAGTCATTTCGGAATACATTCGCATGCAGATATAATGAACGAATGCATCAAACCCTTTAAAGAAATGGAAAGAAAGAGCATACAAAGACGTCATAGATAGAAATCACTAGCGCACCACAGCAATAAAATTTTGCTGGGTGTGTGGCTCAAAAGTGCTTGAAGACTCATCACAGATTATATCTCGTGAAGATTATATGAGTTCCAGTCTCATCACTGCCACCATTTCTCAAAACAAAACATTTACAGATTTCCATCTATCACTCTGGCTTTAACACTTACAGTCTCGCACCAAATCGTTGTGCCCGTAACGTTCGCTGACAGGCCCTACCCTACACAGCCTGCACAACTCTTTTCCCAAATAAATAAATGATTGCACAAACCCTAATCTCCTCCTATTTTTTACAGTGGATACCCTAATCTCCTCCTCTTTTTCTCAGTGGATACCCTAATCTCCTCCTCAAAAACCCTAAAACCGGTAATTCTAGGGGTAGACATCAATGATTGCCCAAATCCAACTTCAAGCATTGAACGGGCAACTTTTCTGTATCAAGAACTGAATGAGTGCTACTCTATCTCCTCTTCACAAACCCTAAAACCAGCCATTTTACTGACATTCCATGGATATTCTACATATTCTATCTTTGCTTTTAAAACACAACTGTCATCCATTACAATGATTTCATCGGGTGCACCGCCGCATTTAGTGGTTTAAGAATTCTTTATTAGAAATAAAATTAAAATTAGTAATTCCTTTATTTTTTGTTTGGTATAATAATTCTTCAAAAGAAACCAATTTTATATTTCTAATTTCTCATTTATATTTACTAAATTTGATCATAGTCATCTCACATCCCACCTCAATTATATCATTACTTGCAATCGGTGATACATATGGTTTAACCAATGATCGTGTAACTTATTTAACTGTAAACCTTACTCTAAATTTTATTATCAATATTATTATAATAAGGTATTCAACCATAAAGCTTACCCTAAATTTTATTTTTAATATTATTATAATAATGATGCTACCGTTCCCTGCCATTAAATAAGTTGGAAAATCATACGAACTTCATACTAGGCATTTTGCAAAAGATAAAATATGGTTATATATTTGCTCTCCTTCACACATGTATCCCACAAACACTCCTAATTTAAAATTTTTAATTTAGTTGTAAATTTTAATCAGTGGAATTTTATAAAAAAATTAAAATGTTTTATAAGAGGTTTATAGTATATCTAATTGTTAAGAGTATGGATTTCTTATTTAAAAATTATAAATTCAGATGTATCGGAGTAAAAATATGTGTTTTTATATTCTACTTGGGGTAGTTCGAGTCGCAGTCGTGGAAATTAAGTCTCAACCAAAAGTCTTGGGTTCAAATCTTGTGCTACCCTCCCCTCGTTGCAAGGTGAATAATGGGCATGTAAACATGAAAATCGGAGAGTCCTACCAGGCTTACAAAAAAAATGTGTTTTTATAAATTTTAATAGTGAATTTGTTTCTCAAAAATGGTTCCCTTGTCCCATAAACAAGGGGATCTCATACACCAATTTGGTGTATGGCTTGGTCGTGACCATAAAATTAGATTATTATTATATGTATGGAGTTTCTTCTTGTGGGACAACTGAGTGGTTGGCACAATAGGATGTTATCTCCTCCACCTAGTTTCAAATCCCACAGGGGGACATCTTTGGCTCGTTATGATAAGGCTCAAGTATTAGGCTCCCCCACCCTTGTGGAGTCTTGGCTCTTGCTAACTCATATATTCCTGGTATATCTAGCTTACAAGCTCTTGGATATACTCTTGGTGTTATAGAGGCAACTATTAGGTTTGATCTTGGGCCTCGCCTAGATTACTCCAACGAGTTATATGGCTTACAAACAGTTGGATATAGTCTTGTTGTTATAGAGGCAAGCACTAGGTTTGATCTTGGGTCTTGCCTTTCGCCATGGTAGGTATTTATATATAAAATAATGGGCCTAGCTTTTTTAATTAATTAGCTAATATTATTGAAAGTAAAAGATAGAATAAGATTTTATATAATTAATTAAAAAAAAACTAGTAAAATATAAATGGTTGTTTGTACTTTTTGTTTCCATTTCTTTTATTTTCCTTTTTTTCTCAATTAAATTGAGTTTAGGTTGAGGTCAACCCTAACGTAGGATGTTATCACTAGGATTGTGCAAAGCTCAGTCGAGTTTGGATGCCCCATAGGATAATTTAATTCCCCCGAAGGTGGCTTCCATCCTCAACTCCTCCTTATAAAATTTGAACATGATAAGATAAGATAAGATAATTATATTTATGTCCAACTAATGAGCACAAAGTAGGTCAAAGGGATTGTTGAGTACATTGATGTCCATACAAAGTCAGAGAACCAAACGGTCTCCTAAAAAAGATAAAAATGCATGAAGTAAATCAACATTTGGCCCTAGGAGAGAAGATCCAGGAGCTAATAGGTCTAAGGATCAAACCCATCTCTCCTAACATTTGAGGTTGAATGAAGAACATTGAAGAAACTCAACAAAGTATGTTGGCCTGATGAAGAGTCAATGGAAAGTGCAGACTGCCCACTAAATGTTGCCTGGGGGATTCGCGTGCTACTGAGGTCTGGAGGACCTAGTCCGTCTCCCAGGAATGGACCTAAGACGAATCCATTGTTGAGATCTTGTGTGGCGGGGTGAGGTCCTACGGATCCTCACTGATCTAGAGTCCGGATACGTACTGGTATCAATCGGTCTCTTGGTGCCGTGTCTAAAGGTCGTACCCTGAAAAATGTCGTGATCCTCTATGTGGGGTCTAGTCTGATGGGAGGCTAAAGAATATGTGCTTGGACCCTGAGAGCCTCCTGCATATATAGGGCCAAACATCTATGATTGAGATACCTGAAAAGTTGGTGAGGGTCCAGGAATCTCTGAACAAGCAATGAAACCTTCCTCTGATCTCGTAATAGACAGGGCATCCAAGGATGAAGTGCACCTTGGTCTCCACTTCCTGTAAATGACATACCTGGCAGATTTTGTCTAGTCTATCCACCTGGTGGTCAGTCTCTACCCAAAGTCTATGAGAACCTACTCTAAACTGGCCTATAGGAATGTGAAGAGCATGCATCCAGTGGTGAAACATATACTGGGGTCGAACAATGAGCATGTCTCTCAACTCCAAGAAGTGCTCAGCTTATAAGGCCATCTTTGGGTGCAACCCTCTCGGAGGATTGACCCAAGTGACCTTGATGAACTGCCTGTAGATGTCCTCCCTGATAATCTTGTTTAGTTCATGTCTAGTAGGTAAAAGGTGACCATCAGCATCTAATGAATATCGGAAAGGAGGGAGATGATCCAACTAAATTCCCACTAACTCTAAGAGATCTAAAACTCCTCTAAACCAACATATGGCTCGGCCTCAGGGAGTAGAACGGGCAATAGTCTTAGAAGAGAAATATGCCAAGTAATGATATCAGTCCCTACTCTTTATCGAGTCTGCAAAGCCCTGGACACGATGCAAGAATGAAACCAATCTAAATATTGTCTCAAGCCAAAAGGGTTGAGCTCCAAACTTTGCAAGGATGATGTTTTGTGGTACTGTCAATTTGCACCTAATGATGCGGTGAAGAAGAAGAATCTGGACTCTCTCAACTGAAGCCCAATCTAAATCAAGTAAAGACGGTCCCCAAATCTCTTAGCCATATAAAGCAGTGGGACGGATCAAGGTGTCCATGAGGCTCATCTTGGACGAGATGTCCTGGAAGTGATGTTGAAAGCGTTGTCTCTCGAGAAGGGCTAAGGATCGATATCCTTTGTTGATCTGAGGATGAAGCGTTGGTTGCAATAAAATAGGGACATGAGAATTGCACCCCCAAGTAAGTATACATGTTGTTGATCTCAATCTCCTCCCCTCTGAATCAGAAGTGAAGGTTTGAGGTTTTCTTCACCCCAATGAATATCATAACCTTGGTTTTAACCAAGTTCACCATCAACTATCGATGATCACAAAACAACGCTAAGGCATCTAGCTACCTAATCCAGGTTCGGTTGTGAAGAAGGACCCTTCCAAGACCTTTTACTTTCGTGATGTGTTAAAATTGCATTTTAAACGAACATTAATGAATACATCTGCATGCGGAAAAGAAGAGGAACATAAAAATCATCAGCACATGAAAACATAAGTCGTTGATAGTAGAATTCGTGTAGGAGGGACTACGTCTCCGAGCCCCGGTGTCAAGATGGTGTAGGTCGTTGCATTAAGTGTTGTCAATAATGGTGATGTACACAGAGATGATGTCTCGATCATACAAGGAAAAATTCCCTCACGCAGGATTGGCTCTAAGAGATATTCCACAATCGGAATTCTCAATCAAACTCCTATCAGTATGACACAAAAACATGCATGGTGAGCATCCCACCAACATGGCACAAAAGGGATCTCAATGCAAAACACATGCATGATGACAACAAGAGTATCCCAGCAACATACAACAAGGGATCTGAAAGCATAACATGATTAGTTATGACAACAAGTACATCACATAAAAGATTCTGCATCAAATCAAGCAAGGAATCATGACAACATGTAATAAACAAGATCATGCATCAACATCAATCAAGGATCTGTGCAACATAATGCAGAAAGAAGAAGTATATGAACACATCATATACCTCACAACCAAGGGCCATCTGAAGAAGTGGATGTCACACTATTGAAGCTGCTCGGACCATCGATCTCAAGGCATCGATCGTATGAATATGGCTACTCGCACATGAATGTGGACATCTGCACTGGCACTTAGAAAAGTGACTAGAAGAAGAAATGAGAGAATAAGGAATCTGAAGACACCATCAGATTTGTGGTGTCGAGTAGAGTTGAATTGACTATTCAAAATCCAAATTCTGAGAAGTTGAGAATTCTGGGCTCAAGGAATCTTTTAGATTCCCCTAGGATTCCTCAAAGATTTTGCTCCATGGATGGACTGCAAATCTGCAACTCAGATGGAGAATCTGATCTCGCCATTTCAATCCCTGCGGAAAACCATGAAAAACAAGTATAAACTTGACTATATTTTGAAATGTCAAAATTTTACCTCCTTGGGAAAATTTCATGGCTCATGGTTCTGCTCCCTGTTTTTGTTGAAATCATGGTTCCACGTGAATTCTGGAAATGACTAGAAAATGCAGAACTCTAATGAAGAAATGGATAGCATCATTGCGCTCGTGGCGGTGAGAGGTGTAAAAACCATATAAAATTTGTCAATTTCTGACAAAGTGAAAATTTTGCCCTCTTGCAAAATTCAAGGTTCCTGCATTAAAATATTAATTAACTCACTGCCTCAAAAGTCGTGTCTGCCTTTTGCCTCGAAATATGATACCGCAGTCTCTCTCCTTCGTCTCGAACTCTGTGCACTAGTAAAATTCTGATTTTAAATAAATTTTCTCGGCGGATTTACCAAGGGTAAGCGGTTGGCGTATTGGTAAAAGAGGCAAACGGTTGAGGAGAGGTCGGGGGATCAAATCCCACCCCTCCATATATATGTTTTATAAAATCGCAATGATATAAACCCCGCACTAACATTAGGCACCCTTAACTGCTGTCGGCGCCTTAAATGTCGACATATTATATGATGGTCGTTCCATATATATCGGCGCGATTGATGGGGCTTCCTCGATATATATTGACGATCGGCCTGATCGGTGCCGATTAAATTGGCAATCGACATTATAAATCAGCGATCAGCATTATAAATTGACGATCGGCATATATCGGCGGCAGATTAATTGGCGATTATCTTGTTTCGGCGGTGGATTAATCGGCGATCAACATTATGAATCGACGATCAGCCTATATCGGCGGCGGATTAATCGGCGCGATATATGAGGTTAGCCAATATATATATCGGCGATATATAATCAACATTCGGTGCGGTGTCGGAACCTTTCAATAATTGCAATCAGCGGCATACATATCGGGTTGGGTGATAGGGTGTGGGCCGGGTCCACCGCCGGTGGCCCGTGCCCTCCTCGAATAATACAACAGTTGAGTGTGTATATATATATATATATATATATATATATATATATATATATATATAGATATATATATATATATATATATATATATATATATATATATATATATATATATATATATATATATATATATCTGTGTGTGTGTGTGTGGAGGGTTGTTGAGGACGATTCGGCGGGGGTTACGGCCGCCGATCCCGAAACCATATGTATGTTGCGATTGCGATAAGGCCGGCAGGGGTTATGGCTATCAGCCTTAAATATGCAATGGTTGTTTTAAAGGGTTCGGCGAGGGTTGTGGCCGCTGATCCCAAAACCATATGTTTGATTGTTTTATATAGTTATTTTTAATAACTATATATTAAAACATATTTTTTTGGATAGTTATTTAATAACCATTTTCCATGATTTTTGTCTCTTATGCAAGTTTAGGAGACAAATGAAAGAATGCCAAGTGTCAAGGGCTGATGGGCTGCCATGTGGGTCCCACCTGTTTACTGGGATGCCATGTGGCACACCATGGGCCCCTCTTTTCCCCTATCATGTCAAACTTTGAAGAGCTCTATCTTTCACATACGAACTCGGTTTGACGAACCGTTCGCACTTCCGCGATCAGGACGACGAGATATACGATCTGGTCCTAGGTCAAAATCATTATGAACACTTTGATTTTTGAGCCCTCTTTGTCCTGTGTGTCTCTCTGGAGCCACTTGGATCAATCCTCCCCACTGAGGAGCTTTTGGTCCTCCAAAAGCATAAAAAAATAATCTGCATCTTCATCTGTACCCTGTCCACATCACAAGCGTCCTGAAAGGTCTCGCTTCCATCTCCTTCACCTTTGTTCTTCGGAGCCTTAAGCAACGAACCAACACTTGCTACTTCTGCAACCTGTAGTACATTGCTTGCAACTAACATGATTTGAATTACATGAACAAACTAAAGACCCAAATGTCCCATACTTGCCACGAGTTTATAACACATCCTCAGTGGTCAAGTTTACAACAAGATGGACGTAATACCCTAGCTATGACAACAAGGCCAACTCATCATGGTTGCTTCAAAAAGTGATGGAAAACACATCCTCACTGCAACACATGATTTACATACATAAGGCCAAACACTATTGTTTTGACAAGTGATAGAAACATAACATCACTTTCAAAGCTTTAACATGCGACTCAAAATACGACTCAAACATGGCTAGACATCATTGTTGCTGATCAAGTGATGGAAACACATCATCACTTTCACACTTTAAAATGCAACAAATGATTTACAAAAGAATGACCATGAAATGACATCATGTCAAAAAAACCATTTTTCATTGATCAATGTGAATGGGTCACCTCCTTGAGGTGGTTTTGCTTGTCGAACAACTGCTCGTCCTGGTTCACGCACCAACGCTTTGTCTTTAAGGAGCTGCTCTGGATGGAGCTTCCAGCAAGTGGTTCTCTGATGGCCATTTCCGTCGCAATGACTGCCGTAGGCTTTCTTCCTCCATACCTGCTTAACCTGTTTCTTTTCATGATGTTGAGAGGGTTTTTCACGCCTCATGAGTGCTACCATTCTTTGCCAACACTTGGAAAAGGTATGGTTAGGTAAACCACAAAAAGTGCATGTTTTTTTTATGCCTTTGTCTTCATTCATTATTAACAACATGATCATAATCAAAATGAACATTCGAAGTTCGAAAATGGTTATACCTTCCTTTGTTGTTTTTGATGTCAACATGGTGATGAGAGCTTGCCTCAGCTCTCTCACTGCAATGGAAACTACCATGGGATGATGGGGATGTTTTCCCATCATTATCTTTCCTCGACGATGTCTTGGAAAAATCTGACACCTTTGAGCACTCTCCTTTAGTGCATCTCGAGCCTAAAAATCGATGTTCATGTTTAACCTCCAAAGGTTGAGTGATGCCTTGGTTATTAGCACCAAGTTCTTCTTTGTCCTCATGCCTCATCCTTGTAAGGAGCCTCATGTTTGTCCCTGTAATTGGGATCTCTAAATCTCCAACAGACATCATACTATGAGAAGATGAAATCAAAATGAAATCAACATCTTTTACCTTCTCTTTCGATTTGGAAAGAACTGATGAGGGTTGCTCATCATTCATCGTTGGTGGTTCGCTAACTGTCTCAGCACATTCCCCAACTTCTTTCCTGACATACCCAAGTCCTGCCTAACGGGGTAATTCCTCTACTTTGATGGGGTTGACAATGCCTTGGCCATTAACGCCCAAGCCTTTTCCTTCATATCCCATTCTCTTTAACAGTTTGGAGCCAATTCCTGTGGTGTGATTTTCAAACACAATGAAATCATCATCAGGAAACATACATGAAGATGGAGAACTATTTTTTATCTCACATGGGTCATGTTGCAGCTTTTTCAAAGCCTCGTCCTTTTCTTGTAGCTATCGTAGCAAACTTTGTTTTTCCTCTTTCTCTTCATGTAACGCATCTTCAATTCATCATTTTCTCTTTGAAGATTATGTTTGTTTTGCTTCAGTTCTTTCATGGCTTCTTTTGTGGCTTGCAACTGAAGCTGCAATTGCTCCTTTTCCTCTATTTCTTTCTGTAGAGTTTCATACACAATTTCCACTTTCTTTGAAATGTTGAGCATGGTCTCACACATCTCTCTTTCATCCTTTGTCATTGCACATTCCATTGTTCACACTGCAATTCACATCAACGCAAAGACCACTCTGATACCACTTGATCCAGGTTTGATTGTGAAGAAGGACCCTTCCAAGACCTTTTACTTTAGTGATGTGTTAAAATTACATTTTAAAAGAACATTAATGAATACATCTGCATGCGGAAAAGAAGAGGAACATAACAATCATCAACACATGAAAACATAAGCCGTTGATAACGAAGTTTGTCCAGGAGGGACTACGTCTCTGGGCCCTGATGTCAAGATGGTGTAGGCCGCTGCATTAAGTGTCATCAATAATGGTGATGTACAAAGATATGATGTCTCGATCATACAAGGAAAAATGACCTCACGCAGGAGTGGCTCTATGAGATATTCCACAACCAGAATTCTCAATCAAACTCCTATCAGTATGACATAAAAACATGCATGGTGAGCATCCTTCCAACATGGCACAAAAGGGATCTCAATGCAAAACACATTCATGACGACAACAAGAGTATCCCAGCAACATACAACAAGGATCTCAAAGCATAACATGATGAGTTATAACAACAAGTATATCACATAAAAGATTCTGCATCAAATCAAGCAAGGAATCATGACAAAATGTAATAAACAAGATCCTGCATCAACATCAATCAAGGATCTGTGCAACATAATGCAGAAAAAAGAAGTACATGAACACATCATATACCTCACAACCAAGGGCCATCTAAAGAAGTGGATGTCACATTGCTGAAGATGCTTGGACCATCGATCTCAAGGCATCGATCGTATGAAGATGGTTGCTTGCACATGAATGTGGACATCTGCACTGGCACTTAGAAAAGTGACTAGAAGAAGAAATGAGAGAATAAAAAATCTGAAGACACCATTAGATTTGTGGCATCGAGTAGAGCTGAATCGACTGTTCAAAATCCGAATTCTGAGAAGTTGAGAATTCCAGGCTCAAGGAATCTTTTAGATTCCCTTAGGGTTCCTCAAAGATTTTGCTCCATAGATGGACTGCAAATCTACAACTTAGATGGCGAATCTGATCTCGCCATTGCGATCCCTGTGGAAAACCATGAAAAACAAGTATAAACTTGACTATATTCTGAAATGTCAAAATTTTACCTCCTTGGGAAAATTTCATGGCTTATGGTTCCGCTCCCTGTTTTTGCTGAAATCATGGTTCCACATGCATTCTGGAAATGACTGGAAAATGCAGAACTTTGAAGAATGAACGGACAACACCTTTGCGCTCGTGGCAACGAGAGGTGTAAAAACCATATAAAATTTGTCAATTTCTGACAAAGTGAAAATTTTGCCCTCTTGCAAAATTCATGGTTCCTGCATTGAAATATTAATTAACTCACTACCTCGAAATCCGTGCCTGCCTTATGCCTCGAAATTTGAGCCTGTATTCTCTCTCCTCTGTCTCGAACTCTGTGCACTGGTAAAATTCTGAGTTTAAATAAATTTTCTCGGTGGCTTTACCAAGGGGAAGCAGTTGGCGTATTGGGAAAAGAGGTAAACGGTTGAGGAGAGGTCGGGGGATCAAATCCCACCCCTCCATATATATGTTTTATAACACCGCAATGATATAAACCTCGCACTAACATTAGGCACCCGTAACTGTTGTCGGCGCCTTAAATATCGACATATTATATGATGGACGTTCCATATATATTGGCGTGATTGATGGGGTTTTGCCGATGTATAGTGGCGATCGGCCTGATCGGCGCCGATTAAATCGGCGATCGGCATATATCGGCAACAGATTAATTGGTGATCAGCTTGTATCGGCGGCAGATTAATAGGCAATCGACCTGTATCGGCAGCGGATTAATCAGCGCGATATATGAGGTTTCACCGATATATAATCGGTGATCAGCGCGGTGTTGGCACCTTTCAATAATCGCAATCAGTGGCATACATATCAGGTTGGGGTGATAGGGTGTGGGCCGGGTCCACTGCTGTGGCCCTTGCCCACCTCGAATAATACAATAGTTGAGTATATGGGATATATATATATATATATATATATATATGGAGGGTTGTTAAGGAGGGTTCGGCGGGGGTTACGGCCGTCGATCCTGAAACCATATATATGTTGTGATTGCGATAAGCCTGGCAGGGGTTATGGCTGGCGGGGGTTATGGTCGTCGGCCTTAAATATGCAATGGTTGTTTTAAAGGGTTCGGCGGGGGTTGTGGCCGCCGATCCCGAAACCATATGTTTGATTGATTTATATAATTATTTTTAATAACTATATATTAAAACAGATTTTGTTATATGGTTATTTAATAACCATTTTCCATGATTTTTGTCTCTTATGCAAGTTTAGGAAACAAATGAAAGAATGCCAAGTGTCAAGGGTTGATGGACTTCCATGTGGGTCCCACCTGTTTACTGGGATTCCATGTGGCACACTGTGGGCCCCTCTTTTCCCTGTCATGTCAAACTTTGAAGAGCTCTATCTTTCGCATACGAACTCGGTTTGACGAACCGTTCGCACCTCTGCAATCAGGACGACGAGATCTACAATCTGATCCTAGGTCAAATTCATTATGAACACTTTGATTTTTGAGCCCTCTTTGTCCTGTGTGTCTTTCTAGAGCCACCTGGATCACTACCTCTGTAATCCTTCTAGGGATGAGGAGGCGAGGACCACGTCATCAACAAAAAATAGAATAGATATCAGAAACTGGTGAAGAAGGCAACCATCAATGTCCTGGATATGCTCGTGTAGAAATGCCTCCAAATCATCAATATAGATCCCAAACAGGGTAGGGGACAATGGACAACCTTGTTTAACCCCAATAGTTCTTTGGATGAAATCAGGCATCCCATGAGTTGCGTGAAGACGACCAAGAAGGGACTCATATAGGTGCATAATAACATTCAATAGGGTTGAAGAGATGCCAATATCTCTGAGTCTCTGGAGTAAGGCCTCCCTCAAAACAGAGTAAAAATCTTTCCGAAAATCTACAAAACAACACTAGACTTTCGAAGAGTGGTGTTGTGCCTCCTCAATCACGGTGCTAAATGTGAAGATGTTGTCAATGGACTAATGAGCCAGTCAAAAACCTGCAAGTCCCCTACCTCTGAGTTGTCTCTTCTCAAGGTCACTGGAGAGATTCCTATGTAGAACAGTAGCATACAACTTCAAGAACGTGTGGCCCACGATGATCGTTCTGTAGTTTATGGGATATGAGTTGAAACCTTATTTTTGGATCGGATGGATGATGTGGTGTGACCATGTCGGTGGAAAACCTTCATGGAATACATGGTTGAAGAGATCAACCAAGTAACTAACCAAAGGACGAAAATTGTGCTTAAATAACTCTACTTGGTAGCCTTCCTCATCGACTGCTTTGTTGTTGTTCACTTAAAACTCTAGTTTTGAATTTATTATAATGAATATTTGTTGTTATATTATTTCGAAAAGGAGAGTCGCGGTACCATCCCTAATGTTTTGTTCTAAGAAAATGAATTTTCAAAGTTTAAATTGGAATATTTATTTTTTAGACATGATTTCAACGGAGAAGAATAATCTAGACTCTCTCAGCTGAAGCCCAATCTGAATCAAGTAAAGACGGTCCCCAAATCTTTGAGCCATATAGATCAGTGGGACGGATCAAGGTTCCCATGAGGCTCATCTTGGACGAGATGTCCTGGAAGTGATGTTGAAAGCGTTGTCTCTCGAGAAGGGTTAAGGATCCATATCCTTTGTTGATCTAAGGATGAAGCGTTGGTCACAATAAAACGAGGACCTTATAATTGCACCCCCAAGTAAGTATACATGTTCTTGATCTCAGTCTCCTCCCCTCTTAATAGGAAGTGAAGGTCTGAGGTTTTCTTGTTGAAAATAGCAACAAGAAATGCTAAAAATAGAAATGCTAAAAGTAACACTGCTATAAATAATAGTTCAGCCAGTGTTGAACCTAGCAACAAGGGATGAAAAAATGGAAGTGCTAAAAATAACATTCTATAAATAGCATTTTGGGATACCTTCCTATTTTAGTTAGTCCCTAAACTAAAATAGTGAAGTAAAATTCGAATTTGATCTTAGCAACTATTTGTAAAACAATTAATTAATTCATCTTCAATTAATTAGTTAAGGAAAATCAAACATGAAGTCTATGTGGGGACATGCAATAGTTTCTCCATTAATTGAGGAATTTATCCATCAGTTAAAGAGATAATGATGAGTTGTAATTAGTTGGCTCAGTTAACTGATTCAAGTCTATTTATATTAATTCAAACAGTTTGTTGAATTAATGTAAGTTCAGTTAGTTAATGCTTGCATGCATGTAACTACTGCACTTCAGATAACTGAGTATTCTCTCATAAATAACTCATGCATGTCAGTTTAGACAGAGACCCAGTTGAGATCAGATGGAGGGCAGTGTACTATCAGTTGCTAGAATATTCCATTGTGAATATTCCTTGCATGCAGAAGGAATTCTTTCCTTGAGGATTGCGTAGTTACTTCTTCAGGTTTTGTGAGTGTGATGAGGCCAATTCACACATGTGGCTTCACTGGACTCCATGGTGCAAGTGGCCCAATCTTCTATGCCATAGGTCGCCCGAGTGGTACACTAGGTACATGGCCTTGGTTGGGGAGTGTGTAGATACCGAACCTTCTTCATTTGAGGAAGCAATGTAGCAACTAGTCTGGGTTGATGCAATGGTAGAAGAGTACGACTCTATCATTCATAACAGTGTGTGGGATGTTGTACCAAGGCTTCAGGGCAAGTCAGTGTTGAGTTCCAGATGGCTTTACAAGGTAAACAGGCAGCTGATGGCAGTGTTAAAAAACATAAGGCAAGGTTTGTTGCCCGGGGTTTCTCACAGGTCGAGGCGATCAACTACAATGAGACTTTTGCTCTTGTAGCAAGGTACTCATCAATTAGATCGATATTGGCACTATCAGCTCAGATGGGGTGGAAGATCCACTAGATGGATGTGAAGACAATATTCATCAATGGGAAGATTGAGGAGGAGGTGTACATTGAGCAGCCAGAGGGTTTCGAGACCTTTGATCATGAGTCACATGTGTGCCAACTCAAGAGGGCTTTGTATGGGATGAAGCAAGCACCCTGTGCTTGGTACACCAGTATTGACAGCTATTTCACTGGTTTGGGCTTCACTAAGAGTGAAGCAGATGTGAACCTTTACCATGTCATGGTAGAAGGTAAACCATTGATCATTGTTCTTTATGTCGATGATTTGATTTTGACAGGTGATGATCAGCTGATACAGTCTTGCAAGGAGGACCTTGCAAGAGAGTTCGAGATGAAGGACATGGGCCTTATGCACTACTTTCTAGGCATGGAGGTGTGGCAGAAAGATGGGGAAGTATTTGTGTCTCAAGGCAAGTATGCCAATGAGATACTCAGGTGCTTTCACATGGAGAAGTGCAAGCCCATGCAAACTCCTCTAGCTAACTGGAGGAAGGAGGATGCTACTTCAGGTGAGGTAGTAACTGCTACTGTTTATCAGTAGCTGGTGGGTTCACTTATGTATTTGGTGAACACACGACCCGACTTATGCTTTGCGGTGAACCAACTGAGTCAAGCTATGGTTCAGCCTACCAAGTTGTTTTGGAAGGCAACAAAGCATGTGCTGAGATACCTCAAAGGCACATCTCAGTTCAGATTGTGGTACAGATGGACAGAGGGAGTGAATCTTCAGGGCTTCACAGATGCGGATTGGGCAAGGAGTTCATCAAACCGGAAGAGCACTTCTAGAGAAATATTCAACCTTGGTTCAGCTGCAGTTTCCTGGTACAACATGAAATAGAGATCAGTTGCACTTAGCTCAGTAGAGGCTGAATACATGGCTTCTAGTCAGGCTGCATGGGAGGCCATTTGGATGTGGAAGATTCTAGTGGGATTGTTTGGTCAGAGGATGGATCCTACGGTGATCTACTGCGATAACTAGAGTTGTATCAAACTCTCCGAGAATCCAGTTTTTCATGATAGGTCCAATCACATTGATATCTGGTATCACCATCTTCGAGATTGTGTGGTCAAGAGGATCATGTTGTTGCTGTATGTTTCGACCGAGGAACAAGATGCAAATATTTTGATGAAGGCATTGTCAAAATGCAAGTTCGAGTTCCACAGAAACAGGATTGGGGTTACTAATAATCCCTTTCTTGTTGAGAGGAAGTGTTGAAAATAGCAACAAGAAATGTTAAAAATAGAAATGCTAAAAATAACACTACTATAAATAGCAGTTCAGCTAGTGTTGAGCTTAGCAACAAGGGATGAAAAAATGGAAGTGCTAAAAATAACATTCTATAAATAGCATTTTGGGATACCTTCCTATTTTAGTCGGTCCCTAAACTAAAAGAGTGAAGTAAAATTCGAATTGATCTTAGCAGTTGTTTGTAAAATAATTAATTAATTCATCTTCAGTTAATTAGTTAAGGAAAATCAAACATGAAGTCTATGTGGGGACATGCAACAGTTTCTCCATTAGTTGAGGAATTTATCCATCAGTTAAAGAGATAAGGATGAGTTGTAATATTGAGTTGTAATTAGTTGGCTCAGTTAAATGAGTCAAGTCCAATTAGATTAATTCAAACAGTTTGTTGAATTAATGTAAGTTCAGTTAGTTAATGCTTGCATGCATGTAACTACTGCACTTCAGATAACTGAGTATTCTCTCATAAATAACTCATGCATGTCAATTCAGACAGAGACCGAGTTGAGATCAGATGGAGGGGCAATGTACTATCAGTTGCTAGAATATTCCATTGTGAATATTCCTTACATGCAGAAGGAATTCTTTCCTTGAGGATTGCGTAGTTACTTCTTCAGGTTTTGTGAGGGTGATGAGGTGAATTCACAGATGTGGCTTCACTGGACTCCAAGAAAAATTGCGCAAGGAAATAGGAAGCTTGGAGGGCTTGAGGAGGACATATACTATGTCTATTCAGTCTGTGAGCTGTATTGTTTTTGATTGCAGAGAGAGTAGGATAGCTTGAGAGCTAATTCTTTTTGTAACTTGAACAAGATTTCCACTTGTATGATAATATAGAGATTGGGGTTTTAGGCCGAGGCTTTCCCCAGGTTATTTCTTCTGTGTTATGTGTGATTCATTTCTCATTCTTAGTCATATGTGTTCTCTTGATCTTGCTCAATTCGATTAAGCTTTTGTAAAGTGTTGTAGAAGTATATCTTGTATTGTGTTTTAGTATATTACATAATCTGTTGATCTATAGTGGGAATTTCTACATTTCTTCACCCCATTGAATATCATAACCTTGGATTTACCCAAGTTCATTATCAATTATCGATGATCACAAAACAACGCTAAGGCATCTAGCTACCTCTGTAATCCTTCTAGGGATGAGGAGATGAGGACCACGTCGTCAGCAAAAAGTAGAATAGATATCAGAACCTATTGAATAATGCAACCATCAGTGTCTTCAATATGCTTGTGTAGAAATGCCTCCAACTCATCAATATAGACCCCAAACAGGGTAGGGGAGAAATGACAACCTTGTTTGACCCCAATAGTGCTTTGTATGAAATCAGACATCCCATGAGCCACGTGAAGATGGCCAAGAAGGGACTCATATAGGTGCATAATATCGTTCAATAGGGTTGAAGAGATGCTAATATCTCTGAGTCTCTGGAGCAAGGCATCCCTTGGAACAGATTCAAAATCTTTCCGAAAATCTACGAAACAACGATAGACTTCTGAAGAGAAGTGTCGTGCCTCCTCAATCACAGCACGAAGGGTGAATATGTGGTGAATGGACTGATGAGCTAGTCGAAAACCTATCTTTCACCTAGCTCTGAGTTGTCTCTTCTCAAGGTCACTAGAGAGCTTCCTATGTAGAACAGTAGCATACAACTTCGATAACATGTGGCCCATGGTGATTGTTCTGTAGTTATTGGGATTTGAACTGAAACCTTATTTGTGGATGGGATGAATGATGTGGTGTGACCATGTTAGTGGAAACCTTCACGGAATACATGGTTGAAGAGATTAGCCAAGTAGCTAACCAAAGGACGAAAATCGTGCTTAAAGAACTCTTCTTGGTAGCCTTCCTCATTGGTTGCTTTGTCATTATTCACCTAAAACTCTGGTTTTAAATTTACTACAATGAATATTTGTTGTTATATTATTTCGAAAAGGAGAGGTCATGGTACCATCGCTAATGTTTTGTTCTAAGAAAATGGGTTTTCAAAGTATAAGTTGGAATATTTATTTTTTAGACATGATTTCGACAGAGAAAAAGAATCTAGACTCTCTCAACTGAAGCCCAATCTAAATCAAGTAAATATGGTCCCCAAATCTCTGAGCCATATAGAACAGTGGGACGGATCAAGGTGTCCATGAGGCTCATGTTGGACGAGATGTTTTGGAAGTGATGTTGAAAGTGTTGTCTCTCGATAAGGGCTAAGTATCCATATCCTTTATTGATTTGAGGATGAAGCGTTGGTCGCAAACTAAAATGGGGACCTGAGAATTGCACCCCCAAGTAGGTATATGTGTTGTTGATCTCAATCTCCTCCCCTCTGAATAGGAAGTGAAGGTCTGAGGTTTTCTTTACCCCATTGAATATCATAACCTTGTTTTTACCCAAGTTCACCATCAACTATCAATGATCACAAAACAACGCTAAGGCATCTAGCTACCTATGTAATCCTTCTAGGGATGAGGATACGAGGACCACATCGTCAACAAAAAGTAAAATATATATCATAACCTGGTGAAGAAGGCAACCATCAGTGTCCTAGATATGCTCCTGTAGAAATGCCTCCAACTCATCAATATAGATCCCAAATAGGGTAGGGGACAGTGGAAACCCTTGTTTAACCCGAGTAGTGCTTTGGATGAAATTAGACATCCCATGAGCTGCGTGAAGACGGCCAAGAAGGGACTCATATAGGTACATAATAGTGTTCAATATGGTTGAAGAGATGCCAAAATCTCTGAGTCTCTGGAGCAAGGCCTCCCTCGAAACAGAGTTAAAATATTTCTGAAAATCTACGAAATAATGGTAGACTTTTGAAGAACGGTGTCGTGCCTCCTCAATCACAGCGCGAAGAGTGAAGATGTCGTCAATGGACTAATGAGCCAGTTGAAAACCTTCCTGTCCCCTAGCTTTGAGTTGTCTCTGCTCAAGGTCACTAGAGAGATTCCTATAGAACAGTAGCATACAACTTTGAGAACGTGTGGCCCACGATGATTGTTCTATAATTAATGGGATTTGAGCCGAAACCTTATTTATAGATCAGATGGATGATGTGGTGTGACCATGTCAGTAGAAAACGTTCACGAAATACATGGTTGAAGACATCAGCCAAGTAGCTAACCAAAGCACAAAAACCATGCTTAAAGAACTCTTCTTGGTAGCCTTCCTCATCGTTTGCTTTGTTGTTGTTCATCACCCAAATGGCCTCTCTAATATCTCTGTATGAGAATAGGTGACAGGAGGAGGGTGGGGAGGTAACATGAATTTGGGGCTGCCTGAGAATATCATAAAGGTTGGAAGTGTGAGAGAACATGGATGTAGGCTAGAGGTCAGGTGGAAGAGGGGAGCGTCGGGGAAGGCTGGTATGCCAGAATTATTTAGGGGAGTGGGCAAGGAGAACATAAAGTTCTCATCTTCTATGAGAGAAAAAGAGTCGTTTCTTGCGACGAAGGAGATGTCAATGAGAAGCTTTGAGGTCGGAGTAGAAAGGTTGAGAGTGGGTGAAAGCATATTGAAGTTATCGATGTAGAGTCTTGCATTCGTCATTGTACCACTTGTTCATGGGGAAAGATCCAACTTTATGGGAGATGGAAGTGGAATGAGTGGAGTGGGGGAAGGATTTGAGTGTTACTTCCCAAATGGCAGATGAAAGGCATGTGTATTTAGTAGAAATAGAATCAAGCAAGGAGAACTGGGTCTCCGACGAGAGCATCTTCTGTAGGGTAGAGGAGAAGATGTCTAGGTCTCCTTCATCAAATCAGAAAGTAGTTTGGGGTGGGCCTCGAGGGGAGGGATGGGATGGAAGGGGAGGGTCAAACCAGAGAGAGAAGGAAAGAAGTGTGTGATCGACAACGAGGATGGGGGAGACCAAGAAATAGTGAATAAAAGGGAGCAAGTTATGGCTAGCAAGGGCATAATCAACTGCACTCACACCCCCGCCATATGGTCGGCATGTGAAAAATTGAGAGTCTAGGAAACAGGGGAGACCATTTAGAATCAATAACTCCTAGGATTCCCCCAACTACAATATATGCTTACCATAAAATGTAGTGGACCCCAAAGCATCATCTGGCATCCAATGAAGCCATACTAAGTATGGATCTATCCCCTAGGTATAAAAAAACATCCTCTGGTCGGTTGTGGATAGGGATCTGGATATCTCTAATACGAGAATTGAAGTCACCTGGGAGGATGAATTCTCCAGCAACAAAGTATTGGGTGATGTCAATGTACAAGTCTATAAAGGGGTCCTCATTTGAGCCATTATGGATGGCAAATGGTGAAGAGGTTGGGGGAAAGTAAAAAATTGCAATTTAGACGTCCCTCGGAGGAGAGACTTCGACGCTAATCTGAATCCACATAAACATGGAAAACTGATCTTCAGCTACCAAAGATACCTTATTCTGGAGTGAGTCACTAACCAAATAAGCAACTCCACTTGATCCTCTAACCCCTCCCGAACTCCTTGTCTCCTGCCTGCAAATTGAGATACAATGGTAACTTACAAAACTTGGGAGGGGTCGAACAGGGCTCACATGAGTCTCAGTCACAAAGAGAATGTTCGTTGATTTGAGAGAATCATACAAGAGTCTTGGTGATGACTAGAAAGATCCATTGTCATTCCAATGGCAGATAGAAATGCATGTACCATGTCGCCTCCCCAAGCGGGCCCGTCATTTGAAACCTCTAGTTCAGGGTTCCCACCAAGGTAAGAAGGAGTCCTGAATGACAACCCAAAGATTCCTGATAAATGCCCATTTCCCTCCCTATCGTGTTGTCATAACTTGTTCTCTGGATTGTTTAAGTTCCACAACCTATGCTCGATTGAGGTCGTCATCCAAGAAAATCCTTTTGGGAAGAGAAAATAACTTCGGCTTAGCCATGAGGGCATGGAGTTGATCAGATGCAGTCTCAAACCTAAGGAAGAGAGTGGAGTCGTAGCCCATCCTAGATCTGTGCAAAGTTATATCAGGGAGATTAAGGGTGTCCCGAAGGAACCTAGCCCCCACTTCCATAGGATCTGGAGAGGGGTGGGGTAAGGGGAGACCTCTCACCTTGAGATTCAATTCTCTTGCTTGTCGGGTGTGTTCTTCCACAAGTTTTGCTTGCATCACCTCCTCAACTGTTACAAGAGGGGTAGGAGTTTTATCCTTCCCTCGAACCACCTATACCCAAGAATTGATGTGTGTCTCAGTTTCTTGTTTGAAGGTGGCTTATTGGGATCAAAGTTCTTCTTGCTTGCTTTTAAGGTCAAGAATTTTTGCATGCAATGCACCATTTGGAGGATGGAAAATTTCCTACTCTTTGGTTTCATGTAACATCTTCTTAAGGGATAAATTATCCCCCTCCACCTCTGAAAATCTAGCAGAGAGGGTGTGTATTTCTGAACGGAACTACTTGTTTTCAGTTTCAATAAATTCCATTTTCTGCAACATTTGTTTTACATGGGCTGCCCAGAATGAGAAATCTGACTCCATGGCTATATCGGTTGGGCTAAATCCATGGCTATAATTCAACAAGGCTAAACATGTCATATTGGAACAACTCGTCTTGTTGCACGGATCCAATCCCTAGATTTGAAACCCATTCTTTTGTCTTTGTCTTTTCCTCACCAGTAAAATTCATCAAATGATTTAGAGAAGACCCATCTACTGCCATCTACCGCCATCTTAGTATCATAGTGATTGTCAAATTTGGTGGGCAGATTCCGTCAAACACTTGACGTGCATCCTCCACATACCAAAAACACCCGATCAATTGTGTATTTATATTTGTATTTGTATCATAAATTCTAGGTATAGTAAGCAAAGAGGGGGCCTTTATGGCCTTTCGTGCACTATCTACTCTACTGAGCCCTGTACCCATGGGGTCTCATTCCTCTATTTTTCTCCCTCAAAGCGACTGCCTATTCTCCTCAAAGTGTCTTCATTCTTTGCTTTTCCTGACGTGATGATGAATCTTACATGTCAAAATATCTGTAAAATAGAGGTCCAAATGTAATCTGTAATCAAATGAGAAATGCTCAAGGGAAAGCACACACAATATTTTCTATAATATGATCTTTCAAAGGAAAACGCACATAAGATAGTGTCTATGCCGGGAATGTTGCTATTATGGTTCAATTCTTGCAACAATTACCATCCCTATTCCATGTTCCATATTCCCTTGTTCCATATTCCCTTGTTCCATGTTACAAAGATAAAAATATTGAAAATGAATGCCACAACGAAGTTCACAACACTTATAAGAGGTAGTAATCCGGTGGCCAATTAAATCGATTACCCAAAGGACAACTACAGTTGAGACCTAGTAGAAATTAAACCCAAAACAAACTAAGTGATTAACACTTTATAAGTAATTGTTATTTATATTATACACAAAATAAAAGCATAAACATTATATTGCTTCACTTGACTCAATCTCATTCCTTTCACATCAAAATGGGGCTAGGGAGGGGTACAAATAACATGGTGGGGCTTCTAGATGTCAAAATTCTCTTGCTTTTCTCTATTAAAAAAAGATGCAAAAATATTCAGATTTTTGGGGATTCTCTCTTGGTCATCAATTAGATAAATTCAACTCATCAAAGTCATGATTTGCTTCATTTTCCAATTGTGGAGGGACTACATTGATTAAAAACAAGTTTTTGTTCTTTCTCATGCTCTCACATTTACAGGGAACAGAACAGTGTCACATATGCTCTCTCTAAAGGCAGCTTGGAGATGGATACAAGGCTCTGGAAGATACAAGAAATTCAAGGCGAAACGACCTTTGAATTTTACCATAGGCCCTACATAAATTATCATGATGTTTTGGCAGCTATAGCTATGCTACAATTTTGAAAATTCTATAGTATTTTTGCCTAGAATTATTACATATATTTATATTAGTTATAGTTAGTGTGTTGTAGTGTTTTCTTCTCAATGTTGTACAAAAAGAACCCACTTAAGATTGTGGATGACAAAAAATCTCAACAATATAAATGGCTGCTAAACATTGTAGATTTGCAACAACTGATAGAATCAAAACCTGCCAAAGTCTGGATCTATGCCATAATCATCGTTAAACAGCAAAAAGAAAGAGTAATAACTCCAATCATCCAATGGAAACCAGATATGTAAAGAATAACTTTATTATAACACCTATGAAGAGAACATATAAATGTTACCAAACCCCCTCTATGGGATGGGTTTTTGTATAGAGTCTGTCTCCTCTATAATGCATAAACCCAACAAAAATATGGTGTGCGACAATGAAAATAATGAGAGTTACAACAGAGTGCAGCATTGAAAATAATCAAAAGTGAATAATGAATGGAAAACTCTTCTATTTATAACAAAATATTGAGTTATCCTTGAGTAATGAGCAATAATAAAATATTGTTGATCCCATTCTTAGAATAACCACTTGGAATATTTTATTATATTTGGTTAAGAGGGAAAAAGTCATTAAACTTTTATTTAGAAATAATAAATAAATAAATGATTTATTTATCATCTCAAGGAATTAGTTAAGAAATAATAAACAAATAAGGATTTATTTAATTATTCCTAAAGGATTTAGTCAAATTTAACAAAGAATAATAATTAATTATTCTTAGAGAAAAATAAGAAAAATAATGATTTATCAGTTTATTTTTCATGATTGGGTCAAATTTGACAAGGAATAATAATAAAACAATGGTTTAATTAATTATTCCTAGAAGAAAATCAAATAAATAGTGATTTATTTAATTATTCTTCATGGGTTTAACTATAAATTACTTAACAAAGGTGATTTATTAGGTAATTTCTCATAGTGAAAGCAATTTTACTATGGTAAAATTGGTTTTACATGGTGTACTTCGATCCAGCTAGTAAATTAGGCTAGATGACCAATTTTTTGGAGACAACAAATTGCCCCGCAACATATGAGTGTTAGGAGAAAAACGTATAACCGAAGTATGTTGTAAATACATGATCACTAAACAACACAGGGGAGTTAGAGAGAGAGAGAGAGACCAATGAAGTTGAATTGAAAGAGGATAGGGATAGAGGAGGCGAGACTAATACACGTCTCCTTTTATGTTGTGGTACCAGACCTCAATCAGGTGAGGGAGGCATACCCATACCCGCCGAGATAACTTAGTACAAAAATAATGGTTCGCCCAGAAATATAAAACTGAAGAATGAAGTACATGCTAAATGGTACATGACATGCTGGCATAATAGAGCCAGAAAATAATACAATGTGTCTCATATACATAATGCATCTGGAAAAACATGAGCGAGGACTGAATACAATAATATCTAAGTACATGAGATACAAAGCCCCTTTCCTTAAAAAATGGGTGGGAGGGAGGGTAGAACAACCGGAGAAGCCCTATTGAACAAGGAAGGGCTCTGCAAAACTGAATGGATCATTTGGAGGAGACGTTCATGCTGTGAACACTGCGATTGGTAGGAACCAAAACCATCAACTTTGTGGAACTGCATCTATGGTTGTAGCATAGTAGGTATGCATCTAGGCATGTGGGGGGCTACCTAAAGGGCTAGCCCTTCATGAGGTCTGAAACATCTCACACACACCTAGGAATCACTGGTACAATCTGCTGCATCACTGGACCATCAAGTGTATGGATCACGAACATGAAACGACCGAGTCAAAGGGAAATAATGAGACCCTCTACTCGATCGAAAGGCATCAAACAAGAATGAAAGCTAGAACTAAGATACACCGTACTCTAGGTTGTTATTCTAGAATAAATGAGTTGATGTCAACATAATAGGGCCCGTGGTAGATGAGGCAATGAGGATTCTCAACTAAAGAATGAGGGAAAATAGCAATGTGACTGATGCACTGACACAAGGATTAATGGGGAAATGGGACAAAGGGACAAACAGACGACTACCCTTGTTAGAGCATAAAGTGCATGGTTGAACTGGCAACAACTAACTCAATTCCGGAGGGGATGGGGATAGTATGACTAGAGGCCAAATTGGGCAACACAGGATGAACGGTATGCAAATATGGATGGATTATTGTGACATGAAATAGACTCCAAGAATGCAAGGGTGACTTGATGACGTTGCCACACAAACTAGGTCGGGTGGGGACCATCAAAACATGAGTAAGTGATGGTTACTCGTGACGAAAATCGACATATGGTATGACAAGTATTAAGAGGAGGTGGACCTCAAAGTACAAGTGTCACTTTAAGATGAAATTCGATTTTGAGAGGTGACAAAGTGACCTTTCTTGGAAAATGGCTTCTTGGTGAAGTGTAAAATCATCAAAAACTGTGGAAGACCCATTATCGATCTCGGTGAGAGATTTCCAATGGTGTTAACGATTCGTCAAACTGAGCTATGGTCTAGTCGCAATGGGAAATAGAAAAATTGGGGATTTCTGTATGAAAGGATGTTTTCCCTCCAATTTGGATTCCTTTGCTAAGTGAGTGAGTTGTGGTGAATTTAGAGAGGAGGAAAAGGCAGAGATCGTAGTGGACAAACTGACCGTCGGAATCAAGATTTGTGACTTTCAGGTAGGTGGCCTTACTCATCTCTTCAATTTCAGTGGTTTATTTCTTGATTTTTGGCATTTGGCAGCTCCCTGAGAGACCCCTACTCTTGCTCACAGTCGCATCGCACTTTCTAGGCCTAGAAGTGCGATCTAGCTCATAGGAAACAACTAGAGCTTGCAATTTTTGGGCTGAAAATTGCGATTTGGGGCTGCAGAAAAAGTTGGTCTTCTATCCTGGTGGGGGTTGTAGGTTGATTAGTGTAGCCCATTATTTTCTTCTCTGAACTGACAAGACATGTGGTGTTTTGTAAGCATGGCAGAGCTGAAAATCAACTGGCGTGAATGAGACTTGGATACTCTTCGATCCGAGATCCAGGGGGATCAGGTGGTTCGAGGGGCATTGGCTCATTATGGGGTTCTCAAGTTGGTAGAGAACCCATTGATGAGGGTAGGTGAGCCCTTGCTATCGAGAATTGTGAGCTATTGGGATCTAGACCAGGAGGTCTTTGTCATGCAAGGGCACAAGATCAAGCTCACATTACAGGATATTTACTTCTTGATTGGACTGCCTCCCCTCGGAGTGGTGGGGGATATTCATCCAGTGTTACCTCATGGGAGGAACATTACTGAGTTTGTGGAGCACCATTGTTAATGGGGTGTTTGTGTCAAGGGCACGACTATCTCGCTTGTTGATCTAGAGAGGCTAGAGACACAGGCTGTGGCCGTAGCTGTGCTATGGGTCTTGGGCAGCTAGGCATTCCACCACATCACTAGTGGGTAGATGATGTTAGTTGAGAGTGTTTTGGCCGGGGCCTACTATGGGTGGGCCCAGATGATGATATTGTTGGTGAAATGATAGTTGAGTCTTTGCAAGAGGCAAGTGAATTGTGACTGCGCTTTTGATATAGTAATATGTGCGTTCTTCTTTGAGAATATACCCACTATCTGTCCTCATGTATAGATCCGAGATGGGGGCCCATAGGAGCCTAGGATGTGCCACTAGGGGCAGCTACTGTGGAGAGGAGGAGGAGGGGGAGTTGGACAGTTGTTCCGACCTGAGTTTTTCACACATTGGGATCATATGCCCCTTTACATTGATGATTATCCTTATAGCGGGATGAACTATCAGGGGGATACTAACTTGCCACTTCTGCCTCGACGAGAATGGGGACCAGACGGTAAGTGTTAAGTTGCTATGTTTTATGGTGCATTTTATATTTCTATCACATGTATATGGCACTAAGTGTGCAACATGTTGTATGCAGACATAGCACCATAAATCCGACAGGATATGTAGGTTGAGCCACACCGCCTGGCGTTGCAAATCGGGGGACATCATCATCACAATAGGGTGCAAAGGATAGTGCGTTGCTTATTGATTTGCATCGTAGGTTTGATGTACTCTTGACCAGGGTTTCAGAGCGTGGATGGCATGACTTAGAGGATCAGTACACATATGAGTGCACTAGTCTTCCCTCAGAGTGGTGAGGTATCGTGCGACGCATGGTGATGGTTGTTCAGGCAGTATGTGGAGCAAAGCCTTTGGCGCGAGATCCACCAGACAGTGACTAGATGCAGGGACATGTGGGTCCCTTTGATTGTGATTTTTGTAACATGTTATGGGCATGTTGGATGTATTTAGAGCTATGGCTCCAAACACTTTTATGATACATAATATGATTATGCATTTTATATGACGATGATGGTTCACCATTTGTTTTTTTTATGGTTATCTTCTGTGGTATACATGTGATAAATGCCAATCTAGAATGTTGTTTGCAATGGTATCTACATAGTGATTTTGGGCTCTAGGCACATGACTGAAAGTAATGGTTTCAAATTCACGTACCAATAGCTTCACTCATAGATATTTTCTAAATAGGACTTGGTTATGCACATGATACACACCATTCAATTGCATGACAAGTAGCAAGGAATCTAAACAAACATGAAGATGAAGGATGAGATTGTTGAAAATAGCAACAAGAAATGATAAAAATAGAAATGCTAAAAATAACATTGCTATAAATAACATTTCAGGATACATTCCAATTTTGATTTGTCCTTGAATCAAAATTGAGAATTAAAATTCGAATTTAGTCTCACCAGTTATTTGAAAAATAATTAATTAATTCATCTTGAGTTAATTAGTTAGTGAAAATCAACACCCCGAGTCGCCTCATTCTCCTTAAGTTGGTCCTCCAATAAATGCTAATATACCAAATGACCAACCAAGCTATTCCAAAAACAATATGCCAAAAATTGGTGGAAATTTTCAAAAAATTTCTATGGCAAGGAACAAACAAAACTAAAAAGTGGGCGCTGCTTTCATGGAAATGGCTGAGCAAATCTCTAACAAAAGGAGGATTAGGGTTGCAAGATCCATATATCCTAAACCAAGTAATGGGTGCAAAACTATGGTGGAGATGGATACAAGGAGGAGAAGATCTATGGAAGACATTGTGGGAAAAGAAATATGAGATGGCCAGATCCCCTGAAGGAAAATTGAGAAGCCAATCAGAAAAGAAAGGCTTCGCAATTTGGAACCTAGCAAGGTCAAATAGGGACTTGATAAGAGAACACAGTTTCTGGGAAATCAGGGAGGGCGACAAAGCAAACTTCTGGAATGAGGCATGGCAACAGAGAGAAACCCTCCATCAACAACCTCAACTCCAAGATATTCATCAGTTTACCACCCAAATGGAGGAAGATGCAACCCGGAACTACTGGTTGCCTAAAAGGGACGGATACTGGAGAAAATGGAAAATGAAAAAGGACTGGCAAGAAGCACCAAAAACAGAATAGTGGGAAAATTACAAAAAGGAGATGGAGACAAGGAAAATTGCAGTCAAAGAAGGAACAAATATTATAAGATGGGGAAAACGCATCAAAGGAATGTTTATGACAATAGAAGGATATTACATAAAGGTTGGTAGCACCAACAACCCGGAAATCAAAAAATGGGATAGAATCTGGAAAATGAAAACTTGGCCAAAGATAGCGTTATTTACCTGGATACTGTCCCATGGGCGAGCCTTAACTTGGGACCAGTTGAGAAGGAAGGGGATGCAAGGTCCATCGCGTTGCGTCTTATGCCAGGAACAAGAAGAAATAATGGAACACCTGACCAACTCCTGTCGAGTTAGCAATACCCTGTGGAAAAACCACCAACAGCTCTTCGAGATTAGCGACAGAGATACAAGTAGCATAACTACAACTGTAGAGAAATGGAGGAGTAAACCGTACCGTAATGCAATCTTGAATAGAGCCTGGAATCTATCCATAGGGTTCTTCCTATGGAACATATGGAAAGCAAGAAATCGGTTGATATTCAAGGAAGATGGAAAAGCTAAGAAGGAAATATGGAGCCAAACAGTCCAGAACATAAGAGAAACCATAATCCTCGAGAAGTGGAACGACGAAGACTGGAAGGCAGACCAAATGGAGACACGTATTTTGAAGCCTTTGCAAATCAAAATAAGTACCACAGACATGGATGGAAGAAAACATAAGGTTGGAAAAGTTGGAGAAGATGACCACTACGGGAACCCGCCACAAGGACTCACAAAATTAAACTTTGACGGAGCAGCAAAAGGAAATCCAGGCGAGGCAGGTATAGGAGGAATATTCAGGGATGATAGAGGTAGAACACGATGGGTTTATGCGATGGACTGTGGAAACGCATCAAATAATGAGGCAGAATTCCATGTGCTGAACAGGGGGATAGAAATAGCTATCCGAGAAGGGTATCAAAAACTCCAGATAGAAGGAGATTCGAAGCTCGTGATAGACACACTCAAACAATTACAGCATAGAGCACCAGCAGAGAAGCTGAGTCAAAGCTGGTGGACCGCATGGATAATTAAAGAAATAAGCCAACAATTGAGAAGGATAGCCTACATAATACCTTCCCATGTGAGACGAAAAGGAAATGCTCCTGCAGATTGCCTTGCGAACTGGGGATGTAGGAAAGGAGATCAACAACTGGATGCAAGTGTGGAAGAGCTCCACCAAAAAGAGGATATGGAGCAATTGATCCAAATGATAGAACAAGACAGGATTAAGAGCGAGCATCTAGAGAATTCGCCCGGAAAAGACCGGAGCAGAGAGGGAAAAGGACAGACACAGGAGGAACAGTACAGGACGGAGGTGGAGCAGGATAGGGCAAGATCAGTGTTCGGTAGGATGACGGAGGCGGGCAGAGGAAGGACAATACCTGAGAGTACGGGGGCAGAGATGGAAAGGAATGACAGAGGATAGGGCAGGACAGCAAAATCGAGGATGAGCAGTGAAATAACAACAAGTGGCAGGGCAGAGTCAGTGACCCGATGGCAAGAGTATCCGAGAGAGGAAAGAAGTTAATGCAGGATGCTGGACAGGACAGGAGGACAACATCCCAAGGCAGGAGGGAAGGGAGGCGTGCCAAGGAAAAAATAAGACAGCTGGCGGTAAAGACAAGAGGAGGGAATGAAAAAGGAATAAAGTCTAAGGAAAAGGGGAAAGAGGTAATATGCATGCAGACGAGAATGAAGAAAGGTGACGAGAAAGGAAGAGCAGGCAGCAAGAAGAAGCAGAAGGAGGAAGCAAGGCGAAGCTCGGTAAGAGGGTATGTGATATCTCTAGCCTTAAACTCTGATAGTGTAAATTGTTTGAGAAGTAGGTTAGGAATGCAGTATGGTAAGCATACTTGGTATTATCACTTCAATTGTAATAGCAATCTCAGAGGTTTGAAAGGAAAACATCCCGAAGAGTTCCTGGCTACTTGGGATGGAGAGACAGTTAGGAGAGATGGCGAGTAGTATGAGAACAAGGGCCTGTCTAAACCAAATTCTACTGACCCCCACCTTAGAATAGAGGTCCTGGCATACTACATACTAGGGAAAGGAAGAATTCCTGTAGCCCTGGATGAGGGAAGCTGGGAAAGGAAATACCAGAACCCCTGGGGGATGGAGTTGCACCCTAGGGGGAGGGTAGAAAACTCAACCAGAAGAAACCCTGCCATCAAACTTGAGAAACCAAGCTAAGGGGAGGCCTCAGTAGCCTAATTCGCACCATGGGTGAGCCCTCGGGTGAGAAGAGGCAAAACAAGCAGGAGTGGGATCCCTGCATGGGCTGGGAAAAGCAAAGTAACCACTGTTACCCCATGACCTAAAGAATTATCAAAGCCAAAGCCAAACTTAGTAGGGTGGGAAGCCAGAGGCCGGAAACCTAGAGGGTGGGAAACCAGAGGCTAGAACACCAGAGGTTGGGGGGGGAACCCACAAAAAATAATGTAAACATAAATGATACGGTTGACATATGTGTTGATTCTGTGATAGGTCTCGCAATAGAACAGGGAAAGACTGTGAAACAAGACAAAGAGCAAAAGGGAAAAGGTGTTAAAGGCCAAGTTGAAAGAAGAATGGCTCCCAGGAGAAGAAAGAGGATAGTTAAGAAAGAAGAAGGAACCAGCAGCCAGGGAAAGAAAAGGGGCAGGAAGCCCGATAGAGAACACATGAAGATGATCATTGACTCATACATGGAAGGAAATCCGAAGGAAGTTAGGGACCAGATTCACAGCTGGGAGCGAGATCTAAGAGACAACCTTAGATACAAAGACATACCCATGGAAGAATGGGAAGGAATGCTGCAGGACCCTGGGACAACGAATGGAAGACAATCGTTGTTCAAAAAGACCCTACAGCAGTACTGGATCATGAAACATGTCGTGGCTCGGGCCATGACTCTCCACCACGAACACATGGAAGGAGAAGTATTTGACAAACAAGAAAGTAGCAAGGAGAAGGACTCATTTTGTGCAGAACTTCTCAAGGAAATAGCAACCATACAGATACAGACTTACCAGAACAATCTTGCCCTGGGAAGTATTGAACAGACCCTAACATGGATAAACTGGAAACTGGAACAGAGACGCGAGCTACCAGGCCCCAGTGCAAAGGCACCATTCCGATAGCATCCTGTGATGAGGATTAATATAGAGATCCAGATAGTTTTTTTTTTTTTTTTTTTTTTTTTTTTTTTTTTTTTCTGAATTTTGAATTTGATGAAGGAAATAAGCATGTCTGTTTTGATCTTTAGTGATAATAGTAGAGATAGTCAACATAGAAACAATGGATGGATTATCATGAACTTATTCAAATTTTGGAATGGTTTTAATGCTGACCGGTGGTCACCTGGTTTCCTTCGGGCATGTGACTACCCAGAGAATATGGATGTAATTTTTTTTTGAAAATAGTTAATACATAGAGATCTACAATGTTTACAAAAAAAAAAAAAAAAATTAGTTGGTGAAAATCAAACATGAAGTCTTTGTGAAGACATGCAACAGTTATCCCTTTGATTGAGGAAGTTATCCCTTAATTAAGGAGATAAGGATGAGATGTATTTGTGTTGCAATTAGTTAGCTCAGTTAACTGAGTTAGTCTAGTTAAATTAGTTCCAAACAATTTTTGGAACTAATTGTGAGTTCAATTAGTTAATGCATGCATGCATGCAACTAGTGTTCTCCAAATAAATAAATATTCTCTCATAAATAACCAATGCATGTCAGTTCAGAAAAAGACCTAGTTGAGATTAAAGGTCGGGACAATGTACTATCAGTTGCTAATATTTTCCTATAAGAAAATCTCTTGCATGCAGAAGGAATTCATTCCTTCAGGTTTGCGTAGTTACTACAGAGGTCAGAGCAGTGTGTGAGGTGAGAATCACACAGGTGGCAGCTGGAGGACCTAGGAGAAACTGCGCAAGGAAATAGGAGGCTTGGAGGACTGAAGGAAGGCATATGTGTTGTCTATTTTGTCTTTCAGCAACAGTGAGGGATTGTACTGAGAGCTGGATAGCTTGAGAGCTAAAGCTTTGTGTAATCCTGAGATATTTCCACTTGTATGATAATACAGATAGTAGGGTTTTTAGTTGAGGTTTTCCCCAGAGTATTCTTCTGTGTTTCATGTGTATTGATCCTTCTTCTCTGTTATATGTGTTCTGTTTGATCTTGCTCAAATCGATTAAGCTTCGGCAAGTTTGATTGTAGAAGTAGATTAAGTATTTTTCTTTAGTACATTGCATAATCAGTTTAATCTATAGTGAGAATTTCTACATGGTATCAGAGCTAGCTGATCTATAGAGAACTTCTACATAGTATTAGAGCTAGCTGATCTATAGAGAAATTTCTACATGGTATCAGAGCCAAGTTGATCAAATTCGAAGTTTGAAGTTCTTGATTGTAGGTACAAAATCAATTTCTTATCACATCTCAAAGTTCACTAATGGCGTTCAATGGTTTGAGACTCGAGTATGCCCGGATGGAAACTTGAATTACATAGCCTGGAAGGCTCGCATGGAAGCGGTATTAGAGGAAAATGGTTTGAATGATTTCATTGATCAAGAAGTCCCCAAGTCAGCAGCAGTTAATGCCCAAGAATTGGCGGAATGGAAGAAATGTGTGGCGAGAGCGAGGAGGATTCTTCTGGAGGGAGTTCAAGACCATATTGTCTCGAGTCTCCATGGGAAGGAGACTCTATTTTCAATGTGGAAGACATTGAAGGATCTATATCAGATCATCAGCGACTAGAGGAAGCTAGTGCTAAAAGACAAGCTTCGGAAAATCAAGTGTGAAAAGGGTGACACAATCTCTACATATCTGAACAAGCTCACCACCTGTAGAGATGAGCTTGGAAGTGTAGGAATCACGACAGCCAATGATGACATGGTGAGTCTTGCTCTCCTCAGTATTCCTAAGAGCTGGTGTAGCTACCAGGACTCAGTGAATGGAAGAGAGAAATTGTCGGATTGGGAACAAATGTGGTCGGATCTGATGCAAGAGGAGATGAGGAGGAGCACCATAGATGGTTCTTCATCTAAGCATGATGATAAAGAAAATCTAGCCTTAGCCAGTAAGGCAAGGAAAGGGAAGGAGAAGGATTCTCATTCCAAATCAAATTCTTCTCATGGAGGGAAGAAGGTTGACAAGTCTAAAGTGAGATGCCTTACTTGTCATGTGGTGGGCCATTATGCAGCTAATTGTCCATTTAAGAAGTCCAAGAAGGGATCCTTGGAAGGATCTGAAGGTGAGGCATTAACCTCTCAGTTTGAATTGGATTTTACCCTCATCGCATGCATGGTTTCATAGATGATGGGTTGTGGTTGGTTTCTTGACAATGGAGCCTCATTCCACATGACCGACGATAAGAGTTTATTCAGTTCCTTGGAGAAGGACCTCCAGATACGCATAGAGATGGGCGATGATGGAAAGTACCGTGTTTCAGGTGAAGGTACGGTTGTGTTTCAGAGGGAGCATGGAGCTCCTATCACCTTGAATGATGTGAAGTATGTGCCTGGACTAAAGAAGAACTTGGTATCGATCGCGATGGTGGAGGACAAAGGCTACGATGTTGCCTTCAGTAAGGGAAAGGTTTTCCTTAGACACATCACCACGAGATAGGTGAAGCAGATCGGTTCACAAGTCAAGAACCTATATGATATTGAGGTTCAAGATGCATGCAAAGCCTTGAGGAGCAAGGGAAATGTTGGAGACTTGGTGGTTGAGAGGGAGAGTACATTACCTCTCAACATGCAGTGCTAGAAGAAGTCTCAGACAATTGTGGAGGAGACACAATTGGTGAAGCAACTTCAGGACGTTGTGGAGTAGCCACGACTAGAGAAGCTGAGAGGAGATCGAGTGGAGGCATCCACTCATGTAGAGACCTTCAGTAGGGGGAAATTTCAAGCCAAGTGGGTAGAGGGATCACATGCAGCCATACCTCCAGGTGTGAGGTGGGGCGATGTGAAGTGATAGTTCCAAGAAGGCTGAAATAGGGGTAGGATCCTTGAGGTACCTAGCCTCTTTGATTAGACCTTGCTATGGGAGCACCGACGAGGAGTAATAGGACTGGCTGAGTGGGTAGAGACAGATGTGAATGGAGCGGTAGAGAGAGCTACAGTGCAGGAGTCCCAAGACAGCACAGAGCTAGCAGGCTGCAACAATGCGCGAGGCACAGGAGTGTTGCACTAGTGCAGGATGGCACAGAGAGGTGTGCAATGGTGCGAGATACAGGGACTTGTTGCAGCAGCGCAGAGGTCAGAGAGGGAGCACTTGTCAGTGGCAAAGGGATCTTCAGCAGCAGAGGGTGTTTCTAGCTCAATAGGGAGGTCAGTTGGGAGATCAGTTACTTACTTCTCAATAACTGAGTTGCAGTGCAGCAGTGAGTAGCACGATGCAACATGATGAGAGGAGGTGCAAAATGGATGTAGTGCTAGGAGATAGGACCAACATCATCACAAATGCAGCAGGAGGAATCAGTGTGATTGATGCAGTTAGAGATCAAAGTGACATAGGCTAGAGCATTCAGATACTGAAGAGCACAAAGGTGCAGAGTTTTCAGTCGACAAAGGCAATAACAGTCAAAGACATTGATGACAGAGGCATCATTCTAATTCAGGTTGGATATTTTTTTTTTTGTTTCTAGAGTTGTTGGAGCAACAACACTTGAGAGAAGTGTTGCATGCAGAACATTCCAAAGGTTCAAGATCAGGATCAAGTTGAATTCCTTTCTTATTGAGAGGGAGTGTTGAAAATAGCAGCAAGAAATGATAAAAATAGAAATGCTAAAAATAACATTATTATAAATAGCATTTCAGGATATACTCCAACTCTGTTGAAAATAACAAAAAATAGAAATGCTAAAAATAGCATTGCTATAAATAACATTTCAGGAAATATTCCAATTTTGATTTGTCCTTGAATCAAAATTGAGAACCAAAATTCAAATTTAGTCTCACCAACTGTTTGAAAAATAATTAACTAATTCATCTTGAGTTAATTAGTTGGTGAAAATCAAACATGAAGTCTTTGTGAAGACATGCAACAGTTATCTCTTTGATTGAGGAAGTTATCCCTTAATTAAGGAGATAAGGATGAGTTGTATTTGAGTTGTAATTAGTTAGCTCAGTTAACTGAGTTAAGTCCAGTTAAATTAGTTCCAAACAGTTTGTGGAACTAATTGTGAGTCCAGTCAGTTAATGCATGCATGCATACAACTAGTGTTCTCTAGATAACTGAATATTCTCTCATAAATAACCAATGTATGTCAGTTCAGAAAAAGACCCAGTTGAGATTAAAGGCAAGGACAATGTACTATCAGTTGCTAGGATTTTCCTATAAGAAAATCTCTTGCATGCAGAAGGAATTCATTCCTTCAGGTTTGTGCAGATACTATAGAGGTCAGAGCAGTGTGTGAGGTGAGAATCACACAGGTGGCAGCTGGAGGACCCAGGAGAAACTGCGTAAGGAAATAGGAGGCTTGGAGGACTGAAGGAAGGAATATGTGTTGTCTATTCTGTCTATGAGCAACAGTGAGGGATTGTACTAAGAACTAGATAGCTTGAGAGCTAAAGCTTTGTGTAATCTTGAGATATTTCCACTTGTATGATAATACAGATAGCAGGGTTTTTAGCTAAGGCTTTCCCCAAAATATTCTTCTGAGTTTCATGTGTATTGATTCTTCTTCTCTGTTATATGTGTTCTATTTGATCTTGCTCAAATTGATTAAGCTTTCACAAGTTTGATTTAGAAGTAGATTAAGTATTTTTCTTTAGTACATTGCATAATCAGTTTAATCTATAGTGAGAATTTCTACATGGTATCAGAGATAGCTGATCTATAGAGAATTTCTACATGGTATCAGAGCTAGCTGATCTATAGAGAAATTTCTACAACGATGAGTGAGGGAGTCGACTAACAAACCTATCACTGCATCATATTCGGCTTGATTATTGGTGGCAGATCTAATGCACATGCCGTTTGAAAGGACTAACGTATGCAAGGGGGTAAAAATGGCCAGGTTGTCAAGGCTAGATTCTAGGAGAAACGACTTGTACTGCTGACATGACCAATATACGGTGTGGATGATGGATCCATCTGAAAGGTGCAAAAGATAACTGATGAGATGATGTAATCTACCTAGCTTGATGGCAAAAATAAAGACACACAAATCAAAGGGATGTGCTATGAGCTGAATTTCTTGAGGTAGAGCGCATTAGGAGAATCAGGAAGGAAATGGCCTTTAAGATCCTCTAAAGAAATTCCCCCTTACTTAAGGGTAGGGGTAATCAGGGGTAGACATAGTTTCCATGGTGTCCTCACTAGGCTGAGAGATGGGCGGATGGGAGGAATACTGATTACATGATGCATTAGCATTACCTGGTGCATCAACTTGAGAAATAAGTTTCACATGCACATCATCTTGAATGGTAGACGACGGCTAGTATATGGAGGATTTACGAAGGTTGAGACCTGGGATTCTGTCGAAAGAGGTTCGATAGAAGTGTGCACCGAAACCTTAGAAAGGTTTGCCTGCGAGGAACTCAAGGATGATGATAGGTAAAGAATGGGGTCTGGTGTCCGTCATCTCGACATTAGGGGGAGGGATCACAATAGTGGGGCCAAAGTCTCCCCGTTCTGGTTGACTTATGGTACTAGAATCCATAGGTAGAGGAGTAGAGGCTCCACTACGAGTGGCCTCGTATTCGTGAAGCCCCCCAAGGCAATCGCGAAACTCACCGAGATGAGGGAAACAATGGGAATAGTGATCATGAAGATCACACAGGGCACAACAGTGGTTTGTGTGCAGTGTTTTGAGTTTCTTAGGTGGGACCAATAAGTTAACATGGAATTCCAGAATATTCAACTCAGGGAACACTTCATGAACCAAAGGTTTAAGTTGAGGAAGTTCAGAACAATTATTGGTGGCATGCCAACAACTTGACACAAAGCGAATGGGGGTGTCGACTTTGGGGCTTTAGGGGTTGGAGGAGCTTGGAGAGCCTTGTCTTTCAAAACTTTTCTTTTAGCTTTGTCCCACTGGCTAGATGACTTCGCAACCAAAGTTGGTTCATGTTGAGGTTACAATGGAACTGAAGCAGCGGCAGGGGTCATGGGGACCGGTTGAACCAGGGTCAAAGCATGATATGGTCTTGGATGACCAAGCGGAATGTTTGCACGGGGATCGATGTACCATACTTGGAACCCCAGAGTCATGTTAGGAAGGACCAGTGAAGCCATGACAGGTTCAGAAAAAATTTTTGTGAGGGGGGAATAAGAAGGTATCTCGCCGGCAAGATAATGTCCTGACAAAACAAATCTTTGATGGTTGAGACCTTGAGGAACAATTCTTGGTGGGAACATAGGAGAGGCACCCACAAATGGAGGAGGTCCTGGGGGAGTGGGTCTAGAGGGTTCAGCTGGAAGAGCAACAATAGGGTACTGACGAGCAGGGAAAATTTTAAGAACCCCCCTTAAATTTACATAAATGGGCGAATCTCCATGGTATATAGGAAAAATGGAAGGCGATTTTATCAATAATATGATATGTATATATAATTTTTTGGCGAATCTCTCACCAGGCATGGCGAATATTTTACTCAATTATAAAATATGGTGTTTATTGAATACACAAATGAAATCATTGCATTTCTTTAAAATATCTTTTGAAATCAAAATTACTGAAATTACATATCGATAACCTAGTGGGTGTAGGATAAAATTCACCCGTGCCATTCATAGAAAGCATGATAAAAACCTAATACTATATATAAAACCAAGAAAAATTCAAATTCATCACTTCTAGGGACCTCGTAACCACCCTGCCAATACACAAGTATGTTCCTGTTTGCAATTAGAAAAATTACCCAAATTACAATCTGTTTACTCCAGCATATGTTGGGAAGTTATAGAAGGATGATTAGTGCAATCAATCCATTCCTTTTAGCCCTGGATTTGTTTCAGTTTAAAATAGAAGTATACAAATATACTTGTCCAATGTCTATGTTTTAACCATTCACCTTAAGATGTTTTTACAATATAATTTCCTAAGTCTATTTAATAGCTTCATTATCATAAAAACCAACCTATATCCATCTTAACTCCACATCTACCACTCTTAGGAGGATGAAATCTATTTATCCCTCTGAGCACTTGGTAGACCCAGAATTAAGATGGATCTAAGATGATAGAATTTCCCCTTTAAATAGTCTATGCTCACATTAATACCATGGTATTACCATGGGTCAATACCATGGGTTATCATAAACCTGGAGCTTAAAAATTACTATTAGTAATTTATAAAAATTAATAAAACTGATAGTTGATTTTTATTTTATTTTTTATTTTAACCAAGCTAAAATGTTTAACATACATTAAATTACAACATCCATTTTTACTCTTGATCGGATCAAATAATTTTTCACTCTATGCTAGTTTGCATATCACGATGTTTGATACCTCTCGGGGGTTTGTAGATCCAGAGTAAAGATGGATCTATGCTGGTTTAATTTCCCCATTAAAATAGGCTACATTCCAGGTGAATACCATGGGTCAATACCATGTGCCATTTTGGTGAATACCATGGGTCAAGACCATGTGCCATTTTTATTTTTATTAATACTAATATTAGGGTTAATAATGTTTTTTTGCATGGTATTAATAACAATCTAGTCCATGGTATTTGTCCCATAGTATTTTTCCCATAGGTTTTACCTAAATATAACGCATTTTTTGAGTGTTCGTAAATATAAGGTGACTTATGGAGTAAATATAAAAAAATGTTTTATTTGTTTACCATACCTCTTGTTTATTTATATTTTTATTTATTTACTATACCTCTTTTACAAATATGGTATTTGGCACATAGGATTCACTTAAATAAAACCTCTTTCTTGAGCCTTCATAAATAGAACGAGGGTTATGGACTAAATATAAAAAGAGGTTTTATTTATTTAGCATGCGTCTAGTTTATTTATATTTTTATTTATTTACCATACCTTTTGAGTAAGTATAAAAAGACGTTTTATTTATTTACCATACCTCCACTTTACTAATATTTTTATTTGTTTACACCCTGCATGTATATAAGGTGACTTATCGAGTAAATATAAAAAATGTTTTATTTATTTACATACCTCTCATTTATTTATATTTTTATTAATTTACCATACCTCTTTTATAAATATGGTATTTGGGCCTTTCGCCCATAGTATTCATTTAAATAAAACCTATTCTTGAAAATGGGCGAATGGATTCACTTAAATAAAACCTATTCTTGAAACTCGGCGAATGGAAGGTTGTAACTCCTAATTTCAAGGGCTAAATTTACCTTTTTTACCCTCTCCCTTAAAATAAGGTGGGCTATTTGAGGTGATTTGTAAAAATGTACTATGATACAAAATATTCGCCCACTAGAAATTTAAAACCCCTTAATTTCGCCAAAGGGCGAACATTCGCCCCTAAAATTTTCTATGCTGATGAGTTGGTTGTTGATAAGTGTACCAGACTGCTTAAGCGAACCCTGTCACACTTGTAACATGCAAACACTCATAGAGGTAGGCTCTGAGATGGGAGGGGGAGGACTAGGGAAAGCACCCAACAATGAGGAATCTTTATAAACTCTGGGTGAAACATTGGTGGTAGGAGTTGAAGACTGTTTGTTGGACATTGACGAGATAATGGACTCGGGGGAGGTCATGGATGACGGCTCATAGTAAGTCAGCTGATCAATGGTAACGATCTTCCCTTCATGGGGGAAGCACATATTGTGGAACACCGCGGACGCGATGACTAACACGGCATATGTGTAACTATAACCTGATAGAATGTTGTAATCCAAAGGGGCGTCAATGACTTTGATGTCGACATGGACAACCTTGCCCGCAAGGGTCACTTGACAGTTGCGGTAAATGCCAAGGGGCTGGGAGGAGTGTCCATCCCAAGCACACAAGGTGATGGAGGAGGGGGACAACTCAGGTGACTTGAGTTGTTTCCAAATAGCAACACACATCACATAGGTGGATGTGCCTTCGTCAATAATGCATTGAGAGATGATGGCGTTATAGACTCTAATTGATATCTAGAAAGCAACAATGAAGGAAATGGGGGATGCTTTGATGTATCAACTGGGAAGACAATCAAATGATCGTAGGAAGGATCCACTACACCCAAGGTAGTTAATAGAGCTTTCTTTTGGGATGGGCACGACTGGAGGACTTCCAACGTCGACATGGTAGTAGGTGATTGCGCCAAGTCATCTACTATATTGTATGTATGGGCAACTTTGTTAGAAGCCGCATTACAACATAATGGTCCCTTTGGGATCTTAGGAATGGCCTCAACCTTAGGTTGAGGGATCTGCAAAGGCCCATTTGGTGTCGTAAGAGGCTCAACAGATATATAGTGGATTGAATGTAGAGTCTCAAAAATGTCTTCAATATATCATCCACTTTCACCTTTATCACCACCATTTCACTCACATGTCACAACTCCATAGCCATATAATATTTCATTAGCCTCCATTTTCATAATTATATGGGTTCCATGTGTGTTTTCCATGATGTGATGATGAATCTTACATGCCAAAATATCTGTAAAATAGAGGTCCAAATGTAATCTGTAATCAAATGAGAAATTCTCAAGGGAAAGCATGCACAATATTTTCTATAATACGATCTTTCAAGGGAAAATGTGCACAAGATAGTGGCTATGTCGGGAATGTTTCTATTATGGTTCAATTCTTGCAACAACTACATCCCTATTCCATGTTCCATGTTCCCTTGTTCCATGTCACAAAGATAAAAATATTGAAAATGAATGCCACAATGAAATTCACAACACTGGTGGCCAATGTAAATCGATTAGCTAGAGGATAATTGCAGTTTAGACCTAGTAGAAATTAAACCCAAAACAAACTAAGTGATTAACACTTTATAAGTAATTGTTATTTATATTATACACAAAATAAAAGCATAAACATTATATTGCTTCACTTGACTCAATCTCATTCCTTTCACATCAAAATGGGGCTAGGGAGGGGTACAAATAACATGGTGGGACTTATGGATGTCAAAAATCTCTTGCTTTTATCTATTGAAAAAAGATGCAAAAATATTCAGATTTTTGGGGATTCTCTCTTGGTCATCAATTAGATAAATTCAACTCAGCAAAGTCATGACTTGCTTCATTTTCCTAAAAACAAGTTTTTATTCCTTCTCATGCTCCCCCATTTAGAGGGAACAGAACAATGTCACATATGCTCTCTCTAAAGGCAGCCTAGAGATGGATACAAGGCTCTAGTGAATACAAGAAATTCAAGACAAAACGACCTTTGAATTTTACCATGGGCCCTACATAGATTATCATGATGTTTTGGCAGCAGATATGCTACAACTTTGAAAATTCTGTAGTATTTTTGCCTAGAATTATTACATATATTTATATTAGTTATAGTTAGTGTGTTGTACTGTTTTCTTCTCAATGATGTACAAAAAGAACTCACTTAAGATTGTGGATGAAAAACAATCTCAACAATATAAATGGCTGCTAAACATTATAGATTTGTGTTAGAAAATTATATATTACAGAGCAATGGAATACATAAAATATTGCAGAAATATAAACACAGAAAACACATAAAAACAAGAGAGACATAGATATACGTGGTTCACCCAGTTTGGGCTACGTCCACAGAGAAACAACCAGTCCTTCCTTTTATATTATCCAGCAAACTGAAGAGATACAACCTACAGCAGATCTGCTGTAACACCCTCTTTACTCTCAATCTCCTCTCTCTTCCTCACTCAGAATACATATATGCATAGACGCAATACAATTCCCTCATATATAGTGAGGGGTTGCCTTCTAGGGAAAAAAACCCTAAATTAAACATAACTTCTACCGTCAGATCATCCGCCTAATGAATGGCCCAGATTGACTAGAAATTACTAGACTTTTACAAGGCAATTTTGTGTCTATTTTTTAGCTTCGGGGGCGCTACCCCCGAACCCCCACTAGGGGACTGTTGGCCCTTGGACCCCCTAGCCGGGGGGGATTAGCCCCACCGGACTCCTGCGGGGGGGGGGGGGAAAGTCGCCCCCCGCAGCCCCCCGCGTGGAGGGGTGTACAGTCTTCCTGGGGTATACTTTCGGTTGAAACCTTTGAATACAGAAGATAATCAAGCTCCACACCCAACAATCTCCCACTTGGAGACTGATTATAGCAACTCCACCACTACTTCATTGCTAGACAATGACTCCACTTTGGACCTGGTTGTTTCTCATCTTCTTCATCATACTTGAAGACCAATTGAAACTGAGCAGATTCTCAGTTTCTCCCTAGTTACAACTTTTGTTAACATATCTGTAGGATTCTGGCTAGTGTGTATCTTTTCCCGCTTCAATTGTCCATCTTCCAATGCTGACCGTATGAAATGGTGCTTGAGCTATATATGTTAAGTCTTGGAATGAAATGCAGAGTTCTTTGCAAGATGTATGGCACTCTGGTTGTCACTGTATAACCTACCCAACTCCTACTTCTTGCCCACTTCATCTAGAAACCTTTGTAACCAAATCATTTCTTTACTAGCCTCTGTAGAAGCAACATACTCTGCTTCTGTTGTTAAAAGTGAAACAACACTTTGGATTTTTGAAACCCAACTGACAGTTGTTCCACCTACAGTAAACACATACCCTGTTGTGCTCCTCCTGTTATCTCTATCACCTGCCATATCTGCATCAACATATCCCTGTAGAGCAATGTTTGAACCACCAAAGCATAATGCTTGATTTGTGGTACCTCTCAAATACCCGAGAATCCACTTCACTGCCATCCAATGTTCTTTTCCTGGATTGTTCATGTACCTGCTTACAACTCCTACTGCATGTGCAATATCAGGCCTTTTGCAGACCATTGCATACATTAAGCTTCCAACTGCTGATGCATATGGAACTTTAGACATATGAGCCATTTCTTCATAAGTCTTGGGACACATCTCCTTACTTAATTTTAAATGGCTAGCCAAAGGTATACTAACTGGTTTTGCATTCTGCATATTAAACCTTTTCAACACCTTTTCTATGTACTCACTTTGAAACAATGTTAATTTGCGATTCTTCCTGTCTCTAGTTATTCTCATACCAAGGATTTGTTTTGCAGCACCCAAATCCTTCATTGCAAATGAGTTTGCCAATTTCCTTTTGAGCACATTTATTTCCTGCATGTTAGAACCTACAACAAGCATGTCATCTACATACAATAACAATATAATATAGCTGCCATCATTTTGCCTTTTGAGATAAACACAATGATCAGAGTGACATCTAGTATAACCTTGTTTAGACATAAACCTATCAAATTTTAGATACCACTGCCTTGGAGCCTGTTTTAAGCCATACAAGCTCTTTTTCAACCTGCACACTAGTTTCTCCTTCCCTTTTACCTCATATCCTTGTGGCTGCTGCATATATATCTCTTCCTCCAAATCCCCATGGAGAAAGGTTGTCTTTACATCTAACTGCTCAAGATGAAAACCTTCAGCTGCTACTAGACTTAAAATAGTTCTGATTGAAGTCATTTTAACAACGGGAGAAAATATTTCATCAAAATCAATACCTTTCTTTTGTGCAAACCCCTTCAACACAAGTCTAGCTTTGTACCTCTGTTTTCCTCCATCTTCTTCCTTCAGCTTGTAAACCCATTTATTCTGCAATGTTGTTTTACCTACTGGCAACCTGACTAAGTCCCAAGTCTAGTTATGTGCTAAGGATTCCATCTCTTCTTTCATGGCTTGCTCCCACTTCTTCCTGGTTTCTACCTGCACTGCTTCTTCATAACATTCTGGTTCACCAGAATTAGTCAACAATACATAATATAATGAAGGAGAGTATCGTTCAGGGGGTCTACTTATCCCGGTAGATCTTCTAACACCACTTTCAGGTGTTTGAAGTGCTTGTTGCTATAGTGGTTGTTGTTCTGGCTGTTGATCATTATGATTTTCAGGCACCATCACTTTTCCTGTGATATCGTCAAGCACTCTATATTCTCTGTTTTCTTTTTCTTGTTTCTTTTCATGCAACTAATTCTTATACAAGACCTTTTCATTGAATATTACATCTCTGCTCCTAATGATTTTGTGATTTTCATAATCATATAAGAAATAACCAAAATCATTAACACCATATCCAATAAAGGTACATTTCTTTGATTTTGCCTCAAGCTTTGTTCTATTTTCTTTGTTAATGTGGACAAAGGCTTCACAACCAAAAGTATTTAAAAATGAGTAGTTTACCTTTTTACTTGTCCATGCCTCCTCTGGAATACCACCATCCAAGGAACTTGAAGGCCCTCTGTTTATTAGATAAACAACAGTATCTACAACATCTGCCCAAAATTGTAAAGGCAATCCTGCATGCAATCTCATGCACCTTGCACGCTCCATGATTGTCCTGTTCATCCTTTCTGACACACCATTTTCTTGTGGTGTTCCTGGAACTGTCTTCTCTTTGCAAATTCCATTCTCTGAACAATACCTATCAAACTCTTTGCTGCAATATTCACCTCCATTATCTGATCTGAGACACTTCAACCTTTTCCCTGTCTCATTTTCAACCAAAGCTTTCCATTTCTTGAAAGTATCAAATACATCAGATTTATTTCGAATATAATAAATCCAGGTTTTTCTGGTTGCATCATCAATAAAAGTAACATAATAACGAGAGCTACCAAGAGATGATACTTGAGCAGGTCCCCATACATCTGTATGCACAAGCTCTAATTTTTCGCTCTTCTTTTCTTTCCCAACTCTAAGGAATCTGACTCTCTTCTGTTTTTCATAAACACAATTCTCACAGAATTTTAAATCAACATGTTTCAAACCTGGAAACAAATTTCTTGAGTGAAGAATCTGCATCCCCTTCTCACTCATGTGCCCAAGCCTATGATGCCACAATGTCGTATCTTCTCCTGTAGAGGTTAAAGCATTAACAAAATTAGAAATGCCATTGCATAAATACAATGTACCAACCTTTTCTCCTTTCACTATTACCAGGGATCCTTTAGTGACCTTCTAGGTTTTATCTGTGAAAGTAGTTACGCAACCTTCACCTCCCAACTGCCCTGTTGATATCAGATTTTTCTTCAGATCTGGAACATGCCTTACCTTCTTCAATAGCCACTAATTTCCATTTTGCTGTTTTATGAAAATTGTACCCATTCCAACGATTTTATAGGGTTTATCATCACCCAATTGAACTTGTCCAAAATCTCCTTGAACATAATCATGAAAATGTTTCTTATTAGGTGTGGCATGGAATGAGGCCCCTGAATCTATCACCCATGCATCAATAATATTTTCTAATGAAAGAATCAAAGAATCTTGCAACACATCACCTGTTACATTCACTTCATGATTAGTTTCTTGTTGCGCATCTCCTTCTTCTCCCTTCCGAGACTTGCAGTATTTCTTCAAGTGTCCTTTCTTCCCGCATTTCCAGCACACTATCCCCGATCTGGACTTGGATCTACCTTTTCTTGAATTACTGTGATATCCTGGGTTCTTTCCTCTTTCCATTTTTCTTCCCCTAGTCTCTGCAATCAAAGCATTACCTGATGTCTCACTGGAGCTTTTCCGTCGCATTTCCTCGCGAAGGATTGCACCAACAACATCATCAAACTTTAAAGTACTAGATCCAGAGACAGAGTTACTAACGACCATAACTAAGCCATTCCAACTTTCTGGCAATGAGCACAGAAATAATAGAGCCCTATCTTCATCATCAAAATTTACCCCTACAAAACTTAACTGACTTGTAACTGTATTAAAATCATTTAAATGATCTGCAACAGATCCACCTTCTGACATCTTCATATTAAATAAACGCTTCATAAGAAATACCTTATTTGAGGTCGAGGGTTTTTCATACAGTTTGGCCAATGCTAACATTAAACCCTGTGTTGTCGTTTCCTTTGAAATATTAGATGTTACCGACACCGCTAGGCACAACTGTATTGTTCCAAGTGCCTTTCTATCCAGAATATCCCATTCTGTGTCTGTCATACTCGTCGGCTTCTTTGTCTTTCTACTCAATGGTAGGTACAGATCTCTTCGATACAGATAATCTTCCATCTGCATCTTCCACAACTGGTAGTTTTGGAGTTGATTTTTCGACCCTAAACCTACCGACTTCCGCCATTGCTCCCACTCGAACCAGGAACCCTTCTCTCCTGCGAGTTTATAAGCCAAATAGACCTTCGGCTCTGATACCAGTTGTTAGAAATTTATATATTACGGAGCAATGGAATACATAAAATATTGCAGAAATATAAACACAGAAAACACATAAAAACAAGAGAGACACAGATATACGTAGTTCACCCAGTTTGGGCTTCGTCCACAGAGAAACAACCAGTCCATCCTTTTATATTATCGAGCAAACTGAAGAGATACAACCTACAACAGATCTGATGTAACACCCTCTTTGCTCTCAATCTCCTCTCTCTTCCTCACTCAGAATACAGATATGCATAGACGCAATACAATTCCCTCATATATAGTGAGAGGTTGCCTTCTAGGGAAAAAAACCCTAAATTAAACATAACTTTTACCGTCAGATCATCCGCTTAATGAACGGCCCAGATTGACTAGAAATTACTAGACTTTTACAAGGTAATTTTACATCTATTTTTTAGCTTCGGGGGTGTTGCCCCCAAACCCCCAAACCGGGGGGGATTAGCCCCCTCGGACCCCTGCGAGGGGAACAAGTCCCTCCCACACCCCCCCGCATGGAGGGGTGTATAGTCTTCCTGGGGTATACATCCGGTTGAAACCTTTGAATGCAGAAGATAATCAGGCTCCACACCCAACAATTTGCAGCAACTGATAGAAACAAAACCTACAAAAGTTCGGATCTATGCCACAATAATAGTTAAACAACAAAAAGAAAGAGTAATAACTCCAATCATCCAATGGAAACCAGATATGTAAAGAATAATTTTATTATAACACTTGTGAAGAGAATAGATAAATGTTACCAGACCCCCTCTATGGGATGGGTTCTTGTCTATCCTCAAACGTCTTCAGCTTGTGTAGAGTCTCTCTCCTCTATAATGCATAAACCCAAGAAAAATATGGTGTGCAGCAATGACAGTAATCAGAGTTACAACAATGAGCGCAAAAATGAAAATAATCAAAAGTGAATAACGAATGGAGAACCCTTCTATTTATAACAAAATATTGAGTTATCCTCGAATAATTAGCAATAATAAAATATTATTGATCCCATTATTAGAATAACTTCTTGCAATATTTTATTATATTTGGTTAGGAGGTAAAAAGTATTTAAACTTTTATTTAGAAATAATAAATAAATAAATGATTTATTTATCATCCCAAGGAATTAGTTAAGGAATAATAAACAAATAAGGATTTATTTAATTATTCCGAAGTGATTTAGTCAAATTTAACAAAGAATAATAATTAATTAATGATTAATTAATTATTCTTAGATAAATAAGATAAATAATGATTTATCTGTTTATTTTTCATGATTGGGTTAATTTGACAAGGAATAATAATAACACAATGGTTTAATTAATTATTCCTAGAAGAAAATCAAATAAATAATGATTTATTTAATTATTCTTCATGGGTTTAACTTTAAATTACCTAACAAAGGTGATTTATTAGGTAATTTCTCATAATGAAAGCAATTTTACTATGGTAAAATTGGCTTTACATGGTGTGCTTCAATCCATCTATTAAATTAGGTTAGATGACCAATTTTTTGGTGATAACAGATTCCCCCCCAACGTACGAGTATTAGGAGAAAAACGTATGACCGAAGTACGTTGTAAAGACACAATCACTAGACAACACAGGGGAGTCAGAGAGAGACCAATGAAGTTGAATTGAAAGAGGATAGGGACAGAGGGGGCGACACTAATGCAAGTATCCTTTTATGTTGTGGTACCGGACCTCAATGAGGCGGGGGAGGCATACCCATACCCCCCGAGATAACTTAGTACAAAAATAATGTTTCGCCCAGAAATATAAAGCTGAGCAATGAAGTATGCTGAATGGTACATGACATGCTAGCATAACAGAGCCAGAAAATAATACAATGTGTCCCATATACATAATGCACTTGGAAAAACATAAGCCAGGACTGAATACATAATATCTAAGTACATGAGATATAAATCCCTTTTCCTCAAAAAATGGGTGGGAGGGAGGGTAGAACAATCGAAGAAGCTCTGTTGAACAAGGAAGGGCTCTGCAAAACTGAATGGATCATTTGGAGGAGACGTGCATGCTATGAACACTGTGATTGGTAGGAACCGAACCCATCAACTCTGTGGAACTACATCTGAGGCTGTAGCATAGTAGGTATGCATCCGGGCATGTGGGGGGCTACCTGAAGGGCCACCCCCTCATGAGGTCTGAAACATCACACACACACACCCGGGAATCACTGGTACAATCTGCTACATCACTGGACCATCAAGTGTATGGATCAAGAACATGAAACAACCAAGTCAAAGGGCAATAATGAGACCCTCTACTTGATCCAAGGCGTCAAATAAGAATGAAAGCTGGAACCGAGATACACCGCCCTCTAGGTCATTCTTCTCGAATAAATGAGCTGATGTCGACATAATAGGGCCCAAGATTGATGAGGCAATGAGGAGCCTCAACTAAATCATGAGGGAAAATAGCAATGTGACTGATGGACTGACACCATGGATAATAGGGAAATGGGACTAAGGGACAAGCAACTGACTACCCTCATCAGAGCATAAAGTGCATTGTTGACTTGGCATCAACTGACTCAACTCTGGAGGCGATGGGGACAGTATGACTAGAGGCCAAAATGGGCAACACGAGATGAAAGGTATGCAAGTATGGATGGAATACTGTGACATGATATGATGGGACATGAAATAGACTCCAAGAATGCAAGGGTGACTCATCGCGGATGCTTTGAACAAGGGTGACTCATCACGGATGCTCTGAACAAGGGTGACTCGATGATGCTACCACACAAACTAGGCTCGGTGGGGACCATCAAAACATGAGTAAGTGATGATTACTCACGATGGAAATCGACATATGGTACAACAAGTATTAAGAGGAGGTGGACCTAAAAGTACAAGTGTTGCTTTATAATGAATTTCGATTTTGAGAGGCGAAGAAGTGACCTTTCTTGGAAAATGACTTCTTGGTAAATTGTAAAATCATCAAAAATAGAGGAAGACCGCTTATAGAGCTCAGAGAGAGCTTTCCAATGGTGTTGATAGTTCATCAATTAAGTTGTAGTCTAGTCGCAATGGGGGATAGAAAAATTGCGGATTTTTCTATAAAAGAATGTTTTCCCTCCAATTTGGATTCATTTGCTAAGTGAGCAATGGTGAATTTGGAGAGGAGGAAAAGGTCCTAAATCTTATGGAGATCATAGTTGACAAACCGATCATCAGAATCATGATCTATGACTTTTAGGTAGGTGGCCTTAATAATCTCTTCAATTTCAGTGGTTTATTTCCTGATTTTTGGCACCTAGCAGCTCCCTGAGAGACCCCTTCTCTTGCTCACGGTCGCATCACACTTTCTAGGCACAAAAGTGTTTGGTTCACAGGAAACAACTGGAAACCTGCGAGCTCGCACTTTCTGGGCTGAAAACTACGATTTGGGGCTAGAGAAAGAGTTGGTCTGCTAGCCTGGTGGGGGTTGTAGGTTGATCAGTGTAGCCCATTATTGATCCAGGTGGATGTTGGTGGCCACCCACCTATCCCATTTGGACCCCCACAATTGTCTCTTTCAGTCTTTTCAGTTTCCTAAATTGCAGCACAGTTTACTATTTTTAGCAGTTTTTCGGGTCCTGAACTTCCGGAGCCGTTTTGAGGCCCTAAACGACGTTTTTTTGGGAATCTGGGGCAACATGGGTCCATGGACCCATGTTGCCTCCCAAAGTGGTAGTACTCGGATAGGTCTTTCTAACGGGCTATCGTACGCGTCAAACGGAGATCGTATGCCAAAGTTACGACCCCGGGAAATTGATGTACCAATTTACCCAAACGGGGCCCACAATTTGGCGTTTCATCTTCTAGGGTTAGGTTTCGGGATGTGAAGGGTTTTCCATTGTTTCTCAACAATAAATAGGCCTTCGAGCCTCATTGTAACACAGTTTAGAACAGTTCAGAGGCATGTAGCCACCACATCTCTTCTCAGAGATAAGCTACCATCGCCCTAGCTGGTTTATTTCCATTTCTGGTTGTAAGCATATTTCAGTATTTTACAGTAATGAAATTAAGTATTATTTCCGCTGCATCTTTGTGTATATGGTTATCGCATCTCTGTATTTATGGTTATCTCTGTAATCTATTGCATTCCTGTTTAAATCCGGATCAGTGGTATCAGAGCGGTCTGCTTTTTCTCTGTTTTTCTTTGCATGTCCCCAACGAGGTCGGGATATAAGGAGTTAGGGCTTGAACTGGTCGAACCTTTGCAAGACCAGCCTCGCAAATCTCGACGGCCTCCCATGGCGGATGAGAAGAAAGACGAGGGGGCAGGAGATCCTATCAAAATCTTGCTCGAAGAAGCGCTCGAGCGGCAAGGGAACGCGATGATGGACAACTTTGCCCAGATCCTTTAGCAGCTACCCAGAGGCGACGCATCGGCTTCCAACATCGACTCTGTAAACGCCACACCGTTTAAGGTACAAGTTAATTTTGAAATCCCCATCTTCGAGGGTCAAATAGATGCAGATGTCGTAGATAAATGGTTAAATCTACCAGATGGGTATTTTTCTGTTCACGAATTTTCAAGTCGGGAAAAGATTGTTTTTGCTCTTCTCAAAGCAGCCCCCCACGTCAAGGACTGGTGGGAAACCTACTGCGAGCAGAAGGATGAAAGTACAGGCTCACTATTTTCAGCCGCACCCACTTGGAATGACTTCCGGGATGCCATCAAGGAGCAGTACTACCCTGTCGGAAGCTATGAGGACAAATACATCAAATGGACCACACTGCGGCAGGGACGAGACCAAGATGTGCCGAAGTTCACAAACATTTTTCATACCCTTCGCACACAGTTGGGTATCAAAGATTCTGAGCTGCATCTGGTACTCAAATACCGCAGCTGCCTACATAGATACATCCAGGAAGAGATGGGGTTCTTGAACATCTCCTCACTCGGCACAGCATACCGATACGCTGTCAAAATTGAGCAAAAGTTCAAACAGAAGAAGCGAGACTTTGGATCTGCAAATCCGAAGCCCAAAGGACAAAGCCAAGGCGGGGTGACCCAAGACAACCCGTCGAAGCCGCAAGAAAAGAACAACACCACGAAGCCGAGGAAGGACACAGGAAAGTGGTGTGAGTTCCACAAGAGTCCCACTCATAACACAAGTGAGTGTCGGACCAAGCAGTGGCTGGTGGCCGAGTTGAAGGCTTCCGAATCAGATGCATGTTCCGACCCTGAGCCAGAACTCGACAAGGGGAATGGCAAAGGGAAGCAGATCATTGATGCGGATCCCAGCGCCACTGTTGCCACAGCCAAGATCCAGAAGAATGAACCTACAGATCCAGAAGAGGGGGAGCGTCTTTTCCACTCACAGATGTGGGTGAAGGGTTCGCCGCTGCAATTCATTGTCGACAGTGGCAGCCAAAAGAACCTCATTTCAGCAGAGGTCGTGAAGCGGTTGGGCCTACCAACTACACCGCACCCGCAGCCGTACAGTATCGGGTGGCTTCACGAAGGACGAGATCTGAAAGTTCGCTAGCAATGCCGCCTTCCCTACAGCATCAAGCCCTTCACAGACGAGGTATTGTGTGATGTTACACCTCTGGATGTTTGTGATGTACTATTAGGCCAGCCATACTTGTGGAGGCGACATGCTGTGTATGAGTCAAGGCCTTGCGCTGTCATTATTTCTTTGGGTGATTCATTATACAGGATACCAGAGGTAGCCCCACCTACCGCCACCTCTTTGATCACTGCTAAGAAAGGCAGCAAGCTCATCTCACAGACCAGGAAATTCATCTGTCTGGCTCACTCCCAAAATAAGGGGAAGATCGTTGCTACATCCATGACCCCTGCAAAGGGTTCCTCCATGCAGCAGCAGCAGCAAAGGGATACGGTCATGAAAAAACACAGGAACAACTTCTCCTCACCCACATGGGTACCACACAAGTTTCAGGTGGGCAACAAAGTCTGGTTGCATCGACAGAAAGAACGCCTTACCAGAACCCATCAGAAGCTCAGACCACTCCGACATGGTCCTTATGGGGAACAATGCTTTGGAGCACATCATTCCTCCATTCCTTCGCTTGCACCAAATGTTCAATGTGGACCATCGTCGACCATGCTTCCCACCATCACTGGACACATCAGAGGTTGCAGGACAAGTTCAGCAGATGGAGGAACTCAACGCAATGGGGACCATTGCTTCCTAAGGGGGGAGGAATGATCCAGGTGGATGTTGGTGGCCACCCACCTATCCCATTTGGACCCCCACAATTGTCTCTTTCAGTCTTTTCAGTTTCCTAAATTGCAGCACAATTTACTATTTTTAGCAGTTTTTCAGGTCCTGAACTTCCGGAGCCGTTTTGAGGCCCTAAACGACGTTTTTTTGGGAATTTGGGGCAACATGGGTCCATGGACCCATGTTGGACCCATGTTGCCTCCCAAAGTGGTAGTACTCGGATAGATCTTTCTAACGGGCTATCATACGCGTCAAACGGAGATCATATGCCAAAGTTACGACCCCGGGAAATTGATGTACCAATTTACCCAAACGGGGCCCACAATTTGGCGTTTCATCTTCTAGGGTTAGGTTTCAGGATGTGAAGGGTTTTCCATTGTTTCTCAACAATAAATAGGCCTTCGAGCCTCATTGTAACACAGTTTAGAACAGTTCAGAGGCATGTAGCCACCACATCTCTTCTCAGAGATAAGCTACCATCGCCCTAGCTGGTTTATTTCCATTTCTGGTTGTAAGCATATTTCAGTATTTTACAGTAATGAAATGAAGTATTATTTCCGCTGCATCTTTGTGTATATGGTTATCGCATCTCTGTATTTATGGTTATCTCTGTAATCTATTGCGTTCCTGTTTAAATCCGGATCAATTGTTTTCTTCTCTGAACTGACAAGACATGTGGTGTTTTGCAAGCATGGAAGAGCTGAAAATCAACTATCGCGAAAGAGACTTGGATACTCTTCGATCCGAGATCCAGGGGGATTAGGTGGTTCGAGGGGCATTGGCTCGTTATGGGGTTCTCAAGTTGGTAGAGAACCTGTTTATGAGGGCAGGTGAGCCCTTGCTATCAAGAATTATGAGCTATTGGGATCCAGATCAGGAGGTCTTTGTCGTGCAGGGGCACAAGATTGAGCTCACATTATAGGATATTTACTTCTTGACCAGATTTCCTCCCCTCGGAGTGGTGTGGGATATTCATACAGTGTTACCTCGTGTACTGAGTTTGTGGAGTGCCATTGTCGACGGGGTGTTCGTGTCAAGGGCACGACTATCCATCTTGTTGATCTAGAGAGGCTAGAGACACAGGCTGTGGTTGCAACTATGCTACGGTCTTGGGAAGCCAGGTGTTCCACCACATCACTATTGGGCATATGATGTTAGTTGATAGTGTTTTGGTTGGGACCTACTATGGTTGGGCCCAGATGATGCCTTCATCAGTGAAACGACAGTTGAGTCTTTGCAAGAGGCAAGTGAATTGTCATTGCACTTTTGGTACAGTACTATGTGCGTTCTTCTTTCAGAAGATACCCACTATTCGTCCTCATGTACATATCTGAAATGGGGGCCCAGAGGAGCTTAGGATATGCCACTAGGGGCAGCTACTACGGAGAGGAGGAGGAGGGGGAGTCGGACGGGTGTTCCGACCTGAGTTTTTCACACATTTGGATCAGATGTCCCTTTACATTGATGATTACCCTTATAGTGGGATGAACTATCAGGGGGATCCTGACTTGCCACTTCTGCCTGGGCGAGCATGGGGACCAAACAATAAGTGTTAAGTTGCTATGTTTTATGGTGCATTTTATATTTCTATCACATGTATATGGTATTGAGTGTGAAACATGTTGTATGTAGACATAGCACTGGTAAAGCCGGTGGGATGTGCAAGTTGAGCCGCGGCGCCTGGGGCTGTAGATTAGGGGACGTCATCGTCACAACAGGGTCCAGAGGATAATGCGTTGGTTGTTGATTTGCATCGTAGTTTTGATGTATTCTTAACCGGGGTTTTAGAGCTATGAGTTAGAGGATTGGTACACAGATGAGTGCACTGGTCTTCCCTTAGAGTGGCGAGGTATCGTGCGACACGTGGTGATGGCTGGTCAGGGAGTGTAGAAATTCTAACTGTAGATTAACCTGATAATGCAATATAACTAAAGAGAAATACTTTAATCTACTTCTACAATCAAACTTGCAGAAGCTTAATAGATTTGAGCAAGATCAAGCTAAACACATATAACCAGAAGAAGAATCAATGCACATGAAGCACAAAATAATACTTTGGGGAAAGCCTCACCTAAAAACCCCACTATTTGTATTATCATACAAGTGGAAATATATCAGGATTACACAAAGCTTTAGCTCTCTCAGCTAGCCAGCTCTCATTACAATCCCTCATTAGATTCTCTTAGGCAATCAAAGCTTCTCACAAGCCTTCTCCTCTGCCCTCTAAGCTCCTATTTCCTTGCGTTGTTTCTCCTAGGTGACCCTACTGTTACCAAGTGTAACACTGATCACTCACACTGATCTCACATCCTGTAAAAATGCGCAAATCTTAAGGAATGAATTCCTTCTGCATGTAAGAGTTTTCCTTATAGGAAAACTCTTGCAACTGATAGTACACTGTCCCTATCTTTAATCTTAACTGGGTCTTTCTCTTAATAGACATGCATGAGTTATTTATGAGAGAATATTCAGTTATCTAGAGTACACTAGTTTTATGCATGCATTCATTAACTGACTGAACCACAATTAGTTCCTCAAACTATTTGGAACTAATTTAACTGGACATAACTCAGTTAACTGAGCTAACTAATTACAACTCAATTATAACTCATCCTTATCTCCTTAATTAAGGGATATTCTCCTTAATTTAAGGGATAACTATTTCATGACTTCACAAAGACTTCTAGCTTGAATTTCTCCAACTAATTAATCCATAATGAATTAATTAATTATTTTTCAGGTAGATGGTGATACTAAATTAGAATTTTATTCTCAATTTTAATTCAAGGACAAATTAAAATTGGAATATTCTTGTTGCCACATTTCAACACTCCCTCTCAACAAGAAAGGGATTATCTACCACCCTGATCCTGTCTCTATGGAACTCGAATTTACACTTTGACAATGCCTTTGTCAAAATGTCGGCATCTTGCTCCTCGGTCGAAATATACTGCAACAACATGATCCTCTTCGCCACATAGTCTTTGAGATGATGATACCAGATGTCAATGTGCTTGGACCTATCATGAAATATTGGATTCTCAGAGAGTTTGATACAACTCTGATTATCGCAATAGATCACAGTTGGATCCATCCTCTGATCAAACAAACCAACTAGAATTTTCTGCATCCAGATGGCCTCACATGCTGCCTGACTTGTAGCCATGTATTCAGCCTCTACCGAGCTGAGTGCAACGACCTCTGTTTCCTGCTGTACCAAGAAATTGCCGCTGACCCAAGGTTGAAAATTCCACCTGATGTGCTCTTCAGATTTGATGGAATCCTTGCCCAATCTGCATCAGTGAAGCCCTATAGCTTCACTCCCTCTATCCGTCTGTACCATAATCCATACTAAGATGTGCCTCTAAGGTATCTCAATAAATGCTTTGCCACCTTCCAAAACATCTTGGTAGGTTGAACCATAGCTTGACTCAGCTGGTTCACTGCATAGCACAAATCTGGTCGTGTGTTCACTAAGTACATTAGTGAACCCACAAGCTGCCTGTACACAGTAGCTTTTACTACTTCTCTTGAAGTAGCATCCTCCTTCCTCTAGTTACCTGCTAGAGGAGTCTACATAGGCTTTCACTTCTCCATGTGGAATCTCCTGAGTATCTCATTGGCATACTTGCCCTGAGACACAAACAACTCCCCATCCTTCTCCCATACTTCCATGCCAAGGAAGTAATGCATGAGACCCATGTCTTTCATCTCAAATTCTCTTGCCAGGTCCTCCTTGCAAGACATGATCAACTAATCATCACCTGTCAATATGAGATCATCAACATAAAGTGCAAAGATCAACTGCTTACCTTTCACCATGATGGTACAGGTTCGCATCCGCTTCACTTTTTGTGAAGCCCAACCTGGTGAAGTAGTTGTCAATCCTGGTGTACCAAGCACAAGGTGCTTGCTTTAGCCCATACAAAGCTCTCTTGAGTCAGCACACATGTGACTCACAATCGAAGGTCTCAAAAACTTCTGGCTGCTCTATGTACACCTCTTCCTCAATCTTTCCATTGAGTAATGCAGTCTTCACATCCATCTGATGGATCTTCCAACCCATCTGTGTTGATGGTGCCAACATCGATCTGATAGATGAGTACCTTGCTACAGGAGCAAAAGTCTCATCATAGTCAATCCCCTCAACCTATGAGAAATCATGGGCAACAAATCTTGCCTTATGCTTCTCCACACTACCATCAGCAGTGTGCTTTACCTTGTAAAGCCAATGGGAACTCACAACTGTCTTGTTCTCTGGTCTTGGAACCACATCCCAAACACTGTTCTAAACTATGGAGTCATACTCCTCCACCATAGCATCAACCCAAATCGGCTGTTGCACTACTTCCTCAAAAGAAGATGGCTCGGTCTCAACAAATTCCCCAACAACGGCCATGTATCTAGTGCACCTCTCAGGTGACTTCCTTTGTCTGCACTGAGAAGATGGTTCTCCCACATTTTCTCTCGCATCCGACAACAATCTGTCAGCTTCTCTTATGCGCTTTCGTCCATCTCTGGAAGACTCTGCTTGAGTGGATGTATCCACTCCTAGATCCTTTGCATGCGGTTGCTCCGCATCAGTCTGAGGCTCCTCCTCCTTAGGAACCAATAGTTCCTCCACAACCTGTAGTTAGATCTCCCTCTCAAGGAAAAATCACATGGGCTTCTGCTCATCAAACTTGAGATCTCTACGAACCACTGTCCTCCGACTGGTAGGCAAATACACACGATAGTTGTGGGGTGTATCAGTGTACCCCACAAGTATCCCCAACTTTGTTGTCAGCTCAAGCTTCTTCCGTGCATCCTTTGTCAAATGGCAATATACCGATGATCCAAAGATCCCGAAGTGACCCACATCTAGTCCCTTATCGGAGAAAGCTTCCTTTGGTGTTTTCATCCCAAGTATGCGATGCGGGCTTCTATTCTGCAAATAGATGGTTGTGTTGCATGCCTCAGCCCACAAATGAAGTGGTAGGCCTTGGTCATGCAGCATCTTCCGTGCTACCACTACAATCATTCTGTTCTTCCTCTCGGCCACCCCATTCTGTTGTGGGTTATGAGGTGCCGTCAACTCCCGTTTAATTCCTTCTACTACACAAAAGTCCTTAAACTCTTGAGAGACATATTCTCCACTGTTGTCGCTTGTCAAGGCCTTGATCTTCTTCCCTGATTCTTTCTCAACCAAACCTTTGAACTCACAAAACTTTGATAAGTTTTGATCCTTCTTCTGCATGAAATAAATCCAACATTTACGAGAATAATCATCAATGAAAATCACATAATACCTTTGCTTCGATGTGGATGCCATCGAGAATGGTCCACACACATCATTATGAACTCACTCCAAGATCGCTTCTGCTCGACTATCTCAATCACGAAAGGAAGACTTGGTGTACTTTCCCAAGGTACAACCTTTGCATGTGTCAACTTGCTCAAGTTTACCTTTGGGAAGTCCTATAGATATCTATTGCATTATCTTCAAGGCCCCATGATGCAAAATGGCCCAACCGGTTGTGCTATAACTCAACAATGTCTTGGCTTTGCACCAATTCTGCTTTCGAACTCAATGCAACACGATCATCTACCTCTAGTTTATAGAGATTCTTCTCTCGAATCCAAATCCTCTTGGTCTGACTCGTGGCTCTGTGTCTTAGGAATGCCTTTCCTTTACTGAAGACAACATCGCAGCCTTTTTCCTCCAACATCATGACCGATACCAAATTCTTCTTCAGTCCAGGCACAAACTTCACATCTGTCAAGTTGAGAGGAGCTCCATGCTCCCTCTGAAAAGAAACTGTGTCCACTCCTAAAACACTGTACTTTCCATCATCTCCCATCTCTATGCGCATCTTGAGGTCTCTCTCTTCCAAGTTACTGGATAAACTTTTTATTGCCGGTCATGTGGAATGAGGCTCCATTGTCAAGATACCAAACACAAACCACCATCGATGAAACCATACATGCGATGAGGGTAAAGTCCATTTCGAACTGAGAGGTTAATGCCTTACCTTCCGATCCTTTTGTGGATCCCTTCTTGGACTTCTTCGATGGGAAATTTGTTGCATAATGTCCCATCTCGTGACAATCAAAACATCTCACTTTAGATTTGTCACCCTTCTTCCCTCCATGAGAAGAATTCGATTTGGAATGGGATGCCTTCCCTTTCCCTTTCCTTGCCTTACTCGCTAAGGCTAGATTTTCTTCATCATCATTCTTTGATGAAGAACCATATCGAGTGCTCCTCCTGATCTGCTCCTACATGAGATCCGACCATAGTCGTTCCCAATCCGATAGTTTCTCCCTTCCATTCACAGAGTCCTGGTAGCTATTCTATCTCTTTGGAAGACCGAGGAGAGCAAGGCTCACCATATCATCATCGACAGTAGTTATGCCCACACTACCAAGCTCATCTCTGCAGGTGGTGGGCTTGTTCAGATATGTAGAAATAGTACCGCCCTTCTCCATCTTGATTTTCCGAAGCTTATCCTTGAGCGCCAGTTTCCTCTGGTCACTATTATTCTGATAGAGGTCCTTCAATGTCTTCCACATTGAAAATGGAGTATCCTTCCCATGGAGACTCAAGACAATATGGTCTCGAACTCACTCTAGGATGATCCGTGTTGCCTTCGCCACACAATTCTTCCATTCAGCCAACTCTTGTGCATTAGCTGCAGCTGGCTTTGGGATTTCTTGATCAATGAAATCCTTCAAGCCATGTCTTCTAATACCGCTTCCATTCTATCCTTCCATGCTATGTAATTCGAGCTAACTTCCAAGGCATACTCGAGTCTCAAGCCATAGAATGCCATTGACCAACCTGAATTATGAGAAGAATTCGATTTGTACCTGCAATCCTGAACTTCAAAATTCGAATTCTCTTCTCCGTATACTATTCACAGCTCCGATAACCTTTGCTCTGATACCATGTAGAAATTATGAATGTAGATTAACCTGATAATGCAATATAACTAAAGCAAAATACTTTAATCTACTTCTACAATCAAAATTGTGGAAGCTTAATAGATTTGAGCAAGATCAAGCTAAACACATATAACCCGAAGAAGAATCAATGCACATGAAACACATGAGAATACTCTGGAGAAAGCATCAACTAAAAACCCCGCTATCTGTATTATCATACAAGTGGAAATATATCACGATTACACAAAGCTTTAGCTCTCACAGCTAGCCAACTCTTAGTACAATCCCCCACTCGATGCTCACAGGTAATCAAAGCTTCTCACAAGCCTTCTCCTCTGCCCTCCAAGCTCCTATTTCATTGTGTTGTTTCTCCTGGGTGATCCTACTGTTACCAAGTGTAACACTAATCTCACACCTTGTAAAACTGCGCAAATCTCAAGGAATGAATTCCTTCTGCATGCAAGATTTTTCCTTATAGGAAAATTTTTGCAAATGATAGTACACTATCCCTGCCTTTAATCTCAACTGGGTCTTTCTCTTAATAGACATGCATGAGTTTTTAATGAGAGAATCTTTAGTTATCTGGAGTACACTAGTTTGATGCATGCATGCATTAACTGACTGAACTCACAATTAGTTCCTCAAATTGTTTGGAACTAATTTAACTAGACATAACTCAGTTAACCGAGCTAACTAATTACAACTCAATTATAACTCATCCTTATCTCCTTAATTAAGGGATAATCTCCTTAATTTAAGGGATAACTGTTGCATGACTTCACAAAGACTTCTAGCTTTAATTTCTCCAACTAATTAATCCATAATGAATTAATTAATTATTTTTCAAGCAGCTGGTGAGACTAAACTTGAATTTTAATTCAAGGACAAATTAAAATTGGAATATTCTTGTTGCCACATTTCAATAAGCAGTACGTGATCTACATGCAGGTGGAGTAGAACCTTTGGCACGAGATCCGCTGGACAGTGACTAGATGCAGGGACATGTGGGTCCCTTTGATTGTGATTTTTGTAACATGCTATGGGCATGTCGGATGTATTTAGAGTTATGGATCCAAACACTTTTATGATACATAACATGATTATGCATTTTATATGACGATGATGGTTCACCATTTGTTTTGTTTATGGTTATCTTCTGTGGTATACATGTGATAAATTCCAATCTAGAATGTTGTTTGCAATGGTATCTACATAGTGATTTTGGGCTCTAGGAACATGACTGTAAGTAATGGATTCAAATTCACGTACCAATAGCTTCCCTCGTAGTTATTTTCTAAATAATACTTGGTTATGGACATGATACACACCATTTAATCGCATGACAAGTAGCAAGGAATCTATACGAACATGAAGATGAAGGATGCGATGGGTTAGGACATCGACTAACAAACCTATCACTGCATCATATTCGGCCTGATTATTGGTGGCAACTACAATGCACATGCCATTTGAAAGGACTAACATATGCAAGGGGGTAAAAATGGCCCAGGCTGTCGAGGCTAGATTCCGGGAGAAGTGACTTACATCGTCGACATGACCGATATACGGTGTGGATGATGGATCCATTTGAAAGGTGCAAAATAAAACTAATGAGATGATGCAATCTACCTAACTTGATGGCGTAAATAAAGACACACAAATCAAAGGGATTTGCTATGAGCAAAATTTCTTGAGGTAGAGCGCATTAGGAGAATCAGGAAGGAAATGGCCTTCAAGATCCTCTAAAGAAATTCCCCCTTACTTAAGGGTAGGGGTAATCAGGGGTAGACATAGTTTCCATGGTGTCTTCATCAGGCTAAAATATGGGCAGATGGGAGGAAGACTGACTACATGATGCGACAACATTACTTGGTGCATCAACCTAAGAAATAAGGTTCACATACACTTCGTCTTGAATGGTAGACGACAGGCTAGTAGATGGAGTATCTATGGATGTTGAGACCTGGAATTTTGTCGAAAGAGGTTTGATAGAAGCATGCGCCGAAACCTCAGAAAGGTTTTCTTGTGAGGAACTCAAGGATGACGATAGGTAAAAAATGGGGCCTGTGGTGTTCATCATCTCGACATCAGGGGGAGGGATCACAATAGTGGGGCCAGAGTCTCCCTGTTTTGGTTGACTTGTGGTATTAGATTCTATAGGTAGAGGAGTATAGGCTCCACTATGAGTGGCCTTGTATTCACGGATCGCCCCAAGGCAGTCGCGAAACTCATCAAGATGAGGGAAACAATGGGAATAGTGACCATGAAGATCACATAGGGCACAAGGGTGGTTTGTGTGCAGCATTTTAAGTTTCTTAGGTGGGACTAGTAAGTTAACATGGACTTCTGGAATATTCAACTCAGGGAATGCTTCATGAACCAAAGGTTTAAGTTGAGGAAGTTGAGGATAATTATTGGTGGCGTGCCCAACAACTTGACACAAAACAAACGGGGGTGTCAGCTTTTGGGCCTTAGGGGCTGGAGGACCTTCGGGAGCCTTGTCTTTCAAATATTTCCTTTCAGCTTTGCCCACCTAGCTAGATGCCTTCGCAACAGGAGCTGGTTCCTATTAAGGTTGCAATGGAACTGAAGCAATGGTAAGGGTCATGGGGATCAGTTGAGCCAGGGTCAAAGCATGATATGGTCTTGGTTGACCAATGGAATGTTTGCAGGGGGATCGATGTACCATATTCGGATCCCCAGAGTCATGTTAGGAAGGACTAGCGAAGCCATGATAGGTTCAAAAAATATTCCTGGAAGGGGGAATAAGAAAGGTATCTGATCGGCAGGATAATGTCCCGACGGAACATATCTTGGATGGTTGAGACCTGGAGGAACAATTCATGGTGGGAACATAGGAGAGGCACCCACAAATGGATGAGGTCCTGGGGGAGTGGGTCCAAAGGGTTCTGCTGGAAGAACAACAATAGGGTGCTGAGGAGCTGGTTGTTGATAAGGTGTACCAGACTGCTTAAGGGCAGCCTGTGACACTTGTAACATGCAAACAATCATAGATTTAGGCTCTGAGATGGGAGGGGGAGGAACGGGGAAAGCACCCAACAATGAGTAATCTTTATATACTCTGAAACACTGGTGGTAGGAGTTGAAGTCTATTTTTCGGACATTAACGAGATAATGGACTTGGGGGAGGTCATGGATTCCGACTCGTAGTAAGTCAGCCCTTCATGGGGAAGCACATATTGCGGAACACCGCAGATGCGATGGATGACATGGCATATATGTAACTGCGACCTGAGAGAATGTTGTAATCCAAATGGGCATCAATGACTTCAATGTTGACATGGACAATCTTGCCTGCAAGGGTCACTAGACAGTTGCGGTACATGCCAAGGGGCTGGGAGGAGTGTCCATCCCAAGCACGCAAGGTGATGGTGGAGGGGGACAACTCAGGTGACTTGAGTTGTTTCCAAACAGTAGTGGACATCACACAGGTGGATGTGCCTTCATCAATAATGCATCGGGAGATGATGGCATTATAAACTCTAACTGGTATCTGGAAAGCAACAGATGAAGGCAATGGGGGATGCTATGATGTATCAACCGGGAAGACAATCAAATGATCATCGGAAGGATCCACTGCACCCAAGGTAGTTAGTAGAGATTTCTTTTGGGATGGGCACGACTGGAGGACTTCCAACATCGACATGGTAGTAGGTGATTGCGCCAAGTCATCTACTATACTGTATGTATGGGAAGCTCTGTTAGAAGCTGCATTATGGCATAATGGTCCCTTTGGGATCTTAGGAATGGCCTCAACCTTAGGTTGAGGGATCTATAAAGGACCATTTGGTGTCGTAAGAGGCTTAGCAGATACATAGTGGATTGAATTTAGAGCCTCCAAAATGTCTTCAAAATATCATCCACTTTCACCTTTATCGCCACCATTTCACTAACATGTCACAACTCCATAGCCATATAATATTTCATTAGCCTCCATTTTCATAATTATATGGGTTCCATTTGTGTTTTCCAAAAGGTAATGATTTCTAGTATTATAAGTGAATTAAATGGTTAAAACTTTGAAAAATGACATATTCTTGCTAATACTTAAAAGTGGCTTGATTTTCATGATATCTGTAGGTCATTTGGAAGCTTCCAAGGCACCCTTATGTGGCCTCCAATGCTCAAATTCGAATTCCCTTCAAGATATGGAAAAATATTTGGATAAAGGTCAAAGAGGATATGTGTCTCATCATTACCTATTTGAGTTGTAACTCTATGAGATTTTCTAGAGATCTAGGAAGAGAATAATAGACCTCCATTAGTGAGGTAGCTTCTTATGTTTTTGTATAAATAGGAGAGCCTTCTCCTTTCAAAGGCATGCGTAAAGTTGGAGATACTCAAGTGGAAAGTTAAGATTACTCATGTTTTGAATGAAATTTAGATTTAGCACCATGCTCATGAGTGATGTTCACCTTGATTGGTTATGCTTGAACTTGAAGCCTCTCAACTTGCCATCTCTCATACTTTTGGATTGGCCACCTATCATGTGTGAGATTTATCGTTTTTCATAGATTAAGATTTATTGCCTTCATAGATTAAGATTTATTTCTTTCATATCTTTTCCTGTGTGAGAGGTTAAGAGTGATTGTTTTTTCTTTCATTTCAAGTCATGTGGTTTTGATTATTCATTTCATAGGATCCTGATTTGATAATGCACACATGATCCCTTAGAGTAGATTTCATTTCATGTAATTTCAATTCCTATAATTGTGGTAGGTTAAGATTTCATTCCTACAAGCGTGATAGATTAAGATTTTAATTCCGTGCAATGTACTATAATTTCTTTTGAATTGATCCTTGAATTAGAATAGGCGAATTTGGTTTGTCGTTATTTGGTTTCGTAGTTAGATTGATCTAAATTGGAAGTTAATTTGTAGCATATACAACGCACACACTCTTATTGATTGTTAATTAATTTACCTCAACATTGAACCTTACGGTTTCGTCAATTTATGTTGTCCATATGGGACAAGTTCATGAGAATTAATAATCTTTTTTGGCCTATGCTAGGAGGAAGCAAAGAAGTTATGCATTCTCATTTTATATACTATAAAATACAGTGATTTTATGTGACTAGAGTTGCTTTTGGTCTCTTAGAATACATGTTGGACATGTATATACCTAATGTAATTTGCTTATTTTCTTTAATGAAAAATTACGATTTTTCCCAAGTAAGAAAAAAAATGCATAAACATTTTTTTTTGTATCAATGTTTTTCTATTAATTCAAAAGGTTACATCTTCTTATGGCGCTTCTCAAAATTATGTTGGTCTCTATTGGGTCCCTATAATACTAGTGATTACCCCATTACTATTGTAGTTATGCCCCTTATTAATATTGTTGTGCCCCTATTTCCCCCATATTGTTATTACTGTGCCCCATAGAATCCCTCTATTGTTATTTTTGTGGCTTTATATTATTATTGTTAGGTCGGCTGGATTATATTGTGACTCCTTAGACTCCTATATATAGAAAGGAGGTTTTGTCATTTGAATCATCGAAGAATTGTTCATTTATGTAATGTAAAGGAGGTTTCCCCCTCGAAGAGGCTGAATTCTAAGGCGTTGATCTATCTTTTCTATCTTTTCTTGAGCTGGTTTCATAACATTTGGTATCAGAGCTTTGGATTCTAGGGTTTCGCTGCTCCAAACAGGTCATCGTGGCATTTTCTCTATAACTTTTTTTTTTTTCTGCGACGTTTCAGAAGTTGCAAAAAAAAACCCATTTGAGAAGAAATCGTGCTGAACCTCGGGTCCGAATTTCGGAGCTTTTCGCGCTATATTTGCGAAGATATGATCTGAGGAAGTTGGTATTTTTGCAGACTCCTGAATTACATTCCAAACAGGTGACCCGGGGGAAATTGTCATAACTTTCTCTCTAGGGATCGGATTGAAATTTCTTAAGAAGGTATAGAAAGAGGACAGACTGCAGTGTCTTGTATGCATTTTTCAGATCCAAAGGTCGAAACAGTGACTCGTGGCACGTCGTACAAGTTCGCTCTACTGAACTAGTCTATAATGAAGTCACTGTGGGAGATTTCACATAACTCTTCCTTGGAGAATCCAATTTGGGTTAGACTTGTGGCATTTGAAAGAGGACACAGAGGGCTACTGCAAGTCACAAATTCAAAACTAGATGATCAGAAAGTACAGAGATACATCAGAGGCAATATCGAGCTCCTACAAAGTGAAAAAAGGTGTGTAGATTTTCTTAAATTTTTGCTTAAGCTTGGTTTGAGAATTTATTTTGAAGGAATTCAAAGGGCATAATAGAGCATTATTATCGGTAACTGATGCCCCGAGGAAAGAAAATGCAAACACCTAGTAAGGAACCTGAAATCTCTAGCATGACTCATGAAGAAGAAGAAGAAGAAATGCTATATGATATATCAAAATTACAAGAACAAGTGCAACAAGTGTCACTTGCACAAAAAGCAACAGAATCTAAGATGGATGGTTTAAGGAAAGATGTAGAAGCTAAGATGGATGGTTTAAAGAAAGGTGGAGAAGCTAAGATGGATTGTTTAAAGAAAGGCGTAGAAGCTAAAATTGATGGCATGGATGATAAGATGGAAGAATTGAAGATAAATATGAATAAGTTGCTACAAGAAATGGTCACTAAGGGTGAAAGGGTACTAAAGGAAACTAATGATGAGAACAAAAGAAATGTTAATCATGATTCCATAGACTCTAATGTTGTATTGAAGACCCACCATATTCCAAAAATCGATATGAGGAAGTTTGATGACAAGGATCCCGCAACATGGATATTACAGATGGAACAATTTTTCGATCTCAATAATGTGCAAAACACAAAAGGTACGTATTGCAACTTTATATTTGTAACCAAATCAGTTTGTATGGTATCAATGGCTTTTCTCTTGTAAACAAATTATCGCTTGGGTAATTTTTACGGAAGAATTGATAGCAAATTATGAGGATACAAAAAGCAACACTTTTTTTAGCCAATTGATAAGTCTCAAACAAAAGGGTTCAATAATGGAGCACATTGAGGAGTTCCAAAAATTGAACATAAGGGTAAAAGATATTCCAGAGGAGCATAGGATTGATGTGTTCATAGGGTCTTTAAAGGATAATATCCAACATGATGTTCACCTTTGGGAACCTGATTCATTAGAGAAGGCATTCAGGTTAGCAAGAAAAATGGAAAGCAAAATTATGGCAACCAGGAAGCATACCACTCACAACTATAAAGACGGAAGTGTTGTTGCCCCTAGTCTTCCACAACCTATAAGGTTGACACCACAACAATTGGAAGAAAAAAGAGCAAAAGGGCTTTGTTACAGTTGTGATAGCAAATACACTAAAGGTCATAAGTGTGCTGAGAAGAAATTATTCTACATAGATTGTGAAGAGGAAGAAGAAAAGGAGCAAGAAAGGTCAAAAGAAGAGGATATACTCCAGGAACAAAGCCTAGATGAAGAACAAATAAATCCGACCATATCTTGTAATGCATTGGCCGGAATTACCACTCCTCAAACCATCAAGATATAAGGAAAAATCAAGAAGAAAAAGGTAATAGTGTTGATTGATTCAGGAAGCACCCACAATTTTATTCATTGTAAGGTAGCAAAAGAATTGAATTGCTTCCTATATCCAGCACCAGAGTGTCAAGTGATGATTGCAAATGGAGGAACAACAAATTGCTCTGGAAAGTGCCATAATATCAAGCTATCCATGGGAGAATATGTATTGACTAGCCCAATGCTTTCCATTCCAATGGGAGGTGCTAATGTTGTACTAGGAGTCCAATGGCTACAATCCTTGGGTACAATAGCTTTTAATTTTCAAGAACTTTTCATCAAATTTTCTACGGAAGGAAAGGAAGTTGAATTAAGGGGTATTGCAGGGAAACCAAGAAAGATAATCAGCTCTAATGGTATGACAAAGCTTCTAAAAAAGGAGAAAAGAGGTGTAATTGCACAATTATGTTCGCTAGATGTTTCCACATCGGAATCATCTATTTCTCCAGATCTCCAAAAAGTCCTGGACAATCATTCCAAGGTATTTGAGACTCCCAAAGGTCTCCCACCTATGCGTGATCATGATCATGCTATTCATCTGATTCCAGGAAGTGTTGCTCCAAACATCAGGCCGTACAGATATCCCTATGTCCAAAAGAGTGAAATTGAACGTATGGTTGCAGAAATGCTAGAGGCTGGTATAATTCAACCAAGTCAAAGTTCTTTCTCTACTCCAGTAGTATTGGTGCACAAGAAGGATGGATCATGGCGCATGTGTCCAAATTATAGGGAGCTCAACAAGCTCACTATTAAAGATAAGTTCCCCATTCCTGTCATTGATGAATTACTGGATGAATTGCATGGATCAATTTACTTCACCAAGTTGGATCTTCATTCAGGATATCATCAAATCAAAATGAAGACTGAAGAAGGATCAAAATGAATTCAATTTTCAAACCATTCCTTAGAAAATTTGTGTTAGTATTTTTTGATGATATACTAATCTACAACAAGTCTTGGAAGGATCATGTTGAACATGTTGACAGGGTGCTACAACTATTGGAGGAGAAACAATTATATGCAAAAAGATCCAAATGTTTCTTTGGAGTCCAGGAGGTGGAATATCTGGGTCATATTGTATCTCATGAAGGAGTTAAGGTAGACCCTAGCAAAATTAAAGCCATTAAGGAATGGAAAATCCCCACATCCATAAAGCATCTGCGAGGATTTCTCGGGTTGACAGGGTATTATCGCAAGTTTTTTAAGAATTATGGGAGAATAGCAGCACCTCTAACAACATTATTGAAGAAAGATTCATTTTCATGGATTCCGGAAGCAACAAAGGCCTTTGAACATCTTAAAGAGGCAATGTGCCAAGCACCGGTCTTAGCTACACCGGAATTCACAAAAACCTTTATTGTGGAATGTGATGCTTCAGGAAATGGAATTGGTGCTGTTCTAATGCAAGATGAAAGACCCATTGCTTTTGAAAGTCGTCCAATCAAGGGAAAGTTTTTAAGCAAAGCTATTTATGAGAAGGAAATGTTGGCAATACTCCATGCACTTAAGAAATGGCGACCCTACCTAATGGGAAACACTTCAAGGTAAAAACGGATCATGATAGCCTTAAATACTTTTTAGAACAAAGATTATCCTTTGAAGAGCAACAAAAGTGGGTCACAAAGATGTTGGGTTATGACTTTGAAATCATCTACAAAAAAGGGAAGCAAAATGTGGTGGCAGATGCACTCTCAAGAAAGGATGAGGATGTGGAAGCATTGTTGTGCGCCATTTCTATTATCCAACCAGATTGGATAAATGAAGCAAGGGAGGAATGGAAGAATGACGAAGAAGTGTGGGAACTTATTCGAAAGTTACAACAAGATTCCAGTACGTCTGATACATTTAGCTGGAAAAATGATTCGATATATTACAAAGATCGCTTATACCTCTGTAAGAATTCCCAGCTAAAACAAAAGATTCTTATGGAATTGCACACTTCTCCCTTAGGAGGGCACTCAGGATTTTTAAAAACTTACCACAGGGTTAAGAAGGAATTTTTTTGGGATGGCCTTAAATCAGATATTCAAAAGTTTGTGGTGGAATGTTTGGTTTGCCAACAAATAAAGTTGAAACAATTAAGACACCGGGTCTATTACAACCTTTATCCATTCCAAGCCAACGTTGGGAGGAGGTTTCAATGGATTTTATCACAGGTTTACCCAAGTCTGAGGGAAAGAGTGTCATCATGGTGGTAGTTGACAGACTTACCAAGTATGCACACTTTTGTGCATTATCACATCCATTTAAAGCCAGTACAGTTTCTACTGCATTTATGGAAACAATTCAAAAGCTACATGGAAACCCAAAGATTATTGTAAGTGACAGAGATCCCATTTTCACTGGAAATTTTTGGACAAAATTATTTTCTTGTCTTAGTACTCAGTTAGCTCATAGCTCATCTTATCATCCTCAATCTGATGGGAAAACTGAGATAGTAAACAAATGTTTGGAAGGATATCTTCGTTGCTTTGTATCTGATAAACAGACACAATGGGTCAAATGGTTGCCTCTGGCTGAATGGTGGTATAACACTTCCTTCCATACAACAACAAAAATGACCCCATTTATGGCACTTTATGGGTATCAACCACCATCCATCACATCATATTTAAGAGAAAATTCTAAGGTTTAGGCAGTGGAACATCACATCGAACATCAACAACAAGTCCTCCAACTCTTAAAGGATAACCTTGTGTTGGCACATAATAGAATGAAACAACAGGCAGATCAACATCGCAGTGAAATAATTTTTGATGTAGGTGATTGGGTATTCCTACGGCTACAACCATATAAGCAAATGTCCCTCAAGCAAGCTAAGAAGGATAATAAATTATCACCAAAGTATTATGGTACGTACAAGGTGTTGCAAAAGATTGGTACTATGGCATACAAATTGGAGCTTCCTGCAGCTTCTCGGTTGCACCCTGTTTTCCATGTTTCATGTTTAAAGAAGGTTATAGGCGACAAGCTCCTAGTTCAAACAATATTGCCAGAACTTGACGAGGAAGGAAAAATTATATTGGAACCGGAAGCAGTCATAGAAACAAGAACTCGACTGCTACGAAATCGATCAATTTCAGAGTATCTTATCAAGTGGAAGAACTTATCCGCTGAAGATTCCACATGGGAGGATGAGAATTTTATGCAGAAGTATCCAAAACTACTTAAGCATTGAGGACAACACTTTTTTGAAGGAGAGGGGCATGTTGGGTCCCTATAATACTAGTGATTACCCCATTACTATTGTAGTTATACCCCTTATTAATATTGTTGTGCCCTTATTGCCCCCATATTGTTATTATTGTGCCCCATAGAATCCCTCTATTGTTATTTTTGTGGCTTTATATTATTATTGTTAGGTCGGCTGGATTATATTGTGACTCCTTAGACTCCTATATATAGAAAGGAGGTTTTGTCATTTGAATCATCCAAGAATTGTTCATTTATGTAATGTAAAGGAGGTTGCCCCCTCGAAGAGGCTGAATTCTAAGGCGTTGATCCATCTTTTCTATCTTTTCTTGAGCTGGTTTCATAACAGTCTCACTCTTACTATATTTATTGGCCAACCATTACATACCCAAATAAATATCAAATTTCCATAATGATAGTGATCTACATAAGTTGACAAGCAAAAAGTTCCAAAACAACCATAAAACCAAAAGACAACCAAAAAATATCAGACATCATCAGAATTTACTAAGGTCAAATGACCCAGACCCGATCTAGGGGATGGCAGGGGATTGAAATCACAATGCACATGCCCCTCTATGTGAGACAAATCGGTTGCCAGACAATCAAGCTTCTCCTGGATGCACCATTGCCCTCTCCAATGGTTGGCAAGTCTATCATGCATCTCCCACAAGTTGTGTTGGGTGTGATTCATGAAACCAACAGTGTCATTGTGATCATCTTACCGTGCCTGATTGAGTTGGACCAAGGAATTGCTCAACATTTGAATAACACTAACATTGTCTTCTATCACAGAGGTGTTTTTTGTAGAGGGAAAATACTAAGAGAGAAATGGGTCTATTGTTTCTCCATGATGCTTTCTCATGGTGCTATTATTTTCCTTGAAGTCCCTCACCTCTAGTCGTGCTAGGGATGTATCTTCACCACCCACCTTTGACTTTGTTGTCCCAAAGAGAACTTGTTGTTATTGCACTGACTAGTCAATGTATATGGTCGGGGATGCCCCTTCTTCTTGTGAGGGGCATCAATTAGCCACGACCCTCAATGCAAACAACTTTTATCAAGGAAACCCCCACAAACCACCCTAGAAAATCACCTAAACATGAAAAATATCACCACTATGACATTACCCCAGCTCGATTCTTGTGGAGATTATACCCACCAAGCTCTCTAAGAGGGTCGAGGAAATCACATGCTGAAGAGAGCAAAGAACCAGGGTTTCCAAGGTCACATTATCAAACAACCAACCAAGCTTCCATGAAGACACCTAAACTAAATACAATTAGAGTCCATAACACTCACACCACTCAAACGTCCATGGCAATGGTTCACCTCCCACTAAAAAAGGCCCGAATGCCCCAACTTCCTCAAGGTAAACAGAGAGGGAAAGTCTGAATGTACCTTTCTAGACACCCACTCTACTCCATCAAACCCAACTAAATTGAAAACTATAAATAAACAATTAACCAATAAAAAAGGAATGATCAGGCTTAGAGATTTAAACCTAGTGTGGATAACCCATAGCCACACCAAGAATGCAACCAAAGATCTTGCAGTAGTGTTGCAGAAGGTCTGCTCCTCTAGAAGTCTCCCACCACATGGCACAAATCCAAAATTCCCCTTAGCCTCGCTGTAGAGCTCCTTCTCTCTAAGATTCTCAGGGAAATTTTTTCTCATGATACCCGACATTGCCCCTGGGCTAGCGCTAAGAACCTTCCTTATGTGTTTCTCCTCATCCCTTGGTGCACAAATAACTAGCCGGCCAAACATCCTCCTTCCCTTTTTACTTTAGTGCCTCTATCTTCGACAGTCATACCAACATCCTCTCCTTTGGTACAAGATATGAATGAGCGAGATGACCTGCATTAAAACCATTAATCGCTACACTGTAGTGGATTAGAGCTTGGCACAAGTGTGTATGCTGCCCAACTTCCACGGCAAGCTTAATGTGATGCTAAGAGTTATCGTGGGGTGGCAAACCACTTACACAATCCTCAAAGTTTGTTCATTTTTCACCCCCATCGAGGGATATATTTCATAGTTTTTTGTTGGCTTCACCCATGAGGGATTTGAAATTTGAATATCCAGCTTTACATAATACTTCATAACACATTAATCACCAATTAAGGTACCCCTCGTCAGCGATTTTAAGTAATTATGTAAATATTAATTTTATTTAACAACAAATTATTAATAAATAAATTAAAAATAAAAATGAAGTAACCTATAATTATTTAAAAAAAAGGTTAAGTAATATTGGGAAGAAACTATGGTAAGAGTAAATCCCACTTTTATTTTTATTGATATAAAAAGAAAAGGAAAAAAAGAAAGAAAATCTTGCTTATCAAATTCTAAGTGAATAATAGTTAATAAAGTGAAAAATCAAACAAACAAAATGCATAAAATCCAAATGTAGTGAGATTGTAAAGAGTTGTACTTTCACGTTAAATTTATAAAAATGGGGGGAAACACTTTTAAAACCATTAGTCAATATTTTCATCAAGTTCGTCAAAGGATCCTAGCTTGACTGGTTTGGTGAACAATTTATTTCTCCAATTGCGTGGGTTCAAGTCTTTGGAGACATGTTGTAGTTGACATGTTTGTAGCATTTATGAAACAATTGTACCTAGTGTAATAGCCACAACCAATCTTTCAAAGTTACAAATTTTCCAGAAATTCTCACTCCAATTATAAAAAATAAAAATAAAAAATAAAAGAAAAAGAAAGAAAGATATTTTTATCAAATTCGTAAGTCAAACTCACAAACTTATGAAAAACTCAAAATGAACTCATAAAGTATTTATAAATTTACCAAGGCTACAACCATGGAATTTTTTTTTTTCTCAAGGAAACAAATAACATGTTTACTATTTCGTCCGAAATCAAAATGGACATCCATTAGTTCTTTTTAAACCAAAAACTGGCATGCAAAACCTTTGAACTCACATCCGAGAAGATCTAAAATGAGAAGGAAATTGTTCTTAGACAGATACATCCTAACTAACCAACCATACAAAAAAATCATTTTAAATTGCCCACAAAAGTATGTACATCCAACAAATTCTATCTCAAGTGTAAACCCATAAGAATAAATTAGCAATTGCCCCTAAAGGTGCAAAGATACACTGAAGGAATAGGATATTTGGAAAGATCATCTTGCACAACCAAGTTGTGAATAGACACATCAATTTATTTATTTTTCAGTTGTGTTTAATTTTTTTTTCAATTTTATTTAAAAATTATAAATTGTTTAATAAGTGAAATTCTAATGTTTTGAAGATTAATTAGAGTACTAAATTTAATTGTGCATTAAAAGTATAATAAATATATATATATATATATATATATATATATATATATATAATTTTACTCCAAATTGTATTACTTAATTAAAAAATTAAAAACAACCATTTCAATTCTACTCTAAATTGTATTTGCTAATTTCAATAAAAAAAAAAAAAAACCATTTATCTATTAAACTGCACCATTCCAAAATATATACAACAATAAATTTAAATATATCCCATAACAACCTATATAGTAAATTATTGCCTCTCTAATGTGACTTTGTAGAGCTGCTAACTTTGTAGTAAAGGGTCGGTTTTAAAATTTTGAAAAATATTTGACACAATCCTTGAAGCATTTGAGAGGCCGTATTTCGTATATATTATGTCTTTCACTAATTTGATGATGAATGGTATTTACGTTTATTTTACTGAAATACTCCACTAGTTAGAGTTGATTTAATATGTTAAATCAACATAGGATATAATTCTTGATAATGATTAGGTAAAGAATTCAATAACCCACTCACATTTTCCTTATGTGTCCTCTTTTCCAGATACATCCTCTTCAAAATAGTTGATTCACATGACAAAGAGATGGGATGAATGCTCCATTAATGGAAACAACTCCTTATTAGGCTTGTTGTTCTCTATTCTCTATATTTATGAAGTTCTACATAGAGCCTTGATTGGCACAATATTCCCTTGTTACTAATTTGCTATGTTTAATTTTGTATGACTTTGAAGCATTCGTGGAGATATTTGAAATAATTTTGTAGTGTTATTGTAACTTATCTTGGAACCTTTATTTGTGGAGATAATTTTATAGTGTTATTGTAACTTATTTTGGAACCTTTAATTGTGTGATTTCCATCATCATGTTGAAACTTCATGTGGCTCTACATGTGCAAATATATGGTCTTCAAAATTTTGGTATAAGTTGGAAAGTCCAAATTCTGAAACTTCTTTAGTTGTACAATAAGAAATGTTCATATTATGGGTGTTGTGGATTTATATGCTGCTATCGAATAGGCTTATCCATCCTTGTGAAGTGTATGTTGATTTTTTCATTCCTCATAGATTGTGCCACTCTCTCACAAGTAAATGTGACACAAAAAAAGATACCACACATATTTAGAGGTATCACATCAAATTATCAATTATCAATATAACCTTTGCAAATAGAGAACTTCACTTGTCAGTTTGGCATTGTGGATCCAACCCAAACAATAAGGTTATAAGTGTATGTTTGTAAAAACTTTTGAAAAATATCAATTCCTACGTAAATATTTCCGATAGGTAACTATTGCACACGAATGAAAAACAACAACAAAAAGATTGCCTTGAAAAATATATGCAAAGGGGAAAGATATTTATAAATGAAAATTTGTTCATGGTCAAAATTGACCATCAAAAATTTTGCAAACTTATTACTTGCAAGCATTCAAATACTCCGGAAATATCAATAAAACTATAATAACCATAATCACCACAATTATCATTCAAGATATGAAATATTGGACCATATCGCAAATATTTTCAAGATACCACTTGCCAAAAGATTGTAAGGGTCAAGCAAATCAAGCAAAACAAGCAAATCCCTAGTTATGATTCATGTCTTATGAGCATATAAGTCGTCTCCACGCCCCCTTCTTGATTTGCTTGTTTTTGAACCATCATTCATCAATTTTAATTTTGGAGAGTCCAATGGATTGGGCCACTGAATCTTTGAAACAACCATGATAAGATACATAATGCAAAAAAAATTCCCATCAAAGCTCTATGCAAAAACCTGGCTAATAGCAATGTCATACGCACAAAAACTCCAAATGAATGGAAGGCATCCAACATATCTTAGCATTGCCTTACACACATTGTATTCAGGATATCCTTCCAAAAATATAATTGACTGAGGATCTTGCTTTACTGCTCCCAATTTTCCCATGTCGACTCAATATAGTAGGTGTCAATGTGCTCTATGTCTCAATGGTTCTCTGTCAATTAAGAAGTGGAATTCTTGAAGTTAGAATGGAAGGACAAATTGAGTGGAATGTTGGGTTTTTAGTCAAGGGAACTCATCCCAAAATTCATTTAAATGGTGAATAGGGAGGGGCTCTATTAAATGATCACACATGTAGAGCATGTTTATTAATAATGAGGTCTTATTGGTTGAGGTGGTGAAAAGAATGATGGTAGAATTTTATGTGACAAGGATTCATGGTGAGGCATGTTTTATATGGTGGTAGAGAAAGTGAATTATGTTAATAATAACCAAGGGCTTGTTGTATATAATTAGCAGTCTTAACATCTTAAAAGAAATTGATTGATCATGCGTACCTCTGGTATTACCATATGCTTTGGAAAATATTTACAAATAAAACCTTAAAACATGTATATTATGAGAATATTGAGGCTATCAATCATGAGAATTGTTAGGCCAAGTAGTAACTCCACCAAATAAAATTTGTATATTATTCCTTCAGGTTGGTCTTTATTATATACATGAGGGAGAGACTGTTCACTTCATCTCTTGTTGACTGTTCATATTTCTTATTATTTATTTACATTAATTACATTCACCCAATCCTGATGATTAGTTGTCAACATTCCCCCCCTTAATCTGAAGGGATGTTGGTGAGTCCAAGCATCATTCTGAATCGTTCAAGCTTTTCTATTCCAAGCGCTTTGGTGAAGATGTCTGCAATTTGCTCATTAGTGGAACAATGACATAGATGGATTGTTTTGGCCTCAACATGATGTCGAATCAGATGATATTTAGTATTGATGTGCTTCGTTCAATCATGGAACTTTGTGTTCTTGGCCAACTTTATTGCAGAGGTTTTGTCAATCATGATTGGATTTGATTGTACTTGTTTTACCTGCAAATCTCAAGAATTTTCCTCAGCCACACAATTTCTTTTGTTGCTTCAGCTGCTACCACGTATTCTGCTTCTGTTGTGGAATTTGCTGGAACTGATTGTTTGCGTGATCTCCAGGAGATAGCTCTTGATCCAAGACTCATAGCATATCCTGAAGTAGATACCCCAGTTTCTTTGTCTCCATCGAAGTCTGAATCAGAGTATCCAATCAAGCTGAAGTCGTCCACCTGTGTATACTTGATTCCAAAGTCTTGAGTTCCCTTCAAGTACCTTAGAACTCTTATTGCAGCAGAACAATGTCCCTCACAAGGATTTTGCATAAACCTGGAGAGGATTCCAACAGCAAACGAAATGTCTGGTCTAGTAGTAGTTAGGTAGTTGAGACTTCCTACAAGCTATCTATACTTTGATGCATCCTCAAATCTTTTCCTTCAATAGATGTGAGCTTTAATTTTTGTTCCATTGGAGTAGTAAGAGGATTGCATTCTATCATGCCAAATCTATTCAAAAGATCTCCAATGTACTTCTTTTGAGAAAGAAATATGGACTTTGGATGTTGAGTTACTTCAATACCAATATAGTAATGAACATAGCCCAAATCAATCATTTCAAAACTTTTCCCAAATTCGTTCTTTATGGATGCAATGTAGCTTTCATTGTTCACTATCATCAAAAGATCATCTACATATACCACAAGATATACAACTGTTTTTCCAACTTTCTTGACAAATAAAGTTGCAACATCAAGACCATAATGTTTGAAATTGAGTTTCAGAAGATGCTCAGTTAGTTTTTCATACCAGGCTCGCGGTGCTTGTTTGAGGCCATACAAGGACTTCACAAGTTTGCATACTTTATGTTCATGTCCTTTCACAGCAAATCCTTCAGGCTGGGACATAAAAACATTCTCTTTTAGATCTCCATTCAAGAAAGTAGTTTTTACATCCATTTGATGGACTTTCCAACCATTCTGAGTTGCTAGGACAAAGAGTGTCTGGATGGTAGCCCATTTTGTTGGGGGGCAAAAGTCTCCTCATAATCGACCCCTTCCTTTTGTGCAAAATATTTTGCCACAAGTATGGCTTTGTGCTTGTCAAGTGAGCCATCAACTTTATACTTGTTCTTGTAGACCCACTTGTAGCCAATTGGTTTGGTTCCTAATGGAGGATTAACCAGCTTCCAAGTGCCATTCTTTATGAGGGCATCATACTCCTTTTTGATTGCTTCTTTCCATTCATCATGAGAAGCAGCTTCTTTGAAGGGAGTTGGTTCAAAATCTGTAGACAAGTTCAATTCACAATCATAAGAAACATCCATATCAACAGGTGAATTAGAGTCATCTACATCACCTTCGTTTTGCTGATTTGAATTTCTAGTTTTTGTCTTTCCAACCTCATCAGGATGAACACTTTCAGGTGTCTTTGTTAGCCACTTTGGAGGACCTTTCTCAGATGGTCCAGGTTGCTCCGTTGATTGAGTTGGTACCGAATCAAGATTGAGTCTCCCAATTCTATCAATGACATCACTTAAAGCATCATCCATTGTTGGAGTTTCATACGGGGCAGAGGGTTCTTTAGAAGAAGATTCCACATGTTGATCTAGTATAGGAATCCCCCCTTCAAGATGTGGAATCTGATGATCAAATTCTTGAAATGATTTTGCATTTGCGAATCTATCCAAGCGATCAAGTTGTCGTGCAATAGCGTTGTCAGTTTTGGATGATTCAAGAAAAATTACATCTCTAGATACAACAAACATTTTATTGACTTCATCATAGAGACAATATGCTTTGGAGGTGTTTGAATACCCCGAGAAGATACACTTATGACTTCTTGCACCAAGTTTATTTCTATGTACCTTTGGTATCAATGCATAACAGGTGGAATCAAAGACCCTGAGATGCTTTACCGAAGGAATGTGCCCATACCACATTTCATATGGTGTCTTGTTTCTAATAGCATTATATGGACATCTATTCTTTATATATGTAGCACATAGAACAGCATCAACCCAAAACATTATTTTTACATTTTTGAAGAAAAACATGGAGCGTACCATATTTAAGATTGTCCTATTCATTCTTTCAGCTACACCATTATATTGGGGATTATAAGGCACAATTGTTTGATGTTTGATCCCACGTTGGCGAAGATAGTTTTCAAATTCATTTGATGTGTATTCTTTTCCATTATCAGTGCGAATAGACCCAATATGAGATTGTGCGTCATTTTCAATCCATTTATGAAAGTTCTTGAATGTTTGAAAAGCATTAGATTTGTTCTTCAATAAATAAACCTAACACATTCTGGTGTAGTCATCAATAAATGTCATCATATATTTATTTCCATTTGCAGAAGGAATGGGCATTGGACCACATAAATCTGAATGAATGAGTTCAAGTTTTCTATGTGCTCTTGAATGTGAATCATGAAAACACTGTTTGCTATGCTTTCCTAGAATGCAAGCATCACATTGCTTAAATTTCCTAGGAATTGTAGGCAAACCAGCAACAACATTTTTCTTCAACAAGCGGAGGCTATCATAGTTAAAATGTCTGAATCTAGCATGCCATAATAAACTTGATGGAAGTGTACCTTCTTCATAATGAGAATTGTATGAGAAATGTTGTGCACGAGCAGAAGTACCTTGCAGCTTGAGAAGTCTTTCTGCTTCTATTCCCCTCATGACAAGTGAGTGGTAAGATGCTTTTCTCACCTCAAGCTTGCCATCAAACATATGAATGGAGTGACCTTGCTAGTGGATGTGGAGCAAGGACAACAAGTTTCTCTTCAGCTGTGGGAGATATAGAACATGATGTAGAAGAAAGTCTAGAAGACCAGGCAATTTAAGCCTGATTGTGCCAAGCCCTGATGGCTTGATTTTTTGATTGGTCTGCAAAGTATACTGCTCCATCAACATTGTCAGTAAATTCTTCAAAAAAATATTTTCTATGAGTCATGTGGCAAGTTGCTCCTGAATCAAGCAACCAATCATTTTTTCAAGAAGCAAGTGAAGCATTAAATAAATCTTCATTTACTCCAATATTACATTGTGCCACCACATAATGAGAAAATTCAGGTGCTCTACCTTTTTTTGTGTCATTAGTTTTACCTTTGGGTTGATTTCTTTGCTGCTCAATTTTGTCCCAAGGTATTTTTCATGTAGAGGCATCATGTGATCCATTTCTTTTGCACCGTATGCAGTGCAAATCTGCCTTTTCTCCTTGAGATTGTCTGCCCCCCTTGCCTCTGACATATCTTCCTCTTCCTCTTCGACCACCTCTTCCTCTGGAAGAATCTTGAGCAGGATTCTTTTCTTTATGAGCAAGGCACACAACCTCTTCAGAACATTCAGGGGCTGTCTTCTTTCCAAAAGCTTTCACTCTTTCAGCAAATTTTTTCACAAGAGAGTCAAAGGTAATATCTTTGAGATTTCCATTTGCTTGCAATGACTCAAGATAATTGGAGTAAGTAGGACAAAGTGCCTTGAGAAAAGCAATAAGAGGAATATCCAATTCAACCTTAGTGGATTTGATATCATGCATTATAGATTTTACTTCGGATGCAAGAGCAAGAGGATCATTATTTTGCAATTCAAGAGTGAAGAGTTTAATCATGAGTTGAACAACTTCAAGTGCAGAATGTGAGTCATAAAGTTCTTTTAGCTTTTGTAAGGCTTCGAAAGCAGTTGAAAATGGAGAAATATGGCAACTCACCTCTTCATTTAGAGATGATGTGATTAATGCATAAGCTTTGCTGTTCTTATTTTCCCAAATGACAAGCTCTTTGTCTGAGTTAGGCTATTCTGGCTCTTTGTCTCCGTCTCCAATGCACACTCCTTTCCACAACTCATTGAAAATGAGGGTGTGTTTTATCATCCGGGACCACTCAGGATAGTTCTCTTTGCCAGTGAGAACTATTCCCACAATGGATATGATTGAATGCATACTGTAACATAAACTTCTGCTACAAAATTTTACTCCTAATGGGAAAAAAATAAAATTCTGATATGACAGGACAACAAATTCAATTCAACTGGACAACGTTAAAGTATAGAATATATATGGGTGGGGCAACAATGTAAAATATATGGCAGCGTAACTGTGTATTAAGGTAATACACAAAAACTGTGTTTTCAACGTAATACAACGCTCCAACAGAGGTATATACCATACAACGTTCTGATGCAAGATAGCGTTCACAATGCTCCATACCACAACGCTCTGACACCAAATCTCCAAATTCCCAAAAACAACAAAGAAACTGGTGAAGACAGGAATTGTGTATTCAAACTGGACAACTTTAATGTAATTGGGCAGCGTTAAAGTATGTAGGGTATGGTGATGGTGGTATAGGTAAGCAACCATATGAATAATGTATGTGGGATGATGCACGCCAAATAGAGGAACTCCTCACAGATTCAAAAAGGCACAAGTACCATTTCTATCAGCATATGGCATCTGCACAGAGTAATGTTCTATTTTATGTAGTGGTGGGATTATTTTGCATGATAGCGCGTGCAGTGAAGGGAGGCAATGTCAGGCATCAATGCATATGCCAACACCAACCTTTAATCTATGCAGCACAGACTTCAAAAAATTCAATGCTCATACCAGGAATTATGCATGGAGACTGCGCACATATAGACTTCATGCTTCAATGCATTTCTTGGGCTTCAACTTCACGCAATTCTCAACAATTTTCCACAACTTTCACAAGTCGGCTTTCACAACTAGCATACATTCAAACTAGCGTTACCCTTCAACCTTCAAATCTTCAAATCACAAATGCAGCAATGACCAACGGACCAACGTTCAACATATTCTAGTGCACGACCTTCAAAACTCAATGCACAGAGAAACCGACCATGAGTTTCAATGCACAAAGATGTAGAGATTCAATGCTCCTCTTCTGGAAAATCGAGAGACAGAAGTGGGTAAAGGAAATGTTACATCCATATAGAAAAATCGTGCCAATAATGATTATGGCAAAGAGCCCAGAGAGTGCAGAGAGGACAATTATGAATAGCTCAGGGAACGCAGAGGGCACAAGCAATAATTATGGCAGAGAAAACTAATACAAGGAGTTACAACTAATTTCGGGAGCTGGATCTGATACCATGTTAGGCCAGGCAGTAACTCCACCAAATCAATTCGTATATTATTCCTTCAGGTTGGTCTTTATTATATACATGAGGGAGAGACTGTTCACTTCATCTCTGGATGACTGTTCATATTTCTTATTATTTATTTATATTAATTACATTCACCCAATCCTAATGATTAGGTGTCAACAAGAATGTTGAGGTTGTTGACTGCTAGAGAAATAAGGTTGTTGACTTTGAAATGTTGAGGCTATTAGATATGGTTTTTTTAGATAAGTGTTGGTGTGTTTTGCAAAAGAAGAACTAATCACATTATTGAATTTCTAAACCAATTTGATCATTTTTATTGAAAAGAATTGAAGGATGGAGGAGGAAAAGGAGTGATATGAAGTTTTATACTAGCTTTGGACCTTCATCCAATGATCATATGTTGCTAAATAACCCAAGAAAGTATATACTATCTTGATTTGGCATGCTATAAGTAGTCCTGCAACCGAAGTTACACGAAGCGCTGAAACATTTTAGAGTTTTTGAAACATACACTTTTAGAAATGTCACCTCCCAAAGATGGGAACGTTAGTTTAAATTTCATAACACATTATATTGCAAGAAAAAAATGAATAAGACCCATAAATGACAAATTAGAAGGAAAATCAAGTCTATATTAGCTTTCATAGATGATTACATTATGGTCTAGTTTCGGCAAATTTTTGGTGTTTCGAGTATGGGTACGACCTAAAACGTCGGGTTCCTAGAAGGTTCGTGCAACATAGCCTGTAACCATTATGTGTTCTTGTAACTAGATTTACAGGATTGTGTGTTGGTTACAAGAAAACTTGTCAGTGCATGAAAAACATTATTGATGCTTCCTTTGACATTTCCCATGATGATCTCTCGAAATTTTTTGTTGTAAAGGCTTTAAAAGTGTTGTTAGAGACCAACAAAAATGATAATTGAATGCCATAAATGACCATGTAAGATCAGTTCTGGAGGGAAAATGAAATTTATATCTCTTTTGTCATGCCTTTTCCTTGAAACAAAGAAATTGGAGTGTTAATGTTGGTGCTAAAACTTTTACTTTTTTCTTTTTACATAGTAAATGAAAAAGGAAATTTCATGGAAAAAACCTTAATGAAGAGGGGGTTGGACCATGAAAATAATTGTAGTGGAGGTGATCACTAGTTGGGTACAAGGATTAGTAAGAATGACCGTCTCAGGCTTTGTAACAAAGAAGGTTTTCATGACCTCAATTTGTGACCAACTCAAGATTATTATTTAAAGAGATCAGAGGTAGAAAAAATCCCTATTTTTGAGACAAGTTCCTTCTAATTCTCTTGCAATTGGTGGCCTCCCTTTTATCAAAATATTTAAGGGAGTATTTTCTCGTCGATTGCTCATTTTCAAGCATAAACTCCTATCCAATTGCGCCAAACATTGGTTTTCAAAATTTAATCTGAGTTGACTCAACTCTCGGATATAACCAAGATCTTTTGCTTTCATGATGTGATTAGAATTGCATTTAAAAGAGCATAAAGGAACATATATACATGATGTAAAGAAGAGGGAACATGACAAGAATCAACAACAAAAAACAAGAGACATTGATAATGGAGTTCGTCCAAGAGGAACTACGCCTTTGGGCCCCGGTGTCAAGATGGTGTAGGCTGCTGCGTTAAGTGCCGAAAAGAGTGATGATGTACATGCATGTGTTTTCTCTATCATACAAGGAATATGCCCTCACGCAAGAGTGGCTCCAAGAGATGTTTCACTACAGGAACTCTCATTCAAAAAAGGACTCCTATCAGCATGACATAATTTCACGTATGTTAATAATGAGCATCCCGCCAACATGGCATCAAATGGATCTGAAATCAAATATACATGGTGACACATGAGTATCCCGTCAACATGAAGATAATGGTATCTTGATCAAAACATGACAATAAGTACATCTCACATCGAGAAAAAAACAATATCCCACCTCAAACATCAGACAAGGATCTTTACAACACAATGCATCTCAAGCAAAGAGATAAAGAAGTACATGATCACACTGCATACCTCACATCAAGGAGTTATCTAAAGAAGAGATAAATTGCTGGATCTGGCTGCACCATCAATCTCGTGGCGTCGAATATCATGGAAATGATTGCTCCACATTGAATGCTGACACCTGCACTCCACTTTGAAAAGTGGCCAAAAAATGGAATGATCAAATGGAAAATCTGATTACACCATCAGATTCGTGGCATTGAATAGTGTAAAATTGACTGTCAAATTTCTGAATTCTGATAAAGTGAAAATCTGGGAATACAAGAATCTTTTAGATTTCTCCTAGATTCGTCAAAGATTCCCTCCTCCAGGTCATCTGAAGATCTGCTGCTCAGATCAAAATTCTGTTTGTGCCATCAAGATCCTTGTGAAATTTTGAGAAGAATGAGTATGAAGTTGGCTACATTCTGACTCTGGTGAATTTTAGCCTCCAAGGAATCTGGAAGATTCTGTCAAGATTCTTGAATATTCTCCTCCACTAGGAATCTGCAAATCTACTTCTCAAAATGAAAATTCAACCTCGCCATTATGGTCCCTGCGAAAATCTAAGAAAAATGACTGTAAACTTGGTTACATTTTGATAAAAAGATTTTTTACCTCTTGGAAAAATCTCCAAGTTCAGGGTTCCACTCTTGCATCTAGGCTAGGCATGGTAATGCCTGCCAAAATTCTGCCGCTTGTAGTTCCGCCAAATCTCTGTTCGCTAGTTCATTCCCTCGGTTTGGTTCCCCTCCATTGAATGAACAAAAAGGCATGGTTTATATATGAAACCATTGGCGAATGAAACAACACATGGCCATTGGCCCCATGGCTAATTACGATGAGTTGGTTGGGGGCGGACAAGGTTCATGTCTCGCCCACACTATACATAGCATATATGTTTTATCAACGTTGCTGGCAGTTACACATCTCAGTGGCGGCTTAACAAATGGTGTAACATTTTGGCATGCGGTTTTCTTTGCAACCGTTTTGCATTAATTTTGTGTGGTTTGTTTTGGGTCATAATATTCTCAAATAGAAATTCAACAATAATTTCTTTAGTAGCACAAAGAAGAGATTTAGCCTCTACCCATTTAGTTACATAATTAGGGAAAACTAAAATAAACCTCTTACCTCTAGAAATTGGAGCAATTGGTCCTACAAAGTCTATATCCCATTTTTCAAAAGGTCTGACGGGTACCTGTGGCTAAAGAGACATCTTGTCAGATTGCACTAAGTGGCCCATTTGTTGACAATTATCACATATTTTGTAACACTCGCTCCCGCCCCCTTGGACTAACCCAGGTTGAATGGGAGGTGTTCTTTCAAATAAGCCAACCTCCATGGTCTCATTATGGAAATGGGGTTACAAAATTCCTTCTCACCCAAAATGTGTGGAACTCACTTTGGATAGCACCAAGGCATCCAACATGTTAATAATCTTTTGGTGATATAAACATTTCCTTAATTAAATTTGTGGATTGAAAGTTATTCCCTTTTGAATATTGACCAATCAAGTAGTGCCACATGGCACCTCACATGGCCCATTAATCACACTGCAATTTAAACCTTTAGTCTAAGTTAAAAGTTGAACCCCCTTCCTTCCCAATAGATGACAAATTCTACTACTAGCACATTTTGTGTTAGCTAACAGATGATCCCCACTTTTTTTCCCATCGCAGCTTCTGTTAACTGCAATCTCAACCAAGATGAGGATGTCTAAACCCAACGCTAGATGGAAGGCGCAGACCAAAAACATTTCCATCTGTGGATGTCAATATAAACATCACACTCTCTATTACTCACACCAAGAATAAGGATATCCTCGTGAATCTTCTCATGGGCGCAGTTCGAGATGACCTGGTGTTCCACATGGCACCACTTGGAATCCACATGTTCACATAGAGTCCACGTCTTATGAATCCACGTCGCCCTACCATCACAAAGCCTTGTTGACATTACTCTAATGTCAGGATGATATCACCCTACCATGTGGCAACCTCTGCTAGTACCACGTGTCATCTGAAAACTAACCACTTGGCTAGCCAAAAGGACCATTTATACCTGGAACATGTCATGCCAACAATGTGTTATGTTAACATCCTTAACCTGTCAAGCTACCTATGTGACATCCACAATAGGTGTATCAGGGCCTCGTGGTATGTGATTGATTAACCTACTTTGGATCCCACAAGACTGAACTCTCTTCGTGCAATTCCATGCTTTCTTGTTCATAAACGGAAGGGGTATCTGACTCGCTCCCCATTTACCACGCCTAAATACAAAGAGATCTCATTCTAGGCATGGTGCTAGATGAGTGGTGTGATGAAAACTTTTCCTATGATTTGACACCAACCCCAACATCACACTTTTTGTCTATCGTTCCCATTTCAAAGGTCATTAATCGAAAACTAGGTGTGGTGTGGACTATGCACTAATCCTATCATTAAAATAATCACAATGATTAGCACTAATGCAAGATCTTGATACAAGCCCAATTTTGTTTATACTTAGACTTGGAAATTCCATGGAACTCCCAGAGACTTGAAACACATTCCTGAAAAAAGCATGCTCAAAACTATGAAGTATGTAGGGACAAAGCCCTTATTCCATACTTTCATTTGATTCCTTATACGTAGCCATGACACATCAATGAAGCACTCGACCTGCTTACCTTCAGGCACAAAATGAGCCAAACCATAGTTGATATTTCTCGGTAACTTCAAGCACAAAAGTATCGCATTAATCACATAATGGATCATAGACAAACCCCATTAGATATTTTCATAAAGCATGTATTACAGAACAAATACGTTCCACAATTTTAATCAAATAAGAATTCATGGCCATGCGAAATAAGGAATCCACACACTATAATAGTTAACCATGCATAACAAGCATTCATTCTAACCATATAAACAACTATGCAGTTCAGTAAAATATCAACGAGCACAGAGGTCTCCTGGCCCCTCATAGCCACGAGAACGTATAATTATCATCTCATCAAGCCAACTAGCAATATTACATTCCTCCAGTAATAGTATTGATACATATCAAGCAACCATGCATACACATGTATATAACTCAATAAACCATTAGGATAATAGCAACCCATAGATCATTAACTTTATCATGTCCATGAAGGAATATAAGGCAAATCATTCACTATGACTATACAGATATATCAACAACCTCTCTAAGCAAGGGATATCCCATATACATAGCACATAAATTGAATTACTAATGAAATCTCTCACCCACATGGTCACTGTAGTGAGATGTCCAAACTTACAAGATATAAAGATATGATACTTAATATATAACAATTAGCCTTGGATGATTTTAGATCACCATTCACAGACATATCAGACAATCATGCATATAAATAAGAATTCCACAACCACATAACTCAAGAAACTCATAACATCATCCTTATAAAATTTAGTTACTCAACCATGCTTAGATAATAGATAAGGAACCCTTACATAAATGACACATAATCAATCAATGGTCATAAGCACAATAAGGCATACCATAGCCTATAGGCTAATGTGAATAACCAAGAATACTTATCTGAATATAATGATTTAGTTGGAAACTAAAGGAGGGATTGTTGGGTGTGTGTTATATTCTATCATTGCACTAGGTGTAGTAGGGGGGCTGCACCCCCCTTGTCGGGGGGTTTCAGGGGGGCGGTTGTTATGAATAAAATATATTAAATATAAATAATGATGATAATTGTAATAATGATTAGTTAATTAATAATTAGTGTTGAAGGGACATGACTTTCCATGAAGAGACACCTGCCTAGTATATAAGCAGGCCCCTCACTCTCATTTGTATCATCATTCTCATTGTTATATTTTAATATATATTCTTGTATCCTAAATGGAGATCTACATATTCCAAGTCTTCTAGAGTATTTAACTTGAAGAACAAACTTAGTTCATTCCATTTCGTATCAGAGGCATTCGATCCTATGCCCACTTAACCACTACACAGAGTTGCGTTCTCCGATCTAGGGCCTTCGACTCTTCGTCAACCTTATTGTTGTTGCAGTTCAAACATTTCGTTATCAGTTTTGGAGTTTCTTCAACTTGCTGTTAGGCATTTGGCCATCTAATATATATATATATATATATATATATATATATATACAAAACAAAGCAAAAACAAGAGTAAAAGAGAATACCATATATAATAAAGTATTAAAAGCAAAATATTACGGTATTTTTTATCGAAGACAAAAATGGAGTCTAATTTGGAATTGAAGGAAGTAAAAAATGGAGACTAGCAAAGAAAGATTTCCTAAAACTTTTAGTATATGTGTCGGTGCACTATTCAAAATCAAAGGACCACTTGCAGGAAATGATGTTATCATCTCTATCGATCCTACTCAAAATAATAATTATGTGAGTACTAAATGTGCTAACCAATTAGTGATTCCTTAAACAAATATAATTGAAATGAATTTGGTTTACACATGTGACAAACAATATGACATAAGCAATCTACAACTAAGTATTGAAGACTATACTTTTGTCTCACAATTCACCGTTAAAACATTATTTTGTGACAATAGTGACATTATCTTAGGTTCACCATGGATGGCAACCCTAGGTTCCTTCATCTTGAATACGAAGAAGAAGTTTTTGACATTTTATTACAAAAATAAAAAAATAACACTATAATATCTTAGATTGAAGTTGAATTCAGTCGTACCAGAAGGCATACTAGATATCTCAAAAGTAATTTTTCAAGAAGGTAAAAAAAGAACTACAAAATATGCAAAGAGAAGTTGACAAGATCACTACTGAAAAAAATGAAGAAGTTTCACGACTTAAAGACCATAGGGAAAAACTACTGACATAAATTAAGAAGCTTAAAAAGGACAAGAAGTCATTTGAAAACAAGGTGTAATAGTTTATCGAGAAGGAAACATCGAATGAGGAAGTCCAAGTTGAAGTGAAAGGAATAAATATTGATCCATTGAATATCACAACTCAAGAAGAACACAAGGCAACGAAATAAAATACGCACTTAGGTGCCACAGTTCAAACGATGAACACCCTAAGTGAAGGTTCTATACCCTACTTAACAACATCGTCACATGAAGTAAATTTGAACATTTCCACACACATTATAATAGAAAGACAAACCAAAAGAAACCCTTATCTACATCTGAATCACAAGGATAGACATCTCAATCAATATTTGAATCAGCATCACTCTAAACATAAACAACAAACAACTGTTTCGAATACTACTAATGTTAGTACAATTCACACGAAGTATCTAGTAACCACAAGATTCCACAAAAGATTAATTTAGGATGGTCAGATCCATTCTCAATTCAACAATTTTATTTGTCACTCCAAGGATCATATCAACTTGTATCAATGTAGATGATAGTTCTAAGATGAAAAGACATTCAAAATAGAAAAAGAAATCAAACCCTTTCATCAACAATCTTTGAGGACAATTTTTTTTGAAGAGGAAGACAATGTTATGAATAAAATACATTAAATATAAATAATGATTAGTTAATTAGTAATTAGTGTTGAAGATACATGTCTAAATGGGACATGACTTTCCATGAAGAGGCACCTGCGTAGTATATAAGTAGACCCCTCACTCTCATTTGTATCATCATTCTCATTCTTACATTTTAATATATATTCTTGTATCCTAAATGGAGATCTACATATTCCAAGTCTTCTGGAGTATTTAACTTGAAGAACGAACTTTGTTCGTTCCAAATTTAAAGCCAAGGTTCTTAAAGAGTCACATTATTCTTGAATATAATTATTCAGTTGGAAACTAAAGGAGGGACCATTGGGTGTGTGTTATATTCTTTTGTTGTGTCGGGTGCAGCAAAGGGGGTTGCGTCCCCCCCTTGTCAGGGGGTTTTAGGGGGGCTGTAGCCCCCCTAAGCTACCTAGAGAAAAAAAAAATTGGACTCTATATTAGGTGGGCAAACCTACCTATGGTTTTGTGCATGGGTTTTGCACATGGTTTTGGGCATGATGGTTTTTTGCCCATGGTATTTGTAGATGCGATCAAGGGAACTACGATTATGTTCTAATCCAAGGTTAATGGATTAGGGTTTATGAATGCTTCGACATGTATATATATGTATTGTAACATTGAAAGGAATATAATGAAAAATCAATTTGGTAGTCCAAGTTTTGGGATCCAGGGGAAAAGCTTTGTGTATTTGTTTTATATTCTCATCATTGTTTATTTTCTGTTTTTTAGAATTCATCTGTAGGTAATTTATGTACTAGGTTAAAACCTTCAGGGACTTCCAATCTCCACCCAACCATAGGACACCCACATTTTAATATTTCTTGCAACTCGTCGCCCCCAAGCAGGATTCAAAGTCTGAGGAGTTAAGCGCTCAAGGGTATTCATACCAATAATTAGTCAAATAGGTAGCTAAGAGGAGGAGACCATTATTCAAGTGGTTTATCAACAGCCCACGGGTAGAAACACCATAGTGAATCTCTCTATCTCTTAGAAAACAATCACTGAAACTAAACCAAAATTCAAACAAGGTTCTCTCAATCCAAGAACCTAATCTCACTCTAAAGGGTGTTTTCTCAGCCCCAAGGCAATCACCGAGTGAATCTATATTTTGCTAAGCCCTCTTGGTCAAGTTAACACCAATACGTAAAAAGGGCCTCTTCAAAAATAGGGAAGAAATGTCTCAAACTCACAACCCAAGGTATTTTGCACTATTACCCTTCTTGAGTACTCTCGCTCTTATGCATATGCCTCATTTGCACCACTCTTCTTTTCATGTGATGGCCCAGCTTCCGCCACTCACATAATGTGAGAAAACTAAAATACAATCATGGGAACTCTTTTCCCAGTCGCTCCTTGCCAAGAATCATTCAATGTGCCATGTTTGATATGCCAACAAATGCTCGTTTCACCACTTCCTTACTTCCACTTCTTCACATCCCTTCTCTTGTGTGTTGACTTTATCAACATGTCCCATGAGATTAGGTATAGCATGGGCATGTCATTTTCTTCAAGTTACCCATACACAACATCAGTGTTTGCACCAGTAGACCATTTATTTTTTTGGGGAGATGGGTAGGTAAATAGATGAAGTGGCTCGGGTTTAGGTTTAAACATTGCACAAGCAACTCCTCCTCATTTGTTTTTGAATCTATGTCCCCTCCTCCAACTCAACCATATTTTCCATTTCCACATACATGAAATATAATTCATAGTGACATTTACAAGAGGGGTAGAAAAATGGTTGTCACATCTTCGAATATATTAATTGGCATCCCTGAAAAGAGTACAACAATAGTATCCCGATCAAAGGGCCTTGTACGATGTTCTTCTATCAATGAAATTTCATCCACATGGTTCATCGTGACATGCTTTTAAGATATCAAACATTGCATCCTCAAGTACACACTTTCTTATAATCATGTCAGATCCTATACCAAAGAGATCCCCTTCAATTCAGGAGCAAGAGGCATTATCTCTGACGATCTTTTGTTTTTCTTTAGGTGAAAAATGTTGTGGTAATGTTCTTTCAACCAAGTAAGTTTCTATATATTCAAACCAAGGAACATTAGTGGACACAACAAAGAAATGTTTTTCAAGAAAACCATCACCTACAAGAGTTTCTAATCCTTGATTATGGGCCTTGGAAAGAAAATTTGCTACTAAATTAATTTTCCCAGGTCTATCCAAAATAATGTCATTAAACTCCTACATTAGTAAAAGCCATTAATAACTATGCCATTTGTATGAATAAAAAACTCAAATGGTTGAGTGATATGTATGAATAAAAACCTCATACCCAGTGATTTAGTGTCTGAATTTATTAATTTCATGTACTACTATAGCAATTATTTCTCCATGATTATATAATTCATCTTAGTAGGTGTTAACTTCTTACTAACAAATTAAATGGCATAAGAAGATTTATTTTCCTGTTGTCATAAGATTGATCCAAGTGTTGTATCTGAGGCATTCATGGAAATATGGAATGGGAGAGACCAGTTAGATCAACTTAAAATAGGTGCTTTGGTGAGCTTATCTTTCAATCTTTCAAAAGCAACTTGACAATGTTCATGCTAAGAAAAGTTATTACCTTTAGTAAGTAATTTAAATAAAGAAACAACTATTTTTGTGAATTTTTTTATAAATCTCTTTTAAAATCTAACATGTCTTAAAAAGTTTCTCACCTACTTTGCAAAATTTGGATCTAGTAGCTTGGTAATTACTTTAATATTTGTAGGATAAACTTGTATTCTTGCATCATATATAAAGTGTCCAAAAACAATCCCCACAGTCTACACCATTTGGCATTTTATATTGCTCAATGCCAGGTTAGTTTCTTGATGCCTAATCAAAACCTTCTCAATATTCTTTATGGATTCATCAAAAGATTTGTCATACATAGAAAATCCATCCATATAAACTTCAACACAATCATGAATGAGATTAGAAAATATGGATAACACATCTCTTTGTAAAGTAGTGAGAACATTACACAACTCGAAGGGTAAACCCCATGTTGTAACTGCATCCTTCTTACCCCAGAAAATCCTTGTCAGGATTTCTATTCTTCTTAAGTTGTTGAATCATTGTCAGGATGCCCCTCATAGTTTGTAAATGTTTCTAGTCCACCTCGAGTTGACATGCATTATCATTCATTTGTGGGCCCTATAGTTTTTAACACTCGTTGCATCTGACTGATCATGCTTGTTTCCCATTCAATGCTACATACTTATTTCCCCCATCCTACTTGCTTGATGTTTAATGTCATGAGTCAGGGGAAAATATTTAATCCACCCTCCGCCACAATGAACTAATTAGGTTCATTTCACCTTGACTAGCTGAGACTTAAAATTGTCTGAGGCAATGGGAAAAACCACCAATAATTTTTCCTTGCACAAAACATTACACATTATGTATTATTGTTGCATGATGTACTAGGTACTATAAATTTATTCCCCCTACTACACATGCATTCATTCTTTAATAAGGTAATTCAATTATCTTAAGACACAAATTCATGATTTTATGTGAATCATTATCGTCGAGAGAAAACACATAAGAGCATATAACCTCCTCTTTTAGATATGTGATGGAGGAATTTAGTAATAGGTAACTATTATTAACCTTCCTCCCTATTTGATAGAAATTTCTATTCAAATGGTGTCTAAAATGAGAGGAAAGATTTTGGAGAAAGTTTTAGATGAAATTGATGCTTCTAAGCTAGTCATTGATAAAGATATTTTTGACTAAATCCCCATACCACGCATGTTGAAGCCTTTCATCAATTCTACGAACACTCTGAGTTATTTCCCATATGCGAAAGTGGGCTCCCTCAATCCATGCTTCCCCGAACTTTCCCTTTTGTTGAGCTAGAAGATATGTGCATTGAATTCTATGATTCTACTCAAATTATTTTCAAAGAAAGTCAAGGGTTGCATGTGGTTCTTTTTATTAAAGTAGAAGATTTAGCCGATATGTTATGGTTGTATTCAGGTGAACCTATAGAGTAAGACAATCTCGAGCATCAATTTCAAACCCTAATTTATAGCCAGAAAATAGACTTCTTGAGAAAGTTGGTAAAGGACTAGGAAAATGCTACTGAGATTAGACTCCCTAAAAAAAGAGAAGTATTTAAGGAATATACTAAGGAACTAATATCCATGGTTTGTATAGTTTTATGGTTTGATGATGATTTTAATGTCAATGTAATTATTCTGGATTTAATACACAAAATTCTACTTTTCACCATATTCAATTTTCCATTATTCCTCGCCAACAAAATTCATGAACAACTTATATTGTTACCTAAAGAAAGAACTTTTAGATACCATTCCTACTTGGTTTATCTTTTGTTAGCCCAACATTCCCCTCAATTTGAATATTTAGGATTGTAGCATAAAAACATAATGGGGGAAGAGAATCTACATTTTGAATGGACATGAGTGGTGGTTTTTAGCAGTCAACCTTATGGATATCAAAGATTTATTGATAAATTTATGTCTATAGTTTATAGTCTAGTATTTGGCCATCTCCCTTAAAGGATTCCTAATGAGTGTATGTTTTGCCTTCTTATGAATGAAAAGATAAAATGTGGAGATTAATATATCGAAAATAATTAAATAGTTATTAATATTTATGGAGCTCAATTAAACTGTACAGGCTAGTTGTGTACTTGATTCCTTGAATATTTTCCCTAGAATACATCAAATAGAGGATCCATTATGATGACTATTAGTTTACCTCTATAACAACCCTTGGTTGATTTTCCATGTAAATAAAATAATACCAAGGTCATGGGATACATATTCCAACATGAAAGTTGGGAAAAACACTCTAGTCGGCATCACTTGTGATTAATTAATTAATGGCTATGGAAATTGGCAAAGGCAAAGAGGCAATAATTAACATTTAATTATGAAAATAAAGGAAAATAGGAGAAAAGGAAGGTGAAGAGACACAAAGTTGCATGCAAGTGAAATAAGAGGAAAAATGAAGGAAAATGAAGAAACTGGAGGCATTAATGATAAAAAGGCATCAAAGAAACAATTCACAGCTTTTGGCTTAGCTTTTGTTGGTTTAGCTTTTAATAGTTTCGAGTTGAGCTCTCCTTTCATTCTCTCATACTCTTGCACACTTCGAGCATTCTTGGAGCACTTTGGAATTCGCTTGGATTTGGATAAATAAGGGAAAGGAAAGTAGGGAGCGCAAGGAAACAGTTGGATCAACAACTATAGTTGGATTGCTTTGCAGGTAATAGGTTGCATGTGTGATTTCCTTGTTGATTTTTGGATGCATGGTATATGCATGTGATTCCTTGGTTATGTTATGTCATTTGCATGACTATTTGCTTATATTAATAGTGTTTTCAGCCTTACTTTACCATTTCTTGAATATTCATGGTGTTGTGGGTCTTTCAACTTGTTTTTTTTAAGTGCTCAGGTTCCCAAAGGTTGTAGGTTGGAACAAATGCTATGGAAGCCCTGGAACAGTTTGGGTTGAGATACTAGTTCCTAGAGTAGTAGGTTGGTACATGCGCTCTGGAGCCCTTGGTGGGTTGAGTTACTAGTCCCTGTAGCGGCAGTAGGAACAAACGCTCTAGAGCCCTCAAAGGTTGTGGGTTGACTTAATAGTTCTTATAGCCCTGGACAGCTTGGGTAGAGACTGATCTGGTTGATGTTAGTGATTTCTGGACCGTAGAGGTGGAATCACTGTGCTTGAGGGTTGAGGTGTTTTGGCCTCTGGAAGCCCTGATTGGTTTTTTCTTGGTTTATTCCACGAGATCCCACATTCATGCTTGGAATATGGTGTGGGGGTGATTGGCTGAAAAAGAGATTTCATTCATTCCAATCTATGGTCGGGTGGTACGTGGAAGTCCCTGACTTGGTTGGAATTTTCATATGTTAATAAGAGTTATTTTCCTATTGTGATCTATGAGCACTTGCACTAGTTATGATGTTGATATTATGGTTGATTTGCCATGGTTTCTATGCTAGTTATTTGTTGGTTATATGATGTAATCTATCTATGGTCCTTGGCATGTTTTGATAATTTATTGAATGCTTGATGAATGCATGGACTAACAAGTGTTATTTCAGCCAAGTAGAGAGGGCTTAGAGCCTTCTTGGTGATTCTTAGATGAAGACTATCAATTTATGATCAAATATGCATTCATGACCTGTGGCTTACATGTTTTCAATATGTTTGATGAAATTTTTGTTATTGATTAGGCAATCTAGGTCAAGTTCTTCAATTTTGAATTTTTGGCATTGTTGTCATGTTAACTATGATTTTGGAAAGTTACAGGCAGTTATGGGCAGTGGTCTAGAGGCTAACATGAAAAAGTGGTTCAAATCTCAATGGCACTAAACTAGGGATTTTAGGTCATAACTGCATGGAAGCAAGCTTGTGTGTGTGGTTGGGGCCTCATAACCGCACTCCTACCTTGTTGTGTGTGTAGTTGGGGTGTTATGTCAGAGAAAAAAGGGTTCCAACTCAGAGATTGATCACCTGGGGTGGTTTGTCGGCTCTTGAGTGATCTTTAGTCCCTATAGGATGTCATTAAGTGTATAGTTGTAGGCCCCACTTCCTTAACTGGAACTTGGAGGTTTGGTCATGTCATAGTGACACTCGTCTCATGTTTACCGTGGTGAGCTTTTGAATTTGGGGTAAATGTGGGAGGATGCATTACAGGGTAGTATCAGAGCCTCCAAGTTCAAACACTTGGACTAGATGGGCTAGTGTGATTGTTATCCATGGATTCTATTTGTCAATATGGTTGTTATGCATGCATTGTGATGGTCATTGTTGCAATATTGTGTCATCATGTTGATGTTGAGATGACTGATATGTTGATTATGTGTATACGTATTGTGCTACTCTGGATTGATTGTGTAGACGAGATACCCTCCCTTGAACTTCACATTGAGGTATGATCTTGATTATGTCTATATTTGGTTTATCTAATATGCTATGTTTGTCAAAGTAGAAGATCATAGATGATGAGAAAAATGGTGGATTACAGTTAACATGACTCTCCTTATAGGTCAGATGAGCAGCAAGGATATGAGTACTCTCTTGATATAGCAGATACACTACGAAGCTTGAAGGCATAGATCATAAGTTGCAAGGAAAATAATGATATGATAATTCAGTGATTGGAAATACTTGCCAGAGCTCAAAAGAAGCAAGCAGAGATCAATGTAGTGATCCTTTAGAGCTTATCCAATTTTCAGAGATGGGGACAACCAATAATCAATCATGGACATGAGGAAAGGACTATTGGAGCATGTGGTAGCAAGTCTTGATCAGGTTACAGGTTGGACAGGGACGGCACAGTCAGAGGTGGCAGATGGTTGGATACACCTACCAGGAGGGGTAGTGCTTATGGGTTCTATTTTAGTTATAGTTCAGATAGATGTCGTGGTCATCACTGCCACCATCCTTATCAGAGGAGTGAGAAGCAATGCTTGTAAGATGAGTTCAAGAAAGCCAAGGCTGCTATTTTTGATGGGGATGTGAAGAAACTGGAAGATGCAAAAGAATGGCTACTTGGGATGAATAAGTTCTTCGAACTGCATGATTATACAAAGAATATGAAATCCAAGATAACTATTTTTAGTCTCAAAGGAAGAGTAGACATCTAGTGGGAAGATGTGAAGCGTGTTAGAAACACCAATACAGAGGAGTTGAGTTGGCATGAGTTTAAAAGACTCTTCTGAAAGAAATACTTATCTAAGAGGTATTATGATGGAAAGGCTAAGGATTTCTATGACCTAAAGATGGGTTCTATGATAGATGAAGAGTACACAACTAAGTTTCTAGATTTGTTTAGGTATGTACCTTACCTCAAGTATGAGAAGACAAAGGTCCAAAGGTTCATTAGTGGATTGCCTTTAGCATTTAAATGTTAGTTTTAGTATGATGAGCCTCAGTCATTGGAGGAAGTCATCGGGAAGTTGAAGCATTATTATGAACAATCTAAGCATAAGTTTGAGCCTAAGTGTGATTGGAAATGGAATGAAAAGACTAAAGGAAAGTGGTTTAATAAGTGAGGACAGCCTCAGGATGCATGTGATAAAGATAATGTAACACCTTATAAGAAGTTTAATGTAGTTAAAAAAGGATGTGGATTTCAGTTTGAGGAACAAAATAAGGGTGATGGCAAGAAGCCCTTGCAATGTTTACTTGTGGTGGAGAGCATCATAGGAGATATTGTCCACAACATCAGGGTGGCAGACCTCAGATCTATAGTTTTTAGGAGGCATAGAAAGTTGGATTTGTTGGGCAGAGTATTCCTCAGATATATGCAACAATGGATAATAGGCAGACTAATCATCAGGAATCCATTATCAAGATGGAAGGTAAGATTTGTGGTCAAGTTATTTATATTTTGGTTGACCCTGGATCTAACTATAGTTATATCATTCCTGACCTAGTGGATAAGTGTTGCTTGAATAAAGAAGTGCATGTAGAGTCTTGGTTGGTGTACTTAGCTACCTTGACCAAGAGAAGAGTTCATCATTGGGTGAGAGATTCATGTGCATTTGATTGAATGGTATGCCTACATTATCACATCTAAATGTGCTTCATTTGGGTTCATACAATATTCTTTTGGGCATGGATTGGTTGTTCATTCATAGGACTAAAGTGGACTGCTATGATAAGGCTATTGAGTGCCTAGATGATGATGGAGAAAAGAGAATATTGATGATCAAAAATGGATCTAACATAGACTTCTAAGTCTATGAATTTTCCTCACAGAGGAAAAATGAAATTCATTGGATTATTTTGAAAATAGTCTCATTTCATAGATTGTTTCATTCTGAATCCAATGCAATTTGAACAGGCCAAAACAGACTCCGGATGAAGGAGTTATTGTAAAAGGAAGATTTGCCCAATGTCCTTAGAAAAGGAGGAATTTCTTAATAAAGTGGTTAAAATTAGCCTTATGCGCTAAAACCCTTGTTAAGCGCTAAACCTTTATAAAGCGTGTTTCACATTGAAATTCGGATAAAGCACGTGGGCAGTAGCGGCCAGACGGACCCGAAGAATTTATAGAAAATAAACTAAACCTTGTGAGTTCCGGAAGAAGAGTAGTAAGTGGTATTTCGGGCGGGCTTCAAGCAATAAGCGGTATTGGATGGGCTTCGCACAATTCCATACATTGGCTGACACGTGGCGTGGCACAGGAGAGAGAAATCGCTTTTTCGGGCGGGTAATCTCCGTGCAAGTAGGCCACCCGAAAATGCTGCCAACCGTTGGATTGGAGATCGCAGGATCAACGACAGAGATTAAGCAGACTGTTTGCTGTTTCTGGTTTAGTGCAAACCATCGGATTAAAAGGCAAATCTACAAACTAGATTAAGCCGCATCGCAATGAGTCAAGTTCAAAGGAATGGTCCTTGGGCCGTAAGTGATTGCGACTTGCGATTGCGATCAGGCCGATAAAGCGATATGCCGAAACGCCGATAAGTGATATTGCGATACTCCGATAGCGCCAATATCAACAATCAACGAATCCCCAATACAAAGGGGCGTTGACATATGCGATTGTGATTTGTGATCAGGACCCGGACTCGATAAGAATTATGGACGCGATTTCATAATATTTGAAATCCAGAATTTCGGGTTTTCTTTGTATTTCCTGTGTATTTGGGTTTTGACTATGCGACAATGCGATTGTGATATTGCGACCAAAGGCAGACCCGATGGGGATTATAAGCATGATTTCATAACTTTTGAAGTTCAGATTTACGGGATTTCTGTGTATTTCCCATGTATTGGGTTTTTTTGGCCATCTGCCTATGCGATTGTGATTTGCGATAGAATGGCAGATTCGATGGGTTTATATATGCCATTCTATATTATTTGAAGTCCGGGATAAAGGCCCATGATGTGTTTTGCGTGTGTTTTCCTGTGTATTCTGTTATTTGGCTATTTCAGCCAGAGGAAGGCAAAATGACCGGGTTTCCTGCCCGCCTATTATTTTCCATTTGTAAATGGATTCTTGTGATGAAATAGTCGAGTTCTTCAATGATGAAGGACTGTAACCGATGTTTTACAAGAGCACAGGGAGCTCAATTGACAGGGCGGCTGAAGGTTGCTAAGAATACGTGCAGAGGCCGAGAGATAACACAGAGAACAGAACTGACAGAGGGTCGCTTGGAGGTCAGGTGAACCCAAAAGCTCGGGAGAGCCAGAGCCAAGAGCCAGAGCCAGAGCCAGAGTTAGAGTCGAGAGCCAGAGCCAGAGAGCTCACAACAGACTTCTAAGAGCCATGGAGTCGTAGTGAAGCTGCAGAATAGCAAAGAGATCAAATGATCAAGTTGTTGCTAGTGTCCAGAGTGTGCTGAAGATAGAAGAAGGAGTTCCAGAGACAATTAAGAGAATTCTGAGGGAGTCAGAGAAGTCAGAAGCTCAAGAAGCTCAGAGCACTGACTGAAGGAGTCAAGTCCAGAGAAGCCTAGATCTGTCTGCAGAGTAAGGACAGCCAGGGGTAAGATGGCATTCTAAACCCATAGGTTCAGTTGTAAACCAATGGAGTTGAGCGTGGATCTTGTAAAAGAATTTAAGCCATAATCCGAGAGAGCCTAGTTGGGTTGACTAGAGCTCATAGAGACATAGCCCAAAATATCAGGGTGAACTCCATATTATATTGTTTTCTTATGTGTTTTCTCATTTGTTGCTTTTATTTACTGTTATGTGTGTTTTACATCAGTGTAAGCAAATGTACATAAGCACATAAGCAGTTAAGGACAAACATGAGCATATACCTATTTCAAGCACTTTTAATTCTGCAATTGGTTAATCATAAGCTAGATCTTGGGAATATTTAAGCTTTGGAGTGGGAGAGGTTATTGTAAGCTTGAAAAGAAGCCTTTTAGTGCCCCATTTCAGATCACTTACAGGGAAAGAAGAATCCTACATCAGTGAGAATGGTTACAACTACGCAAGCTAAGCACATTTGTAGGAAAGGATGTGTATTGTTTGTAGTTCATATTTCTAGTGACAAAGGGAAGTATGTTGAGGATTATGAAGTTATGAAGGGTTATCTTGTTTTGAAATAGTTTCAGGATGTGTTTTCGGAAGAGATTTCAAAATTAGTGCCTCATAGGGAAGTGGATTTCTCTATTGAGTTGGTACCATGAGCAACACAAACATCAAAGGCACCTTACAAGACGAGCACTCCAAAGTTGGTAGAATTGAAGTTGTAGCTTAAGGAGAAGCTTGATAAAGGATACATAAGACCAAGTGTGTCACCTTGGGGTGCAACAATTTTGTTTGTCAAGAAGAAGAATGGTACTCCCCTATTGTGCATTGATTACAGGTAGTTGCATAAGGTGACTATCAAGAGTAGGTATTCACTGCCACAGAGTGATGACATGTTTGATCAGTTGAAGGGAGTAGTTGTGTTCTCAAATATTGATTTGAGATCAGGATATTGTCAGGTGTGCATCAAAGAGGAAGATATGTACAAGACCACATTCTATACCAAATATGGGCATTATGAGTTCATAGTGGCTCCTTTTGGTCTTATTAGTGCTCCACCTACTTTCACATGTTTGATGAAAAATGTGTTGTTTCCTTATCTAGACAAGTTTGTGATAGTAGTCATTGATGACATATTGATATATTCTAAGAAAGAGGAAGAGCATGTAGAACACCTAGCAACAATATTGAGATTGTTGAGAGAGCCTGAGTTATATGCCAAGCTCAACAAGTGCAGTTTCTTTGAGACTAAAGTTCATTACTTGGGGCATGTTATTTCTAAGGAAGGGATAACAATGGACCCATAGAATATTAGAGCTATCATGGAGTGTTCATCTCCTAGGAATGTGGATGAGGTCAGATCATTCATGGGACTAGTAGGTTATAATAGGAGGTTCATCAAGAACTTCTCATGGATTTCCTATCCTATTACATCCTTGCAGAGGAAAGGAGAGAAGTTTGAATGGACTAAGGAGTGTGCAACTAGTTTTGAGAAAGTGAAGCAGTTGCTTATAAATGCTCTGGTCTTGAAGATTGCGTATCCTGATAAGGAGTTTGTGGTATGTACAGATACTTGTAAGAAGGGACTTGGTGGAGCCTGGTGCAAGAAGGACAGGTGATCTTGAGTTGGAAGTTATTATTCATGCATTGAAGATGTGGATACATTATCTTCTTGCAAGGAGGTTTTTTCTAATGAGTGATCACAGTGGGTTGAGGTACTTGTTTGACCAACCTAATTTGAATGTCAGACAAGCTAGATGGTTAGCTACTCTCAGTGATTTTGACTTTGAGATCAAGTACATTAAGGGCAAGGAGAACAAAGTTGTAGATGCTCTTAGTAGAAGAGTGCAGGAGAATCACATTTTAGTTATGAGTTCATATGGGACAAATTTACAGGAGCGGATCTTGCAGGCAGGGCAACATGATGATAGGTATCAATAGCTAAATAAGAGGTTACAACAATGATGTGAAGGTGATAGAGATGGGGGGTATCATCTCACAACATATGGCTTGGTCAGATTTAGGAACAAGATTTATGTGTCAGATGACAGTGAGCTCAAGAAGCTTATCTTGAGGGAGTTTCATTTCAAGTTGTGTTTAGGTCACTCGGCATATCAGAAATCTTTGACAGTTATGAAGAATTCCTATTATTGGTTGAACTTGAAGAAATATGTGTTTGAGTTTGTCGCTAGATGCTTGGACTATAAGCAGATGAAAGCTGAGTGTAAGCATCCAACTGGTTTATTGCAACCTATTCCAATTCCAAAATGGAAATGGACTTCATTTCCATGGACTTCATTACAGGTTTACTAAGGACATCTAGACAACATGATTCCCTCATGGTTGTGGTTGACAAGTTGAGTAAAGTAGTTCATGTCATTGCAGTGAAGTCTACAAATTCAACTAGTGAGTTAGCCCATATCTTCATCAGGAGATAGTGAGATTGCATGGTGTTCATAAGAATATTATACCAGATAGAGATGCCAAGTTCACTTCTAGGTTTTAGAAGGATTTGTTTGCAAGCTTTAGGATAGAGTTAACCTTCACTACAACTTATCATCCGCAAACAGATGGATAGACAAAGAGGGTTAACAAGATTCTTGAGGATATGTTGAGGATGTATGTCATGCATCAACAGAGGAAGTGGGAGGAGTATCTTCGACTGGTGGAGTTTTCATATAATAATGGGTCTCAAGAATCTTTGAGGATGATTCCATTTGAGGTTATTTACGGAAAGAGTTTTAATACTCCTATCGGTTGGAGTGATCCAATGAACATTTTATTATGAAGAGGAATTTATAAAGAGGAAATGGAGGTTATCAAGAGGAATTTGAAGGAAGCGTAGGACAGGAAGAAGATTTATGCAGATCAACATAGAGAATTCAAGGAGTTTTAGGATGGGGAGCATGCGTACTTGCGCATCAAGCCCAAGAGGATCTCCTTGAGGATTGAGTCATGTGCCAAGTTGGTACCTCGGTATTGTGGGCCTTTTGAGATCCTTGAGAGGATTGGACCAATGGCCTACTGAATTACATTGCCGCCGATAGTGAAAGTCCATGATGTTTTCCATGTTTAATTTCTTAAGAGTTATGTCCAGGATGTTGATGATGTGATTGATTGGTATGTATTGCAGGTGGAACCAGAGGGAGAATTATAGTCATAACATATGTGCATATTGTAGCATAAACAACTCATGCTCTAGAAAAGAGTAATCGAGTAAGTTAAAGTGCAGCGAAAGAACTTTAGGCCCGATGAAGCTACATGGGAGATGGTTGATCAGATGCGGGCTATGTATCCTTCCTTATTCACTGGTTGATTAGTTGTGTTGGCACATGTGTTTTGGTATATGTATTGTGGGTTATATTTATATATGCATTTATGTACTGTAAATATTGCAATGAGTTGTGTTATAAAGCTCCAATAAGCATTATGGTGTTCATGGTTTCAACAGTTTGGTATGATGTAAATGTTGCATCAAGTTGCGTTATAAAGCTCCATGGGTAGCATGTTTTGTTGGTTATAAGTGTCATTGAATACCGAGGACGGTGTTCCCCCAAGGGGGAGGGGTTTGTAATAGGCACTGGTTGATTTTCCATGTAAATAAAATAAGGCCAAGGTCATGGGACATGTATTCAAGGTTGAATGTTAGGAAAAACACTTTTGTGGGCATCACTTGTGATTAATTAATGGTTATGGAAATTGGCAAAGGCAAAGAGGCAATAATTGGCATTTAATTATGAAAATAAAGGAAAATAGGAGAAAAGGAAGGTGAAGAGACATAGATTTGCATGCAAGGGAAATTAGAGGAAAAATGAAGGAAAATGAAGAAAATAGAGGCATTAATGATAAAAATGCATTAGAGAAATAGTTCACAAATTTTAGCTTAGCTTTGGTTGGTTTTAGCTTTTGACAGTTTCGAGTTGAGCTCTCCTTTCATTCTATCATACACTTGAACACGTAGAGCATTCTTGGAGAATTGTTGGAGCACTTTGGCATTCACTTGGATTTAGAGAAAGAAGGCAAAGGAAAGTAGGGAACACAAAGAAACAATTAGATCAATAGCTACAACTCGATTGCTTTGCAGGTAACAGGTTGCATGTGTGATTTCCTTGTCGATTTTTAGATGCATGGTATATGCATTTGATTCCTTAGTTGTGTGTTGTCATTGGCATGGAGATTTTACTTGATTGACAATGATTTTAGCCTTTCCTTGGCATTTCTTGGATAGCCATGGTGTTGTGGGATTTTTCATTTGTTTTCCTTATTGGTGCTCAATTTCTTGATGGTTATGGGTTAGAACAAACACTCTGGAAACCGTGGAACAATTTGGCTTGAGTTATTAGTTCGTGGAGCTGTATGTTGGGACAAATGCTCTGTAGCAGTTGGTGGGTTGAATTACTAGTCCCTGGAGCTGTGGTTGGAACAAACACTCTGGAGCCCTAGAAGGTTGTGGGTTGAGTAACTAGTTCCTGGAGCCTTGTACAACTTGGGTAGAGACCGATCTGGTTGATGTTAGTGATTTCCAGACTATAGAGGTGGAATCACTATGGTTGAGGGTTGAGGTGGTTTGGCCTTGGAAGCCCAATTTGTTTTTGTCTTGGTTATTCCATGAGATCCCACATTGATGCTTGGAATATAGCATGGGGGTGATTGGATGAAAGAGAGATTTGATTCAGCCCAATCTATGGTCAGGTGTTACGTGGAAGTCCCTGACTTGGTTGGCATTTTCATATGTGAATAAGAGTTATTTTCCTATTGTGATCTATGAGCACTTACACTAGTTATGGTGTTGATATTATGGTTGATTTTCCATGGTTTCTATGGTGGTTATATGATGTAATATATCTATGGCTATTGACATGTTTTGAAAAGTTATTGAATGGGTGATGAATACATGGACTAAAAAGTGTTATTGCAGCTAGCTAGAGAGGGCTTAAAGCCTTCTTAGTGATTATCAAATGAAGACTATCAGTTTATTATCATATATGCATTAATGACTTGTAGCTTACATATCTTCCATATCTTCCATAAGTTTGACGAAATGTTTGTTATGGATTAGGCAGTCTAGGTCAAGTTCTTGCTTCAATTTTGAATGTTTGGCATTCTCGTCATGTTAATTATGATTCTAGAAAGTTACAACCAGTTTTGGGCAGTAGTTTGGAGGTTAGCCTGAAAAAGTGTCTCAGATATCAAAACCACTAGCACTGAACTGAGGATTTTAATTAATAATCTCATGGAAGCAGGCTTGTGCATGTGGTTGGGGCCTCATAACTGCACTCTTTCCTTATTGTGCATGTAGTTGGGGTGCTAGCTCCAAGAAAACAGGGTTCTAGCTCAGGGATTGATCACTTGGGGTGGTTGTTCAACTCCTAAGTGATCTATAGTCCTTGTAGGATGTTAGTAAGTGTTCAGTTGTAGGCCCCACTTCCTTAACTAGAACTTGGAGGTCGGGTCATGTCATAGTTACAGTCATCTCATGTTTACCCTAGTGGGCTTATGAATTTGGGTAAATGTGGGAGGAGGCATTAGAACCTCTAAGGGGAAAAATCCATTTTTAGCATTCCTATTGAATTATTTTGTTTTACCTTTAATTATGTGTACAACTCTCTCAATTGTTCAAAAACTATTGAAAGCTTTCATGTTTGAAGAAAATGACGAATGAACATATTACCCCTATAAGATCATTTCTAATCTGAGGATGTCAATGAAGTCTCTCCCTACTTTCATTCTCATAATAAACATAAATAACATATGGCTAATAAAGAACTATGGAATCAAACTCTTTTAATAGATCATGGCCAATGCTAATGTAGAATCTAAGGGAAGCAACTCGCAACATCTTAGTACAATTAGGAAGTTTCCAGAGGATATGATGGAGGTATATAGCCCCCTTATACCAAACAAGAAGCTAAAAATTATGTCACCTTCTAGTAAAACTTTGTCAATCATTCATTGTTCTTCTAACAAATCACCTATACTTTAAGAGATGTCATCACAATGAAATCATTCAAGCAAATGGCCAAGGGAAAATATGTGTTCTTAAGTCCTAAAAAAAGAAGCTTCTTATCAAGCAATATTGTCTCTTTACACTTTGTTGTTAAAATAAATCCCCTTTGCGAACAAAGGCGATCTCTCTATCCCAATGAGTGGGTCTAGCAACAAACGAAACAAAATAATGCAGACTTCTCTAGCTTCTGTTTAAAAATGCAGAGAGAGAGAGAAACCTACCTTGCTATGATGCTAATTGCTCAAACCTTTTATGATGACTTCAATCCCTTAGCTTCCAGGCTCACTCCTTGCTTGTTCCTTACGTCCGAGTACCTGTAAGAGAGATCAAAAGACAATACAAGATATAAGAGCATACATAATATATATCAAACATCAACTACTTGATAGATCAAGGAGTATCAAGCTAAATGCATAAATATTTAGACATTTATGGAAAGTGAACATCAGATGTATACACTAATGAATAAAAAAGGGAATCATACAACCATTTCCTTGATGTTGGAGACCTCCTTTTGGGTGGAATTCCAAGTCCAAGCCAAGACTCTTCAAGCATTCCTTCTCCAAGTTAGATGGGCAACATTTGGGCATAATCTCAGCATAGGAATGCAAGCAATCAATGACCAACCATTTGGGGATGGAGGGGATTTGATTTATAGGAAGGGAGAGGGATTTAGGGATCCACAAAAAGGGGAGGAAGGTCCACATATCAAGGGGAAGGCCCTTAAAGGTAGGATCAAGAGCTCCAAATGGGAGAGCTTGACCATATCTCTACCCAACAACATCCAGCTCATTGTTCTCAAAGTTTCTAGTATGTAAAGCTTCTCCTCCATTTTGAGAAAACCTACCAGAAGAGGTTTAGCATGGGATTTCATATCAAAACCCACACTGGCAGCGCTAGGTCAAAGAACCTCAACCTTCCATCAGCACGGGCAAGCAGTGGAGCAAAGAGTGCTGGTCTTGAAATTTAGGGTTTCAGTCATCCTTCTGCAGTATTGACTCAAGGCATTTTTTCTTCCATTCTTCAGGGATGTTTTTGTATGTGTATGATGATGAGTACACTTCAAATTTTTAAACATTTTGGCACTTCAGGATGTGGAACAGGAAGTAAATAGGAAGTGTAACAAAATATTGTGTAACAAATGCCCCCTAAAGCATGAAGGCAGAACAGGGAGAGATGGGTGAAATGATTTACAAGTCAAGGAAAGGACCAGAAAACACCGTTAGGAGACCTAAAAATCAAGCATATACATATACATATCTGACATCTATGATATAAACATGCCTAATGATACATGAATAGGAATTTAACAATACATGAATCCACGGCATGGGTGCAACCATCTAAATAGAAGGGATCATGTGCATGGATCCACGATATGGATGCAACCATCCGAATAGAAAGGATCATATTTATGGACCCACGGTATGGTCGCAACCATTTGTATAATCATGTGTACAACCATGAATAACTCATAACTCCATGCAACCTGGATTTATCAGATGAAACCCAGGGTCTTCATCTCTGTCTCGAACTAATCAATGTATGAATTCTACCACGTGAATAGATGTGTCGAAGTCAAACATGATAGAAAACCACCTGATTACTGGTCAATAATGTAAACCGTTAACAGGCAAAGAGAGAAAACACCAATAATGACAATGGATCTCAAGGTACAATCAAAATAATCCACAAGTGTAAATAATGAAGCCGAAGTCAAACACCCGTAGAATCATTCGATTGAAGGCCAATGATGTAAAACTATCATCAAATGTGGAGAACTTGCCATTGAGGCATGCAAGCTCCAAGGTACTGGAAGAGAGTTCGTAGATCATCTTCTTGCATAATGAGCTGAAGTCGACAGGAAGTGATCCATCGAAGGAGGGCCATAATGTATCCCACATCATTGACACGAAACAAAGGATATAATAGAGTAGGTAAGTTTGATTCAAGACTGTGGCAGAAAGTTAGACAATGTATAAGCGTTAAAAGACTACAGATGGGAGTTCTCTTGAACATATCAGTGACACTACTCTAAAGTTTGGAAACATTTAACTCAACATCGAGTCAGAGGTCATAATAAAAATGTCGTATAATCAGATGAGAGGCAAAATGGATTTCCAAAACCCAGGAAAGAAAGTGATGAAGTGAGGATAACCCAAACCCGAACTAGCAACAGATAAGTGTCATGTTCAAGAGTGACATGCTGCCTTTACACAAAATACAAGAGATATTTGCTTTCATTTACCCCCCGCTATTTCTAGTGAGTACACCATTATTTTTAATCGCAAACTTGAAGGGGATATGATATGCTTGCCACATGAGTTCATCCTTCGAATGACTCCATCCTAGTAAGTTTAATGATCCCTAGGAAGGTGTAACTCGATCTCTTCATGATGACAAGTACTGCGTCGTTTAAGTTTGACGAGTCCGACATAGGGGTAACTCGACATATTTTTCATTTTTAGAGTGTTTGAAAAAGAGGCGAAAAATAAAACTCCAAAGGTCCCTTTTCATAAATAGTCCCACGAATCTGAAAATGTAGAAAATGATATCCAAGAGAACCGCTTAGGCATGTTCGACTAAGGTATTCCTTTTTTCATATAATATTCTATCTCAGTTTGGAAAAGGGTTAAACTTATATTGAGTAGACATCATTTCATTTAGTTTAACGAGTTCAGAATGACAAGTACTCAATGATCTTTTCATGTTTCAAGAGTCAGAAAAGAGCTTCAAGATGACTCCAGGGGGTCGCTTTTTTGTTTATTTTTTACGAATCCGAAAAAAGTGATAAAATAAACCTCGTTGAATCAGTCACAATTAATCACCATCACCATGTACCATGACCTGTTGCTGCACAAGTGAAGTACACATTACCCATTTCGAGAAAAAATATTAAAATATAAGTGAAATATGCCCTAATTTGGTAAAAATATCTTTTTAAAAACTTATAAAACTCAAAAAAGGAAAACATTTTTACAATTTTACCATCTTGCAAATCAGAGAGAATTTTTACCCTATTTTCCTCGATTTTTAGGTGAGGAGTATGATCAATCCCAGACATCATTCATCAAGTTGTTTACTGTAGGTAAGATATTTGTCCCTTCCCTTCAATTTGGTTGTAATTTCATGCATTTTCATCCATAAATTAGGTTGTAAGTAGGGCTTAACAAAATTTTATGTCGTGGGTAATCAATGCGGGTTTTACCCATCAAAACCACACTACTAACATTGTGGCCAAATGCGTCAATGTGTTGTAAGCGCAGAAAAATATACAAAAAGACGCACTGGCACAGAGTTGTGAATTTTTTGGAAAATCCTCCATGTTTAATGATTTATTTATTTTATTATTATTATTATTATTATTATTATTTATTTATTTATTATTTTTTTTCATGGATGTTCCACAGGTAAATCAACCAAAAATGGTGATCGAATGGAAAGAGAGAGGGAATGAGGCAAAATATCATCATGCAGCCCAAGATCCGAATTGCATAGCTACCCTTCGAGAATGTGGGTTACTGAAATTCTTCCAGATTCCTGGGATTAGGAGCCAGTTGAGTTACGCATTTGATTGTTGGTGGGATGTGGATCGCCAACTATTTATGATTGGGGACCAAGAACTTGAGGTAAATGTCGTAGAAATCTATTTCATTATGGATTTGTTGATAAGGGGACAATGGATTCAGTTGTCCGGTTCTCGTACTCGAGAGGAAAGTATGGATATGATGATTGTGATACATTGCCTAGGCACTTGGAAAACTTAGAGTGGGAAGATAGACATAAAGACCATCACCAATCTCCCGCAAAGAACAATTCTTCATACTATGGCCCGAATAGATGGAGCTTAAGCTCTGCATGAAGCAACACAGTCTCATTTCCAGTACGCCATTGATTGTCTAAATCCCATAGTTTTTAACTAGTGTGAAGGATTATTGGCCAACATGAAGAGCCAACTCATGAAATGAAAGTGAGGAACGCTGAAATCGTTTGGCTATGGATCTATCCTGGTGACATTCTTCTTGGAATGTGTACCATTGTTCAGATATCAGTGGATAGAAGTGGATGCACCAGCGCCCAGAGATCCACGATTGCTAAGGTGGGGTGAGTTGATGCCTCGACATGGAGGTGGTCAATGAATGTCATTTCCTCCAACATTTTTTAGATGGTTGCAACAACAGCTAATCATAGTAGATGATTAGGCATACACTGGCACGAATTTCTTGGGAGATCCCAATCTTCCACTTCCACCAAGCACACAGTGGACTAATGCAGGTAAAGACTATTTTTAAAGTTTTTTAAGCTTTTGATTTTGATTTTTTTACATATATGTGTACTGAGATTTGACACGCGATTTTTGTAGATGTTGGAACAGAGAGACCTCCAGGGATTTCTCTGATAGCTAGGTGAGTGGCACGACAGATACAGGATTCTCCTTATGAGGAGGGAGTTGACTCGATCATAGAGGTGGAACATAACTTGGAAGTATTGACAAGAGGCATTCCAGAATACGCATCTATTGATGAGGTGCCACTGTGATATCAGAGGCATACCATAGGGGTGCAAACCAGACTACGTCAATTGCTGAAACGAGTCATTAGAGTTGTTTCATGCTACCATGAGCACCATGTCGGCAAATAGTCGTCTCTAGTTTTTATTTTCTGCACTTATGTAGGCTTGAGAAGCCATGTGTCTCAGAATATAGTTTTTAACATTTTGATGTAATAAAATTTTTGCAAACACTCTCTCTCTCTCTCTAATATATATATATATATATATGCATATACATGTTTTCTTGTTTATTGTTCCTACTATGTAATGGTTTTTGTTTTACATATGTCAGAGATGTCTATCTAATACATAATTAGCCAATGTATTTGTTAATGTGTTCAAACGTCTCAGAATATGTTGATAAGTGATATAATAAAAGTCTCATTCCAAGAGACGAACTCACAAATACATTCTCAAAATCTGAGGGTTTCTAACTGAATATTGTATGTTAAGTTGTAGTACTGTGAGTTGTGAATCGAGATTAACGACTAACTCTCTAATGCCAAGAGAAATGGCTTCTGACAAAATCTCTATAACTGCACTATATTTGGCAATGTTATTAATGGTACGACATAAACATATGCCTTGTAAATTCACTAACTCACCATTAGGGTCATAGATTACCCATGCGGCAAAAGATAGATTCGGTGTACTACAAGAAGCTCCATCATCAAAACAGAGTAAAGGTTCGATGACATATGCAAACAAAGTATATCACATGGTAGGAAGAGGAAAACACGTTTGCAAAAGCAAACAAACACACCAAAAGCAAACTGCACACTAATGAATCACACTAATGTACAAAGTATTTACACGAAATCACGCATAATACTTCTTGAGGTAAATCCCGTTTCGAAGCTCAACCAATTGATTTCCTTCATAGTCAACCAACTCATATGCACCTTTCCGTAACACTCATTTAACAATGTAAGGCCCATGCCGCATTGGTTTGAATTTCTCGGTTCCCAATTTATCATTGGCTTAATCGTATAACAAGACCAAGTCACCTTCAACGAAAACACGAGGAATAATCGTTTTATCATATTGTTCTTTAACTCGTTCCTTTTGAGTTTCAATTACTAATGCAAAAATACAACGATTTTCATCAAGCCTTTCGAGGTAAAGTAATCATTCCTTCTTCGGTGAAGTGCCAGGGAGTAATTCAACAACTAATTTTAATTAAGGAATCTTGTATTCAATTGGAAGGGTCGCCTCTAGACTATACACCAACTAAAAGGGTGTGAATCCAGTTGTTGTCTTAGCTGCGGTCGGTATGCTCACAGAGATGAAAATAACATAATGTGCCAGTTTCATTTATGCATCCCAACAATACGTTGAAGCATTGTAACCAAGACTTTGTTGACTGCCTCAACTTGGCAGTTGGACTGTGGATAGTAAGGAGTTGAGTTGTCGTGACACAAACCAAACTGAGCAGTAAACTCTGTCATCATATAATGTCAAAAATGAGAGCCATGGTCAGTAATGATGGCTTGAGGGACAAAAAATCGAGCTATGGCGTGGTTAAAAAGAAACTGAGCCGCAGTTTTACCATCATCAGCATATGTGGGCATCGCCTTGGCCCATTTAGTGAAATAGTCAACGACGACGATAATATAACCATGTCGCCTGGCCAAGTGAGGGTTACATGCCATGAAGTCAATTGCCCATTTTGCAAAGGGACCAATGGTAAAAATTGGGTGCAAGGGTACAGGTGGGGCTCACTGTTTGTGGTTATAAATATGCCGGCATGACATTTTTGGATTGCTAAAATGCAATCTTTCAAGATCGAAGGCTAGAAATAATCGACGCGAAGGATTTTTTGAGTCATAGTATATGTCGACATGTGATTGCCACAGGCCCAAGATTTACAGTCATTTAAGACTCTCTCAGCTTCTTCAAGCGTTAAACATCGACGAAGTATGGAATTGACACCAACACGGTACAAAGTATCCCTAATAATTCGATAAGCTTGGGACTAATGTCAGATGAGTCAACATTCAGAGTTGGATAACTCTGGTAGAAAGGTTTGGGACTAGAGACAGGTAATGATATGTCCATACCATGGATCGAAAATATTGATGAGGAAAAGAGTTTTGGTTAGGAATCAAGTCATCAGATGCAGTAGACGTGATTGCAAAAGGAAGGTCACAAATCAACTTGGCGAAAACCAATGATGTATTCTATTTACCTTTAGCAAATTCTAAATCACATTATTGTAGGATAATAATCCATTTGGAATACTTGCCCCCCAACAATTGACAAGTCAGAATGTATGTCATGGGAATGCAATCAGAAATCACAGTGGTTTTACATAAGAGAATATAGGGGCAAAAGCGTTGAACAACGTGAACGACTGCCAAAGCCAATTTCTCGACATGGGCATATTGAGTTTCAGCGTCAAAAATATTTTAACTCAAGTAATAGATCACGTGTTCATCTCCATCATCATCGTCCTGAAAAAGTACCATAGAAATAGTACTATCGGCGGCGGTGAAGTATAATAAATAGTCGCGGTGATAATTTGGGGGATGCAAGAAAGGAGCACTAATGAGGGAATTATTCAATGCATCAAAGCATTTTTTAGCAACTTCATCCCAAATGAACGAGATCCATTTCTTTAACAAGTGAGTAAATCCCTTGGCAAGTTCAACGTAATTTGGGACAAAGTGACGAAGGAAATTCACTTTCCCTTGTAAACTCTACAATTGATCTAAAGAAGATGGACAGGGAAAATTCATAATGGCCTCCACCTTAAGGGGATCGGTCTGAATGCTTACCTTTTATATGACAAACCCTAAGATACAACCAAATTTGACACAAAAGACACACTTATGTGGATTCAATCAAATATTCTAGTGTCGACAGCAAAGAAAGATCTCTCGAAGGTGATCAAGATGGTCGTGACACTTAGTAGAATGTGTTGGTAAGTCATCAAGATATGGTTGAACGATATGCTTAATATTGTGAAAGGCATAAGAAATTGCTCATTGGAAGGTAGCACCAACATTCTTCAGACCAAAAGGGAGTTTTTTGTAAGCAAAAGTTCCCCAAGGACAAATGAAAGCAATTTTGTGTTGATCAGTGGGAAGAATGTTAATCTAGTTGTATCCAAAAAACTCGTCCATAAAGGAAAAAATCTCACTCTTGGCACATTTGTCAAAGATCTGATCTATAAAGGGAGTTAGATAATTATCTTTAGAACATGCCCGATTGATATCATGATAGTCAACACAAACGTGAATAGTTCCTTGTCTCTTAGTCATATGAACAATATTCAAGACCCAATCTATCAATGGAATAAGATAAATGAAACTAGCTTTAAGAATCTTTTCAAATTCTCCCTTTATGGTAGTTGCCTTTCTAGGGTGCACGGGACAAAGACTCTGACGAACAGGCTTCACATTCATATAAGTAGGTATCTCATGAACTACTATACTTGGATCTATGCCGGGCATCTCTTCATATGACCAAGCAAAGACATCATAAAATTCTTCGAAGAGGGCAGTATAAATATTGATCTCATCCAGAGAACAAGAAACCCCAATATGAATATTTTCGACAATCCCTAGTTTGACAGAGATGTTGATGGGCTTTGTACCTGAAATGTTTCCCATGTTTCCTTCGGAGAACAATTTGTGAACCAAAATAGGTGTTTGAAGTGGATGAGTCGATACATCGGAAACAGGGGTTTATATACAAGAAGAAATCTCACCAAGTCTTGGGAGAAACTAGGAACGATGATGGGCATCATTCCATGGAGTTTCCTCAAGAGACATAATTCCCATGATACTCTCATCAGTTGGAAATGTCTCATTCAAAGGATTTAAAGAATCCAAAGAACTTAGCTAGGGAGATTGTGAATATGTGTCTAGACTCGTACTGAAATGATCATGAATTTTAGAAGTAGTCACAAAAGCTAAAATGACAGTTTGATATGCTTGCTCTATGGGGCTAAGCGGCATAACATCACCAAAACTTTCAATTTGATTAGGACGGGGAACGATCCAAGGATCGTGATGAGTCAAGACCATGTTAATTGAAGTGATGTTTTGGGGTGGAAGGGAAAGAGTTCTCATAATGGAGGAGTCTTTAAAAAGACTCGCCCCAACACTCTCGTAAGGGATATTGGTATTCCCAACATATGGCACATTGCAATTTGAGGAGTTGGAAGAGAAAAAGTTGAGCTGATCGATAGTGACTATATTCCCTTGCTGAGGAAAAAAGAGCACACAAAATAGAGTAGAAACCATGCAAAGCATTATATGGGTCCAACTACAACCAAGTACGAGATTGTTTTTCAGATTGGCATCGACAACTTCTACTTCTAGGTTAACAATTTTTCCTTCCAATTGAATTGGAAAGTCATTAAGAATACCATATGGATGAGAACCTCTACAATCGAAAGCTTCCAATGTATTAGGGGACTGGTTGAGAGGTGGAGATTAGATATATTTCCAACATGAAAGGACATGATGCAAGTAGAAGCACCCTGATCAATAACAGTCTGATGAATAGTCTTCCCTTTGATAATAACTTGTATAAAAAAGGCAAGTTGATGCAGGAGATGAGGAATGTTATTTTCAAGGTCAATAGTAATCATATTTGAATCTGTAGGATCAATCCCTCATATGGCAGATAGTAATGCTTTCCTTTATGATGGACAAGTCTAGAGGACTTCCAAAGCTGACATCATCCAAGGTGCTTGAGCTAAATCTTCCACAATATTATACTACTGAGCATCTTGCGCATTCAGATTATATGATGACTTTCGAAGAACACCTTTTGGAGGTGGTCGCATTACTAGGTCGTTCAATATGAAAAGGACCATAATTGGGCAGAGTGGAAGTAGAAGGCGTATTAGTGGCATCATTTTCCACAACAGTTTGGTAGGAGTCTGATAATCTTTTGATCGAGTAACAACAGAGACAGGTGCAGTACCACTCATAAAAACTTGGGAGCTTGAAGACGTAGAGGATTGAGATTGATCTATCAGTGAATTCTATTGTGATGGAAAGGGTTATTTCAACACAGTCGACGTCCCTGGGGTTCCTTTTAATAAACAACTAACCTCAACATGACAGGGATAATCCTTGGTATAATGATCTTCGTCACATATAAGACAAGGATATTTTGGCTTATGTTTGGATGTATCATTAACAGACGATTTAGGAGAATCCTATTTTGGGGTATCAGATTTAGTCTTACCTTTACCCTTGTTTTTTCCTTTTGAGGATTTGTCTATTGTGGTAGATTGGACAACAGTCACCTCAGAAGTTTTACCAGGATTTTGGGAGTATTCGAAGGAGGCGAAGGTGTAGTAGTCGGAACAGATTTCTTCTTTGTAGAAGAAGAAGAAGCATTACTAGAACTTTGAGTTGCTAACCCAATAATACCATCAATGGGTGGTGTCCCTGCAGGTTTAGAAGATGTTGTATCAATGGAAGGTCGTGGAGCATAGGGTAAGAGATCATAAAGTGTGCCAGATGGCAAATATACCAAATCTAGATACTAAGCACAAGCGATGGCTTGTTCTTCAGTCACGCAAACACCCATAACTATGTCTTTAGAGATTTTATTAACGAATGAATTAGTAAAACATTCGGTTAAAAGCACATTAGGGATTTCGAACTTAATAAGACGACGCCAATGTCTCCATTCATAAATGTGATTGGATATTTGGGTAGAAATTGTATGTTTCAAATATGTTAGGAGATGGGTACTAGTTTCATATCAAACTTATAGCTGGAAGTGAGTAAGAAAAGCCATAGCCAAGGTATTGAAGTCTTGAAAGGCACCTCAAGGTAACTTGATTTACCATTTGGCGACATCACCTGTTAGGGTTCGCTGTAAAAGACATAATCGAATGGAATCGTCGACCCAAGAGTTGGACGATCACCATAAATGATAGGTCATGACATGAGCTTGAGGGTCTTTTCCAGACTTCCCTTCGAATTTTGGACAATTGCCAGGAATTTTGGTAGGAACCAGAGGCCAATACGGTGAATGAAGTATTGGGTCATTTGTGAGCCTTGACACATTCGGTAACTCCAATGTAACTAAAAATGACCATTGAGGATTAAAATGCGTGAAAGGCCTTTGATAAGGTCCAGATTGAGGATTCCATCCTTGTTGGTACTTATTTTTCCCCCATAGTGGTGGATTTTAACAATAGGGATTTTAATACTACCCCCACTAGGAGGAATTTTGACCATACAAAGGTTGAGTTTGTCCCCACAGAGGTGGGTTCTGATGAGGAAAATTTTGATATTGACCCGACACAGTTCATTGAGAGCCATAAGGGGGATAGACAACTTGTGAGGAGTATTGAGTATAAGGTCGTTGATACAATGGTTGACATTTTTGATACAATGGTTGACCTTGCTGCTATAATGGTTGACCTTGCTGCTACAATGGTTGACCTTGTTGTTGCAATGGTTTACCTCACTGCTACAATGGTTGACCCTCTTGATACAAGGGTTGAACTTGTTACTGCAATGGTTGACCTTGCCGCTGCAATGATTGACCTTGCTGTTGCAATGGTTGTTGATAAGACCCTTATTGCACCTAAGGTTCTTGCTGTAAGTACGATCCTTGTTGTACGTAAGGTCGTTGTTGCTGATAGGTTCCTTGTGGAATTTGATAGGTTCCTTGCTGATATTGATAGGTTCCTTACTACTACAATGGGCCTTGCTGCAAAGGATTACCAACTCCTAAAGGATAAGTTCCAGAAGTAGATTGAAACTAACTAGACGACCCAAATGAGGGATTAGGACCAGACTGCATTTGGGATCCTACCTGTTGATTGAAAGGTGGATTTTGAGGTTGTTGTGAACCATAAGGAAGGGATGGTTGTTGGTAAGGTATTTGAATCGAAAGAGATTGCTGATAAGGAATTTGATCAAATCTAAATGGAATGGAGGTTCCACTAGGATAAGGAATACTACCAATAGTTTGACTTGATCCCATAACGTGAGTTTGGGATCCACTCACATAGGTTCCACCAGAGACAGGGGATACATATGGATGAGGCAGATTCCCCCCATGCAGTGGGATAGGGGGTGGTACATATTTCCTACTCAACGGAGGAGGTATAACCATTGTAGAGGTCGAAAGAGGAGCTGAAGAACCTATAGGGACATTAATTATCCTAACTGTGACTGTAAGCTGAATAGGAACCAAAGAAACCACAGTTTGAACAAGAATTTGGGAAGTCACGTTCGAAACGAACAGGCCAATGGTAGGCGTAATGCCATATGACCATATCAGATGATGATAAAGCGAATATGTGCTTGGAGTACCTGAAACCAAATGACCAAGAGAGGTATAACCTAGCGGGAATAAAGGTTCACTACTTTCAGGTGGTGGAGTTGGCCCACTCCCCATATGAGGAGAGGACACATATGGAAAGCCTTCAGGTGGAAAGTGATATTCAGATTCATCACCAATACTAGGAGTATGGGTGGCTGAGACTTCCAGAGGAGGATCTTGAGGAGAGGTTGGAATCTCACCTTTTGATGCCATGGGTGGAAACAATTGGCGAGGAGGAATCCGTGATGAACGAGGAGAAAGTTCCAAAGGTACGTCAGGATTATCAAACGAACTATATGGGCATTGAGGAGATATCACCAAAGGATCGTAAAGCAGATTCAGGGGAAACAATAAGAACTATTGAGGAACCTCAGGACTTTCTGGGTCAGATTCCTAAGATGATGACAATGACTCTCGAGGTGGAGGATGAGAAGCAAGGGGTTGAATACTCAAGACAATTCCAAGTTCAAAACCTTGATCTTCAAGTGACTCTGGAATCTCAGGGTGGACTCCTTATCCAAGTTAGATGGGTTGCATTTGGGCATAATCTCAGCATAAGAATGCATGTAATCAATGACCAAACATTTGGGGATGGAGGGGATTTGATTTATAGGAAGGGAGATTGAGTTAGTAATCCAGAAAAGGGGAAGTAAGTTCCAAACCTCAAGGGGAAGACCCTTCCACATAGGATCAAGAGCTCAAAATGGGAGATCTCGACCATATCTCTACCCAACAGCATCCAACTCGGTGTTATAGAAGTTTATAGCATGCGAAGCTTCTCCTCCATTTGAGAAAACTTGCCATAAGAGGTTCAATGCGGGATTTCATATCAAAATCTGTGCTAGCAGCACTAGGTCAAATAACTGTAGCTTGGCATCAACATGGGCAAGCAGTGGAGCAATAAGCGTTGGTCTTGAAATTTAGGGTTTCAGTCATCCTTCTCCATAATTGACTGAGGGCAATTTTTATTCCATTCTTAAGGGATGTTTTTGTATGTGTATGCTGATGAGTACACTTCACAGTCATCAACATCTTGGCACTTCAGGGTGTGGAACATGAAGTGAATAGGAAGTGTGACAAAATACCATCTAACACACTCAACTATTACAAGAAGACCTGTCTCCATCTAGGCTACTCTCTTCAATTGATTATAAAATAATTCAACTTCGAATGGAAATCATGCAACCCAAAGTGGATAAAATATGTGGACAAGTAAAGCCCAATGACTATGAGACTACCTAATTCTCAATGGATCGGGAAAGTCTTCCACCTCAAGATAAAATTTATTGACATAAACATATAAGTGATGTTGTTGATAGGGACTTTATTTCAAACCTCAATTAATGTCCATACATTAAAGGTACAATTGCAGAAGGTAGAAGAACAAATGAGGATAGAAAAAGCCAGTAACAAAGCCAAAATTGTTATGTTGGTTGATTTACAACAAAAGCTAGTTATCTCTAGCATTCTTGAACATGATAGGTCCTATATAGTTGACCTGTTAAAGGAAGAGAATAATGAAATATCACAACTAAAAGGGAAACATTATATATTAGCAAGCAAGCATATTCAAATTCAAGAGATGGAAGAAGTTGAAAAGGAAAAGGCTCAGTTGAAAGATAAAATAAAAATCCTTAATGAAATAAAGGCTAAATAGTAGAGAACCATCAAACATTTGGGAGACGAAGTAGCCACAATATTCGTTGAAAGGCTACAGAAATAAAGGGTGGACCCTGAAGTAGAAACAATAGAATTAATTATAATCAAGAGAAATTGATCAATATGATCATATAGGTTTCTCATATACAAGATGAATGTTGAGAAAATCATTCAAAACTTATTGACTTGCAAGCCCTATTAGACAAAAGGAATGAACTTATTGAACAAAACCACTTAGAATTGGTCCAAAAAGGAAAGAAATTATCAAAGTTAAAGTTGTCTTATGAGGAACCCAACAAAATCCTCAACCATATATTGGATTCTCGAAAGATACTGATGAGTGCTAAACATTATATATGGGACCAGGTCAAAGTTGTAATGAACTTTTTTAAAGAGCACTTCACTATATTAAGTGATACATAGACCTTAGAAATTATTCTAAGTATCCACATCAAAATAACTAGGAACAGCTAGGAAATTGTTGGCATTATGACTCAAGCTTGGCACAGGTTTGGCTCAAGTGTTGTCCTTGATGGCAACTCACTCAAGTGGCAGGTCTCAGTTCAGGCACTCAAAATTGTAGAAAATTGAGGTTCGCAGGTTCCTGTTCACTAAGTTGTGGTCATAAGCAGGTTCCGCAGGCTTGTCGAACATAAGATGCAGACATGTTCGCAGGTGTACCGAACAAAAAGTACGGTCGTAAAGTACACACACTTTCATGCAGAGAAAATTGCACGCACGTGGGAAATCTTATGGATGGTCCATGGTATTTGTCCGAAACTTTTGATCCTATGGTTTTGGCCCGTGGTTTTTCTTCTAAAGTATTGAACCCATATTTTGGGCCCCTTGTATTGGGTTTCTATGGTTTCGGTCCATGGTTTGAGTAAGGACTTGTCTATAAAAAGGAAATGAGATCATTTGGCTGAGCACTCATGTGTTGAATATCTTAAGAAGAGCAAGATCTGAAATTCTGGTGATTGGTTGGTGAGTGATAGCTAGATCTGAATCAAGAAGAAACCTGAGTATTATAAGACATATCTACTGATGGGTCGAGATCTCTGTGGCGCATGATCAGATCTATAGATCTGATAGCTTGGGGTGTGCTCAAACTCTGAAAATTACCTATACCCACAGGACCACAGGTGCAACATGACGTAGGTGCGAAGAACCATAGACCAGTCAAGGCTCAGGTGCGGAGGCACGTAGGCCAGTCAAAGAGAAAGTGCGGAGACCCGCAAGCTATTGAAGGCGCAGGTGCGGAGGTTCGTAGGTTTTTTCGCAGTACAGGTGTGAAGTTCGCAGGAGCGACACAGTGTGGGTGCAGAGGCCCGAAGATTTGACACATAGCAAGCGCGGATGTGTGCAGGCTACTGTTGGTGAAGTTGCAGACTTTTCTTGAAATATTTTTAGCTGCTTTTGCTTATTGCTGTAGTTCTGAATTGGTGTCTGGTTACTAGTACTGTGTTCTGAGAAGTCATTGATTTAGTAGTTGCACAAGGAAGTTGGTTAATTACAGATCTATTTGATGTTTAATTGATAGTCATGGATCCAGTTTGAAAATTTATGAAACGAGGTCCTTGAGAGAAAAGAGAAGGTTGTATCCTTCTGCAGGTTGAAGCCTGTGTGCTGGTATAAGACTGCACCAGTACAAGATCATTGTAAAAAGAAGTTTCTAATTGAAAGAAGATAGAGACATATTGCAGCAGGTGGTTTTCACCCACATTGGGTTTCCACCTTATATCTTGTGTTCTTTGGTGTGACTGTTTGCTCTACTTTTCTTGTTCCTGTTTACGGTTATATGGTTCTAACACACAGACTAATGATCCATATCTGAAGAATTCATTAAATTATAAGTCTGAAGGTATACGCAAGTCTCATTAGTAAGATCTACAAATATTTGTATAAATTGAAAAGAGTTTAATAATACTGATTCACCCCCCCTCTCAGTATTATTTCCAACAACTGGAATCAGAGTAGGTCCTTCAAGAAAAGCTTGATCACTTGAAGGAAGATCTATCATCATGAGCAACTACGAGAAAGAAGCATTTATCAGGCCACTGATTTTTTATGGGAGCAACTTCGTCTATTGGAAGGTAAGAATCACTGCTTATCTTCAATCTCTTGGTACAGAAGTTTGGGATATTGTGGAAACAGGATACACATTTCCATCAACAACTCCTACAGATGCAGCTGGTAAGAAGCAGTATGAAACAAATGCAAAGGCTGTCAATACTCTATTAGGAAGTCTATCTCAATCAGAATTTGTCAAGGTGATGTAGCTCAAAAGCGCAAAAGAAATATGGGACAAGATCGTTCTGAGCTATGAAGGAGATGAACAGGTAAAACAAGCAAAATTACAAACTCTTAGAATTCAATATGAAAGTCTCAGAATGCATAATGATGAAAGTGTGGCTAGCTATTTCCTACGTATAGATGAGATCATAAATTGTATGAAAAACTTGGGTGAAGAAATAAAAGAAGTGGTTTTGGTTGAAAAGGTTCTAAGATCTTTATCTCCTAAGTTTGATTCAAAAGTTTCTGCCATAGAAGAAAAGCAGAATCTACAGAGCCTTACCATGTCTCAGCTGCACGGAATTCTAACTGCTTACGAAATGAGAAAAGGAGGACCATCAGACAGAAGAGAAGTTGCATTCAAGACTTCAGGAAAAGGAGATTACTATGAATCAGAAGATGAGGAAGAATCAAATTTTGTCAAGAACCTCCAATGGGGATCTGGAAGATTTAGAGGTAAGCTACCTTTCAAATGCTTTGCTTGTGGAAGAGTCGGTCATTATGCTGCAAAATGTCCTCATAAAGATAAACTAGACAAAGGTAAAGAATCAGTTAGATGGAACAGAAGATAGAATGTAAATAAGAAGAGATATTACACTCATGAAGACAGTGATGGATTGTCAAATAGTGATGAAGAAGAACCAGGTAACAATGATAGACTTTTGATGGCTTTTGAAGATGATGATTTCTTGGATGCTACAAATGGAAAAGAATATGATTATAGATACTCTAACATTCCAACTCGTTGAAAAAGATAAACACAATGAAGAGTTAGAATGTGAAATTGTGGGACTTAGAAAAGAAATTGAGAAAACAAAAGCCCTTAATCTTATATTTGCTAAAGGATCTGAAACTCTAGATGAGATTATCAAAGTGCAGCGTTCTCCTCTAATCAAGACAGGTCTCGGATATTCCGAAGAAGCATCTCAAGCTCAGAAGCAAGCACAGAAGCCATCCACCTCCAAAAGTTATCTTGATGCAGCAAGGAGAAGTGAACAAGTGGACAATCGACAGCAAAAGCATAATGCAGATCAACAAGTAAATCGGGGGCAATTTACTTCAAGAATGAACAAAAGCCTCAACAGATCACAGGTATATCATTCTAAATTTGGCTCAAGAATGGATGGGAACTATAATCATATGGTTGGTATATTTGATAATCGCAGGAATTTCTTCAATGGCCAATGTTTCTCTTGACATAACTTTGGTCATAAAGCTGCTCAATGTGTTGCCTACAAGACCATCATGACTAGGGAAGCTCAAAACAAAGGAGTATGACAAGGATCATGAAAAGAACCTACAATAACTTCTCTTCTCTTGAAAATGAAATAGAATGCTCTATATGTAACAACTTCGGTCATGAAGATTCTGAATGCAGGAGCAGGTTTCGGCAAGCAACTCAGAAGGAGCAAGCTCCTTTGAGTTCCAAAATATGGAAAAAGAAAGAAGCGCAACCAGAAAGATGTGGGATAGCCTTATATGTGGAAGGACAAGAAAATCAATGGTACATCGACAGTGGCTGCTCGAAACATATGACAGGTGATAGAGAGAAACTTCAGTCATATAGTGCCTTAGAAAAGGAAAAGAAGGTCTCATTTGGAAATGACACCCTTGCATACATAAAAGGTAAAGGCTCTGTTCGTTTGAAAGAAAAGGTCAAGGTTGGAAATGTTATGTATGTTGATGGCTTAAAGCATAATCTATTGAGTGTCAGTCAGATGTGTGATCAAGGAACGGAGGTAATATTTCAATCAAATGGATATATTGTTTGTGAGCTTGATACAGGAAAAACAGTGATCAGAGGCATTAGAACTCCATATAACTTATATGTACTCAAGGGAGGGCAACAACAATGCTATTTAAGCAAGAATGATGAACACTGGCTATGGCACAGAAGACCGGGGCATCTTAGCTTCTCTCAGATGAGGAAAGCATGCAAATATCAAGCAGTTCGGGATCTTCCTGATATTAGAATTCCAGACAATACAATATGCAAATCATGTCAAATTGGTAAGAAAACCAGAACTAATTTCCCTGAGAAGGAAGGATCAACTAGCAGGCCGCTTGAACTTGTCCACACCGATATATGTGGTCCAACGAGGAAGAGCTCGCCTCGAGGGGAAGAGTATTTCATATTGTTCATTGATGACTTTTCAAGGATGTGTTGGATAGGACTCATGAAGTATAAAGATGAAGCTTTCGAAAAGTTCAAGTCATTCAAAGCCTTGGTTGAAAACGAATCAGATCGCAAAATCAAGTGCCTCAGATCTTATCGATGAGGGGAATTTACCTCAGATGAATTCTTCGATTTTTGTGAAGAACATGGAATAATAAGGGAATTCTCTACTGCAAGGACTCCTCAGCAAAATTGAGTAGTGGAAAGGATGAATAGAACGGTTCAACAAATGGCTCGTGCTTTGCTTGATGAGTCTGGAACTCCAGCGACCTTCTGGGGTGAAGCCGCATTTTCCGCTGTTACTATTCTCAACAAGACAAACGTCCGGGTAAACAGCACTCAGACTCCTCATGAACTTTGGTATGGTAAGACTCCCACGGTAAAATACTTCAAAATTTTTGGAAGCAAATGCTACATTAAAAGGACTGATGAAAATATTGGCAAGTTTGAACCCAGAGCCGATGAAGGCATTTTACTTGGCTACTCTCCTCATAGCAAGGCCTACAAATGTTACAATAAAAGATTTGGTAAAATTGTTGAAAGTATTGATGTAGTGGTTGATGAAGAAGCAAACACTCCTAGGCAGGTAAAATTTGAAGATTTCGAAGATGGCGAAGACTATCCATCAACATCAAATCAGATTCATAATGAAGAAGAAACCCATGAGGCACCAAAAGAATAGATAAGAATAGAAGAGAAGACTCCATCTAGATACGTTCAGAAGAACCATCCAGAATCTCAAATTTTGGGGCAGAAAGAGGCAGGTGTACAAACAAGGAGAACCATTTCAGAAGCTTCAAGTTTTCTAGCATTGCTCTCCTCCACTGAACCACAGAATGTAAAGGAGACTTGCTAAGATGAATGCTGGGTCAAAGCCACGAAGGAAGAACTTGAGGAGATTGAAAAGAATAATACTTGGGAGTTGGTTCCTAGACCAAAAGATAAGAATGTCATAGAGACAAAATGGATTTTCAAAAATAAGCTGAATGAAAATGGGGATGTGGTTAGAAACAAGGCAAGACTTGTTTGTAAAGGGTATGTGCAACAAGAAGGCATAGACTTTGAAGAAACATTTGCACCAGTTGCCAGACTTGAGGCTATAAGGATGTTCCTTGCTCTGTCTAGCTTTCAGAAGTTCAAAGTATTTCAAATGGACGTGAAGTCTGATTTCCTGAATGGAGACTTGGATGAAGAAGTATATATTGAACAACCAGATGGGTTTATTCTTGGAAATGATCCAAAACTTGTATGCAAACTCAAAAAGGCTCTCTATGGCCTTAAACAGGCTCCTAGGGCATGGTATTATCGGTTGGATAAGTACCTCCATCAACAAGGCTTTATAAAAGGATCAACTGATAGCAATCTATATATAAAGGTTGACAATGAAAAGTTGCTAATACTTGTTGTGTATGTTGATGATATCATCTTTGGCAGCAATGAAGAAGACATGAGTCAAAATTTTGCCTTGGTGATGTAAAAGGAGTTTGAAATGTCCATGCTTGGTGAGCTCACATATTTTCTTGGTTTACAAGTCCAACAAAACAAAGATGACATTTTTCTATCACAAACCAAGTATCTCAAGCAGATCTTGAAGAAATATGGGATGGAGGATTCGAAACCAGTATGTACCCCTATGGTGACAGGATGCAGCCTCAGCGCAAATGATGAATCGGCAGCGGCACATCAACCAACCTACAGATCCATGATTGGTAGTCTGCTCTATCTAATAGGTACCCGACCAGACATTATGCATGCAGTGGGAATACTTGGAAGATTTCAGGCAAATCCAAAGGAAACTCATCTTCAGGCAGTTAAGAGAATCTTCAAGTATCTTCAAGGAACTCAAAACTATGGCTTATGGTATCCTAGAGGTACAGATATCACACTTCATGCATACACAGATGCAGATTAGGCAAGAAGTGTGGATGACAGGAAAAGCACTAGTGGTGGTGCATTCTTCATGGGTTCTAGATTAGTATCTTGGTTCAGCAAGAAACAAAGCTCCATTGCATTATCTACAGCTGAAGCAGAATATGTAGCTGCTGCATCTTGCTGCACACAACTTCTTTGGATGATGCAAACATTGCAAGACATGCAAATCACTTGTACTCTGCCTATCTCCATTTTCTGTGATAATACAAGTGAAATCAGCATTTCAAAGAATCCTCTCATGCATTCAAAGACTAAGCACATACTGATCAAGTATCATTTTCTCCGGGAACAAGTGCTTGAACAAAAAGTCAAATTGGAGTATGTTCCCTCTAAGGAACAAGTTGCTGATATTCTCACCAAACCACTGCCCAGGGAGACCTTTGAATACCTCAGACAAAAACTCAGGGTAGTTGATGCATCATCTTGCTGTTGAATCTTATCTGTTTCAGAAATTGTTGGTTGTACGCGAGTTTCATATGGGGTATATGCGTACATTCGCTGGTTTATGGATCTGTCAGAGACTAGCTAGCACAGGTTCAGGGGGAGCATATATTCTTCTAATAATGCATTGTTGGCATTATTTTTTTGCTAATGTTTGTCTCTATTTCTTATGTTAAGGTCATGTAACGACCTATCTTGGTTGCCCCACTATGCCTGGGATGGATAATGTAATGTGCTTATCATGTTGATATATTCCCACTTGGTTGGGAGTTGTATGTATGAGTTTTTGGTGATACGAAGGTCTGTTATGGTGTATAATGTCAGATTTCTTTTACAGAATATCTTCTTGTAAATCTTGCCTATATGGCAAGGGGAGCTTGGACAACACAACAAAGAAGAAATTTCAGCATGCACTTAGGGGGAGCATAACCCTTTGCCCTTGATGTCAAAGGGGGAGGAAAGAACTTGAGTAACTTTGGGTTGCCATCAAGTCCAAAGGGGGAGATTGTTGGCATTATGACTCAGGCTTGGCACATGTTTGGTTCAAGTGTTGTCCTTGATGGCAACTCACTCAAGTGGCAGATCTCAGTTCAGGCACTCAAAATTGTAGAAAATGAGGTTCGCAGGTTCCTGTTCACTAAGCTGCGGTCATAGGCAGGTTCCGCAGGCTCACCGAACATAAGATGCGGACATGTTCGCAGGTGTACCGAACAAAAAGTGCGGTCATAAAGTACACACACTTTCATGCAGAGAAAATTGCGCGCACGTGGGAAGTCTTATGGATGGTCCATGGTATTTGTCTGACACATTTGATCCTATGGTTTTGCTTCTAAAGTATTGAACCCAGATTTTGGGCCCCTTGTATTGGGTTTCTATGGTTTTGGTCCCTGGTTTGAGTAAGGACTTGTCTATAAAAAGGAAAGGAGATCATTTGGCTAAGCACTCATGTGTTGAATATCTTAAGAAGAGCAAGATCTGAAATTCTGGTGATCGGTTGGTGAGTGATAGCTAGATTTGAATCAAGAAGAAACCTGAGTATTATAAGACGGATCTACTGATGGGTCGAGATCTCCGTGGTGCATGATCAGATCTGTAGATCTGATAGTTTGGGGTGTGCTCGAACTCTGAAAATTACCTATACCCATAGGACCGCAGGTGTGACACAGTGCAGGTACGAAGAACTGCAGACCAGTCAAGGCTCAGGTACGGAGGCACGCAGGCCAGTTAAAGAGAAAGTGCGGAGACCCACAGGCCATTGAAGGCGCAGGTGCGGAGGTTCGCAGGTTTTTTCGCAGTACAGGTGCGAAGTTCGCAGGAGCGACACAGTGTGGGTGCGGAGGCCCGCAGATTTGACACAGAGCAAGTGTGGATGTGCGCAGGCTACTATTGGTGAAGTTGCAGACTTTTCTTGAAATATTTTTAGCTGCTTTTGCTTATTACTGCAGTTCTGAATTGGTGTCTGGTTACTGGTACTGTGTTCTGAGAAGTCATTGATTCAGTAGTTGCACAAGGAAGTTGGTTAATTGCAGATCTATTTGATGTTTAATTGATAGTCATGGATCCAGTTTGAAAATTTATGAAATAAGGTCCTTGAGAGAAAAGAGAAGGTTGTAGCCTTCTGCAGGTTGAAGCCTGCGTGCTGGTATAAGACTGCACCAGTACAAGATCATTGTAAAAAGAAGTTTCTAATTCAAAGAAGATAGAGACATATTGTAGCAGGTGGTTTTCACCCACATTGGGTTTCCACCTTATATCTTGTATTCTTTGGTGTGACTGTTTGCTCTACTTTTCTTGTTCCTGTTTACGGTTATATGGTTCTAACACAGAGATTAATGATCCACATCTAAAGAATTCATTAAATTATAAGTCTGAAGGTATACACAAGTCTCTTTAGTCAAATCTACAAATATTTGTATAAATTGAAAAGAGTTTAATAATACTGATTCACCCCCCCTCTCAGTATTATTTCCAACAATAAGGTCAAAGCGGCGAAGGATATTATAATTTTTTTCTTTTCTCAGTCTTCAACTATTTTAAAGTTAATAAATATTAATGATAAAACTTCTTTCATTATTGATGGTATGTCATCTAAAGGGAGAAAAATCAATTTCCAATGCGAATTAAATATTTAAGAAGATTAAGGATTTCACTCGTGAATTATGAGAATAATTATTCAAGACATCCAAACAGGGTTTACCCCCATCCTAGACCATAGAGGGCTAGAGGTACATAGAAACTATTTATCAAAATGGCTTGGAAAATAAACGAAATGATCAAAGATTATTTCTACGACATCATTAGTGGAATAAGGGGAAGATTGATATTCAAGCAATTATGCTCTAACTAAGTTGTGTTAGGTTCCATAAATTATGTTGAACATAAGCTCCTACTCCGAACCTATAATCTCTACACTGAGCTAGACATTAGATACAAGAAGATGTAGGAATATCGAATTCCAAATTAAAATAGATGGCAAGTCATTTCCAGATTAAGAAGCAAAAGGCCCTTTTGGTTGTACATGAAATTTGGAATACATGTTAGCACAACCCATTCAGTTAACTATCAACGAGTCAACACCAAACTCTCTCTAGCTAGTGGTTTTAAAACCTAGTCAACCACAAACAATTAACAAGGCCAAGAAGAAAAAGGGAGTGGCCTTAGTCGTTAGAAAAAATAATTGATTCGAGGCAATTGTATATGAAAAAGGACCCAACTATTATAAATGTAATAAATTCATATGAAAGAGGGTTCGATGCCTGAACAAATAGGAGAGAATGTGTGCCTCTATGACCAAAAGTCGATGTGGGAATTAGGATTTTGTGTTTAATCTTTAGTTGGGATTCAACACTATTTAATCTATTTCTTTTGATCTTTTACAACAAGAATGATATTGTATAAATTTTGAATTATCAAAAACTTGAGTTTCAGTAAGAGCATTTGAATGCATGCTAGTTATTTCCTTTCACTTGATGGTTCAGTGGATAGTATAAATGGAATAATGGTTGATGATAAGTTGTCTATTTAGTAGTTACTGTTATGCATAGTTTTTATGAATGTTGTTTTGTCTACTTTATTATATTCTTCTACTTATTTCTTTCTTGAAGTTCAATTGTGTTGAATAGCATTTTAAAGAAAGCCTATTTATCCTTATAATTTCCGCACACTCATTAAAATAGATAAAGTTGCTTTGATTTTAGTTTTGCATATCAAATTCAGATTCCTTTTATTTGTTAACAGTTTAGGATCTCTCATATCCCAAAACTAATCACTCTCCTTTTAAGGGGATATATTTTTATTTGTAATCATTTAATAAGAGGGATATTGTAACAACTCCCACCTCCCTTATTCCATCTCAGATTGTGGGAGTGCTACCATCTTTCTCTAATACCACTCTATTATGTACATAGTTGCTAACAGGGTAAATCATTTACTCATCCCCACATATCTTTCCTCTATGTTTATTAACATATGGTTGTAATTTAAATATTATATTTACTACGTAAATCCTTTACCTGAAACTATTAACTTTCTCTCAATCATTTTTCTTTAATACTTCACATCCACTTTAAATAATATGGTTAAATTACAAAGAGGATAAAGAATTATTTATTACCTCTTCTTAATTTATTCATTTCAAACTTCATTATTTATCATCTACACCCAAGTCTAAATACCTGGACTACTTCCCGAAAACAATTATAAATTAATACTTCTTTTTTGATCCACCTTAAGGGGAGTAGCGCAACTTGTTGTTTACCTCCATGCATGCCTTACTTTGTCACAGACTTTAGCTCTACACATACTTTACCTCAGCACATACCTTACTTCAGCACACGCTCTAGCTCTGCACATGCCTTAGTAAGATTTTTCAAGTGGCGAAACTTTATTACATAGGCCTATAGACATTATTATATACATATACACATATATATTTCTATTAATGGAACTAATAAGATGTGTTTCCAAGTATATAGATAATCTGGTTTAAAGGGATGAACTGAAACATGCCCTTTATTATAAGTTATCAACATGTAAATAATTTCTTTTGCTCCATAGTAACAAACTTATTACAGACTTGTGCTCTCTAAGAAGAGAGATTTTGATTGAAATTTTTGGGTAATCTAGCAACTGTGCCTCCCTGCGCGGATCAAGGCACATGCTATTGTTTTTTGGCATTATCTGAAGTGTTGACAGGTCGTTATGTTTACTTTACTACATATGCAAGTTGCATATACAACATGTAATTTTCCCTTTTTAATGAAAATTACAATTTTTCCGAGGGGAAAAAAATATGTGTTTCCAAAAATTAAAAGTTTACCTCGTAAATATAATTTTTTTAAAAGTTATTTCTACCAAATTAAAACACAAAAATTATCTTTGTGCATACTACTTTATTTCACACACTAAATTAAACCTAGTCCACCAAAAATATAGGGAAAAAAGGCAAGGTTTTCACTAAATGAGGGAGAGTGTCTTTAGAGAGTTTAGGCTTAAATTCTGCATAAATATTATTTAAATATTTCCACGTAAAGGAATTCTACAATTAGAGAAATCATATAACCATGATATTTATTAATTCCTTAATATTCCATAATATGCCTTAACTTCTCCCAATATGTTAGGTGTGAGACGGGAAATTAGACTTATCTTGAGTAGTTGGACATAATGGCTATTATCTTCCTCACACATGTTCAAATCCCCCACTGGTGATGTGATGAGCTATAATGCCTTGATAATTATTGTTGTGACGGATTTGAGCCTTGTGAAATTTTATGTGAGTATAATTCTAGGTTGGCCTAGTACCAACAACCTCACACTAGCCTTGGGCTAAGAGGGGGGATGATTCCTTCCTAAAAAAAAACATTAGGTGTGATACTGTAATATACCTTTTTGTTTCCTTGTCTGTAAATGTTATTATGTATAATTATTTATGTAAATGATGTGAAAATGAAATTGATGACTGAGCTGAAGGAGAGGACATTGATTCAAGGATCTTAGGAGTAGAGTTTGCTTATGAAGTGTTAAAACCCAAGCCACCTCATTTAATTCCATTTTATCTATCACCCTGACAAATTAATGGACTGCATAAATAGGCAATTAAGTTTAGTATGGGACGCATGACTAGAGGATGGTCTATATTTTGTCCCCTTTCTTGTGGGATGTGATGGGAAGAAGCCAAGACAAAAAATAGAATACGGGGGGGTGGGGGGGACTCGAAGAATGTAAGAGAAGAAAAAGAAATGACGAATGGAAGTGGAACATAAAAAAAAGTATGTGCAGGAAAGGAAGAGCTTGAGCAGTGACAACATGAGAAGAAAATGTCTCAAGGAAATGCTCAGTGATTGGGGATCATTCCCTATGATTTGGTTGAGGCCAGTGTTGTGTGCTTGTTTTTGTTGGCCGCTTAAGGCTTGATGGAGATTTGAATCACTTAGTTCGTACTAATTAGGATGATAAACCTCTAAGTTCTTATTGGAAAGATGGTAAACCAATCAGAGCTTGTTGATTGAACTAATAAACCACTTCGGTGCTTGCTAGAAGGTTGATAACCTACTATGTAAGGAAGCTAAGCCACTATGGTTATTACTAAAAAGGGATGATAAACTAATAAGTGCTTACTGAGGAAGATGATAAACCACTTAGTGATTTCCAGGTAAGCTGATAAAACACCTAGATAATGGGCTCTAGACTCCTGCAGTGCTTTCCTTGAAAATCCAATTGATAAACCACCTATATAGTGTATTAATTTTCTTGGAACCGAGAAATAATATAAATGAGCCTTGGGTGAATCCGTGTGATTTATTTTAGTGAGGCAGAGAGTTATTGTGGTGCTTACTACCAAAGAGCAACTAACAAACCACCTAGATACTAGACTCTTCCTCTTGTTTATTTGTTTAACTAAATCTTGGTTTGAAATTCCCTTGAGCAAATCACTCCTCAAACTCTAAATCTGATTTGGGGGTGGTCAAATGCAAGAAGTATTGCTCTGTAGTTGGCCTATGGTTGGGTGAAGACTTGAAAACTCTCCTTTACCTGTCAACCATTCAAGTTAAATGGATAAGTATATGTTTTCTTGTATCCATTTGTACTATGGATGATGAAGAATGTATGATGTGATATGGAAGTGTATGGATTAGCACTACATGTGGAAGGTTGTTGAGATATTTATATGTTCATGATGAATGATGTGCTTTATATGCCCCTGTAGCTACACTAAACTTATGGATCTATGTGTATTATTGTTATCCTCATGAGTTATAAAGTTAATTATATGAATATGCATGGTTTCTTGAAGTTCCCTAGATAATCGATTATAGCATATGATTTCATTTATTTGATAAGTTCATTAACCTTATTGTTTAATACATTGTTTAAGTTTGTAGACTTCTTCATGTATTAAGAAGGAAAACTCAGATGCGGTGTAATGCGTAAAAAACTTAATAGATCTGATAGTCACTTGGCTCAAGATCAGTGAGAGAAATTGTGGTTATGTACCCCTGTATAGTGTTGCAGACTTGCAGTGTTTTGAGCTTTGTAAGGAAGCATGGTATATGATGTTCCTGTGAATTTTGGTTGTTGAAGCCATTTCTTACCTTTATTCATAATTTGATATAATATAGTTTTGTTAGAACCCTAAATCTTGTTATAGTTATGGTGTATGCCTTGGAAGGTCAATTTTTAGATTTGGGCTTTCATTCCTAGAAAATTGGTGTTATGGGAAATGCCTGGTCTTCAAGAAATTATGGTATAAATCACCTAGAATTTTCCTTCCTGTAAGTTTGGGTAGAAACTTACATTTGTATCAGGGGTTAGATGGTTCCTAGATGAACCATGTAATTTTGTCGAATATTTTTATCATCTCCCAAGATCAATTTCATTTAGATACATGGAAAGGTTGAATATCTATAAGATTGGTAGATGTATTTGAAAATCTAGGTATCTGGCTCGTCATCGCTTGTGCACAGCGGCGAAGAGTCAGACGTGAAATGGTCCATATTTTCCATGGTAAATTAGCTAGGTATGACATACGATGTGGACGCATCCACTCGAGCATAAACATTGTGCGAGGCCATATTTCAATGAGTGGATGAATCATCCAGTATTTGGGACTTCTGATGGTGGTGAATTGTGCACTTAGGAAATAAATTGGATCACCATCGAACTAGATTTCATAGGGAGGATAGTCTATATAGGGTAGACATCTCTTTGATTAAAATGTATGCAAGGTCTAGTTTCCTATGAACATTAGTCATATCGAGGGTCCGGGATATACAATGGAGTTCGAGTTATGAACATTCAAAAAATCCTGGATGGGACCAGGATCAGATCTTCTATGAAGGCGTGTCTAATCTGGTTTGCACCCCAGATTTCCAATGTGACCAGATATAACTATAATTGGTCACATAACACAACGGGGTTGGGCCTAGTGGGACCCACATCCATAAGTTTATGTGGAAAATTCAAATAGGTTAAGGTGATGTCACATATAGATGCCACGTGGCAATTCCTTATTTATGTGGTGAATTTAATTGGGTAAATTTCAAATGGGGATACTCTCAATCCAAAAGTCAGATTGAGATAAAGTTTATATCGTTGGAAATATCTTTATGAGCTAAGTGTGATGGCGGTATTAGCTTTGAATTTCAAAGAATTTGGGAAAATAGGACCTTTGTAACCCTATCTTCATAACAAAGCTTAGAGGTCAAGTTAATTCAAGTGTAACACCTCCCACAACCTGAGATAGTATAAGGGGGAGGGGGAGGGAGCATTACAGAGACCAAATGAAAGTAAAATAGAACATAAAATAATTTGACTTCTTCATGCTTCCAGAATATTATGGAAAGAGTCAAGTGATTTATCTACACCCATGGTATTAGTAACCCGTGGCATTGGTAACCCATGGTATTGGGCCCATATTACATGCTTGTCCTCATGTGAAAGTAACTATCACTAGATACCATGAAATTAAATATGGATGATCATTTATATATTCTTATCCAAAATATTGTTTAAAGTTTATGATAGCTTAAAGGCTCTCTAACCTTCCCAGCTGGAATGCGCATTATGCTCCTCAGCTGCGCAAAAAATAGTTCATGAATATCTAGCTCTAAAGGGTCCCAAATTGGTCTTACAAAAAGCTTACAATCTTCCAGTTTAACATTAGTTATAAAATATTGTACAACAATATAATTTCATTAATAGAAAGATAATTTCACACTTGTTTGGTTCAAAGTAATTTACTAGAAACTAAAGAAGGGACTTACACTCTCTACCAAACCATGGGCTAGCTACACCATAACTTTCTTACTATTGACCACCCCTGAGCCAGATCCAATGTCTGAGGAGATGCTTTCTTAGGGATTTCACTCCAAAGTCTTGGTCAAACACTTGAGTCCATTGTCCAGGTGGGTTATCAACTACTCCCTAATAACAAGCACCAAGGTGGTTTATCAGTTGTACCTACAGCGAGTACCAAGTTGGTTTATCAACTATTCTTAGTAGTAAGCACCATAGTGCCTTACTCTTTTTGTTGAGTTCATATCCAGGGCTTCACCCAATTTCTCAACAGTTCAAATTAGACATAGGGTTAAGAAATCAGGTCCACAATTTCTCTTTGTTCTACATTCCTTGCTCCAAATATCCTTGCTCAACTTTGAACATCCTCTATTCTCCAACGAGAGAGATCGAGAGAGAAAGCTCATGCACCACCAACCAAAGAACAAAACCAAAAATATCAACTAATCAACCCCTCTAAATGAACAACCCTCCTCTTTCTTCTCTAATGTGTATGCACACACACACACACACATCATTCCCTTAAGAGGGCACCGACATGGCTCTTCAACCCCTCATATTGTGGGCCTTTCTAGATCCTTAAGAGGATTGGACCAATGGCATATAGGCTTGCACTACCTCTGACAATGAAAGTCCATGATGTTTTCCATGTAAAGGGTGTTGATCATATTATTGATTGGCTTGTATTGCAAGTGGAACCAGAAAGAGAATTACAGCTGAAACCTCAGTGCATTGAAAACAACTAATGCTATGGAATAGAGCGATCGAGCAAGTTAAAGTGTAATGGAAGCACTTTTGGCTTGATGAATCTACATGGGATATGGTTTATCAGATGCGGGCTATGTATCCTTCATTGTTTGTCGGTGGAGGCAAATGCGTTTTTGGTATTTGTACATATTTATGTGGTTGTTATTGTAAATACTGCAATGAGTTGTGCTATAAAACTCCAATAAGTGGAATGGTTGTCATGCTATCATGTTTGTCATGATGGTTTTGCTTTTGAGCATGTTTCTCATTGTAAATACTACAATGAGTTGGGTTATAAAGCTCCATGGGCAGTATGTTTTGGTTTTTAGCAGTTTTTCTAGTTGTAGGTGTCATAGAACATCAAGGGCAGTGTTCCCCTGAGGGGGAGGGACCTGTGACAACCTTGGATTAAAAGTTCATGTAATAAATTTAATAAGGGAAAATTAAGGCCAAGGTCATGGGGCACTTATTCCAAGTTGAATGTTGGGTGAACTATCCTAGTGAGCATCACCTATTGCCTGTTATGGTTAAGGGGAAATTGGCAAAGGCAATGGTAAAGGATTTGAAAAGGAAAAGTGTAAATTATTGGCATTTGTTTTATGAAATAAAGGAAAATAAAAGAAAAGGGAGGTGAAAGGTCGCAGGTTTCATGTGAGGAGGAAATTGAAGGAAAATTAAGGAAAATGAAGAAATTAAAGGCATCAATAATAAAATACATCATAGCATTAGTTTGGGGACGTTTGTCAATTGACTTTTGGAATTAGTCTCAGAGAGGAGAAGAGAACCAAAAGGAAAAGTAAATAAAGAAAGAAAAGAAAGCAAAGGAAGGATAAGGAAGGCAAAGGAACTTAAGCATCAAGCAAGGAAAGGTTAGATCAAGTAGCTTCAACAGGAATGCTTGCAGGTAACAGGTTGCATGTAGGATTTCCCAGCTATTTTTGGCATGCATGTTATGTGCATGCGTGTATTTGGTTCATTTGTTGTAATTAGCATGGGTTTTGTCAGGTTTTGACAGTTGTTTTAGCCTTTCCTCACCATTTTCGGATAGCCATGGTGTGATGGGATTCGTTCTTGGTTGAGCTTTGAATTGCCAAAAGATTTTGGATCCAGGTGAGGTGGTCTCAGTAAAATCCCAGTTGGGGGTGGAGATGGTTTCCTCCTGGAAGCCCTCAATAGATGGGTGGAGACAGGAAAATTCCTTAAGGGATGGTGAAGGAATTATGAAGCATCCAAGCTCGGTTTGGTTTTGTGATCTTGGGACTGGTTTAGGTGAGATCACGGTATGGTGAGGGTGGAGGTGGTTTAACCTCTCAATTCCTTTGGTTGTTTATGGATTGGTTTATCCCATGAGATCCCACATTTATGCTTGTAATATGGCACAAAGGTGATTCGTTGAAATAAAGATTTTGTTCAACCAATCTATGGTTGGGTGGTATGTGGAAGTCCCTGACTTGGTTAGATTTTGCATATGGTTAATAAGAGCTAAGTTTCTCTTATCTTTGATGATTAATTATACTTGTTATTATGTGGCTTTAATGTTTGTTCTATCATTGTTATTTAACTCATTGGTTATAAGCATGGTTATATGACAAATCTAAGTATGGATCTTATCACATTCTAATTAAAGAATGTCTAGTTAATGAATGCATGACATAATTGGTGTTATGATAGCTATTGTGAGAAGGCATTGGCCCTTCTTGTTAAACCTCATAATTTTCAGATCATTGTGTTCAAATATGCATTCATGACCTGTAGGTTGCATGTTTAACAAGTGTTTGATGGAATGAATATCCTGGTTGGGAGGGGTCACGTAAAGTCCTTATTGAAGTTTTTAGATTAGAAGCTTGGTTTTTATGTTATTTATCATTTTTGGAAGTTTCATTGACTTTTGGGAGAGGCCTAAGTCCTAGTTCTTAAAAAGTGGCTAAGAATTCGGTGTCGCTGGCAGAAAACTGACTAGAAAATTCCACAGTCACTAGGAAGCAGGCTTATGGGAGTGATTGGATGCCTACAATAGCTTGGAGGCATTGTCAAGGGAGTGATTGAGGCTCTATGTTAGTGAAAAAGAGAGTTAGTTTAGGGGTTGGAAACCTGGAGGGGTTGGGTATCTCCTAGACGTCCTGCAACACCTGATGGAAGTCACTAAGGTATTAAGTTGTTGATTCCATTTCCTTAAGGTCATATAGGAGGTTGTGTTGAAAAAGATGCAACAAGAAAAATCCTAATTTAATTTGTCCTTGAATTAAATTAGTAATTAAATTGTAATTCGAATTCTCATAACAACTTGTAACAATTAACTAAGTTAAGTTGACTTAGTTGGCTCAGTAAATTTGAGTTGGGAGTCTATCTAGAGTCATGTAGAGTGATCCCTAAATTTTAGGGGCCCATGTTGAGTTCTGATTGAGTTGTAATTATTTAATTCAGTTTAACTGAGTTAAATTCAATTAAACTAGTTCCAACTGATGGAGGAATTAGTGGGAGATCCATTAATGGGGTGTAACCTCCAGTAGTAGGGTGTAACCAACACTTCCTAACCAGAAAAATGAATATTAACTCATGCATGCCAGATCATAGAAAGACCCAGTTGAGATTGGAGTTTAGGGATAATGTACTATCAATTGTAAAATCATCTAAATTAAGCAAGTGGTGCATGCAATTAGAGAAAGGAATATTGGTGGATTATACAGTTACGGATGAGGAATTTCCCAATTAAATATGGGATAATTCCCTATGAAATTGTGCAAGGAAATATGAGCATGGCAGACAACATATTTGGCTAAGTATTGGCTTGAGATGGTTTGTGAAGCAGTGAGATAGATTGTGTTATGTGTGATTGGAATTCTTCCTTTTCTGCTTCATGATTTCGTCGATAAATTTTTTGTTTCCGCTGATGAGTAGAGTAGATTCAAGTCAGTTGTTTTAACATATTACAATATGCAATTTGAATCTACAAGGAATTTATACAAGGTATCGAAGCTGAAATCACTATAGAAGAGGATAATATGAGGTTGTTTTGCAGGAGAAATCGAATTTGAAGTATCATACTTCAGAGGCAGCTGGATGTCGTTCTACGGATTAAGACTCGAATATGCCCTTGATGGTAGTTCGAACTATATTGCTTGGAAGGACAGAATGGAGGTAGTGTTGGAAGACAATGAGCTAAAGGAATTTATAGATCATGATATCCTGAAGCCTCCAACATTTGATGCCAAAAATCCAGCAAAGTGGAGAAAGTGCGTGGCAAAGGCGAGAAGGATTATCCTAGATGAGTTCGAGATCATATTGTCTCGAACTTCCATGGTAAGGAAACTCCATTTGTAATGTGGAAGGCCTTGACATATTTGTTTCAAAGCAACAGTGACCACAAGAAGCTGGCACTAAAGGACAAGATCGGAAAGATCAAGATGGAGAAGGGCCACTCAATACCAAAGAACATGACCAAGTTCACCCAATGTTGGGATGAACTTGGAAGTGTCGGTGTTACCGTTGCTGAAGAAGATCTGGTGAGCCTAGCTCTTCTAGGACTTCCCAAGAGCTAGCATAGCTACTAGGACTCTGTTAATGGGAGGGAGAAGCTACCAGAGTGGGAGCGATTGTGGTCTGACTTGGTATAGGAAGATATTCGGTGGAACATCAGAGATGGATCCTCATCCAAGCATGATGATGAGGCAAACTGTGCCTTAGCTGGAAACACAAAGAAAGGGAATGGGAAGTCATCCCATTCCAAATCAGATTCCAGTTAGGGTGACAATAAGAAGGACATGTCGAATATTAAATGTTTTCACTGTCATGAGCTGGGACACTATGCCACAAAGTGTCCGCACAAGAAGGTCAGTAAGAAGCCCTCAGGAGGAGCGACATGTGAAGCTCTTTATTCATAATTCGAACTGGATTTCATCTTCAACTCTTGCATGGTGACATCAGTGATGGGTAGTGTGTGGTACCTGGATAGTGGAGCCTCATTCCATATGACTGACAACAAAGAGTTCTTCAGTGTCTTGGATAAGAAGAACATCCAGATGCACATCGAGATGGGAGATAATAAGGAGGTGTAGCGTGATCGACATCGGTATTGTTACTTTTCAGAGGGTGTCTGGTTCTCCTCTCACATTAAAAGATGTCATGTATGTTCCGGATTTGAAGAAGAACTTGGTTTCTGTTGCCATGTTGGAGGATCCTGTCTACGATGTGATATTTAGTAAGGTAAAGGCTTTCCTTCGTCACATAGCCTCAGGACAGGTGAAGCAGATCGAGGTTCGGGTGAAGAACCTCTACAAATTGGATGTAGAAGATTGTGTTTCTTTGAGCACTAAAGCAGAGAAGGTGTAGAGCCGAGACATCGGTGAGTTGTGTCATAGAAGATTGGGTCACTTGCACCACAGAGCTTTGAAGATCATGCAACAAATTTCTATAGGACTTCCCAAACCAAGCACATGTATTATGTATTATTTGTTGATGATTTTTCCCTTAAGTGATGGATTTTCTTCATGCAGAAGAAAGATCAAACGTTCGCTAAATTTTGTGAGTGTAAATAACTTGTTGAGAAAGATACTAGAAAGAAAGTTAAATCTCTTAGAAGCGATAACGATGGAAAATATGTGTCGAATGAATTCAAGAAATTATGTGCATCAGAAGGCATTCGACGGGAGTTAATAACACCTCATAACTCACAACAAAATGGGATGGCTGAAAGGAAGAAAAAAGTATTGTGGGAGTGATACGACCAATGTTACATGATCAGGGCCTACCATTGCACTTGTGGGTTGAAGCATGTAGCAAAAATTTTTATTTGTAGAGCAAAAGCCCTCATCTAATTCTCAGGATGAGTACACCAATAGAAGATTTTTCAGGTAAGAAACTAGTTGGGAATATTTGTGGGGTAAACTGATACACCTGACAACTATCGGGTGTACCTTCCATCCAACAGGATGATAATGGTTCCTAGATATGTGAAGTTCAATGAAGAGAAGGAATTGAGATGTTCCCTTGAGAGGTAGCTTTATTTACATGTAGATGAGGAGATTTTAGCTCCAAAGGAGGAACCTCAAGATGATGTGGAGTAGCTACATGCAGAGGAGCAGAGAGTGGAAACACCCACTCATGTAGAGACTTCTAGAGATGGAAGAAAGTGCGCTGGAGAGTTTGACAGATTGATGCATGATGCTAGAGAGAATGTGGGAGCACCTACATCACAGCGCAGATAGAGGAGGTCACCAGATCGGTACACTAGCTACATGGCTCTGATGAGTGAGAGTGTAGAAATTGAGCCATCCTCATTCGAGGAAAAAATGCAGCGACCGGTATGGGTTGATGCCATGGTTGATAAGTATGACTCCATTATCAAAAACGATGTTTGGGAAGTGGTCCCAAGACTATCAGTCAAGTCAATGATGAGTTCCTATGGTTTTAGAAAGTAAAACAAGCAACAGAAGGGAGTGTGGAGAAACACAAGGCCATATTTGTGGTCAGAGGGTTCTCTCAGGTGGAGGGAATTGATTATGATGAGACCTTTGCTCCTGTAGCAAGGTACTCATCAATCTGATCTATTCTAGCATTGTCAGCACAGATGGGATGGAAGATACATTAGATGGATCTAAAGACAACATTCCTCAATGGTATGATTGAGGAAGAGGTATGTATTGAGCATCCAGAAGGACTTGAGACCTTCAACAGAGAGTCACATGTGTGTAGACTCAAGCAAATGATGTATGGACAAAAACAAGCACCCCATGCCTGGTACACTAGGATTGACAACTATTTCACTGGGTTGGGCTTCACCAAAAATGAAGCAGGTGTGAACCTTTACCATATTGTGGTTGAATGTAAATTGTTGATTATAGTATTATATGTCGATGATTTTATTCTGACAAGTGGTGAGAAGCTGATAAAACCGTGCAAAGAGGATCTTCCAAGAGAGTTCGAGATGAAGGACCTGGGTTCATGCATTACTTTTTGGTATGGAAGTATGGCAGGGAGATGAGAAACTGTTTGTCTCCCACGAAAAGTGTGCCAATGAGATATTGAAGAAGTTCCACATGGAGAGCAACAAACCCATGTAGACTCCTCTAGAAGGTAACTAGAGGAAAGAGGATGCTACTTCAGGTGAAGTAGCGGAAGCTATTATTTATAGAAATCTTGTGGGTTCACTAATGTATTTGGTGAACACATGATTGGACATGCATTTTACAGTTAACCAGCTTAGTCAAGCCATGGTTAAGCCAACCAAACTTTATTGGAAGTTAGATAAACATGTGTTGAGATACCTCAGAGGCACCACTCAGTTTGGTCTTTGGTACAGATAGACAGAGGGAGTGAAGCTTTAAGGCTTCACAGGTGTAGAATTGGCAGGGAGTCCATCTGACAGGAATATCACATCATGGGGAATCTTTAGTATTGGGTTAGCAACAGTTTCTTGGTACAACAAGAAGCAAAGATCAGTTGCACTCAGTTTAGCAGAAGCAGAGTACATGGCTGCTAATCAAGAAACTTGAGTAGCTATCTGGATGAGGAAGATCCTTGTTTGGGTTATAAGGTCAATAGATGGATTCTACAATGATTTACTGTGACAATGATAGTTGTATCAAACTCTCTGAGAATCCGGTTTTTCATGATCGGTCCAAGAATATTGACATCTGGTATCACCATCTATGAGATTGTTTCCAGAGGATAATCATGTTGTTGGAGTACATTCCTACAGAGGAGCGTGATGCATATATTTTGACAAAGGAATTGTTAAGATGCAAATTCAAGTTTCATAGAGGCAGGATTGGGGTAGTAGATAATCCATTTCTTGGTGAGAGGGAGTGTTGAAAAAAACATAACAAGAAAAATCCTAGTTTAATTTGTCCTTGAATTAAATTAGGAATTAAATTGTAATTCTAATTCTCATAACAACTTGTAGAAATTAACTAAGTTAAGTTGAATTAGTTGGCTTAGTAAATTTGAGTTGGGAGTCTATCTAGAGTCATGTAGATTGATCCCTAAATTTTAGGGGCCCAGGTTGAGTTCTTATTGAGTTGTAATTATTTAATTCAGATTAACTGAGTTAAATTCAGTTAAACTAGTTCCAACTGGTGGAGGAATTAGTGGGAGATCCAGTAGTGGGGTGTAACTAGCATTGCTCAACTAGTAAATTGGCATTGCTCAACCAGTAAATTGAAGATTCACTCATAATTAACTCATGTATTCCAGATCATAGAAATACCTAGTTGAGATTGGAGTTCAAGGGAAATGTACTATCAGTTGTAAAATAATCTAAATTAAACAGGTGGTGCATGCAATCAGAGAAAGGCCTATTGATGAATTACGCAGTTATGGATGAGGAATTTCCCAATTAAATATGGGCTAATTCACTTAGAAACTACGCAAGGAAATAGGAGCTTGGCAAGCAACAGATTTGGCTAAGTATTGGCTTGAGCTAGTTTGTTAAGCAGTGAGATAGATTTTACTTGTGCAGAGATTGTTCGGGTTGAACAAGCATTGTATTTTCTTCTCAAATTTTGTGATTAATGCAATATACAGATAGCAAGGGTTTTAGTTGTGGATTTCCCTGGAAAATTATTGTGTTATGTGTGATTTAAATTATTTATTTTCTGCTCCGTGATTTCATCTATCAATTTTTGTTTCCACTCATGAGTAGAGTAGATTCAAGTCAATTGTTTTAACATATTACAATCTGCAGTTTGAATCTACAAGTAATTTCTACAGGTTGAGTCTTATCGTAGTGAACCTTAGCTCATTTTCACCTCGGAAAAACCAGTGAAAGTGGGTAAAAGTGGGAGGAGGCGGTTACACGATGGTATCAGAGCAGGTTACCTCTCTTTGGGTAAAATTTGATGTTATCAAGGTTATGGTTTTCATGCATGGGGTCATGCATGATGTTGTTATATTGATATGATTATGATTATATATGTATCATGGTAATGTGGATTCATTTTGTAGATGAGATAAACCTCCCATGAACATCATGAGGTATGGTTTTGATTTTGGTATCTATTTGGTTTATCTGACTTGGCCTACTTGTAGGAAGAAGAGAATTAGAGATGACGAACAAAAGGGTAGACTACAGTTCCCGTGACTCTCCTTACAGAACAGTTGGGTAGCAAGGAGATGAGTATTCTCCTGGTATAGTAGATGCATTGAGGAGTTTGAGGGAAGAGATCATAATTTGCAAAGCAAACAATGAGAGGTTGGGATGAGCTCAAGAGACTCTTCAAGAAGAAGTACCTATCAAAGAGGTACTATGATGCCAAAGGTAAGGAATTTTATGAGCTGCAAATGGGTTCTATGACAGATGATGAGTATATTAGTAAGTTTGTGGAGTTGTCGAGGTATGTGCCTTACCTCAAGGATTATAAGGATAAGATTCAGAAATTCATCAGTGGGCTACTAGCAGCTTATAGAGACCAGATTGAGTTTGATGAGCCTAGATAGTTGGAGGAGGCCATCCATAAGTTGAAGCATTATTAGGAGCAATTAAAGCACAAAGCTAAGCCTAAGAGTGGTTTGAAGGGGAATGATAAAGTTAAAGGGAAGTGGAAACCGAAGCAGGGAAGACCTCAAGATGTAGGTGAAAAATAAAATATTGTTCCTTACAAGAAGTTCAATACAATAAAGAAGGGGTATGGGTCACAGCTTGGAGAGCAAAAAAATAGAGGTGATGGTAGGGGACCATTGCAGTGCTAGATATGTGGCAAATATCATCTCAAGAAGGACTGTCCATTGTACTAGGGTGGAAGGCCTCAGATCTATCGTGCTCAGGAGGTGTAGATAGTAGGGGATGTTGGTCATAACATTCCTCATATTTATGCAGATGTGGACAACAAGCAAGCGGATCAGAAAGCATCCATTATTGAGATGGAAGGTGTTAGTGTCTATGAGTCACCAGTGATCAAATGTACTCTTTCCATGTGGTTGACAAGGTTATTAGGTCAAATTTTTATATTTTCAAATAAAATTTGATCATTGGTTAGTTCTAGGTCATTACTACTCCCTCCATACTCAAGGCCATAAAATGTTGTCATGGTCTTGTCATCACTCCTGTGATGGGTCACCAAAAGAGTGTCTTGGTCATCATTAAAGGTCATCATATCATTATCATGCATACTACAAAGGTCCAAAGGTTTTTAATCATGATCTTAGATATGTATTTGGTGTCATTATTAGGTCATATCATCAAAACCATTTAGGAGTCATGTCACCACCATAGTCACCATCTAGGCATCAAGAGGTTGGCTCATCAAGTAGGCCATCAGTGAAAAATACTTACAGCCAAGGAGGCCAAAGACAAGAGTAGTAGCAAGAAAGGAAGGACAGGAAAATGAGTCACCTCCTCCTCAAGTACACCAAAACCTATATGACACTATAGCAGTTGAGATTGAGAAGGACAAATAAAACTGGCTTGAGAGAATCAATGAACACCTAGAGAAGCTTCTAAAGAAGGCAAACAAAGACACATGGAAAAACATTACTACACCAGAAACTTGATTTGCAAAATTAGGGTTAGGAACATGAAGAGAAGGCTTAAGAAAACCCTAATCAAGCTCAAGAAGAGAGATAACTTGGATTTCCTAGCTGATGCATATCTAGTTGTCTAAGCCATGACTAAAAAATGAAGAAGCAAAAAATTTTGTGAATTTTTTGGCAAATTTTGAGTTTTTGATTAATTCTGCAGTTTTTCGCTCCATTTTCAGTGACCAATTTCAAAATACCTAAAACCAAAAACATATATTAGTTTTGTAAAAAAAATTACAGTTAGAGAGATATTGCTCCATATTGGAACCCTATTATTGTAGAAAACCCAGAAATTTGACCCTACAAAAATGCAGTGTGGCCACGTTGCGCTTTTCCTCAGAGCCTCCAAATGATGAATGGCTTACATGGTTGGATAGATTTTGACCTATAATTTACAAATATGTACTTGGTTATCCTTTTCAACTCACATTTTTGGAGAAAAAGTAAACAAACATGTCAATTTTCATGTTTTTGCCACCTTTCTGGACCCCATGCTATGCTTCTGGGAGTGCTTTTTGGAGAATGAAGATTAAGGTGGCTTGGAGGTGAATTTTTGATGGTTTAAAGGTTATAATATCTACTAGACATCCAGGGATATCTCCACCAACCGTCATATCATCTTGAAGATGCATAAAAATGATCCAAAATGGCCCCACAAGTAGCACACTGTGCTTCTGAGAAAATCCGCTGCGCTTTTTCCAGGAGGTCACTTTATTAGGTTTTTTTTAGTCAAAATCGAATTTCCATGATGTAGTTTGTCTTTGAGGGTTTTGACATGATGTAATTAAATGTAATAATGCTTTTTAAGGTGAAATTAGTGTAGATTCATGCTTATTAATGCTTGTAAAGTCAAAGTGAATCAGTGTTGGGCCAAATTGGGAGTCGGTTTCTAACCTCCCTAGTCTTAGGTATGGTTGGAGATACTCTTGTAAACAGTTCCTATGATGGTGGATTCGACCCCTGAGAGGGAGATATATATAGCCAAATCTAAGTGTTAGAGAGGGTTGGATGCTTGATAATCATAGCTGGGAGCTAGTGTACACTTTTTTGCAGTAATATAACGCGCAACCATAGCTATTATCTTGGGATTCTTGTGGTATGCTTTTATGACAATGTTTTTCCTCTATTTTATCATCAAATTGAGTGTATATTTCTCCTTATTACCATATCTATGCTTTCTTGTGATCATCTCATTGGTGTTTAACAAAATTCATAAGTTATATGCTATGTTTTGATGAGATTTTCATGCTAGTGTTCTATTTCTTCTTATGAGAAAATTCATGGTTACATGCTCATTCTGATCCTCTATATTTTCATATTGACCTGAGATTGGGATACCATCAGGTATGCATCAAAGAAGAGGACATCTTCAAGACTACTTTTAGGACCATGTATAAGCATTATGAGTCTGTTGTAGTTACTTTTGGTTTGACTAATTCCCCAACTACTTTTATGTGCTTGATGAATAGTGTATTTCATCCTTATCTGGACAAGTTTGTTATTGTATTCATTGATGATATATTGATATATTCTAAGGAAAAGAATGTCAAACATTTAGTATCAGTGTTGAGATTTATAAGAAAGCATCAGTTGTATGCCAAGCTTAGAAAGCATCGTTTCTTTTAGACAAAGGTACATTACTTGGGACATGTATTTCCCAAGGGAGGTGTAGTAGTGGATCCAGAAAAGATAAGGGCTATCATGGAGTGGTAAGCTCCTAGAAATGTGGAGGAAGTCAAATCATTCATGGTGTTAGCAGGTTACTATAGAAGTTTCATCAGGAAATTCTCTCGCATTGCATATCCTATTACATCATTACAAAGAAAAGGTAAGAAATTTGAATGGACAGAGGAATGTGCAACTAGTTTTTTAGCAATTGAAGCAGTTGTTGACAAATGATGTTAGGTCCCTATAATACTAGTGATTCCCCCATTACTATTGTCGTTTTATCCCTTATTGTTATTGTTGTGCCCCTATTGTCCCCATATTGTTATTATTGTGCCCCATAGAATCCCACTATTGTTATTTTTGTGCCTTTATGTTATTATTGTTAGGTCGGCTTTGATTATATTGTGACCCCTTAGACTCCTATATATAGAAAGGAGGTTTTGTCATTTGAATCATCTAAGAATTGTTCATTTGTGTAATGTAAAGGAGGTTTCCCCCTCGAAGAGGCTTATTTCTAAGGCATTGATCTATCTTTTCTATCTTTTTGTGAGCTGGTTTCATAACATTTGGTATCAGAGCTTTGTATTCTATGGTTTCGCTGCTCCAAACAGGTCATCGTGGCATTTTCACTACAAAGTTTCAGAAGCTAAAAAAAAAACTCATTTGATAGAATCGGTCTAAACCTTGGCCTCGAATTTCAAATCTTGTCTCGCTATATTTTCAGAGATATAATTTGAGGAAGTTAGGGTTTTTGCAGACCCCCGAATTAGTTTCCAAACATGTGACCTTGGGAAAACCATCATAACTTTTGATCTGAGCATCAGATTGAATTTTCGTAAGAAGTTATAGAAAAAGGACGTATTTTAGTTTTTTCGATATCATTCTTAGAACCTAAGGTTGAAACAGTGACCCATGGCACATCGTACAAGTTCGCTCTAATGAACCAGTCTATACTCAGGTCATCATGGGAAATTTGGCATAAATCTTCATTGGATAATCCAATCTTGATCAAACTTACGGGGTTAGAAAGATTACTCTGAGGGTTACCACAGGAAGAAATTTCAGACCTTGAATATCGAAAATTACAGAGATACATCAGATTCAATATCGAGCTCCTACAAAGTGAAAAAAGGTGTGTAGTTTTTTTTAAATTTTTGCATAAGCTTGGTTTGAAAAATTAGTTTGAAGGAATTCAAGGGCATAGTGAAGCATTATTATCGGTAATTGATGCCCCGAAGAAAGAAAATGGAAACACCTAGTAAGCAACCTGAAATATCTAGCATGACTCATGAAGAAGAGGAAGAAATGCAACATGATATATCAAAATTACAAGACCAAGTGCAACAAATTTCACTCGCACAAAAAGTAATAGAAGCTAATATGGATGTATTAAAGAAAGGCGTAGAAGCTAAGATGTATGGCATGGAAGCTAAGGTAGACGGTTTAAAGAGAGGCACATAAGCTAAGATGAATGGCATGGAAGCTAAGATGGACGGCGTGGAAGCTAAGATGGATGGCGTGGAAGCTAAGATGGATGGAGTGGAAGCTAAGATGGATGATTTAAAGAAAGGCATGGAATATTTGAAGACAAATTTGACAAAGTTTCTACAAGAAATGCTTTAATGGCGAAAGGGTAGTAAAGGAAACTCATGATGAGAACAAAATTAATGTTAATCATGATTTCATAGACTCTAACATTGGATCAAAGAACCACCATGTTACAAAGATCGATATGAGGAAGTTTGATGGCAAGGATCCCAGAACATGGATACTACAGATGGAGCAATTTTTTGATCTACATAATGTGCAAAACACACAAAAGGTACACATTGCAACTTTATATTTGGAACCAAATTAGTTTGTATGGTATCGATGGCTTTGCTCTTGTAAACAAATTGTAACTTGGGCTATTTTTACTGATGAAATGATAGCACATTATGAGGATACAAAAAGCAACACTTTTTTTTAGCCAATTGATCAATCTCAAACAAAAGGGTTCAATGATGGAGCACATTGAGGACTTCCAAAAATTGAATATAATGGTAAAAGATATTCTAGAGGAGCATAGGATTGATGTGTTCATAGGGACTTTAAAAGATAACATCCAACATGAGGTTCTCCTTTAGGAACCAAATTCATTGAAGAAGGCATTCAGGTTGGCAAGAAAAATGGAAAGAAAAATTATAGCAACAAGGAAGCCTACCACTCACAATCATAAAGATGGAAGTGTTGCTATCCCTAGCCATCCACAACCTACAAGGTTGACACCACAAAAATTGGAAGAAAAAAGAGAAAAAGGACTTTGTTACAGTGGTGATAGCAAATACACTAAAGGTCATAAGTGTGTCGAGAAGAAATTATTTTACATAGATTGTGAAGAGGAGGAAGAAAAGGAACAAGAAACGTCAAAAGAAGAGGATATACACCAGGAACAAACCCTAGAAAAAAATAAATTAATCCGACCATATCTTGTAATGCATTGGCTGAAATTACCACTCCTCAAATTATCAAGATAGAAGGGCATATCAAGAAGAAAAAGGTAATAGTGTTGATTGATTCAGGAAATACCCATAATTTTATTCATTGTAAGATAGCCAAGGAATTCAATTGCTTCCTATATCCAACACCATAGTGTCAAGTGATGATTGCAAGTGGAGGAACCATAAATTTCCCAAGAAAGTGCCATAATATCAAGCTATCCATGGGAGAATATGTATTGAATAGCCCAATGCTTTCCATTCCAATGGGTGGTGCTGATGTTGTACCAGGAGTCCAATGGCTACAATCCTTGGGTACAATAGCTTTTAATTTTCAAGAGATTTTCATGAAATTCTCCTCAGAAGGAAAGGAAGTTGAATTAAGGGGTATCGCAGAGAAATCGGGAAAGATAATTAGCTCTAACGGAATGACAAAGCTTCTAAATAAAGAACAATGAGGCATAATTGCACAATTATGTTCACTAGAGGTTCCCACATCAAAATCATCCATTTCTCCAGATCTCCAAAAAGTCTTGGACAATCATTCTAAGGTATTTGAGACTCCCAAAGGCCTCCCACCTATTCGTGATCATGATCATGCTATTAATTTGATTCTAGGAAGTATTCCTCCAAACATCAGGCCTTACAGATATCCCTATGTCCAAAAGAGTGAAATTGAATGCATGGTTGCAGAAATTCTAGAGGCTGGTATAATTCAACCTAGTCAAAGTTCTTTCTCTGCTGCAGTAGTATTGGTTCACAAGAAGGACGGATCATGGCGCATGTGTCCAAATTATAGGGAGCTCAATGAACTCACTATTAAAGATAAATTTCCCATTCTTGTCATTGATCAATTATTGGATGAATTGCATGGATCAATTTACTTCACCAAGTTGGATCTTCGTTTAGGATATCATCAAATCATAATGAAGATCGAAGACATTCCAAAAACATCATTTAGAACTCATGAGGGTCATTATGAATTTTTGGTCATGCCTTTTAGCCTTACTAATGCACCTTCTACATTTCAAAGTTTGTTGAATTCCATTTTCAAACCCTTCCTTAGAAAATTTGAGTTAGTATTTTTTGATGATATACTAATCTACAACAAATCTTGGAAGGATCATGTCCAAGATGTTGACATGGTGCTCAAATTATTGGAGGAGAAGCAATTATATGCAAAAATCTCCAAATGTTTCTTTGGAGTACAAGAGGTGGAATATCTGGGTCATATTGTATCTCATGAATGTGTTAAGGTAGACCATAGCAAAATTAAAACCATTAAGGAATGGAAAATCCCCACATCCAAAAAGCATCTACGAGGATTTCTCAAGTTGACAGGGTATTATCACAAGTTTGTTAAGAATTATGGGAGAATAGCAGCACCTCTAACAACATTATTGAATAAAGATGCATTTTCATGGACTCCATAAGCAACAAAGGCCTTTGAACATCTTAAAGAGGCAATGTGCCAAGCACCAGTCTTAGCTACACCGAACTTCACAAAAACCTTTATTGTGGAATGTGGTGCCTCAGGAAATGGAATTGGTGTTGTTTTAATGCAAGAAGAAAGACCCATTGATTTCAAAAGTCGTCCAATCAAAGGAAAGTATTTACACAAAGCTATTTATGACAAGGAAATGTTGGAAATACTACAAGCACTTAAGAAATGGCGACCCTACCTAATGGGAAGACACTTCAAGGTAAAAATAGATCTTGATAGTCTTAAATAATTTTTAGAACAAAGATTATCTTCATAAGAGCAACAAAAATGGGTCACAAATATGTTGGGTTATGACTTTGAAATCATCTACAAAAAAGGAAGAAAAATGTTGTGGCAGATGCACTCTCAAGAAAGGATGAGGATGTGGAAGCATTTCTTTGCCCCATTTCTATTATCCAACCAGATTGGATAAACGAAGCAAGGGATGGATGGAAGAATGACGAGGAAGTGTGGGCACTCATTCAAAAGATACAATAAGGTCCCAGTACATTTGATACATCTAGCTGGAAAAACGATTCGTTATGGTACAAGGATCGACTATACCTATGTAAGAATTCCCAACTCAAACAAAAGATTCTTAGGGAATTACACACCTCTCCCTTAAGAGGGCACTTAGGATTTATAAAAAACCTACCACAGGGTTAAGAAGGATTTTTTTTGGGATGGACTTAAATCGGATATTCAAAATTTTGTGGCGGAATGTTTGGTTTTCCAACAAAATAAAGTTGAAACAATTAAGACCCCAGGACTATTACAACATTTATCCATTCCAAGCCAACGTTGGGAGGAGGTTTCAATGGATTTTATCACAAGTTTACCCAAGTCTGAAGGAAAGTGTGTTATCATGGTGGTAGTTGATAGACTTAACAAGTACGCCCACTTTTGTGCATTATCTCATCCATTTAAAGGAAGTACAGTTTCTATTGCATTTATGGAAACAATTCAAAAGCTACATGGAAACCCAAAGATTATTGTAAGTGACAGAGATCCCATTTTCACTGGAAATTTTTGAATAGAATTATTTTCTTGTCTTGGTAATCAGTTAGCTCATAGCTCATCTTGTCATCCTCAATTTGATGGGCAAATTGAGATAGTAAACAAATGTTTGGAAGGGTATCTTCGTTGCTATGTATTTGATAAACAAACACAATGGGTCAAATGGTTGCCTCTGGTTGAATGGTGGTATAACATTTCCTTCCATACTACAACAAAAATAACCCCATTTATGGCACTTTATGGATATCATCCACCATCCATCACATCATATTTAAGAGAAAATTCTAAGGTTCAAGCAGTGGAAGATCACATCGAGCATCAACAATAAGTTCTCCAACTCTCAGAGGATAACCTCACCTTGGCGCAGAATAGAATGAAACAACAAGCATATCAACATCGTAGCAAAAGAAGTTTTGATGTAGGTGATTGGGTATTCCTACAGCTACAACCATATAAACAAATGTCCCTCAGGCAAGCTAAGAAGGATAATAAATTATCACCAAAGTATTATGGTCCGTATAAGATGTTGCAAAAGATAGGTACTATGGCATACAAATTGGAGCTTCCTGCAACTTCCCGAGTGCACCCAGTTTTCCATGTTTCATGCTTAAAGAAGGTTATAGGTGATAAGCTTCCAGTTCAAACAATATTGCCAGAACTTGACGAGGAAGGAAAAATCATATTAGAACCTGAAGCAATCAAAGAAACAAGAACTCGACAACTACGAAATCGATCAATTTCAGAGTAGCTCATCAAGTGGAAGAACTTACTCGTTGAAGATTCCACATGGGAGGATGAGAATTTTATAGAGAAGCATCCATAACTACTCAAGCGTTGAGGACAACACTTTTTTGAAGGAGAGGGTCATGTTAGGTCCCTATAATACTAGTTATTCCCCCATTACTATTGTCGTTGTATCCCTTATTGTTATTGTTGTGCCCCTGTTGTCCCCATATTGTTATTATTCTGCCCCATAGAATCCCACTATTGTTATTTTTGTGCCTTTATATTATTATTGTTAGGTCAGATTTGGTTACATTGTGACCCCTTAGACTCCTATATATAGAAAGGAGGTTTTGTCATTTGAATCATCTAAGAATTGTTCATTTGTGTAATGTAAAGGAGGTTGCCCCCTCGAAGAGGCTTATTTCTAAGGCGTTGATCTATCTTTTCTATCTTTTTGTGAGTTGGTTTCATAACAAATGATCTAGTTCTTAAGATTGCAGATCTGGATAAATAATTTGTGGTGTGTATAAATTCTTGAAAAAGAGGACTCGGTGGAGTCTTAATGTAGGAGGGATAGGTAGTGTGTTATGAGTCCAAGAAACTGAATGAGCACGAGCATAATTGTGTGACTCATGATCTTGAGTTGGAAGCTATTATTCATGCCTTGAAGATGTGGAGGAATTATTTTCTTAGCAGGAGGTTTGTACTGATGAGTGATCATAGTGGGCTAAGTTATTTGTTCGACCAACCGAATCTGAATACGATGAAAGCTAGATGGTTGGCCACCCTTAGTGAGTTTGACTTCGAGATCATATACATTAAAGGGAAGGAGAACATGGTTGTAGATTCTCTTAGTAAGGGAGTGCATATGAACCATATTGTAGTGGTGAGCTCGTATGGGACATATTTACAGGATCAAATCTTACAGGCAAGACAACAGGATGACAGGTGCAGGGAGCTTAGATAGAGGTTATAGTATGGTACAGGTGATTAGCATGTAGAATATCATCTCACAGCAGATGGTTTGGTGAGATTAGGGACAATATTTATGTGTCGAATGACAATGGGCTCAAGAAGCTTATCTTGAGAGAATTTCATGCTAAGCCATATTCAGGTCACCTGGGATATAAAAAGGTGTTGATAACAGTGAAGAAGTTACTATTGGCTGAATCTGAAGAAGGAAGTGGCATAGTTTGTGGACAGATGGTTGGAATGTCAGCAGGTGAAAATAGAGTGTAAGCATCCAAGTGCATTGCTTCAGCCTATTTCAATTCTACAATGGAAATGGTAGGTCATTTCCATGGATTTCATTACATGTCTTCCAAGGACATCAAGGCAACATTATTTTATCATTGTTATGGTCGATAGGTTAAGCAAGGTAGCTCACTTCATTCCAGCGAAGACTACTTATTCAGCTAGTGAGGTGGCATAGGTCTTCATCAGGGAGATAATGAGATTTCATGGTGTTTCAAAGAAGATTGTGTCGAACAGGGATGCTAAGTTCACTTACAATTCCTGGAAGGATTTGTTTTCAGGTTTGGGGATAGAGTTGGCCTTTAGTACAACTTATCATCAGCAAACAAATGGACAGATAGAGAGGGTCAACAGGATTCCAGAGGATATGATGAGGATGTATGCCATGCACCATCAGAGGAGATAAGAGGAATACCTTCCATTGGTCGATTTTTCTTACAAAAATGGTTATCAAGAGTCATTGAGGATGAGTCTGTTTGAGGCATTGTATGGGAAGAGTTGTAATAATCCCATTAGCTAGAGTTATCTAGTGAACATCGTACTTATTGGACTAGAGATGTTGGCACAAATGGAACGGGAAATGTAGGTTATAAAGAAGAATCCAAATGCATCGCAGGACAGGTAGAAGAGTTATGCAAACCAACACAGGATAGGAAAAAGAGTTATGCAAACCAGAACAAGGAATTTATGGAGATTCAGGTAGGGGAGCATGTGTATTTCCGCATCAAGCCCGAGAACAGATCCTTGAGGATTAGATCACATTCCAAGCTAGCACCACGGTATTTTGAGAGTTTCGATATCCTTGAGAGGATTAGACTAGTGGCCTACATACTTGCACTACCTCCGATAGTGAAATTTCGTGATGTTTTCTATGTTTCATTGCTTAAAAGAGATGTAAAGGACATTGATCATGTTATTGATTAGTTTGTACTGCAGGTGTAACCAAAGGGATAATTTTATCCAAAACCTCAATGCATATTGCAGTGGAAAAAAGTCATGCTTGGGAACAGAGCAATCAAGCAAGTTAAAGTGCAGTGGGAGCACTTTGGGCCCGATGAAGTTACATGGGAGGTGGCTAATCAGATGCAGACTATGTATCCTTCATTGTTTACGGGTGGAGGCAAATGATTTTTGGTATTGGTACATATTTATGTATGGTTGTTATTGTAAATATCACAATGAGTTGTGTTATAAATCTCTAATAAGTGGTATGGTTGTCATGTTTGTCATGATGGTTTTTCTTTTGAGCAGGTTGTTCATTGTAAATACTGCAATGAGTTGGGTTATAAATCTCCATGGGGAGTATGCTTTTGTATTCAATGGTTTTTCTAGTTGTAGGTGTCATAGAACACCAAGGATGGTGTTATCCTGGGGGGGTCTGTAACAGCCCCAGGTTAAAAGTTCATGTAATATAGTTAATAAAGGAAAAATAAGACCAAGGTCATGGGACACTTATTTCAAGCTGAATGTTGGGTGAAGTATCCTAGTGTTCATCACTTGTTATGTATTATGGCTAAGGGGAAATTGAAAAAGGAAATGGAAAATCATTTGAAAAGGAAAAGTGGCAATTATTTTATGAAATAAAGGAAAATAGGAGAAAAGGGAGGTGAAAGGTCACAGGTTGCATGTGAGAGGAAATTGAAGGAAAATTAAGGAAAATGAATAAATTAGAGGCATCAATAATAAAAAGACATAAGAGCATTAGTTTTTGGACTTTTGTCAGTCGAGCTTTTGAATTAGTCTCAAAGAGGAGAAGGAAAATGGGAAAGAAAAGGAAGGATAATGAAAGCAAAGGAAAGCAAGGATCAAGAAGGGAAAGGTTAGATCATACTTGTAGGTAACATGTTGCATATGTGATTTCCTAGTTGGTTTTGGCATGCATGGTATGTGCATGTTTGTATTTGGTTCATTTGTTGTTATTAGCATGGGTTTTGTTGGGTTTCGACAATGGTTTTAGCCTTCCCTTTCCTTTTCAAAATAACCATGGTGTGTTGGGATTCATTCTTGGTTGAGCTTTGGATTGCCCAAAGATTTTGGATCTAGGTGAGGTGGTCTCAGGAAAATCCCAAGGGTTAGGGGTGGAGATGGTTTTATCTGGTAATGCCTCAACAAGTGAGTGGAGGCAGGAAAATTCCTCAAGGGATGGCGAAGGAATTCTGAGGCATCCAAGCTCGGTTTGGTTTTTTGATCTTAGGACCAATTTAGGTGAGATCACAGTATGGTGAGGGTGGAGGAGGCTTAACCTCTGGATTCCCTTGGTTGTTTATGGATTGGTTTATCCCATGAGATCCAACATTCATGCTTGGAATATGGCACGGGGGTGATTGACTGAAAGAAAGATTTGGTTCAGCCAATCTATGGTCGGGTGGTACATGGAAGTCCCTGACTTGGTTGGATTTTGCATATGGTTAATAAGAACTAAATTTATCTCATCTTTGATGAGTAATTATACTTGTTATTATGTGGCTTTAATAGTTGTTCTATAATTGTTATTTACCTAGTTATATGTTGGTTATAAGCATGGTTATATGACATATCTAAGTATGGCTCTTATCACATTTTAATTAATAAATGTGTGGTTAATGAATGCATGAACTAATTTTTTTTATGACAACTATCATTAGAAGGCATTAGCCCTTCTTGTTAAACCCTAGATAAGTTTTAGATCTCTATGTCAAGATATGCATTCATGGCTTGTAGGTTGCATGTTTACCAAGTGATTGATGGAATGCTTAACTTGGTTGGGAGGGGTCGAGTCAAGTCCTTGTTCAATTTTTTGGATTAGAAGCTTTTTTTCTATGTTATTTATCATTTCTAGAAGTTTCATTGAATTTTGGGTAGAGGCCTCAGTCCTAGCCTTGAAAAACTAGCTTAGAATTTGGGGACACTAACACAAAACTGACTGGAAAATTCCACAATCACTGGTAAGCATGCTTATGGTAGCGATTGGAGGCTTAAAATCACTTGCAGGCCTTGGAAAGGGAGCGATTAAGGCTCTAGGTCAGTGAAAAAGAGAGTTAGTTTAGGGTTTGGAAACCTGGAGGGGTTGGGTAGCTCCTGGAGGTTCTGTAACACCTAAGGGAATTTAGCAAGGTCTTAAGTTGTCGACTCCATTTCCTTAAGTTCATATACGAGGTTGAGTCTTATCATAGTGACCCTCATCTCATGTTTACCCCGGGAAAACCAGTGAAAGTTGGTAAATGTGGGAGGAGGCAGTTACATTGCAAAACAAGTTTGTATTTTGGAAACTTTTAGTAAACATTTTATATCTTATACTTTAGCCTTTGAAGTTTGCTTCAAGTCTATTTCACTTAATATATGTTTCTCCTTTGATTTCCAACCACTTGTAGACATTTGGTGTCCTTGCCGAGGCATGGAGGGCCCCCACAACTAAATCTTGCACAAAACATCTTATGTGTTTTTCATTTTATGCATGTTGATATAACCTATTCATATGTGTGTTTTTTTTTTTAATGTTTATACTCTTTAACCTTTAGTTACTATGTATCCTCACTTATCTTTTTCATAATAGTTGCTTTATGTTATTATGCTTGTAGTTTATGTGTGAGCTCACAGTCATATTCAATAACAATTGTTGTGCATATTTTGTCTCGTATTGATGCTTATATTTCATGATTTAAGGTATCATTCATAATATTTAATTATTATAAGGTAGTTGTTGCCTATGAGGATAAGCTAGTTGACAAGTTGAGAAAAGGAAAGGGATTTCCATCCGCTACCTTTCTCGATGGAGAAGGCCCTAACTCTTTCACAACTTTTCACTTAACATTGTATTAATAAGCACCATAGTTCCTTGCAATCTTAGAATCATTATTCATTTCCTACTTTCCTAGACTAATTCAATTACTTAAGAATACACCAATTGAGACATTGAGTAAAATACTACTTGAGTGATCATTCATTTCCTCTCTTATAAATGGAAAAAGGCCATAGCACATTCTCACCTTTTTAAGTGGTACTAGGTTAAAGTTTACTATATTGAATAAAGGACTACTAGAGTGTCCACTTTCTCTCATTAGCAAGGAAGGCCCTCGTGCATTACCAATTCATTAAACCAAAACCCCTTAATCATTATTTCCAATTTTAGTCATTTACAAGCATTTGAGTGTGAGAACTTGACATTCTTGAACATGATTGCATAGAAGACTATGACCTATGTGATAGGCCTTAGTGCATGCCTAATCCTTAGTGTTCATGATTCAAATGTGTGAGCTTTATTTTCTAGGTAGTGCGTTTAGTTTAGAGGTTTTGTTTCATGCTTTTTTGGCTTAGCTTTAACTTTGGTTATAATTTTGAGTTTTTTTTTTTTTTTAATTAGCTAACTTTAGCACTTAATATTAGAAGGTGAAAACCAATCTAGCCCAACTCTCTACAAATTGCATTGTGCTTCTAAGTTTACAAACATCTAGATTGATCAAAATATTATGTCCTAGTTTTTGTACTTAAATTATCCTAATACCTGGATGCAATGTTCCTTATATTTGTTATCAACTCATTTTTGGAACATTCAAATGGATTTTCCAAGCTTAGCCTCTATAGATAAGGAGGCAAGCTAGATTATTGTGGGAGTTCGAATATTTAAGGAATGTGTTTTGTTTTATCACTATATGTTTGCATGGGGGTATCCTCCCTAGATTACTCTTCAACGACCACAAGGAAGTAACCTGAGGTGTACATCCTGCAAATCTACATGGGTGATTAGGTAGGTAGGAAAAGGTGGTAGCTAAACATCATAAGCAGGCTAAGTCACCATGTTGTTCGAATTGAATAATGGTTAGGAAAGCAATTAGGTTGGATTTGGGGGTTTAGTAGGTGGGAATTATAGTTGTGGGCCTATCAAGGTGGTGGTATTTATGCAATTGGTTGGGATGTTGTTTTTATAAGGTGTGGTTGTTGGTACAATGGTGGAGGTGGTTGTGCAGTATAAGGTCTCTAAGGTTGCATATGGTACTGGTTGTTGGAAATATTGAGAGGGGGGTGAATTAGTATTTCATTTCAATAAATTAATTTTAACTTCACAAAGCACTGATTATCATTAGCATTATATTAAAAACATAATTTAACATCACATCACATGAAAAGATAATAACATCATTCAACAATGCACAACATCAGAGATAGTAGATAAGAAATTTGTAGGTGGAAAAAATTCCATGAGAAAAACCATCGAATGCATCTTAATATAGGTATTCAAAATTTTACATTGATAGGAACCTCCAACTTCCAAGATTTCCTAGCTACAACTTGAAGAAGGCTCCAACCCCCTAAATTATCAAATCCAATTGAAAGGACGCTCCAACACCCTAGTTTACCATCTCTAACTGGAAGGACACTCTAACACCTTGGTTTACTAGCTCCAACTGGAAGGATGTTCCAATGCCCTGGTTTACTAGCTCCAACTAGAAGGATGCTCCAACAACCTGCACAAGCTCCAACCTTTCCTTACACCACCTTGCCACCCTGAAGAGTTCTCAAGATCCAACATAAAGGAGACTCCACTCTCCTACCTTGCACCACCTTGCCACCCTTCTGAATAAGTGGACCACATTTCATAATTTTTAGACTAGATCCATTAGTGTTTAGTAACAACACAAAATGAACTACAACATAGCTTCTTCTCAAGAACCAAATCTTCTTATGCTCAAGTTACATCAATATGTATAATCATGAGATGATTTCTCCTCATATATATCAAACCCTGGGCCACAACATCTTTCATCAATACTCTTATCGACAATGCATATTTAACAACTCTTCTTAGGATGTACACGTCTTGGTCAAACGTTGGCAACATAGATCGACATCAATCATGCCCTAGTAGCATATATCAATAATACATACTATGCTCATCATCCCTAGAACAATAACAATCTGATTACTAAGCTAAAATTACTTTTTCAATACAAAACCTTAGCATCCTTAGCGACAACAACCCATCAAACCCTAATGGTTTCTTCTTCAACCATATCAACCATCAAGGATAAGTGAATGACCAACCTTTCACAAATGTTGCCTTATGAAAACTTCTTGGGTATGCATTACTATTTTATTTACATTTAACAACTTTCAAGACACTTTCTCTCTTCAATCAACCCATCAACGTCCATAGTAGCAACTTCATGTGCACATGCTCAAATGCTCTGAAAATCATTTTCTCGAGTTATATCACCCTTCGAATCTGCAGACCCCCAAGGATATGCATGTGGATTTATTTTTACAATATAGATTTGAGTGTTATTGGTTTACCTTTGTTGCCTTTTTCATTCATAGCTTCAATAATCAATTAGGGTTATGTATTCTTCATTGAAGCTTGTAACTTTGTTGCTCCTTACTTTGATAATATGCAAAAGGAGAAATGCAAATGAGTCTCAGTATTGTAGAAAATAACCTCCTTACCCCTGCTTCTCCACAACCTAAAGATGTGTTAATATTCTGAAAACCCTTGACAATAACTTCAGTCCTTGGTTCCTCAAGTATATAATATACCGATGTGCCAAGGAGATTCCATTGAATTCCACAGGTTAGAGATAGGTCAAATAATACAGTGATAGAGTCTTTAATACAAATTCTGGGAGTACCTTGAAACCAATACAACCTAAGTCAAATTTGAGCCACCAACTAGGACCTCAGAAAGACACTAATTTAAGTCTCAAATAGGTTTATAATGGCTTCAAGAAGACTATTAATTTTCCTTTAGATTAAAGCATTGGACTATCTTCAAAATAATAAAAATTTAAACCAACAATAATGTTCTTAGAAGAGGGACTGATATGCCAACGAGTCTTCCTTCAATCAATGCCACAAGATAAACTTCAAGACATATTCAAGGAGAGTTGAGATTTTGTATTACAATACGGATTAAAATGGAGTTTAATTAATGTGCCATGGGAGCAAAGAATAAGTGTGCCTCGGGGCTGATCAAGTTTGAAAGTGCTAGCCAAAAATCATGGAACAATTGCATCCCAAACTTGTCTTGAGCAACCTTATTTAATTCATCTGATATAAGCCATTCTAAGCATAGGATAATTGATCTCTGATATTTTCACAAACTTATGAATTAGGGCTTGATCACAACTTAAAAACTTACCTCAAAAAGTGTCTCAATGATCCGGAATCATTCATTTACCAGGATTATCCAAGATCTTTTCTTTGGTTGATGTTAGTAGAATTGCATAAAAGAGCATGTAAAAACCATGTATGCAAAAATTTAAAGAAGAGGCAACATAAAGGAGACCATAAGGACAATACACATAAAAGATTAATAACAGAGTTCATCTAATGTGGACTATGTCTTTGGGCCCTACTTCAATAGTGGGGAGGCCGCTTCATTCATCTCATCAAAAGAAAGACAGTACATGTAAAAATCCATCATTATACCTCCATCTTGGGGTGACTTGAAATTCAATTGCTCAAATGACAACAATCACAGTATCAGTAGATTCATCTCATCCTCCTAAAACTTTTGATTGTAAACATGACCTACTTCTGAAAGGTGCATTGTTGTCTCAAGGTTGATGCCCAACAATTAATGAAGAAGGTGGGTTTCTGCCATGACTCCTGAAATCTACTCCTTAGATGCAAAAACTGATTTCACCATTGTTATCCTTGCAAAATTATGGTTAAAATGAGTATAAATTTGACCCCATTCCAACATTGTCAATTTTGGGCTCCCTGGGAATCTTTAATATTTTGCATGGGAATATTCTAGGGAATATTATGTGGAATATTGTTGCCTCAATATTTGTGCTTAGTGTTATACTCCTCTACCAATAGGTGTCATATTTCATGATTGACTAGCTGAGCTCTGTAACATGTTCATTCCTTTCCTTGCTGTAAAGGTTTCCATATTATCAAAAAATCAAAAAAATCAAAATATATAAAAAATGTAAAGAGGGTATGCCCTAAAAGAAAAATCAAAGGGTAAAAAGAACAAAATGGTCAAAAGAAAAAATGAGAAGAAATGAACCCCAAACAAATAAAGGCTAGGAAAGTGTGCAAGTCCAAAATACCACTACTTTTTCATTTTCTGTAAATAAAGCATTATGTGCAGCTTGTTCTTTTATGCCACAATTGATGAATGGCCAAATAGCTTAATCTTGGCCAGTTCATGTTTCAATTTCCTGTTTTAGAGATAGAGAATAAAATCTGACAAAACTATTTAATCTTAGTAGATAAGTAGATAGGTAGAGAAGCAAAGGAGCTCAACAGTTTAATCTAAGCCCTTGGAAGTAATAAGTGAAAACTTAGGTAGGCTTACCATGAAGAGAAAAGAAAAATTGATAAGGGTTTGCTAGTCCAAGTGCACCCCAAAAAAGAAGGAAAAAATGCTAGGCAAAGTAGGCAGGGTAGGTAGATGGTGTTGCAGAAGGATATTTGTGATAGATTTTTCTCTCTAAATATGTCACTCTTTATCTCTATCACAAGTACATGCCAGACATTATACCTGATGCAGTTCAAGCGAGGTAAGGCTACAATAACTAACTCCCCTTCATACTTTTCCCTAAATCATTTACTAATTTCCCCAAAATATTAAGATCTGTTCTTAATATCCCTAAAATCACTCATTCCATTTCAAAATGATTGCCTAAGTAAAATTTGTTTTACTTAGGGAAATTGACCATATTTCTTGTATAAACCCCTTTTTCCCCCTTCTAGCCTAAGTTTTAATGTGAAAACTTCAAACATTGGCTTAGCGCTTTTATTTTTCAAAAACCCATATTAACGATTAACTTTTATTATATAACTCCCTTATAAACATTTTTTACCCTTCCCCGTAATATGTAAATACTTTAACAAACCCTGATATAACATATTCCCGCCCCTGGTTAACTATAACCATAGCACTGTTTTTAAAACGGAATTAATAAACTTATTTGAAGTTTATTAAGAGCCATAGCCTTCACCGCGCGCATCATGGGATTAATTAACCCCAGGTTAATTAATAACTAAACCCCCCGACTAATGAAATTGCGTCCGAAACCATTAAAAAACCTTGGTTTATTGTGCCGGGCCCGCTGCTTAACTCTCCGCCATCTCCACACTGTGTCCGTCGTCCGATCAACTGCTGACCATCCGAAAGTTGATATCCATTTCGCACCACCCTTCATCACCGCACGTTAACCCGCAGGGAACTAGTGTTTTTGCCACCGTACCAAGGACACGCGTCGCCCGTTTAACCTGTTCGCTCCCTCCCCACCTGAAACCACCCAGCCCCAAAAGCGGTGCGAGCCAAACCGCTTACCACCATCCTTCTGCTGACGTCATCCTCTGACATCACCCTTTGCTGACATCATCCGTCCCTTTGCTGATGTCACCTGCCATGTCTCCACCACGTCACCTACCCCATACTACTGCTTATGTCATCCTCCCAGTCGGATCAAATTGTCCCGCCAAAGCTTCGTTTGTCAAATAAAAAGGGAAAAAAGGTCATTTTTGCTACGTTTTTTGCATACAGTGCCCCATGCTCTCCTACAGAATAAATTCGTTTGAGGTCACATTTCCACTACCTAACCATAAAAGCTCCAGCAATGAGCTCACAGACTCTGCTGACCCGCCATTTTACAACTTCTTCCTCTTCAAACATAGTTGAAATCAAACCGAGGGACTTCCTAGCTCACAGAAGAAAGAAACAGAGATATACAAGGATATTTTGTTACCCTAGCCAGTGGACCTTCAGAAACATGAATGGCCAAAGGAAAGGCGGTGTGAAGGCATGTTAGCAGTTCTATTTTGCTAGACAGCGGTGAGCAGGGGTCAGATCAGCATTAAAGAAATATTAGATCAAAATTAAAGACACGTCAGATCAGCATTGAAGAGTATCAGATCAGAAGTCAAAGTGTATCAGAGCAATTAAAGGCAGCAGTTCAAAATTAATGCATCAATTAAGACAGGCAGTTGGCACAGAGCTACTACAGAAGACAGGTGCAAGCCGAACCCTAAGGGCCTGCCAACAGCACTACATCAGTTAGTTGTTTCTATTTTCACTTGTAAATTATTATTAGGTTAATCCTAGATATTATCTCACAGCTGTTATGAGAAATTTGTTGTACATATTTTGTGTATAAAGACCCCCTCCATTAGAGTTTGGGAGGAGTCTGTGGTGTGTGGATTTCTTAGACTCTACTGTAATACTGAATTTTTGGAATAAATAGCTGTTGGAAACATCTGTTGTTTGGCCTACTGGATCAAGAATTGAAGCAGAGGACTTGTCATAGAATTCTTGAATCAAACTCCGGATCAATAAGTCCCCTATATCTTGTTTTTTACAGTTTTCCTGTTTACTATATCATCTGCGTTTCATAATCTGAATGATAAAGAAAAAAGTTAATTTCAGAATTTGCTTGATTGCACTCTATATTCAGTCTTTATTATTCTTTGTGTTTTCTTCAGAATTAGAATAAACAATGAACTCTTAATTGCTCTTGTTTCCTGATTCTTTCATGTTGATTATTTGCTAAGGAATTCTTAACTGCTCCTTATCAGCAATCATTCATTTTCCCTCTTTCAATATGTTGAAGAATTCTTAACTGCCCTTCACCCATTTGAGCCCATTCCATCTGCTTCAAGTCTTTTATTTCGTTCCCTGTTTGACTACCTTGCTCTGTGAAGCCATCCTTTGTTAAAAAACCAAATCCAGAAAGCCTGCTCCTTTGACTCCATCATGCCCAATGGACTGAACTATTCTGTCTTACCTCTCTGTTCTATTGAATCTCACCACCCAAACTCAAACAAAACCCTTGAACTTCATAACTAGCCTAATACCTTTAAAAACAAAGCTAAATCAAAAAGAGAGAGCCCTCTCTGGATACAGATTGGCTAGATTATGTATCTAAAAGATTGGTCTGTGGTTACCTCGACAGTATTCCCTTTCTTACAACTTTGGGGAAAAACCTGAGTGATAACATCATTGGCGACTCCACTGGGGACTTGAATAATTGTTTGTTACTGTTGTTTATTTCACAAGCTACAGATGGAGCCTGAAGTTAGCCAGGTAGCCTTTGAAATGATGTTGCTTTGCAATTGCAGAAGTAAATAAATGGTGCTTCAGTCTATCTCCGGTCTAGTTTATGGATTGGACAGTTGGTTTCAAATACTTGATCAGTTCCTTTTTTCAAAAACTCTTTAGGAAAGTTCAAAATTCCCACATCTAAAAACTTCCTAGAAGAGACTGTTAAAGTTGTATTATCAAATCTATTTCAAAGAAAAAACCAAAAACACAGCTAGAAACTGGCTTCAAAAAAGACTCTTTACACCAAATCAAATCCTGATCCTAATCCCCCACCTGTGTTTGAATATCCTAATATGATTCCCAGGATTCTTAGACGTCAAAGAGAGCCAAGGAAATTCTGTTACTTCACACCTTGATAGACATTTGCAGAATTGCATTCAATCTGAGCTTACCTCTGAGAGAACACCAAACCTTTCTGTGATTATTTCAGCTTCTCCAAGTTCACCATCAGCACTTCAAACTTCCCTTTCCACTCCTCCATCTACAACACACATTTCCATTGTTATACCTACTCCTCTAGTTGTCACACCTATTTCTGCAACCATGGCAAACCGATATACTCCCCTAAACTTACCTACCAATCCAGGGGCTATGCCTCAAGACTATCAAAGTAAAATACCTTCTTTTGAAGGTACTGGCACTTACACAGCTCAACAACATACCAATAAAATGACCAACTATTTTGAAAGTTATGAGATTGATGATGATGATGTTAGAATGAAAGTATTTGTTTAAAGTTTAACTGGAGATGTTAGAACCTAGTTTAGAGCCCTCCCATAGTATCAATGACCCACAAGCTATTTATCATACCTTCTTGAACAGATGGGAAAAGAAGAAAGATCCTCTTCACATTTTATCAGAGTATGAAAACCTAAAAAGAGGCACACAGGAAACTGTTCAAGATTACTGTACCAGATTCAATAATGTCTATAATGCTATTCCTCAAAATCTCAGACCTCCTCCAGATTTGGCCTTGATCAAATTCCCTAATGCATTTGATTCTGATATGGCATATCAACTTAGGGAAAGAGCTCCTCGAAACTTAGAAGAGATGCAGAGTATAACTGTCAGCGTTGAAGCCAACCTGATATCTAAACGTTCTAGAGCCAGAGCTGAAAGGAGGACACCTTATAAAGAAGAACCTTCGGCCTTTGAACATAAACTAGATGCTATTATTAAAGGAATGGATAGACTTGGAGATAGAGTAGAAACAATCAAGAGAAAATCCCCTTGGGATGGTCAACTAAGCAACATTGGGAGAAATCCAAATTTCAGGAAGAACCAAAATCATAACACTGGAAAGACAGGGCCTGACCAAAATATTAGGCCCCCATTTCAAGAAAATTATGTTGAAGCCTCAACCTCTGATGAACCAACAGAAGACACTCAAATTACTTTGATGGGACTCAACAATGAACAACAAGTTTTATTGACCCAAGAGGATCAAGAAGCTCACATTGTGAAACAATTCCAAACTCAGTCAGGTGAATCATTTGACTTTAGGGAGGGATATGATACAACCATTTATGAAGTCCACAAACAATACAATCTGAGGAGCAGAATGATAGATGTCCCTGAAATCAGCAAACAGAAAGATACCAAGCAACCTAACAAAGGTAAGATCAGTACCCCCACTGTACATATTCTTTCTAAAACATACCCTAACCCAAATAATCCAATTGTTGAAGATATATCAGATAATCGGCCACCTAACAGACAACATTCCACTGCAATTCCTTCTAAAGAAAAAATAGGAGAGCCTCTAGAACTTGATTTGGAAAAAACTTCGGCCCATAATCCCACCCGTGAAGAGGAGATAAACGCAGAAAATTCAGTTGTTCGAAATACAAGAACTCAGATCGAAAAACCTTTTAATCTTGAGACAGAAGTAGGCAAACTAAAGATAGTTGTTCCATTATCAGAATTAGCTAAACATGATGTCTATAGAAGTCAAATTAGTAGATCACTCAAAAATTCTGTGAATGAAGACTCAGTAAACATTTTTGATGACCAGCCAGAATTGATATTTGGCCCTGAAGTAAATGGAAAAACAACAGAGGGAAAAGTTCTTCCTTTCTATGTGGGTTTAAACATACATGATAAAATACTCCATAATGCCATGTTTGATTCTGGTGCTTCCCATAACTTAATGCCTAAATCTGTAATGGAGAGACTTGACCTGGACATCACCAGGCCATATAAAGACCTCTTCCCTTTTTATTCAAGTCAGGTCAAATGTTTGGGTTTAATCAAAGATTTATGTGTGTCACTAGTCCAATATCCTGCCAAAACCATCTTAATGGACATAGTAGTAGCTGATATTCCTCCAAAGTATGGTATGTTATTGTCTAGATCTTGGGGTGCAAAGCTTCAAGGATCTCTACAATTAGACATGTCTTACGCTACTATTTTAGTATTTGGTCAACCCAAGAGACTATACAGAGAAACCTTAATGAAGTATGTAGTAAGTAGCCAAGAGAAACCTCAAAATTTTCCTATCTACTCAGTACATTCAGATATGGATTCTTTTATCCTTTACAATGCTGAAATTGATCCCCCACATGGAATAAAAGTTCTGACAGATAAAACAGAAAAAATTGCAAATGAAAGGTCTAGGGTCCGAATCCAAGAAATTGCTGAAAATCATAAAACATCAGAAAAGCCAGAAGAAACTGAAAAACCAGAGCTCCCTGTTAAACAGATCCCTGAAACTTTAGATACAAATCATGAACATGAAATCCTGTGGTACTTGGAGTTTGATGGTTCTGTGAACAAATTAGGAGCAGGAGCAGGAGTCTGGGTGCACAATCTTGAAAAAAATCATGCTAAAGGCCATGCCTACAGATTGAACTTTAGATGCACTAATAATATGGCTGAATATGAAACTCTGTTGCTAGGTCTTAAACCAGTTAAGAAATTGAGAGAAACTAGAGTGTCAGTCATAGGAGATTCTGATTTAATCATTCAACAGATAAAAGGGAAGTTCTTGACAAATGATCCCAGATTAAGAGAGTACAGAGGAACAACTATAGAGATCCTCAACACATTTCTAGAAACTCAGCTTGACAAAATCCCAAGAAAACATAACTTGCAAGCTCATAGCCTAGCAATGATTGCTAGCACTTGCAAATTACCATTTGAACCAAATCATCAATTCACAGCTGAAATTAGACACAGGCTAGCCATACCTGATAATGTAAAGAACTAGCAGGTGTTTGACAATGACAATCAGATCAACAATTTTTTAACCATAGAGAAGGAATTTTCTAGCACTAACAAAGATGGAGATACAGTTAGTGAGATTGATCAAACAAATTGGATAGAAACAAACATTTCAGCAGAAAAAGTAACTCAAATGCTTCATCCAACGAAATTTACCAAAGAGGAAATACAAGATCTTAAAGAAACAGATGTTGATGAGATTATTGAAGGAGAATATGAAATTATCAATTTGAAAGACAATCATTTGCCCAAAGGATTAACTCCTTTGGAAGATCTCTTTGATTTCAACGACATTCCAAAGAAACCCCAGATGGAACTGTTAGCTCTGCTATCAATTTTCAGCGTTTAAAGGTCCATTCGAGTCTAATGGTGGGTTTTTGGCCGAAATGAAAGCTTGCAATAGGCTTTTCTGCCTTCTCCTCCTTCATTCTCTTCGTATTCTCCCAGCCCCACCATTTTTATTATTTCTTGAAGCCTTTCTGTTCTCGGTTTAAACACTCTGCTTCACCTCCTTTTCGCCTATAAAACCCTGTTTAAGCTCTGCATAACCCGTTTTCTTTAGCTCCCAGGCGCTTATCACATGAACTCGCGCCAAGATAGCCCTCTGTCATGTTTTAAATCTCCGTCGTTGATCGCATCCGATCTAACGTTGTCCACATTCTCCACTGACACATTAACTACCATGCATCTTCCCCTCCATCTAACCGTCCATCATAGATCGAACGACTGACGCATCCCCCGATCGCGCATACTGCGCATTTGTTAACCCGTAGGGGTGGTGGTTTCGGGCTGCCACGTGGCGTATTTGTATTGGATCGCGCCCCATATTACGGAAACCGCCGTCGGTCGATAAGCGGTGTGGGGAATACCGCCCGCCCACGAAACCGCCCATCCTATACGTCCTCCTGCACATTAACTTGTGCGCGCCTTTTGATAGCAATCACCGTCAGATCTGGCGCGTCCAGATCCGTCGCCAGATCCGACGGCCCTTATTGCTTCTACGCATATGTCTCCTGATAACTCCTTCTAACGTGATCCCCACCATCCATCTGTGGATCCGACGACCCACATTCGCCATCTGCTAACTCCTGATACTCTTCATCTAGTGATCTCCACCATTAATCTGTGCGTTCCGATGGTTGAGATCAATTCTTCTGTTCGGCCTTCTTCTGCCATGAAACCTCAACTCCCGACTGTTCTCTACTGTTTGAGGAAGGACGAAGCCATCAGCTACCCTGCTCTCTGCACATTTAAGGCTCCAACAACTGCAATTAAAGACAGAATGGTCGAAGGACAAACAGGACAGCCTCGAGCAGATCAAGTTAGTAATTAGTGATGGAGCCTTGTACACATTACGCCACCTGCTCAGTAGAAGACTACAGAACGCCAAAGAATGTCTAAATCATCCATTAAAGCAGTCAAATTGCAGCAACGACCCATATCTGAATGTAAATGCGGTTGGTGGTCTATTAAGACACGTCCACGCTTAATAGCAGAGATATTTTGTAAACCAACCTCAATATATACCAAAAATAGAATGTAATAGGTTGATGAGTGTTATTTTTCTATAAGGTTCAACTTCTGGAGATTGTAACTGTTGTGATACCTGCAGCGTCTGGTCTTCATTTTCAGCTAATGCAAGCTTCTTTTGCTGTTAATTGCTCACTGTCCACTTCTTCTTCTTGTTCCAGGCTGTGCCTGCTTTGCATTTATTCATGTGCTGTTAATGTTTAGCATTAGAGGGGCTGTCATCCCACCTCTGTGTTAGGATTTAGCATGTATCATTGAATTTGTTTGCAAGTTTCTGTTATTTTAATGCCAGAGAGCTATCATCCTGTCTGTGTATTAGAAAACAGATTTACAGACCTTTTAACTAGTTGCAGCCGGCCATCACAGGGTCCTGTGCATCTGCTGGTGTGGTCAGTCTTCTCCATCATCACTTATTCCTTAAACTGTGAGTAATTGGTGGTCTAAAGCCTTGTAGTCTAGGGGTGTTCACCCATGTCTAGGGTCAAGCACAGTAGAAGTGGTTATCTGGCTTGAATATGCAACATTTCTTTCATTCATCCACCATTTATCCAACTTTTTGTTGAGTTTGTAATGTTCCCGAGCATCTCTGATATACAACCTAGGAGAGTTTCTTGGGGTGATAACATTAATTGGCGCCGTTGTCGAGGAGAGGAGAATTGGAGCTCAACTTCACTGGGAAAATTAAACAGCTTCAAGCTTTGATGATAGACAAGGTTTGAACACAGTTTTTGGTTGTAATCATCTATCTAGCGACTCCATTGGAGGAAGACCATCCTTTGGCGACTCCACATTGAAGTTCTGGCTCAGTTTGCGAGACACACTCGAAGAAATCCTTAGAAATCTCCAGCTGAATCATTGCCTGACCCTAAGAGGATTTTCAAATTGAAGAAAGCTTCACAGAAAGGGGCATCAGGATCAGGTAAGCCTAAGAAATCTCATTCTTCTATGAAAGATAAAGTTATTGCTGAAGATTTACAATTTGAAGATTTAGAGCACTGCACTATTAATAAAGAAAAACCTTCAGAGATTAGTTCAGCCCCTTGTGTAGTTAGTTCCCCTTTGAATCTCAGTCCAAAGAAAGTCTCCCATTCAATCCAAAACATCCCTTTATCTCTGCCATCCATCACATTACTCCTACCATTCAAGCTGCTAGTACTCTCCCAAATATTCCAATCATGGCAGGACAACAAGCACCTACGAGGATAGAAAGAATTGTAGCTGTCAGATATGGACCTTTAGTCTTGTCTATGCCTTTAAATCCTATGCCTGTGGGAGAATATCAAAAGTATATGCCTAAATTCACTGGAACAGAGGGAGTGATAGCAGAAGAACACTTAGAAGCTTTTTACAGTTATGCTGATAATTTAGATATAAGTCAAAATGATGTGTGGATGAGAGTTTTTGTCCAAAGCCTTGATGGAGAAGCTAGAAAATGGTTCAGAAATTTACCCCCTAGGTCTATTACAGATATTGAGGCCCTAGATGATGTATTTTTAAAGCACCGGGGAAACGATAAAGACCTGCTCTTTTATCATGATGAATTTTGGAACTTGCAGAGAGAAGATGGTGAGCTGCTATCTAAATTTAACATCAAATTCAATCATATGTACAACGGAATTCCAGCTGAAATAAGACCCACCCCTGCTTCTGCCATGCTTACTTATGCTAATGCCTTCGATTCCCAGTTTTGCCTACTGTTAAGAGAAAGAAAATGCACTTCTTTAGCTGATATGCAAGCTGCAGCCTTTGAAGTAGAAGCAAATATTATTGCTGCAGAAGGACTCGAAGGTGATGCTGAAAGAAGAAGACAGGGAGATGAATCCTCTTCATCCTATGATTCTGAAATAGATGAATTAGCTAGGATGACTGAGTTTTTGACCTCTGAAGTTTCCAAGCTAAAGGTTGAGCAGCATTTTGAGGAAGCAGGAGCTCCTTATGACTTTTCTTTTTCAATTCCAAATCCATATAGAGGAGCAAATGAGCATTTGCAGATTCTGCAAAGAAATAAGATTTCAAATGAAGACAAAGGGGTGAGGCCCCTTTTTCAAAATATAGTCATAGAAGAAGTGCAGCATGAGGAGGAGGTCCATGTTTTGGAAGGTGCTCCTTTCCTAACAAGGGCTGCTTATGAGAAAGAAATATCCAAAGGCACTGCTCAACAATTTGTTGTAGCTGCAGAACAACAAGTTGACCAACAGTGGCAGCCAGTAGCTGATCCCTTCCTCCAAGAATGTGAGCCTAAGGCCAGTACATCTTCTAATGGCTATGTAGATCTGCAAGTTGAGCAACCTGCTATTATCCCCAACACAGTGATCAAAAAGGGAGAGGAAAGCTCTCCATCATCTTCTGTTTCTCTGTCTGCTTAGAAAACAATCCCTCTAAGTTGCCCCTTGAACACTGAGGCAGGAAATAGCTCAATGCTCAAGGCTGAGACTGATCACCTCAGTCTTGATAGTCTGAAACCTGCTCAGATAGTCTCCACACAGATTGAAAGGGCAGCTTATCAGTTGACAGAGAAAGAGGATGTGCAGTTTTGGAACTCCTGCTTGGATGTGGACTATTTCAAGAAAAATGAAGGAGCAAATAATGTCCCTGTGTCCCCTGCACAAGAATACAGTGGTGCATCTTTTATATTAGTTGTGCAAACTACAAAAGACACAAACATGTACACAACAGCCATGGTTATCTAGCAGGTGTACAAAGGCTCTCATAAAGAACATCCAAGCAGGAGAGCTCACAGAGGGGAGATGAAATTTGATCCATATTTACCTATCAAGCTCAAATGTCCTAAATTGTTTGAGGTAGAGGATCAAATAAATCCTGTCTTGCTGATCTATGATGAACCGGATGACAGGCAACAATTTTGATGGCCCAACAAATGGGCAATTTTTGAAATTTAAGTTTTCAGATCTTAATGATTGTAAGCAGTTTCTTTTACAGGTTTTAGTACAGGCTTAATTTGACTCCATGGATGCTAAGCAAATGTTTTTAAAGCTGGTTTTGTATGAAGGCATTGGTCTATAGTTCTTGAGACCTCAGAGGGAGGATCTCATCCCCAGAAGGATCCAATGTTAGCTCTGCTATCAATTTTCAGCGTTTAAAGGTCAATTCGGGTCTAATGGTGGGTTTTTCGCTGAAATGAAAGCTTGTAGTAGGCTTTTCTGCCTTCTCCTCCTTCATTCTCTTCATATTCTCCTAGCCCCACCATTTTTATTGTTTCCTGAAGCCTTTCTGTTCTCAATTTAAACACTCTGCTTCACCTCCTTTCTGCCTATAAAACCCTGTTTAAGCTTTGCATAACCCGTTTGGTTTAGCTCCCGGGCGCTTATCACATGAACCAGCGCCAAGATAGCCCTCTGTCATGTTTTAAATCTCCACCATTGATCGCATCCGATTTAACTGTGTCCATGTTCTCCGTTGGCACATTAACTACTGTGCATCTTCCCCTCCATCTGACCGTCCATCGCAGATCGGACGGCTAACGCATCCCCCGATCACGCATCCTGCGCATCCGTTAACTCGCGGGGGTGGTGGTTTCGGGGTGCCATGTGGCGTATTTGTATTGGATCGCGCCCCATATTACGGAAACCGTCGTCGGTCGATAAGCGGTGCGGGGAATACCGCCCGCCCGCAAAACTGCCATCGGCTGATAAGCGGTGCGGGGAATACCGCTTGCCTGCGAAACCGCCCGTCCTGTACGTCCTCTCGCACATTAACCTATGTGCGCCTTTCGATAGCGATCACCGTCGGATCTGGCGCGTCTAGATCCAATGGCCCTTGTTGCTCCCACGCATATGTCTCCTGGTAGCTCCTTCTGACGTGATCTCCACCGTTCATCTGTGGATCCGACGACACACATTCACCATCTACTAATTCTTGATACTCTTCATCTAGTGATCTCCACCGTTAATCTGTGCGTTCCAATGGTTGAGATCGATTCTTCTGTTCGGCCTTCTTCCGCCAAGAAACCTCAACTCCCGACTGTTCTCTGTTGTCTGAGGAAGGACGAAGCCATCAACTACCCTGCTCTCTGCACAATTAAGGCTCCAACAACTGCAATTAAAGATAGGATGGTCGAAGGACAAATAGGACAGCCTTGAGCAGATCAAGGTATTAATTAGTCATGGAGCCTTGTACACATTACGCCACCCACTCAGTAGAAGACTACAGAACGCCAGAGAATGTCTAAATCATCCATTAAAGTAGTCAAATTCCAGCAACGACCCATATCTGAATGTAAATGCGGTTGGTGGTCCATTAAGACACCTCCACACTTAATAATAGAGATATTTTGTAAACCGACCTTAATATATACCAAGAAATAGAATGTAATAGGTTGATGAATGTTATTTTGTTATAAAGTTCAACTTCTGGAGATTATAACTATTGTGATACCTGCAGCATCTAGTCTTCATTTTCAGCTAATGCAAGCTTCTTTTGTTGTTAATTGCTCATTGTCCACTTCTTCTTCTTGTTCCAGGTTGTGCCTGCTTTTCATTTATTCATGTGCTGTTAATGTTTAGCATTAGAGGGGCTGTCATCCCACCTCTGTGTTAGGATTTAGCATGTATCATTGAATTTGTTTACAGGTTTCTGCTATTTTAATGCCAGAGAGCTGTCATCCTATCTATGTATTAGAAAACAGATTTACAGACCTTTTAACTGGTTGCAGTCGGCCATCACAGGGTCCTGTGCATCTACTGGTGTGGTCAGTCTTTTCCATCATCATTTATTCCTTAAACTGTGAGTAATTGGTGGTCTAAAGCCTTGTAGTCTGGGGGTGTTCACCCATGTCTGGGGTCAAGCACAGTAGAAGTGGTTATCTGGCTTGAATATGTAGCATTTCTTTCATTCATCCACCATTTCTCCAACTTTTTGTTGAGTTTGTAATGTTCCCGAGCATCTCTGATATACAACCTAGGAGGGTTTCTTGGGGTGATAACAGGAACCTCCAAAAGCAGACATTGAAGACTACAACATAGGAACTGAACATAACCCAAAAATGGTAAAATTGTCCAAAACTTTGCCCCTTGATCAAAAACTGAAGTATGTTGAACTGATCAAAGAATTCTAGGATATTTTTGCCTAGAGCTATGAAGACCTGAAATCTTATGACACTTCTATAATTCAACATACAATACCCCTCAAGGAAAATAAAAAACCATTCAAACAAAAGCTCAGAAGAATCAACCCTGTACTGCTTCCTTTAATTGAAAAAGAAATAAAATGAATGCATATTGCGGGGATAATTGCCCCAATCAGATTTTCAAAATGGGTATCTGATTTAGTGCCTACCAGGAAGAAAACAGGAGAAATCAGATTATGTGTTGACTTAAGAAATGTAAACAAAGTTTCTTTGAAAGACAACTACCCTTTACCTAAGATGGATCACATTTTACAAAGGGTAGTAGGTGCTTCTAGGATTTCACTTCTGGATGGGTTTTCAGGTTTTAATCATATTCTGGTTCATCCTGATGACCAAGAAAAGACTACATTTACAACACCATGGGGTACATTCAAATATGTTAAAATTCCATTCGGACTTAAGAACGCAGGGGCAACCTTTCAATGACCAATGGACATAGCTTTTGGAAAAGAGATTCACAATTTTCTGGTTGTATATCTAGATGACCTCACTGTGTTTTCCAAATCAGATCAGCAACATTTAGATCATTTGAGTCAAGTGTTCCTAAAATGCAGAGAGTATGGTATTTCATCAAATCCTAAAAAGTCTTTGTTTGGTCTAGAAGAAGGCAAACTGTTAGGACATATCATCTCCAAAGATGGCATCATAATTAATCCTGCTAAAATAGAAGCTATTCTGCAAATACCCCACCCCAGAAATGTCAAAGAGCTTCAAGCTTTCTTAGGGAAGATTAACTTTTTGAGAAGATTCATATCTAATTTGGCTGAATTAACTAGACTGCTGAACAACATGTTAAAAAAGGACTCAAAGGTTAAATGGACAGTAGAAGCCAAACAAGCGTTTGAAGAAATTAAAATAGCTTTGACCAAAACACCAGTCCTCACAAGTCCAAAGTTCGACAGAGACTTCATAATTTTCTCATTTGCATCAGAACACACTATAGCAGTTGTTTTACTGCAAAAAGATGATCAAGGATGTGAAAAACCCATAGCCATTTTCAGTAAATCAGTTAGAGATGCACCTTTTAATTACAAAATAATGGAAAAACAAGCCTTTGCACTTGTGAAAGCTATTCAAGACTTCAGATTTTATATATTGTACTCCCATGTAATAGCTTATGTGCCAAATGCTGTTGTCAAAGACATCCTGACTCATGACAGAATTGAAGGCAAACGAGGTAAATGGATAGCTAAAATATTGGAGTATGACATTGAAATAAAACCTACAAAGCTGATAAAAGGACATGGATTGGCTAAACTCATGACTGAAACAAACTTTCAAGCCCTGGATATTAATGAACTGGATAATGAATAGGAGATGGCGACTCCACAAATCAGCTAGGCCTTTTTAGAATCACCTTGGTATGATGATATAATTCATGTATTATTAAAGCTGTAGGTTCCTCCAGGGTTATCCAGAACAAAGAAAAGATTTTTAAAGATGAAAGCTTCAAAATTCTGTATTTTAGATGGTGCTCTTTTTTGGAAAAATCATGAATGTGTTTTATTGAATTGTTTAATAAAATAAGAAGCTAACAAAATTCTCAAAGAATTTCATGCAGGGGACTGCGGTGGACACTAGTACTAGAAATCAACTACAAACAATATCCTAAGGGCTGGATTTTACTGGCCATCCTTGTTCGCTGATGTAAAAAAGTTTGTCACTGCTTGCCACAAATGCCAAATTTTTGAAGGCAAAAAGAAACTGTTACCCTTACCCTTGAGACCAATTTCCACTGAAAAGCCCTTTCAACAATGGGGTTTGGACTTCATTGGAGAAATACATCCTCCCTCTTCTGGCCAGCATAAATGGATCCTTACTGCCACACACTATTTCACCAAATGGATAGAAGCCATTCCTTCTAGACAAGCCAATGATACAGTGATCATAGGATTCTTAGAGACCAACATACTGTCTAGATTTGGCTATCCTGAAAATATCATAACCGATAATGCTGCTGCCTTCAAGTCCAAGAAAATGATAAATTTTTGCAACAAGTACCATATAACTTTGGGCCATTCCACAACCTATTACCCTCAAGGTAATAGGCTAGATGAGTCCTCCAATAAAAGCCTAATCAATATTATTAAGAAATTGTTGGAAGAGAACAAGAAAAACTGGCACAAGAAGCTTACAAATGCACTATGGGCAGACAGACTTACTAGAAAGAGATCTATTGGAACTAGCCCTTATTAATTTGTTTATGGCTTGGAGGCGGTATTTCCTTCATCTTTAGGAGTTCTTGTGATGAAATTACTGAAAGAAGCTCAGGTGGAACCCGATGACATTCAGAGGAGAATAAATCAGACCATCCATTTGCAGCAGACCAGAGAAGAAGTGCACCGAAGATCCCAAGTGTTACAACAAAAACTCAAGAAAATATTTGATAAAAGGACCAAAGAAGAAGACTTCTACATTGGAGATAGAGTTCTAAGGTGGGATTTCAGGAAAGAAGAGAAAGGAAAACATGGGAAGTTTGACTTTGTGGAAAGGGCCATTTGTCATCCAGGCATTGCAAGGGAACAATATTTACTTTCTGAAGGGCCTGGATGGAACAGAAATAGAAGAAGGACCAGTGAATGGTCAAATGCTGAAACATTACTTTGATCCAGTTTTTTGATGAATTTTGACTCTAACATGTACATACTATATCCTTGATAAATGTCACAGTTTGGATTGGATAGTAACTTGCTGCAGTTGAAGCCCGAAGAGAAGGCCCTAAGCTTCACAAGTGTGTTGTAATATATGCAATAAAACAACCAGCAAAAGGAGATTTCAGAACACAGTCCAAGTTATGCAGAAGGCCATCTAACTTGTTGTTCTTGACTTTCCACTAGGGAAAGCCATCCCCAAGTGGAGCCACTGTTATACTCCTATACCAATAGGTGTCATATTTCATGATTGAATGGCTGAGCTCTGTAATATGTTCATTCCTTTCCTTGCTGTAAAGGTTTCCATATTATCAAAAAATCAAAAAAATCAAAATATATAAAAAATGTAAAGAGGGTATGCACTAAAAGAAAAATCAAAGGGTAAAAAGAATAAAATGGTCAAAAGAAAAAATGAGAAGAAATGAACCCAAAACAAAGAAAGACTAGGAAAGTGTGCAAGTCCAAAATGCCACTACTTTTTCATTTTCTGTAAATAAAGCATTGTGTGCAGCTTGTTCTTTTATGCCACAATTGATGAATGGCCAAACAACTTAATCTTGGCCAGTTCATGTTTCAATTTCCTGTTTTAGAGATAAAGAATAAAATCTGACCAAACTCTTTAATCTTGGAAGATAAGTAGATAGGTAGAGAAGCAAAGGAGCTCAGAAGTTTAATCTGAGCCCTTGGAAGTAATAAGTGCAGACTTAGGTAGGATTACCATGAAGAGAAAAGAAAAATTGATAAGGGTTTTCTAGTCCAAGTGCACCCCAAAAAAGAAGGAAAAAATGCTAGGCAAAGTAGGCAAGGTAGGTAGATGGTGTTGCAAAAGGATATTTGTGATAGATTTTTGTCTCTAAATATGTCACTCTTTATCTCTATCACAAGTACATGGTAGACATTATACCTGATGCAGTTCAAGTGAGGCAAGGCTACAATAACTAACTCCCCTTCATACTTTTCCCTAAATCATTTACTAATTTCCCCAAAATATTAAGATCTGTTCTTAATATCCCTAAATCACTCATTCCATTTCAAAATGATTGCCTACGTAAAATCTGTTTTACTTAGGGAAATTGGCCATATTTCTTGTATAAACCCCTTTTTCCCCCTTCTAGCCTAAGTTTTAATGTGAAAACTTCAAACATTGGCTTAGTGCTTTTATGTTTCAAAAAACCATATTAACGATTAACTTTTATTATATAACTCCCTTATAAACATTTTTTACCCTTCCCCGTAATACGTAAATACTTTAACAAACCCCGATATAACATATTCCCACCCCTGGTTAACTATAACCATAGCACTGTTTTTAAAATGGAATTAATAAACTTATTTGAAGTTTATTAAGAGCCATAGCCTTTACCGCGTGCATCATGGGATTAATTAACCCCAGGTTAATTAATAACCAAACCCCCTGTTACACTAAAATATCGTCACCATGATTATTTGCAGTCAGTATGGGTCTATCATCACTTGTACTGTCCTCCTAAGCAAGTCTAAAACCTCAGCTCTTCAAATCAAGCTTTGGAAGTGGGAGAAAGACATTAAAAATCAATGTAACTCTGGTTCCGCACTTTCTCTCATGGTCACCTGCGGTCCCTCACCTTCTGTGTACAAAAGCTGTGTACCTACCCGCTCTGTCCCTAACGGTGTAGGTGCGGACCCCTGTGAAAGTCAAAAGGTGCAAATTTTATCTTAAAAAACTCACTTTGGATTAATTCTAGAGTTTTCTAGAAGGAATTTTGACGTGGATTGTTCGCTCTGAGGTGGTTCATGGATCCCAAAAGAGAAGGAGCTAATCCCTTGACTAAAGGAGCTATCCCTTTGAAGGAGGGCTTTATCCCTTTGAAGGAGGACCTAGTAACTTCCCTCCATTGCACTATAAATACAGGCATTGGGGTGAGGAGTAGAGAGGTTAGAAGCTGAACATTTTGAGGGTAAACGCTGGTGAAATTAAGACTCTTTGGTTGAGCTTGAGAGGAGAGATCACATACCTCTTGGTTCCATTGGAGAGTGAGTGAAACTTGTCAAAGTAGAGGAGACATCTTGTTGGACCCTGGGAGGAGCTTGTACAACGTCAAGGCAAAGGTTGTAAAGTTCTTCTTCTTTTGAATTAATACAATCAAACTCATTTTTCTCAACAAGTATCTTATGTTATTTGTTTCATGGACTCCTTGACTTTCATGTTAAATATGTTTTATGCAATTGGTTTTTCAGGTGCTATTTAATTTGTTTGCCTTGTTTGTGTTTGCAGATTCGCGAAAAGGAGCTCATTTGGATCAAAAGAGCGAGGGCATCCACAAGCTTGCGTTGGACCAAAGGTAGGCCCTAAAAACACTTGTTTGCTATTGTTTATTGAAGCATATTTAGAGAAAGATAGTGTCTGGTTGGTTTGCTTGTCGTTAGGTCTTCTTTAGATTCTAGGAAGGTCTATCTTGTCCGCAAGATCGACTCATTCCGTGCGACAAAATGGCGACTCTGCTGGGGATTTGATTATTTTCCTTGTCTATACTTTGACCTGAGAAACTGTATTTTTTGTTTCTGTTTTTGACTTGATGATTATGGGATTGGGTGAATTTAGTTAATTTTGAGTTAGTTTTCATTTTTCATAGTTTTGGGAGAGGTACGCACCCTCTGAGTTAAGCACAGTGCATACCTGTACGCACTTTTGCTTTGTGCACAGAGCGTGGACGCACCTGTGTAAACAGGTTGCCTGCGTACCCTGTCAAAAATTTGAAAAATTTTAAATTTTTCTCTTTTTTATCAGTTTAGAATTTGTTTATAGGTTTCAGCCATTGCCCATACCTGCTTGTTCCCTGTCAAAAACTTTCCTTGGTTTAATTTCATTAGAATTAGGGTTTTAGGTGGAATTCCTAGGAATTTTGCTTGTTGGGTTTGTTTTTCGTTTTTGGTTGTGTAGTGGCTCTGAGCCTAGAAGCCGTAGGGACCTCAGATTACCTTGGTGTCTACCAGTCTTCTTATGAGTCTGACCATTTATGAAATCTCCCCTTGTTGAGGAATCCGCTTTGAGTTTTCTCATTTCAAAATTTTGAAAAGCTTGTAGTTGAAAGTTTGGAATTTTCATTTAAAAAAAAAAGAAAACGAAAGATTGGTTGTTTTTTGACTAATTGTGATTCGGCATAAATTAGTACTTAGCTCACATTTAGCTAAGTAAAACATCCTCAAAAAGACTTTTAGTAGGCTTTGACTTCAAGTAGCTTTTTATATAGTTTGTAGCTCTCAAAGTTAGTCATTTTCATTAGTTTTGAGTGTTTTATTTACAAAATATAAAAAAAAATCTCTTTCGGAAAAGTTTGTTTTTTGTAGTGATTGAGTGCTTTGAAAAGAAAAGGGAAAATTGTGTGAAATAGCTAGTTGTCTCGTTTTGAGTGCTTTGGAAAGGAAAAACTCTTCTTTTAATTTATTTAATTGAGAAAGATTTGTGTTTACAAAGTATTTGCATTCTCAAACTCTTTCTTAGTTTAGAAGTTCATCGAAGAGAAAAGATTGTTTAAATCATCTTAGGTGCATCTTTTTAGTGATTTCGAGTTGAGTCTTTACACCACGAGTTTCATCTCCGCCACCTCTTGACTTAAACAACAACCACTAAAATTAACGCTTAAAGTAAAATTCACCTAGTAACATTTTATTTCTAGGGCTCTGATACACCAACTTAGCTTAGGCTAGTGTTTTGGAGTAGGAGAGTAATTAACTCTCCAAGACAGTAAAAACAAACAAGTAGCTATATCTTGTGGTAGGAAGAAATCCAATTGTTGCATTTATGCTCTGGGAAAGCTCCTCTTAAAGGAGAAGCACGAGATTGTGTCTGAACCAGTGTGGGAATCAATCCTTCCTCATTGGGAACGACGCCAGATATTCACGTATTAAAAACGGTAAACCTCGAATTAACCATTGTCGAGGAGCCTGGGGTCACTTGTTGGTAAACCTTGGATTATGTTAAGGAGCCTTCAAGGGGATTGAGCTTGCTACTCTGCCCTTGCGTGCGTATCGGATCGTAGACTGTTCCCCCAGGTGTATTTGTCTCAGTTGGTAACCTTAGTGGCCATATTCTTTAGGATTCTTCCTAAGGTGACAGTGGTGGGAAGATCCCACTGTACCTAGAGCAGACGTCGGCTAGACTCACTTGGATTTTCTGGGGGGTTCACTTCACTCGAGACGGTTAAGTGGAGGAACTTGGTCCAGTCTATTCATTAAGTAGGTTGCGGGGGTAACTGTTCCAACCGCCATTTCTGTACTGAATTATGCGACGTTGGATTTCATCACCAACTAGTGTTTTCGGTCCGGAAAGTTACTGTTTGTGTGTGTTTGATCTCTAGATTCTTTAGGCGTGTGATTCAAATTTGTTTGGTTCTTTAGAGGCTTTAGGTGTTTTTTTCATTGAGATTTTACTTTGTTTGCGTGTGAAGTAGCTAAAAGTTTTTAACTGTGGCTGAATTACCAAGACAGTCCCGTAGACTTCGGGGCCAGTCTCCTGAGTTTATAACCGTGGCTGATTTATTGAGGAAGTCCCGTAGACTTCAGGGCCAACCTCCTGAAGAAGTCTTGAGCCATCTTGAAGGCTTGAAAGTCCTCGTAACTCCTAGTGGCAGTAAAGTTGGGTCACCCGAAGAAGGAGAGTCTTCGTTGGTTGTACATCCTGATTACCAAACTCTAGTAACAGGTTATAATCCTGAGTCTATTTCAGTTTCCGAACTTGCTGGTAGATTTTCATCTACTAGTGATATAGGTGAAGAACCTGAAATATCTGAACCTGTTACTCCAACATCGGGGTTTGTCTCTCCAACTTATAGTGGTCCTAATTCACCTAGGGTAGAAAGATTAATCACCGAAAATCTTCCTTCTGGTTTGATAGCTATTGAAGAACTTGCTCCGGAAGAAGAAGTAGGCATCCCTATCCCTGATAATCAACCTGTTATTGATCTAAGGGAGCGTGAATCAATTTTTTACAGTCCACCTAGAAGTACTACTTGGTATCTTTCTTTGACTAATTATTTGGAAAACCCAGCGTTAAGTTTTTCACCACCTCGTGCTTCTTATCACCCTAGAGGTTTTTATACTCCCGTAAATATGTCAGGTCAGTCGTCCATGTTTACTCAATCGCCTGAATCTTTTTTGTATGGTGGTCCTTCTGTTCCCTCTGGGTATCAGTCACTTTCTGGTATTTTTTCGGGAGCATCTCCTCAACCTATTGAACAAGGGTTATTCACTGGAAGCAATGGTGCAAAGCCGTTGAGCGTAGAAGACATTCTTATGATGTCAGGTTCTATTCCCAATTCTCAACCTCAAGGTGGCCTGTTACTGCCTGGGGGGCAGCCTCAATTAACGCCTGGGGGGCAACCTCAAGGTACACAATTTGCATCTGGGGGGAAACCTCAAGGACAGTACGTACCTACGGTACAATACGTTCCTCAAGGTCAACCCCAGACTCAATATGTACCCCAAGGTCAACCCCAATATCAATTTATACCTCAAGATCAACCCCAGTATCAGTACGTGCCTCAGGGGTATCTACCCCAAGGTCAGTACTCAAACCAAGGTTTCCAACCACCCCAAGGTCAATCTTATGTTCAAGGAACGGGAAATGTACCTTTCAATTATCAATCCTACCCTCAACCGGTTATGGTCCTCAATATTCTCAACCTGTTATGGGTGAGTACCCCGGAATGAACATAGTGTGGGATCCATCGCAAACTCAACAGGTGTTGCAGCCAAGTGTACAGTTGTCATCTCAAACTGGACAACCCTTAGTTTCTGGTTCACTCCAGCAACCAGTCCAGTCTAACATTCAAACTTCTGTACCTTCGGTAGTTTCTCAGTCTGGGCCTACTGCACCTGGTACTCCATCTCAACGACTGCTGCAACTGCTGCAACATCTGTTCAATCTACCCCACCTACTTCTGGAGTATCGACAGCTCCGGTTTCTACTGTTCCTGTATCTACTCCTCAGACATCTTTACCACCGTATGGATCCACGATTCAAACTACGGTTCAGATGCCTGTAGGACAACCTGGTTTAAGTACGGTTGTCACAAGTCAACCTCAATTCACCTATCAACCGTACCAGGGACAATACCAATTCGGTTCTGCTGTCCAGCAGCCAGTTTATCAGTATCAACCATATCCTGGGTACACTTATCAACAACCTCAACAACCCTGGTACGGTCCGGTTAATCCTGGTTTTTCGGGAGGATACAATATCTCGAACGCGATTCCTATTCCTAGTTATCCCGGATATCATCCTCCTGGGACTGGTCTCATGACCCAGAGTTTTAGGGATCCTAATCGGTAGTTACCGTTTATCGCAACTTTGGACTTACCTGATTTGTCGCGCCTAACGAACGATCCGATTAATTATCTTCCGTTTTGGCCGCCAATGCTGAATAAGTTGCCCAGTGACATTCCCAAGTTCGAAGGTAAATCTGGAGAGGACCCGTAAACCATGTGATGACTTACCACCTCTGGTGTGCGTCTAACTCCATCACAGATGATTCGATCCGTCTTAGACTTTTCCAGCGCACTCTAATTGGTCTCGCGGCAAAGTGGTACATTGAGTTACCGCGAGGCACTTTTTATAATTTTAGTTAGTTAGCTACCTCATTTTTAACTCATTTTCAGTTGCCAGTCATATGACAATGGCACGAAATTGTTAACTTCGCTAAAACAATCGACATCCACGTACATTTCAGATCATATTCATGAGTGGAGACGTCGACGACGTTTAGTGAAGGTATTTATTCCGGATCAAATCTTGGCTGAGTGGTTTGTAAAATCTTTGTTGCCAAGGATCACTGAAGATGTTGCTAAAGCCGGAGTTGTTACTAAGGAGCAAGTGATTGCTCAAGCACAATACCTTGACTTGGTCTATACTCAGTCAGGTACGTTACATGAAAAGATCCCTGATCTTCCCAAGTCAAATCAAATCACTGCAGCTCCTTCGGGATCTCATGCCGCTGACGGTATGATTGGTACGGTTAACACTAAAAGTAAGAAGAAGTCTTCCAAGAATTCTTCTCCTATCATAACCTTGCCTGATTCCCCGACAGGAGATTCTTCTGCAGAGGTTTCCGCCGATATTCACGTTGTAGAGTCATCTACAGCTAAATCAAAATCCGGTGGGGAGAAGAAAGGAAAGAATAAGAATAAAACGGACAAAAGTTCAAAAGAGAAATCTGAAAAGGCGGAATCCAATGATGAAAAGTGCAAACCTCGTTATCCATGTCTCATTTGTGACGAAGAACATTTTACAAGAGACTGCCCTCATCGAGCAGAGGTTGCAAAGATCATCAAAGGTTCCCAAACTCCTGCTGTTTTGAAGGATCCATTTCCAAGTCAAGATAGCAAGATGATAGGTTCTTCCTCGAGTGCCAATGAAGAACCCATATTGATGATGTCCCATGTAAGGATTGTGACTCGATCGCAAGATTATGGTAGTAAAATTCTTGTTGATGGTAAAGAAGCAGAATCTTCTCATTCTAATCCATCAACCTCAGCTCCCGGTTCCGATCCACTACAGATCGAGAAACCTAATCTAGACTTAGTAATCAAATCGCCCGCCAAGGGTATACTTCGAAAGTCAGCTTTCAATCCAAATGCGAGAGCGGCTCAGAATTATAACATTGTTGAGGATTTAGCTGTTTCACCCTCAGCAATGTCGGCTTTGGAAGTGCTGCAATCATGCCCAGCACAACGTAAATTACTTTTGTCGGCTATAGGAGCTGTTGATGTTCAGGACCCGAACCTAATAATCTTTGATCTAGAAAATAGTACACCGTGTTTGCCTCATCAAATGGCTTTCCAGATCCCAGTGATAGTAAAAAACAAACCTATTCACTGGACTGTAATTGATGAAGGAGCTTCAACGTGTATTATGTCGATACAGTGTTGGAGATCACTTGGTTCTCCTTCACTAAATCAATCCCCAACAATTCTTAAGGCCTTTGATGGCCATGGGTTTCATCCTTTTGGCATTCTACAGGATTTGCCTATAGGGGTTGAAGGAAAAACCGTTAGTCTAGATGTGGAGGTGGTTGATGCCCCTCTAGACTACAACCTTCTCTTGGGTCGAAGTTGTTCTTACGCTATGACAACGCTCGTTTCATCGGTCTTTAGAGTAATAAAGTTTCCACATAATGGAAAGATCGTAACAATAGACCAGCTGGCTTACTTTTCATCCAACCCAGCCTCTTCGGAGAGTATTCAGCATGTCGGTAAATCGACTATCCCATATAAGGACGTTGGAGTAGGATTAGTTAAAGATGCTGGTTTATTGGGATTACATCAGCAACCATTCATATGATTACATCAGACACCATTTCTTATGATGATCCTTGGATCGTTCCTTCTGAATATGAAATAGACTCATTTGGTAATTCCATGCCTTTGAGTCCATATGAAATTGCCTATGAAGCCGTGCAGTCTTTTGCCGACCCGTGTTCAACCGAAAATGACTTAATGAATGTGGTCTGTGAGGAATCACTTTTCACATCAACCTCGGATTTAACTACGTTTTCTGAACTTGTTCACTCTGACGAGCAAATTCGTGAAATCCTATGTGTAGATGATTTACAATGGGAAGATCTCCATCACAGATCTTCGTTTTTACCTGAGGATGATCATTTTGAAAATGATTTCTCATCAATCTTTACGACTGAATATGTCAAGGAACCTCAGAATCTGTTATGAAACCAGCTCACAAAAAGATAGAAGAGAGAGATCCACGCCTTAGAATTCAGCCTCTTCGAGGGGGCAACCTCCTTTACATTACATAAATGAACAATTCTTGGATGATACAAATGAAAATACCTCCTTTCTATATATAGGAGTCTAAGTGGTCCCAATACAATCAAAGCCTACATAACAATAATATTGTAGGGCACAATAGTAACAATAGTGGGCTTCTATGTGGCACAATAGTAACAATATGGGCACTACATGGGTACATCAATATAATAAGTGGGTTGTACTAATAACAATAAGGGGTTACACTAGTAGTATAGGGGCCTAACATGCCCCTCTCCTTCAAAAAGCGTTGTCCTCAACGCTTGAGTAGTTCTTGATGCTTCTGTATAAGATTCTTGTCCTCCCATGTGGAATCTTCAGCGGGTAAGTTCTTCCACTTGATGAGATACTCTGAAATTGATCGATTTCGTAGCTGTTGGGTTCTTGTTTCTATGACTGCTCCAAGTTCCAATATGATTTTTCCTTCTTCTTCAATTTCTGGCAATATTGTTTGAATTGGGATCTTTTGCAACTTTTGAATAAATGGCCATACTTCTTCGTACTTCTTCCCTTCATCCCTTGCTTCGTTTATCCAATTTGGTTGCATAATAGAAATAGCACAAAACAATGCTTCCACATCCTCATCCTTGAAGAGTCTTCCCATTCGGTAAGGTCGCCATTTTTTAAGTGCACCTAGTATTGCCAACATTTCTTGTTGTTTCATTTGATTTTGCACCGAAGTGGCGCTATCCTTTAAAAGTTGGAGAACTTGTTGTTGATGCTCATTGTGATCTTTCACTGCTTGAACCTTTTTCTTCTTGATATGTCCTTCTATCTTTAGATTTTGAGTGGTAATTTCTTCCAATCCTTTACAAGATATGGTCGGATTCATTTCTTGACGCTTGATGTGATCTTTCACTTCTTGAACATTTTTCTTCTTGACATGTCCTTTTGTCTTGCTAGTTTGAGGAGTGGTAATTCCAACTAGTGAAGTACTAGATATGGTTGGATTCATTTCTTCATTCTTGATGTGATCTTTCACTTCTCGCACCTTTTCCTTCTTGATATTTCCTTCTATCTTGAGAGTTTGAGGAGTGGTCATTCTTGCCAATAGTTTACAAGATATGTTCTGATTCATTTCTTCTTTCTCTGGGGTGGTGTCCTGGCGTATATCCTCTTCTTTTGATGTTTCTTGATCCTTTTCTTCCTCCTCTTCATATTCTATGTAAAATAATTTCTTCTCAGTACACCTATGACCTTTAGTGCATTTGCTATCACAATTTTAACAAAGCCCTTTTTCTCTTTTTTCTTCCAATTGTTGTGGTGTAACCCTTGTAGGTTGTGGAAGGCTGGGAGAAACAACACTTCCATCTTTATAGTTGTGAGGGGTATGCTTCCTGGTTTCCATAATTTTTCTTTCCATTATGTCACAAAGCCCTTTTACACTTTCCAATTGTTGTGGTGTTGCTCTAAAGAAGGTGTTGCTCTTTGTATCCTCATAATGTGCTATCATTTCCTCCGTGAAAATTGACCACGTAACAAGTTTTTTACGAGAACAAAGCCCTTCATACCATAAAAATTGATCTGGTTCTAAATATGAAGATGCAATACATACCTTTTGTAACAGTTGTACACCATGTAGATCAAAATATTGCTCCATTTGAAGTATCCAATTTACCGGATCCTTGCCATCAAACTTCCTCATCTTGCTTTTTCTTGATTTTAGGAGCTCGACCTTGAAACGACTGTAACTTTGTACTTTTCAATCACCTAGTTCTGAATTTGTGACCTGCAGTAGCTCTTTGTGTCCTCTTTCCAATGCCACAAGTCTGACCCAAATTGGATTCTCCAAAGAAGAGTTATGCGAAATCTCCCACAGTGACTTGATTATAGACTAGTTTAGTAGAGCGAACTTCTACGACGTTCCACAAGTCACTGTTTCGACCTTTGGATCTAAAAAACACCCACAAGAAACTACAATCCGTCCTCTTTCTGTACCTTCTTACAAAACTTCAATCTGATGCTCAGAAAGAAAGTTATGATGATTTTCCCCAGGTCACCTGTTTTGAGTGTAATTCAGGAGTCTGCAAAAAGACCAACTTCCTCAGATCATATCTCTGAAAATATCACGTAAAAAGCTCTGAAATTCGGACCCAAGGTTCAGCGCCAATTCTTCTCAAATGGGTTTTTTTTGCGACTTCTGAAACGTCACAGAAAAGAAGTTATAGTGAAAATGCCACGATGACCTGTTTGGAGCAGCGAAACCCTAGAATCTAAAGCTCTGATACCAAATGTTATGAAACCAGCTCACAAAAAGATAGAAGAGAGAGATCCACACCTTAGAATTCAGCCTCTTCGAGGGGGCAACCTCCTTTACATTACATAAATGAACAATTCTTGGATGATACAAATGAAAATACCTCCTTTCTATATATAGGAGTCTAAGTGGTCCCAATACAATCAAAGCCTACATAACAATAATATTGTAGGGCACAATAGTAACAATAGTGGGCTTCTATGTGGCACAATAGTAACAATATGGGCACTACATGGGTACATCAATATAATAAGTGGGTTGTACTAATAACAATAAGGGGTTACACTAGTAGTATAGGGGCCTAACAGAATCCAATGAAACATCCCGATTCAGAGTTAAATTTGGGAAACATCTCTCGAACTATCTCCATTGACATTTCGGTTAAGCTCGGAATTGTTGAGAACATTCATATAGGTGCCTCGTGTACATATGACGAAATTCAATTATATAAGGCCCTATTTCAAGAATTCCGCGACGTGTTTGCCTGGTCCTATGAGGAAATGCCAGGAATTGATCCCGCAATTGTTGTTCATGAGATCAAGACTTACTCGGACGCTAAACCCGTCTGGCAACTTTTGCGTCAGATTCACCCACGAAAAGCTGTTGCAATTAAAGCAGAAGTTGAGAAACTGTTGAAAGCAGGTTTCATTTATCCGATCCCGTTAACGGATTGGGTATCGAATATTGTTCCGGTTAACAAAAAACAGGGGACAATAAGAATATGCATCGACTATAGGGATATTAATCGAGCCTGTCCAAAGGACAACTACCCAACTCCCTATATCGATCAAATCATTGATGATTGTGTCGGTAGCGAAATATTTTCCTTTATGGACAGTTTTTCCCGATACAATCAAATCAATATTCTACCTGCCGATCAACCAAAAATGGCTTTCATTTGTCCATGGGGGACATTGCTTATTGCAAATTACCTTTTGGGCTTAAGAATGCCGGAGAAACTTTTCAGAGGGCGATGTCTTATGTGTTTCATGACATCAAGCACATTGTGCAACCCTACCTGGATGACTTGCCAGCTCATTCATTACATCGAGCTGATCACCTCGTCCATTTACGAGCAATCTTTATGAGGTGTAGGCATTATCGTATTCAGTTGAACCCACACAAATGTGTCTTCTGTATAGAAATGGGTCGATTGCTGGGATTTGTAGTTTCGAAAGCCAGCATTCGCGTTGATCCCTCGAAGGTCGAAGCTATTATCAATTTGCCTCCTCCTTCGAGTCTTCGCCAACTCCAAAGTTTGCAGGGGAAAGCAAACTTTTTACGACGATTCATTCCTAACTACGCCGAGGTTACAAAGGGTTTTACATGGTTGTTGAAACAAAATACTCAATTTTCTTGGGATGAGATAGCTCAGAAACCTTTTGATGCACTCAAACACGCGTTGACCCATGCACCGTTGTTGCATCCTCCCAAGGATTACTTCTTGTATCTCGCCGCCTCCCATTCCACCATTGGAATGGTCTTAGTTCAGGAAGATGAATTCAGAACGGAACATGTGATATATTACCTTAGTCTAACGTTAAATCCAACTGAGCTAAAATACTCACATGTGGAGAAATTGGCATTGGCAGCCGTTCAAGCTGTCCAACGTTTTCGTCACTACATTTTACTATGTAAAACTACGGTAATTTCGGATTGCAACCCTATGATCTACATTTTGACCAAACAATTGCTAGGGGGCAAGTACTCTAAATGGATTGTTATCCTGCAGGAGTTCGACTTGGAGTTTGAGAAATCTAAGTCTAAGAAATCTTTAGTTTTTGCAGAATTAATGTGTGACTTCCCGCGTGCTGACACGGAAACTGTGGCAGAGGAGCCCATTGCGGACGAATCTTTGTTTCTAATCAGCATTTTAGATCCACAGTATGGGGATATCATCATCTATCTCCAGACCCAATCCTTTCGGCCAGAAATTTCAAGGTCGGAACGTCGGAAAATTCGATTCCAGTCCCAACAATTCAAAATTATTGGAGATACTCTTTATCGCCGTGGGGCGGACTCTATTTTTTCGACGTTGCTTGACTCACGAAGAGGCTGAAAGGGTTCTACATGACTGTCACTCTGGAGCATGTGGCGGTCATATGTCTGGGTATGCCACAACCCAAAAGATATTGCGCGCTGGCTATTTCTGGCCATCTTTGTTTAAAGATTGTATTACGGCGGTCCGAAAATGCCACAACTGCCAGATTTTTGATCGTAAGATGCGCGCTCCACCTGCTCCTCTCCACCCTATAATTGCCGTTGGTCCTTTTGCCAAATGGGGTATCGATTTTATTACATGTAACCCTCACTCGGCGGGGGGGCATGCGTATATCATCCTTGCGATAGATTATTTTACTAAGTGGGCCGAGGCGATGCCTACATTCGAGGCAGACGGCAAGACAGCTGCAATTTTCATGTTCAATCATATAATTGCTAGGTTTGGTGTCCCACAAGCGATAATCACTGATCATGGGCGTCATTTTCAAAACGTTATGATGACCGAACTTACAGGCCAGCTTGGTTTACGTCACGATAGTTCAACTCCTTATTATCCACAAGCAAATGGTCTGGTTGAATCCATCAACAAAGTTTTAGTTATCATGATCCGACGAATCATTGGGATTCATCGGTCAAATTGGCACAACATGCTATTTTCAGCGCTTTGGGCGTACCGAACTTCAGTAAAAACATCAACATGGTTCACTCCTTTCCAACTAGTCTATGGTTTGGAAGCTGTGTTACCCATTGAGTGCGAAATCCCGTCACTGCAAATGGCCATCGAGTTACTTCCAGCTACTTCCGAAGAGGAAAAGCATTTGTTATACTTAGCTCAATTAGATGAGAATCGACGTGATGCTGCATTGGCGATTGAGACTCACGCAAAACGTATGAAAGCTCAGTATGATCGGAATGTGACCCCTCGAAATTTTTCGGAAGGAGACCTAGTGTTATTGTATGATCAAACTAATGATAAATTAGGCGCTGGGAAATTCGTTCCTATGTGGCATGGTTCACTCCTTTCCAACTAGTCTATGGTTTGGAAGCTGTGTTACCCATTGAGTGCGAAATCCCGTCACTGCAAATGGCCATCGAGTTACTTCCAGCTACTTCTGAAGAGGAAAAGCGTTTGTTATACTTAGCTCAATTAGATGAGAATCGACGTGATGCTGCATTGGCGATCGAGACTCACGCAAAACGTATGAAAGCTCAGTATGATCGGAATGTGACCCCTCGAAATTTTTCGGAAGGAGACCTAGTGTTATTGTATGATCAAGCTAATGATAAATTAGGCGCTGGGAAATTCGTTCCTATGTGGCATGGTGCCTATATTGTTAAGCGAAAGCTAGCAAAAGGGGCCTATGAATTGGTAGACTTTGATGGGGACTCTTTGGGTAAACCCAGAAATGGCCTTTACTTGAAGAGGTACTATGCTTAAAAGAATGGGGTATGGAGATTTTTAGTTAGGATAGTTTTTCTTTCTAGCTGGTGTGTTTTAGTTTAAAAACAAAAGTGTGCTTAGCTTAGAGAGTGTTTTTCCATCATTTTTCCTGCTTATCTTGGTTTTACTCTTGATATTGCAGATGTCGATGCCTCTCCAAACATACATTGGATTTGCTAATGGTGCTTGTCGTAATACATGGAACATCTCTTCCGCAGCTTGGGTTATCTATTCGCCCTCTGACGAGTTAGTTTCTATGCATGGGGTAAGCCTCGGTCAAACAACAAACAACATTGCAGAGTACAGTGCAGTGATTGAGTTATTGTTTGAATCTATTTCATTTGGGATTCGGAGTTTGATAGTGAGGTTAGATTCTGAACTCGTTGTGTTACAGCTTAATAGAGTGTATGCCATTAGAAATCCAGTGTTATTAAGATTATTTTTGAGAGTGCGTCTCTTGGAACGTGAGTTTGATTATATTGAATATCAGCATATTCCAAGGTCTTTAAATACATTAGCAGATGCAATTGCTTCTCGAATGTTAAATAGACATTTGCAATAATCATACATGCAAATTTAAAACCATTCCATAATATGATTTACAAGATAAGCCGGTAATAGTGATATATATATAGGAGTGTGTCAAAAAATACATCGTCTTCGATCATAGGTTGAAAAACACCTTATGATCAGCAAAAATGATAATTACAAAAAACAAAAATGTCACATGTGCCCACAAAAGGCGATCATCCTATCACTGGTGATGATCTCTATAAGAAACCACTGCCCGGGCCACCTTGCAAAGGAACCTCTTAAAAGGTCCCGGGACTCCAATCACATAGCACTGAAGTCGACGAGGAATGTCGTCTATAGTGGTCTCAGGAATATCCCCTGTCAAGCGCTCAAGATGACTCTCCAACTCGGCCAAAACCTCTGCTGATTCGTCCTGTGGGGCTGGCGCGGGTGCAACTGGTTGCCTCCTCTCAAAAGGCCGGAGAGCGGCTGGTCGCTATGGACCCACATCTGCATTTGAAATTTTTACTATCTGTTTTGAGACGATGGAAAAATAAAAAAAATTTAAATAGGAAAAGTTGAAAAGGATTTTACCTGACTCGTCCCACTGCTCTCCTGGTAGAAGAGCCATGTCTGGGTCACCACGGAAATCCATCCTAGCATAAGGGAAGTCCTGAATGGAAAAAACTTGACTTTCCAACCATTGGAAATACTCAGGTTTGAACCGAGCAACTTCTGTCCTCTCGTCCGGGTGACGGGCCATGACTGCGACCCATCGCATCAGTTTGGGCTCTCGAGGAAGCCCAGCTCCAACAGTAAGGTGCTGTGGGATCAACATAGGAACCCTCTCCAGGCCAAAACTCACGACCAAATCCCCATAACCAAAGGTCTTTAGTCTTCCGCTCTTGGCCCTGGTCAGTTGGCCTTTCACATTGGCCAGCACAGCATTGCACCAGTTGAAGATGGTGCCTCGAAAGCAATCAACTGCCATACGCATCTGGGATCCGGTGACAATATGTAATGCGGTAGCTCCGCAAATTCTGGTGACAGTAAATGCAATAACCATGAGCTCAAGACGGGATATGGTCTTTATGTCTATCCCTTTGTCTTTAGCCTGGGTGTTGCAGTACTCTAGCTGGAGGCTATCGACAGACTGGCCACCTGGCCTAGTCCCGTATAGAGTCAAGTCTTTGCCTCTCTTAGGCAAACCAGTCAAGAAATAAATGTCCTCCGGCTCGATTTCGAGCCGGTGCCCGCTAATGAAAAAACACTGGTCCTGTATGCTCCATCTGTCAACCAGCCACTGTAAGAAATCTACCTGAGCCCTCATGCCAGGAATGGTCCAAAATTTGTACAGTCCGCATGCCCTCAAAGCATCAAGTGAAGGCTGATGATTCCATGCGGCAGTATCCACGTCCTCATGCTCTCGTTCACGCCAATCTAGCATGATATACTCTCTGCATCAAGTATAAAGATTAATTAAATTGCTAGAAAACATTTTGATTGGTCCATTTTTGAGAAATTTTGGGTTTAAAACCCTTGCGGCGAGGTACGCACCCTCCACGTTAGACACAGTGCGTGGGTCCGCACTTTGTCTACACGGAAGGTGTGGACCCCGAGCTTTTTCCCAATGGAGAAAAAGTCGGGGTCAGCGGGTCCGCATTGGTAAACCTGCGGACCCCCGCGCGCGGGTTTTGCGCCTAAAAACCCTCCCAAAAAATGAAATGAGGGACTAAATAAAAAAACTAAACAGTTGAAAATGAAGAGTAGGATGATGTGGATTACCTGGAGAAGACGGCGCTCGATTCCGACAGTTGGATTTTCCATAATCTTCACGGGAAGTTTTCTAAGCAAAAGCACTATTTTCTCACCCAAACTCGAACGGTAAAAATGAATTGACAAAGGCCCTTTTTATAAGTTTTTTGAGTAAATAAATCGCAAATTTGTTTATGTTTCACTTTGAAAAGGTATTTTGCAACGCTTTTATCCATTTCAAACAGGTATGAGTAATGTTTGTGTTTTTGTGCAGAATAAAGGATTATTAAGGCGAAATCTATCATTTTCAACGAAAAAACAAGTAGAGTCATCTTTAAGCCCTTTTCTGACTCCTAAAACATGAAAAGATTGCCGAGCGTTTCTTTTACACTCGTTAAAACAGAATTAAAAGACGGTCCACTTACAGCTCTTTTCCGACCGTAAAAACATGAAAAGATTGCCGGATTTTTGTCGTTTCAAATTCGATATTGGTTATAAAACGACGTGTCATTGATCGCTTTTTTACTTTTTTCGGATTAGTAACACTAATAACGAAAAGTACTCCTTGGTCGTAAAAGATCAAGCGGTTCTCTCAAGTATTATTTTATACTTTTTCGGGCTTGGGAGACACAAATTTACGAAAAAGGTCAACCCTGGAGTCTTCTTAAGTTTTTCAGACTCTCTAAAATTGAAAAACGCCGAGTTTCTCCTATACTGGACTCGTTAAAATTTCACAGTAAAGGATCTGTTCAATTACAAACAGGAACGAACCACTCCTTCTTAGGGTTCGAATTTAAACTAAGTTGGACTCATCCGAAGGATGAGCTTATAATCAAGCAAATGTTATCCTCCTCAATCTTGTCAAAAATAAAGAGGTAATTGCCAGAAATGGTGGGGGAAAAGAGAGGAAAATGAGCCTGTTTGTCATACTTTGTAACCACTCTTGAACACGACACTTTTATTCACCTGGGTTGGGAAATCCTTTGCCTAACAGTTGATCAAACCACATTGAAAGTCTTCAGCCGGTTTCTGGGTATTAACTTTGGGTCAATTGTCACCAAGCCATCTGTCGTGTCGTTATGTGTTCAAGAGGTCACTGCCAATAAGCCATTCATATGTAGAAATATCTGTCATCCATCTTGATCATCCCTGAGTCAGTCCTTGCAACTAAATTTATTCAACTTGATCTATGATTTCGTGTTGTGGGCTTGCCTACGTCGGATCGCTTTCTATCGACATCAGCTCATTATCTAGAAAGATGATCTAGAAATCTTCAGTACCTTGAGATCTGCATGCCTCAATGGCAGGTTTCTCACCTTCGACGACAGTTTACATGATTGACTTTCGATCGAAGGATTCCGTGAAATGTTTGACATTAACACATTTACTCACATCTCATGGATTGTACTGGGTACTTTGAGAGCCATTGACATCACTGGTGGTTTCTCTCACACTTGTTAACAGTTTACATCATTGACTGGTAATCAAGTGGTTTCTACCATGTTCGACATCAACACATTTATTCACATGGATAGAATTGTACTTTTTCAGGAAGTAGAAATGAAGACCCTGGATCTAGTTTCTACCATCCAGGCTGCGAGGAATTTTGTATTCATTGTATTGTGGACTATTTATAAACAGATGGCTGCGTCCATATTGTGTTCACATGAGTCCATAGTTGTGATGTTTTACAAGATCATTCCTATACCAGAGAAATAGATAGTTTTCTAGTTAGTTTTGATCTGAGTATGGGGATGCCTACCTCAGCAATGATATGATCTCATATATATATCTTGCATTGAATGTTTTTACAGGTTCCGACCAGGCTCTCCACAAGATGATCCTCGAAATGATGAAGTACTTCACTCTTCCTATATGATAAATGAAATCCTCATCTACTACAGACTTCGCACTTTAGGGGGCAATCTGTTACACTAAAATATCGTCACCATGATTATTTGCAGTCAGTATGGGTCTATCATCACTAGTACTGTCCTCCTAAGCAAGTCTAAAACCTCAGCTCTTGAAATCAAGCTTTGGAAGTGGGAGAAAGACATTAAAAATCAATGTAACTCTGGTTCTGCACTTTCTCTCATGGTCACCTGCAGTCCCACACCTTCTGTGTACAAAAGCTGCGTACCTACCCGCTCTGTCCCTAACGGTGTAGGTGCGGACCCCTGTGAAAGTCAAAAGGCGCAAGTTTTATCTTAAAAAACTCACTTTGGATTAATTCTAGAGTTTTCTAGAAGGAATTTTGACGTGGATTGTTCGCTCTGAGGTGGTTCATGCATCCCAAAAGAGAAGGAGCTAATCCCTTGACTAAAGGAGCTATCCCTTTGAAGGAGGGCTTTATCCCTTTGAAGGAGGACCTAGTAACTTCCCTCCATTGCACTATAAATACAGGCATTGAGGTGAGGACTAGAGAGGTTAGAAGCTGAACATTTTGAGGGTAAATGCTGGTGAAATTAAGACTCTTTGGTTGAGCTTGAGAGGAGAGATCACATACCTCTTGGTTCCATTGGAGAGTGAGTGAAACTTGTCAAAGTAGAGGAGACATCTTGTTGGACCCTGGGAAGAGCTTGTACAGCGTCAAGGCAAAGGTTGTAAAGTTCTTCTTCTTTTGAATTAATACAATCAAACTCATTTTTCTCAACAAGTATCTTATGTTATTTGTTTCATGGACTCCTTGACTTTCATGTTAAATATGTTTTATGCAATTGGTTTTTCAGGTGCTATTTAATTTGTTTGCCTTGTTTATGTTTGCAGATTCGCGAAAAGGAGCTCATTTGGATCAAAAGAGCGAGGGCATCCACAAGCTTGAATTGGACCAAAGGTAGGCCCTAAAAACACTTGTTTGTTATTGTTTATTGAAGCATATTTAGAGAAAGATAGTGTCCGGTTGGTTTGCTTGTCGTTAGGTCTTCTTTAGATTCTAGGAAGGTATATCTTGTCCGCAAGATCGACTCATTCCGTGCGACACCCCCCGACCAATGAAATTGCATCCGAAACCATTAAAAACCTTGGTTTATTGCGCCAGGCCCGCTGCTTAACTCTCCGCCATCTCCACACTCCGTCCGCCGTTCGATCAACCCCTAACCATCCAACGGTTGATATCCATTTCGCACCACCCTTCATCACAGCACGTTAACCCGCGGGGAACTGGTGGTTTTGCCACCGTACCAAGGACACGCATCGCCCGTTTAACCTGTTCACTCCCTCCCCACCAGAAACTGCCCAGCCCCAAAAGCGGTGCAGGCCAAACCGCTTACCACCATCCTTCTGCTAACATCATCCTCTAACCTCACCCTTTGCTGATGTCATCCATCCCTCTGCTGATGTCACCTACCACGTCACCTACCCCGTACTACTTCTTACGTCATCCTCCCGGTCAGATCAAATTTTCCCGCGAAAGCTTTGTTTGTCAAATAAAAAGGGAAAAAGGTAATTTTTGCTACGTTTTTTTTGCATACAGCGCCCTGCGCTCTCCTGCAGAATAAAGTCATTTGAGGTCGCATTTCCACTACCTGACCAAAAAAGCTCCAACAACGAGCTCACAGACTCTGCCAACTCGCCAATTTACAGCTTCTTCCTCTTCAAACACAGTTGAAATCAAACCGAGGGACTTCCTAGCTCATAGAAGAAAGAAACAGAGATATACAGGGATATTTTGTTACCCTAGCCAGTGGACCTTCAGAAACATGAATGGCTAAAGGAAAGGCGGTGTGAAGGCACGTTAGCAGTTCTATTTCACCAGACAGCGGTGAGCAGGGGTCAGATCAACATTAAAGAAATATTAGATCAAAATTAAAGACACATCAGATCGGCATTGAAGAGTATCAGATCAGAAGTCAAAGTGTATCAGAGCAATTAAAGGCAACAGTTCAAAATTAATGCATCAATTAAGATAGGCAGTTGGCGCAGAGCTACTACAGAAACAGCTGCAAGCCGAACCCTAAATGCCTGCCTCCAGCACTACATCAGTTAGCTGTTTCTATTTTCACTTGTAAATTATTATTAGGTTAATCCTAGATATTATCTCACAGTTGTTATGAGAAATTTGTTGTACATATTTTGTGTATAAAGACCCCCTCCATTAGAGTTTGGGAGGAGTCTGTGGTGTGTGGATTTCTTAGACTCTGCTGTAATACTAAACTTTTGGAATAAAGAGATGTTGGAAACATCTGTTGTCTAGCCTACTAGATGAAGAATTGAAGCATAGGACTTCTCACAGAATTCTTGAATCAAACTCTGGATCAATAAGTCCCCTATATCTTATGTTTTACAGTTTTCCTGTTTACTATATCATTTGTGTTTCATAATATGAATGATAAATAAAAAGGTTAATTTCAGAATTTGCTTGATTGAACTCTGTATTCAGTCTTTATTATTCTCTGTATTTTCTTCAGAATTAGAATAAACAGTGAACTCTTAATTGCTCCTGTTTCCCGATTCTTTCCTGTTGATTATTTGCTAAAGATTCTTAACTACTCCTTATCAACAATCATTCATTTTCCCTCTTTCAATATGTTGAAGGATTCTTAACTGCCCTTCACCCATTTGAGCCCATTCCATCTGCTTCAAGTCTTTTATTTTGTTCCCTGTTTGACTACCTTGCTCTGTGAAGCCATCCTCTATTAAAAAACCAAATCCAGAAAGCCTGGTTCTTTGACTCCATCATGCCCAATGGACTGAACTATTCTATCTTACCTCTATGTTATATTGAATCTCACCACCCAAACTCAAACAAAACCCTTGAACTTCATAACTAGCCTAATACCTTTAAAAACAAAGCTAAATAAAAAAGAGAGAGCCCTCTCTGGATACAGATTGGCTAGATTTTGTATCTAAAAGATTGGTCTGTGGTTACCTCGGCAGTATTCCCTTTCTTACAACTTTGGGGAAAAACCTGAGTGATAACACTTAGACACAGTTCTACATGCCTGGTTTCGTTGTGAATTGTTCCAATGTGTCGATGTTTCGCACCTCTCAATGATCCAACTCCCCTTCGCTTGAACCGTCGCATGTTAAATAATGAGTTTAAATGATAATGACACTGTCAATAAAACAAATCCTATTGCACTAGCATGATGGTTGTCACAATGTATCTGGGTTGTCAGCGGGGATCCCATGTTCAATACCTGTCACGCACAATTTTATAAAATCAAACATTTTGAAAACAAACGCTGCTTGTTCCATTTGTTCGTTGGTTAGCATAACCATTTCACATAACATCGTATATGGTTATAACCCCAAGGCTTATGTAATTGTTGAAACATATTTCAATATATGATTATAACTTGTGCTTTAATATGGATTTTACCATATATATATTGTTACAAATTAAATTCCCGTTGACAATTCTTTTGGATTCACGTGGTTGTTATTAATAACTGTGTTTTAATATAATATAATTCTTGTTTTATATGATTATTTTAATAACAATATTTTTTTTAAATGAATTTGTCTTTGATGGGATTTTAATATTATTTACTTTTTTTTTTGTTTTCTTTTACAGGACCAAAGGAAGCAATAATTGGTCGCCATATGACAGTGATTGGTAGGCCAATAGTTGGTTGCCATGTAAACCATGGGTCTCATGTGGCACATTGTGGGCCCCTCTTTTCCTGCTTGTCCTGTCAACTTCAAATTGCGATAAGTTTGTCATACGGACTCGAATTTGAGTGTCGTCTATGCCTCTAGAATCATATCGATGAGTACTACAACTTAGATATGTTTCCATCAAATTTTCAATAGTTTGATTTTTGAGTTTTCCTGGAGCCACCTAGATCATTCCTCCCCACTGAAGGACTTTTGGTCCTCCAAAAGTATAAACTACAATCTAATATGCATAACAAATGTCTTTGAAAGGCCACACTTTCTTCTCCTTCATCTTTGTACATCGGAGCGTGAAGTGATGAAGTCGACACTTGTATCCATATGCAAATTTGTAGTTATCAATAGATTTCCAACTTGCATGATTCCAAATAAGACCATACCTTCGAAGAGTATAAAAATTCATGGTCAAATTTTACAACAGAAACCATAGCCCATGCTATCCAACTAAAAGGCCAAAATATGACCATGTTTCATTTACAAGTGATGTTATACACCTCATCACTTTTACAAATATTCTCACAAAATGTGATTTAAAATGGTGGCAATACTCAACTACTTAAAAAGGCTACCCATCTCTTACCTAACCAGGCTAATGAGCTTTCTTCCTGTATCTGAATTCCTTGTTGAACTACTCCATCGGTTGGTTCCTTCACAAGTGCTTTCACATCCTCCCTGTCTTTCTTTGGGCATAGCTCTGGATGGAGCTTCCAACATGTGGCTTTTTTATGTCCACCCTTTTTGCAATGGTTGCAATGGTTTTTCTACCTCCAAACTTTATTAACCTTATTTCTTGAATGGTTTTCTTTAGCATGACTCTGGCGAGGAGAGTTTTCCTTGGCTCTTCCTTTGGAATTTTCATTATCACTGGAAGGTGGTGATGTGCTCTCAGCATCTTTCACTGTCTCAGACTTGTCGCTTGAAGACTCTCCTATCTCTTGCTTTATGACATAGCCGAATCCTGCATATCGAGGTAATTACACCACTTGGATGGGATTCACAATGCCTTGGACATTAAATCCTAGGCCCTTGCCTTCATATCCCACCTTCTTCATTAGCTTCGAACCAATGCTAGTGGTGTATATTTCAAAAGCACCAAAATCATAATCATAATGAGAACATTAAATTGAAGAATCACTAACACTGTTTACCTTAATTTTTTATTCTCAACTGGGTGATGATGGCTTTGTTGAGCCTTCATTGCTCTTCAAATTTTCCAAGGCTTCTTTCATGGATTGTAACTGAAGCTGAAATCCTTGCTTCTCCTCTTAGGCTTCTTGTAGAAGTCTTCCTAGTTCAGCATTCTCTGCTTAATTTCTCTAGTTGATTTCCTCAAGTTCTTGGAGCCATGCAGTTTTTGGTGCTCTTTTCATCTTTGGTGCAACATATGCAATCCCAATAGTTTTGATCTCTGTCTCATCTCCTAAATCATAACCCGAGTCAATTGGTCCAACACCTGCAAACCCAACAATTATGACCTTCACCTCATCATAGAAATCAGATCCATGGTCTTGTTGCACAGTAGAAACTATCTTATGCTTCCCTTTTCAACCATTCCTCTTTGGCTTCAATTATGGATGCAATTTCCAGCAATGCTTCTTATCATGCCCCTGTTTCTATTGAAAATGGCAACAAGAAATGCAAAAAATATAAATGCTATAAATAGCATCTCAGGTACCAGTGTTGGACATAGCAACAAGGAATGAAAAATGGAAGTGCTAAAAATAGCTTTGCTATAAATAGCATTTCGGGATAGATTCCAATTTTAGTTAGTCCCTGAACTAAAATTGAGAAGTAAAATTTGAATTTGATCTTAGCAATTGTTTGTAAAATAATTAATTAATTCATCTTGAGTTAATTAGTTGGAGAAAATCAAACATGAAGTCTATGTGAAGACATGCAACAATTTCCCCTTTGATTGAGGAAGTTATCCCTTGATTAAGGAGATTAGGATGAGTTGTACTTTGAGTTGTAAGTAGTTAGCTCAGTTATCTGAGTTAAGTCCAGTTAGATTAGTTCCAATAGTTTGTGGAACTGATTGTGAGTTCAGTTAGTAATGCATGCATGCATGTAACTGCTGCACTTCAAATAACTGAATATTCTTTCATAAATAACTCATGCATGTTAGTTCAGTCAGAGACCTAGTTGAGATCAGAGGAAGGGATAGTGTACTATCAATTGGAGGATTTTTCCTATATAGGAAACTCATCCATGCAAAAGGAATTATCTCCTTCAGGACTGCCCAGTTACTTTTGAGTTTAATGTGTTGTGTGAGAGGTAAATTCACACAGGTGGTAGCATTGGACCCCAGGAGAAACTGCGCAAGGAAATAGGAGGCTTGGAGGGCACATGAGAAGGTTTGTGAGAAGCCTTTGACTGTCTATGAGCAGCAGAGGGATTGTACTGAGAGCTGGATAGCTTGTGAGCTAAAGATTTGTGTAATCCGAACATATTTTCACTTATATGATAATATAGAGATCGGGGTTTTTAGTTGAGGCTTTTCCCAGAGTATTCTTCTGTGTTTCATGTGTATGATTTCTTCTTCTCTGTTATATGTGTTCTGATTGATCTAGCTCAAATTGATTAAGCTTCCGCAAAGTTTTACTGTAGAAGTAGATCTAGTATTTTGCTTTAGTATATTGCATTATCATGTGATCTACAGTGGGAAATTCTACATGGTATCAGAGAAAAGGTGATCAAAGCGAAGAATAGTATTCAAAGAAGGGGGAAGTTCGAAGTTTCAAGTTCCTGATTATAGAATTTGAATTCTTATCACATCTCAATTTCACCAATGGCGTTCAGTGGTTTAAGACTCGAGTATGCCCTTGATGGCAGCTTGAACTATATAGCTTGGAAGGATCGTATGGAAGCAGTATTAGAGGACAACGGTCTAAAGGACTTCATTGATCAAGAAGTCACCAAGCCGACAACAACTAATGCTACATAATTGGCGGAATGGAAGAAATGTGTGACTAGAGTGAGGAGAATCCTCCTGGAGGGAGTTCGAGACCACATTGTCTTGAGCCTGCATGGGAAGGAGACACCATTTTCGATGTGGAAAACATTGAAAGATCTATATCAGAACAACAACGATCAGAGAAAGTTGGCGCTGAAAGACAAGCTTTGGAAAATCAAGTGTGAAAAGGGCGACATGATCTCTACATATCTGAACAAGCTCACCACCTGCAGGGATGAGCTTGGAAGTGTAGGGATCACGGCAGCCGATGATGACATGGTGAGTCTTGCTCTCCTCGGTCTTCCTAAAAGTTGGCATAACTACCAAGACTCGGTTAATGGAAGAGAGAAACTTCCAGATTGGGAATGAATTTGGTCAGATCTGATGCAGGAGGAGATAAGAAGAAGCACCGGATATGGTTCATCTAAGGAGGATGAAGAAAACTATACCTTAGTGAGTAAGGCAAAGAAAGGGAAGGAGAAGGACTCTCATCCCAAATCGAGTTCTTCCTATGGTGGGAAGAAGTTTGACAAATCGAAAGTGCGATGCTTTCATTTTAATGAGGTGGGCCATTTTGCTATAAATTTTCCATTGAAGAAATCCAAGATGGGATCCAAGGAGGGATTAGATGGTGAGGCACTGGCCTCACAGTTTGAGTTGAATTTCACCCTCATCGCATGCATGGTTTCATCCATGGTGGGATGTGGTTGGTTTCTTGACAATGGAGCTTCATTCCACATGACCGGCAATAAGAGTTTGTTCAGTACCTTGGAGGAGAAAGATCTCCAAATACTCGTAGAGATGGGTAATGATGAAAAGTATAGTGTCTCAGGAGTAGGCACATTTATTTTTCAGAGGGAGCATGGAGCTCGCATTACCTTGATAGATGTGAAGTATGTGCCAAGGCTGAGGAAAAACTTGGTATCTAACGCAATGCTAGAAGACAAAGGCTATGATGTAGTCTTCAGTAAGGGAAAGGTTTTCCTTAGACACGTCACCACGAGATAGGTGAAGCAGATCGATTCACGAGTCAAGAGCCTGTATGCTCTTGAGGTTCAAGATGCATGCAAAGCCTTGAGGAGCAAGGAAACTATTGGAGACTTGGTGGTTGAGAGGGAGAGTACATTACCTCTCAACATGTAGTGCCAAAAGAAGTCTCAGACAATTGTGGAGGAGCCACAATTAGTGAAGCATCTTCAGGAGGTTGTGGAGCAGCCACAACTGGAGAAGCCGAGAGGAGATCGAGTGGAGGCATCCACTCATGAAGAGACCTCCAGTAGGGGGAAATTTCAAGCCAAGTGGGCAGAGGGATCACATGCATCCATAGCTCCAGGTCGGAGGTGGGGCAATATGGAGTGACAGTCCCAAGAAGGCTGGAATAGGGGTAGGATAATTGAGGTACCCAACCTCTTTGATTAGACCTTGCTACGGGAGCCCCGATGAGGAGTAGTAGGACTGGCTGCATGGGTAGAGATGGATGCGGATGGAGCGGCAGAGAGAGCTACAGTGCAGGAGTCCCAAGACAGTACATAGCTAGTAGGCTGCAACAATGCGAGAGGCACAGGAGTGTTGCACCAATGCAGGATGGCATAGAGAGGTGTGCAGTGGTGTGAGATGCAGGGAGTTGCCGTAGCAACTCAGAGGTCATAGAGGGAGCACTTGTCAGTGGCAGAGGAAGCTTCAGCATCAGAGGATGTTTCTAGCTCAACAAGGAGGTCAGTTGGGAGATTTTTTTGTTTCTAGAGTTGTTGGAGCAACAACAGTTGGGAGAAGTGTTGCATGCAGAACATTCCAAAGGTTCAAGATCGGGTTCGAGTTGAATGCCTTTCTTGTTGAGAGGGAGTGTTGAAAATGGCAACAAGAAATGCTAAAAACATAAATGCTATAAATAGCATCTCAAGTACTAGTGTTGGAAATAGCAACAAGGAATGAAAAATGGAAGTGCTAAAAATAGCTTTTCTATAAATAGCATTTCGGGATAGATTCCAATTTTAGTTAGTCCCTGAACTAAAATTGAGAAGTAAAATTCGAATTTGATCTTAGCAACTGTTTGTAAAATAATTAATTAATTCATCTTGAGTTAATTAGTTGGAGAAAATCAAATATGAAGTCTATGTGAAGACATGCAAAAATTTCCCCTTTGATTGAGGAAGTTATCCCTTGATTAAGGAGATCAGGATGAGTTGTACTTTGAGTTGTAATTAGTTAGCTCAGTTATCTGAGCTAAGTCCAGTTAGATTAGTTCCAACAGTTTGTGGAACTGATTGTGAGTTCAGTAGTTAATGCATGCATGCATGTAACTGCTGCACTTCAGATAACTGAATATTCTCTCATAAATAACTCATGCATGTCAGTTCAGTCAGAGACCCAGTTGAGATCGAGGAAGGGAAAATGTACTATCAGTTGGAGGATTTTTCCTATATAGGAAACTCATCCATGCAGAAGGAATTATCTCCTTCAGGACTGCGCAATTGCTTTTGAGTTTAATGTGTTGTGTGAGAGGTAAATTCACACAGGTGGTAGAATTGGACCCCAGGAGAAACTATGCCAAGGAAATAGGAGGCTTTGAGGGCACAGAAGAAGGTTTGTGAGAAGCCTTTAACTGTCTATGAGCAGCAAAGGGATTGTCCTGAGAGCTGGATAGATTGTGAGCTAATGCTTTGTGTAATCCAGACATATTTCCACTTGTACGATAATACAGAGATCGAGGTTTTTAGCTGAGGCTTTCCCCAGAGTATTCTTCTGTGTTTCATGTGTATGATTTCTTCTCCTCTGTTATATGTGTTCTGATTGATCTAGCTCAAATTGATTAAGCTTCCGCAGATTGTAGAAGCAGAACTAGTATTTTGCTTTAGTATATTGCATTATCAGGTGATCTACAATGGGAAATTCTACAGTTTCTCGCAATGAGTGCAAGAGGGCTTTGCTTCCTTTTTCTTTTTTTTCGTTGTCTTCTTCGCACGGTTTTCTTGTTCATACTTTCCCCTACTTTCAAGGTGAATAGATTTCACACTAGTTGAATTAAGAGTAGTGGGTTCAAACAATAACAAAGAATGTCATAGATAATGATTTAAAGAACCAACATATTTCATCAAAGTATCAGGTGGATCTAAAGGAATTCCCAATGCTAATGCTTTCTTCCTAAATTCCTATGTGAAAATTTGAACATCTTGACCTTTTCCTTATTTCAAATGCTTCCATTCTATCATGTCTTTGTATCGATATCCCAATGGATAAAATTGTCCTTTTAAAGCATAAACAAATTTATACTAGGAAGAAAGGAGTTTACCCACATGCTTGCTACCTTTTTGAAGTTTCTCTCCCACCATATGAGAGCGGTGCCTCCTAGTCGAAGAGATGCTAACTGGATCTTCATCTCATTCTATTCGATTTGTTGTATGCTGCAATATACTTCAATCTATCTTATCCAATTATTTATCTTTTCTGCATTAGATTATCTTTTAACCATTGGCAAATCAAACTTTACATCAAACTTTAAAAAGGATTTTTTTAGAAGCATTTCTATGCTATATATTAGGATGATGAGAATGAGATGATGAAGAAGAAGAAATTTCACTAGAAGATGGAGATGGAGGTTCAGGAGTTTCTCCTCCATTTTCCTGATTTATTGAGGTACAGTCCTATGCTTTCTCTTCCTTCTTATTTTCCTTCTTTGTCAATATTCTCTCATAATATACAAAAAATTATCTAAATTATTTTCCATGGTGCATAAATATTTTCTAAAGGCTTTGTCATGATCAGTGCATACAACATCATCTGCCATTTTCCTTCTTCAGGTTGCACGTCCAATCTCTAGGTCAACTGACTTTAGTTTACCTTCTCCCTTTTTGACCTTGTTCTTGGTTATCATTCACATTCGCAGTTCACATCAACAAGAAGACTGTTCTAATACCAAATATGATGTAAGATCTCTAATTTACCGACATTAACCAAGATATTTTCTCTAGTTACTATTAGCAAAATTTCATAAAAGAGAATGTAAAAACCATGTACGCAAACACTTAAAGAAGAGGAAATGTTATCACCCCAAGAAACTCTCCTAGGTTGTATCTCAGAGATGCTCGGGAACATTACAAACTCAACAAAAATGTTGGAAATAGGTGGATGAATGGAAGGAATGATGCATATTCAAGCCAGATAACCACTTCTACTATGCTTAACCCCAGACATGGGTGAACACCCCCAGACTACAAGGCTTTAGACCACCAATTACTCACAGTTTGAGAATTAAGTGAACATGGAGAATACTGACCACACCAGCAGATGCACAAGACCATGTGATGGCCAGCTGCAACCAGTAAAGAGGTCTGCAAATCTATTTCCTAATGCAGAGACAGGATGACAGCTCTATGGCGCTAAGTAAACAGAAACCTGCATAACACATTCAATGAAACATACCAGATTATAACACAGAGGTGGGATGACAGCCCCTCTAATGCTAAACATCAAGAGAACATGAAAATACATAACAGGCACAACCTAGAACAGAGTAGAAATGGAAAGTGAGCAATTAACAACAAAAGAAGCTTGTATTAGCTGAAAATGAAGACCAGACGCTGCATGTATCACAGTAGTTACAGTCTCCAGAAGTTGAACCTTACATCAAAACTACAACCATCAACCTTCATTACATCTCTTTTCTAGGTATATATGGAGTTTGTTTACAAAATTGCTCTGCTGCCCTATGCGTGGAGGGATCATAATGCACCACCAACCACATTAACTATCTAAAATGGGCCTCTGCTACGATCTACTGCTTTCATGAATGAATTTTGACCTTCTCTAGTACTTTGTTGTCCTTTCTAAACAGGTGGAGTGTTGTACAGAAGAAGCTCCATTACTGATAAATGCTTTAACTGCTTGAGGCTGTCCTTTTCTTCTCGGACAATCTTCCTTGTTAATTGTAGTTGTTGTAGAATAATTGCACAGGGTACTGGTAGATGGCCGCCATTGTCCTTTGGAAGCATGGTACAGGCTAAGGCACGAAGACTGCATGGCGGATGCATGGGCGGGACGGGAATAAACCTTAGCCATCAGATCAAACAAACAAACAATGGAGATCTCCTGGCTTGAGGTATCGGACGGGAACGGGAGGTGGACAGATGAGGGCCGTTGGATCGCGGGTGGGTAGATCCAACGACAATCGAGGGCGGAAGCTGCGCGGGGTTTAATCGATGGGGACGGTGATTTTGGTGGCGGGCGGTATTCTCCGCACCACTTACGGAAGGATGGCGGTAAACGTACAAAGGGGCGCGATCACAATTAGCAGGTGCCACGTGGCAGATGGGTCTGGCAGCAAACCGCTTTCCTCGCAGGTTATTGCGTGTGCAGCTTATGGGCGTGGGACGAGCGATTACCTTTGGATCGGGAGATGGTCAATCGGATGGTGGGGATTAAAAGCACGTGTTAATGATTGATGTGACAGGGAAGGACTTGACGGGTAGCGCTTTTTGCGAAGGCGTGTGGTTATATGATAGTGTAAACTCGGTGCCCGAGAGTTAAACCAAAACGGGTTTAGGCCAAATTTTGGAGTAAAACAGGGATAACGGGGGGTTATGGGAGTGTAGAAAAATGGAGGAGGAGGAAACAGAGGTAGCGGGAGTTATAAGAGTGCAAGGCAAATGAAGGGGGGATGAAATAGACTGCTGCGAACTCCTTGCTTGCAAAAACACATGGCCATGCTAGGATTTTGGTCCTCCAAACACACAAGTACATAACAGAGCTAACATGAAACATAAAAGAGACCATAAAGACAATACTCACAAAATCTTGATAATGGAGTTCATCCAATGTGGACTAGGTCTCGAGGCCCTAATTCAATAGTGGGGAGGTCACTTCATTCATCTCATAAAAAAGAAAGGCAAGTACATGGAAAAGTACATCATTTTACCTACATCCTGGAGGTGAATTGAAATTTGATTTCTCAAATGACAACAATCACAACACCAGTAGATTTGTATCATCCTCCTAAGACACATGACCTACTTTTGAAAGGCATATTTTTGTCTCAAACTTCATGCCCAACAATTACTGAAGAAGGAAGGTTTTTGCCATGACTCCTTAAATCTGCTGCTTAGATGCAAAAACTAACTGCACCATTGTGACCCTTAAAAAATTCTAGTTAAAATGGGTATAGAGTTGACCCCATTTTGACACTATCAATTCTGGGCTCCTCATGAATCTTTAAGCTTCCTCAAAATATTTTGCATGGGAATATTCTTTGGTAATATTCTATAGAATATTCCTACCTCAAGATCTATGTCTGGGTGCAGTTTACTAGGCCTGGTTCTGTCATGTGTTGTTCAAATGTGTTGAAGTTTTGTGCTTCTCCATGATCCAACTACCCTCCACTTGTCCCCGTCAAGCTGATAGGATGGTTGTCGCAGTGTGTTTAGGTTATTTACCCCAATGAGGGTCCCGAGTTCAATACCCTCCATGCACCATTTTATAGCATCAAACAATTTGAAAACAAACACTACCTATTCGATTTGTCCATCAACTAGCATAACTATTTCACATAGCACCGTATATGGTTATAAACCAAAGGCTTATGTAATAGTTTCACCATATTTCATTATATGGCTATAATTTGTGTTTTAATAAGGATTTAAATTAACATCCAAGCTAACATGGTCATTTCTACTCCTTCCCTGCTTTAAGGTAGAAAGCTTTCCAATGAGATATCGTTTTTTCCACCCCCAAAAGCTTTCATCAAATTGAGATTTAACGGTGCATCAAAGGGTAATCCAGGATGTGCATGTTATGGAGGTATTTTTAGGGACAAGAATTTAGATCCAATTCATGCTTTCGCCTTTGTGGGGTGGTAACAAACAATCTTGCATAATGTTTGGAAATGGAGAAGGGGCTACAAACAGTTGTTGGGGAAGGGTATTGCTTGATTCAGCTCCACTGTGATTCTCAGATAGTCATCCATAGTTTAAGAAAATTGTTACTTGGTCACCCAGCAGACAAACTGATTCATAGTTGGCACCTCTAGGAGGTGGTCAACAATATTAACAATTTGTTGCCTAAAATTGACTATGTTATCCCCATTCACATGCGGCGTGAAGGTTATAAGGTGGTTGAATCACTAGAAAACCGGGGCAGCACAAAGAGATATGTTGCCTTCGATGAGTCATGGTCATTGGTGGAATATAGGGAGGACCTTCAGGAATTTAGGCACTGGATTGGTCATGATAAATTCTTAGCAAAACAAACGTCCCTGATGGGGGTGTTTTCACGACAACAAATTCTCAACGTGAAGATTAACCATAATGTGGTCATTTCTCAGGGTTGGTTTTCTAGTGGAAGTCATTATTTCCACGCTCATGGTCTGTAATTGTCTCACTAGAACCCTGATATTTCTTACTTGTTTAACTCTTACAGCTCCTAGTCTATATAGAGTTTGGATTTTTGGGAAGTCTGGGCAGGTTTTAATTTTGGTTTGTTGTGAATTCCAATTTATCACCTTCCACCCACATATACTTCTCTTTTGTTTCTTTATTGGGTCTACGGTTCATGTCATACCGAGGTACTATCATCCTGTTGTTAGTCCCAAACTGGTCTTTCTACCTTCTCAAATCATTGCTCCCTTGTTTATTTGCAGGCCTTATGCCTATATGGCTCCTCATCAATGACTACCTAGTCATAGGGGAGGCGCTCCTGGGGCTTCCTCTTCTCGACCTATGTGTCTATGCAGCTGGGAGTTTGTGGCTAAATTTTTCAATGCATATCCTCTTGAGGTCAAAAAGGAAATTTTACACTTGGAAGCTAGGGAATTCAGGGATCGTAAATACTATTCTGATTTAGAGATAGTAGGTAGTAGCCTTAAGTGAGTTCCCAATCCAGGGAAGCATTAGAGGAAAATATTTCACTTCCTTCATTTTATCACCTTACATCAGCAACTGGAAACACTACTTAACATGGTAATTCACGACAAGCATGTGGATAAATACAAGATCTTTGCAAGTCAGGAAGAGGTCAAGAGAATCTTGAGGGATATTAGGTATAATTTGGATGACATCGTCGTCAAATTGTGTTATGAAAGCAGGTCACAATATAGAAGAAAAGATAGATCAACGACTTCAAAATCAACCTCTTCGAGGGGGCAACCTCCTTTACATTACACAAATGGACATTTCTTGGATGATACAAATGACAAGACCTCATTTCTATATAAACGAGTATAAGGGGTCACATTATAATCAGAGCCTACATAACAATAATAATGTAAGGGCACAAAAATAACAATAGTGGGCTTCTATGTGGCACAATAATAACAATATGGGGACTACATGGGAAAAACAATACAATAAGAGGGTTGCACTAATAACAATAAGGGCCTACACTAGCAGTACATAGACCTAACATGCTCCTCTTCTTCAAAAAGTGATGTCCTCAACGCTTGAGTTGTTTTGGATGCTTCTGTATAAAATTATCATCCTCCCATGCAAAATTTGCAGCAGTTAAATTCTTCCACTTGATGAGATACTCTGAAACGGATCGATTTCGTAGTTGTCGAGTTCTTATTTCCATGACCGCTTCAGGTTCCAATATGATTTTTCCTTCCTCGTCAAGTTCCAACAATATTGTTTGAACTGGGAGCTTGTCCCCTATAAACTTCTTTAAGCATGAAACATGGAAAAATGGGTGCACTTAGGAAGATGTAGGAAGCTCCGATTTGTATGCCATAGTACCAATCTTTTGTAACACCTTGTAAGGACCATATTACTTTGGTGATGATTTATTATCCTTCTTAGCTTGCTTGAGGGACATTTATTTGTATGGTTGTAGCCGTAAAAATACCCAATCGCCTACATCAAAACTTCTTTCGCTATGATGTGTATCTACCTGTTGTTTCATTTGATTCTGCGCCAAAGTGAGGTTATCCTTTAAGAGTTGGAGAACTTGTTGTTGATGCTTGATGTGATCTTCCATTGCTTGAACCTTAGAATTTTCTCTTAAAGATGATGTGATGGATGGTGTATAGTATCCATAAAGTGTCATAAATGGGGTCATTTTTGCTTAAATGTTATACCAACGTTAAACCAGAGGTAACCACTTAACCCATTGTGTTTTTTTATCAAATACAAAGCAATGAAGATATCCTTCCAAACATTTGTTCACTGTCTTTGTTTTTCCATCTATCTTGAGATATTGAGGAGTGGTAATTCTTGCCAATGCACTACAAGATATGGTCGGGTTCATTTATTCTTTGTCTGGGGTTGGTTCCTGGTGTATATCCTCTTCTTTTGATGTTTCCTAGTCCTTTTCTTCCTCCTCTTCATAATCTTTGTAAAATAATTTATTCTCAGCACACTTATGACCTTTAGTGTATTTTCTATCACAACTGTAACAAAGCTCGTTTTCTCTTTTTTCTTCCAATTGTTGTGGTGTCAACCTTCTAGGTTATGGAAGGCTAGGAGCAACAACACATCCATATTTATAGTTGTGAGTGGTAGGATTCCTCATTTCCATAATTTTTCTTTCAATTTTTCTTGCCAACCTGAATGCCTTCTCCAATAAATCAGGTTCCCAAAGACGAACCTAATGTTGAATGTTATCCTTTAAATTCCCTATGAAGAGATCAATCCTCTACTTCTCTAGAATATCATTTACCCTTATATTCAATTTTTGGAAGTCCTCAATGTGCTCTTCCATTGAACCCTTTTGTTTCAGATTTATCAATTGGCTAAAGAAGGTGCTGCTATTTGTATCCTCATAATGTGCTATCATTTCCTCCGTGAAAATTGACCAAGTGGCAAGTGGTTTATGAGAACAAAGCCCTTTATACCATACAAACTGATTCGGTTCTAAATATAAATATGGAATACGTACCTTTTGTAACAGTTTCACATCATGTAGATCAAAATATTGTTCCATCTGTAGTATCCAAGTTACCGGATCTTTGCCACCAAACTTCCTCATATCTCATTTTCTTACTTTTAGGAGCTCGATCTTGAAACTAATGTAACTCTGTAATTTTGAATCTCTAAGTTCTAAAATCTTGTCCTGTGATAGCCCTCTGATTCCTCTTTCCAACCCCACAAGTTTGATCGAGATTGGATTCTTCAAGAAAGAGTTATGGCCAATCTCCCACAATGACTTGATTATAGACTAGTCCATTAGAGTGCAATTGTATGAAGTGCCACGTGTCACTGTTTTGACCTTCGGCCCTAAAAATGATACCCAACAAACTATAGTTTGTCCTATTTCTGTCACTTTTTGTGAAATCTAAATCCGATGCTCAGCGAGAAAGTTATGAAAGTTTTCCCAAGATCGTCTGTTTGAGATGGAATTCTAGAGCCTGAAAATACCCTAACTTCCTCGGTTAATATCTCCGAAAATATAGTGAGAAATGGTCTGAAATTTGGAAAACAAGTTCATCATGATTTCCTCTAAAATGGGTTTTTTTCAGCTTATGAAGCTTCGTAGAAAAAAGTTATAGCGAAAATTCCATGATGATCTGTTTGACGCAGCGAAACCCTAGAATCCAAAGCTCTTATACCAAATATTATGAAACTAGGTCACAATATAGAAGAAAAGGTAGATAAATAACTTCAAAATCAATGTCTTTGAGGGGGAAACCTCCTTTACATTACACAAATTAATAATTTTTGGATGATACAAATGACAAGACCTCCTTTATATATAGGAGTCTAAGGGGTCACAATATAATTAGAGCTGACATAATAATAATAATGCAAGGGCACAATAATAATAATAGTGGGTTTTTATGGGACACAATAATAACAATATGGGGACTACATGGGCACAACAATATAATAAGGGGGTTACCTTGCACAATAATAATAATAGTGGGTTTTTATGGGACACAATAATAACAATATGGGGACTACATGGGCACAACAATATAATAAGGGGGTTTCACTAATAACAATAAGGGGCTAGACTAGCAGTATAGGGACCTAACAAATTTAATCGAGTGGAACGTTTTGTGGTCTCAGATTAGAGACTGACTCCAATGAACACCAGGAGGAGGTTGCATTCATCAACACTCTAGATTAGAACACTGCTCAAGCAAACTCTTCCCCTCATTCTCTAGTTATCGTTTTGGTCTAATAATTCCACCATATCATCTGTTCGAGTCCTTACTGTTGGAGGGAACCCTTTTTTTGTAACCAACCTTATCTTGTTTTGTAGCACTGATAATGGTTTATGGGTGTGTCCTACATTACTACAATATAGGTGTTTTGTATCTCTAGCATATATCATGGCTTAGTTGGAACCGTAAGGAAAGTAGAGGTTCTTAGTAGACTATATAGTAGTTTCTAGTCTTTGTGCATTTCAGTAGGGTAGTCTTGTCTTACAAACTGTTATCAGTAGTTTCTGTTGTGTCAATGCTCACCTTGGATGGAAATCATGCTACTCCAGGTTAGTATTTTTCTGGTATGAAAGGTTCTCTATGTAATATCTTATGTTATCAATAGAAATCAATTGCAGTAATTTATAATAAAGAAATGGATTTTACTGTGTGTGTGTGTGTGTATATGGTTACAAATTAAATGCTCGTTGACAATTTTTTGGATTTCATATGGTTGTTATTAATAACCATGTTTTAATATAATATTATTATTGTTTTATATGGTTATTTTAATAACAATATTTTTTTAAATGAATTTGTCTTTTATGGGATTTTAATACTATATATATTTCTTGTTTTTTTTTAACTAAAGGAGCCAATGATTGGTTTCCATATGTCAATGACTAATAGGCCAATAGATGGTCACCATGTAAACTATAGGTCCCACGTGGCACATTGTGGGCACCTCTTTTCCTGTTTGTCATATCAACTTCAAACTACGATAAGTTGGTTATACAGACTCAGATTTGAGTGTCGTCTACACCACCATAATCATAATGACGAGAACTACAACTTGACGATGTTTCCATCAAATTTTGATCATTTTGATTTTTTAGGTTTCTTAGAGCCACTTGGATAACTCAAGTCACACAATACAACTTAGAAATTCAGTCCTCCAAAGTTCTTAAATTGGTCCCTGAATTAGGTCTCAAGGATACTTCAAGATTATCATCAATTAGGAGACAAAAAACAACATTAGGTGAATGACAAAATTCCTAGAATAGATTGATCCACGACTAAGATGATCATCAAATATGTGTTTGAACTAGGCCTCAGAGACCTGAAATAACTTTAGATGGGCCTTAGAATATTTCCCTATACCAAAAACTAGCAGACCCAAATAAAGGCTAAATGCTCAATGAGTCACAACCTACATTGCTCTCCTTGAGTGTTTGTCAGACCAGGAGGTAACTCCTCAAATTATAACTCTATTATTCATTTAGGTTGTTCATTATTATATAAAAAAGGGAGTGACTGTTCGGTTCATCTCCCGATGACTCTCTATCTTCTCTATTATTTATTTACATTAATTGCAGCTGTACACCCAATCCCTCTGATTAAGTGTCAACATTCCCCCCCTTAATTTGAAGGGATGTTGGTGAGTCCAAGCATTATTCTGAATCTTTAAAGCTTTTCTCTTCCAAGTGCTTTGGTGAAGATGTCTGCAATTTGCTCATTAGTGGAACAATGGCGAAGATGGATTGTTTTGGCCTCAACATGATGTCGAATCAGATGACATTTAGTATTGATGTGCTTTGTTCGATCATGGAACTTTGGGTTCTTGGCCAACTTTATTGCAGAGGTATTGTCAATCATGAGTGGAGTTGATTGCACTTGTTTTCCTTGCAAACATTCAAGAATTTTCCTAAGCCGCACAATTTCTTTTGTTGCCTCAGTTGCTACCACATATTCTGCCTCTGTTGTGGAATCCGTTGGAGTTGATTGTTTGCATGATCTCTAGGAGACAACTCCTGATCCAAGACTCATATCATAACCTGAAGTAGATACCCCAGTTCCTTTGTCTCCATCGAAGTCTGAATCAGAGTATCCAATCAAGATGAAGTCACCCACCTGTGTATACTTGATTCCAAAGTCTTGAGTTCCCTTCAAGTACTTTAGAACTATTTTTGCAGTATACCAATGTCCCTCACAAGGCTTTTTGCATAAATTTGGAGAGGATTCCAACAACAAACGAAATGTCTGGTCTCTTAGTAGTTAGGTAGTTGAGACTTCCTACAAGCTGTCTATACTTTGTTGCGTCCTCAAATTATTTTCCTTCAATGGATGTGAGCTTTAAGTTTTGTTCCATTGGAGTAGTCAGAGCATTGCATTCAATCATGCCAAACCTGTTCAACAGATCTCCAATGTACTTCTTTTGAGAAAGGAATATGGACTTCGGATGTTGAGTTACTTCAATACCAAGATAGTAACGAACATAGCCCAAATCAGTCATTTCAAAACCTTTCTTCAATTCCTTCTTTATGGATGCAATGTATCTTTCATTGTTACCTGTCATCAAAATATCATCTACATATACCACAAGATATACAACTGTTTTGCCAACTTTCTTGACAAACAAAGTTGCATCATCAAGATCATAATGTTTGAAATTGAGTTTCAAAAGATGCTCAGTCAGTTTTTCATACCAGGCTCGTGATGCTTGTTTGAGGCCATACAAGGATTTCACAAGTTTTCATACTTTATGTTCATGTCCTTTCACAGCAAATCCTTCAGGCTGGGACATAAAAACATTTTCTTTTAGATCTCCATTCAAGAAAGTAGTTTTTACATCCATTTGATGGACTTTCCAACTGTTCTGAGCTGCTAGGGAAAAGAGTGTTCGGATGGTAGCCCATTTTGTTGTGGGGGCAAAATTTTCCTCATAATCAACCCCTTCCTTCTGTGTAAAACCTTTTGCCACAAGCCTGTCTTTGCGCTTGTCAAGTGAGCCATCAACTTTATACTTATTCTTGTAGACCCACATGTAGCCAATTGGTTTAGTTCCCAATGGAGGATCAACCAGCTTCCAAGTGCCATTTTTTATCAGGGCATCATACTCCTTTTGCATTGCTTCTCTCCATTCATCATGAGAAGTAGCTTCTTTGAAAGAATTTGGTTCAAAATATATAGACAAATTGAATTCACAATCATAAGAAACATCCATATCAACAGGTGAATCCAAGTCATCTACATTACCTCCATTTTTCCAGTTTGAATTTCTAGTTCCTATCTTTCCAACTTCATCAGGATGAACACTTTCAAGTGTCTTTGTCAGGCACTTTGGGGGACCTTTCTTAGATGGTCCAAGCTGCTCCTTTGATTGAGTTGGGACTGAATCAAGATTGAGTCTCCCAATTCTATCAATCACATCACTCAAAGTATCATCCGTTGTTGGAGTTTCATGTAGGGGAGAGAGTGCTTCAGAAGAAGATTCCATAGGTTGATCTAGTATAAGAATCCCCCCTTCAAGATGTGGAATCTGATTATCGAATTCTTGAAATTATTTTGCATTTGTTAATATATCCAAGTGATCAAGTTGCCTTTCAACAACATTGTCAGTTTTTGATGATTCAAGAAAGATTACTTCTCTAGATACAACAAACTTTTTGTTGACTTCATCATAGATACGGTATGCTTTGGAGGTGTTTGAATACCCCAGGAAGATACACTTACGACTTCTTGCACCAAGTTTGTTTCTATGTACCTTTGGTATCAAGGCATAATAGGTGGAACTAAAGGCCCTGAGATGCTTTACTGAAGGAATGTGCCCATACCACATTTCATAAGGAGTCTTGTTTCTGATAACATTAGATGGAAATCTATTCTTTATATATACAACACATAGAACTACATCAACCCAAAACATAATTTTTACATTTTTGAAGAACAACATGGAGCGTACCATATTTAAGATTGTCCTATTCATTCTTTTAGCTACACCATTCTATTGGGGATTATAAGTCATAGTTGTTTGATGTTTGATCACATGTTGGCGAAGATAGTTTTCAAATTCATTTGAAGTGTATTCTTTTCCATTATCAGTGTGAATAGAGCCAATATGAGATTGTGCATCATTTTCAACCCATGTATGAAAGTTCTTGAATGTTTTAAAAGCATCAAATTTGTTCTTCAATAAATAAACCCAACACATTCTGGTGTAGTCATCAATAAATGTCATCATATATTTATTTCCATTTGCAGAAGAGACAGGCATTGGGCCACATAAATCTGAATGAATGAGTTCAAGTTTTCTATGTTCTCTTGAATGTCAATCATGAAAAGACTGTTTGTTATGCTTTCCTAGAATACAAGCATCACATTGCTTAAGTTTCCTAGGAATTGTAAGAAAACCAGTAACACCATTTTTCTTCAACAAGCAGAGACTGTCATAGTTCAAGTGTCCAAATCTAGCATGCCATAATAAACTTGATGGAAGTGTACCTTCTTCATAATGAGAATTGTATGAGAAATGTTGTGGACGAGCACAGGTACCCTGCAGCGTGAGAAGCCTTTCCTCTTATATCCCCGTCATGACAAGTGAGTGGTCAGATGCTTTTCTCACCTCAAGCTTGCCATCAAACATATGAATGGAGTGACCTTGCTAGCGGATGTGGACCAAGGACATCAAGTTTCTCCTCAACTATGGGAGATATAGAACATGATGCAGAAGAAAGTCTGGAAGACCAGGCAATTTAAGCCTAATTGTGCCAAGCCTTGATGGCTTGAGTTTTGATTGGTCTACAAAGTATACTGCTCCATCAACATTGACAGTAAATTCTTCAAAAAAATATTTTCTATGAGTCATGTGGCAAGTTTCTCTTGAATCAAGAAACCAATCATTTTTCGAAGAAGCAAGTGAAGCATTAAATAAGTCTTCATTTACTCCAATATTACATTGTGCCACAACATAATGAGCGGATTCAAGTGCTTTACCTTTGTCTGTGTCATTGGTTTTACCTTTGGGTTGGTTTCTTTGCTGCTCAATCTTGTCCCAAGGTAACTTGCATGTGGAGGCATCATGTGATCCATTTCCTTTACAGCGTATGCAGTGCAAATCTGACTTTTCTCCTTGAGAGTGTCTGCCCCCCCTGCCTCTGAAATATTTTCCTCTTCCTCTTCGACCACCTCTTCCTCTGGAAGAATCTTGGAAAAGATTATTTTCTTTATGAGCAAGGAACACAACCTCTTCAGAAGATTTAGGGGTTGTCTTCTTTCCAAAAGCTTTCTCTCTTTCAGCAATTTTTTCCACAAGAGAGTCAAAGGTAATATCGTTGAGATTTCCATTTGCTTGCAATGACTCAAGATAACTGGAGTAAGTAGGATAAAGTTCCTTGAGAAAAGAAATTAGAGGAATATCCAATTCAACCTTAGTGACTTTGATATCATGCATTATAGATTTTACTTCAGATGCAAGAGCAAGAGGATCATTATTTTGTAATTCAAGGGTGAAGAGTTTAATCATAAGTTGAACAACTTCAAGTGCAGAGTGTGAGTCATAGAGTTCTTTTAGTTTTTGTAAGGCTTCGAATGCATTTGAAAATGGAAAAATGTGTCAACTCACCTCTTCACTTACTGATGCTGCAATCAATGCATAGGGTTTGCTGTTCTTATTTTCCCAAATTGTGAGCTCCTTGTCTGAGGTAGGCTGGACTGACGCTTCACCTCTTTCTCCAACACACACTCCTTTCCATAGCTCATTAAAAATGAGAGTGTGTTGAATTTTCCACAACCATTCAAGATAATTCTCCTTTCCATTGAGAACTACTCCCACAATAGATATAATTGAATGCATATCGTTATACCAACAACATTCAACCTGGTATCGCCTTCTTTCACCCGTATACAAGAGTTTGACATTTAAGAGATGAACAGTGGAGAGATGAATGGTGTTAAGAGATGAACAATGGAGATGAGCTTTCGTTCAAGCAGAAAGGAATCAATGGTCATCGGAAGTCGAGTCGTGGAGTCGTCGATGGTAGAAGATCAATGGTCATCGCAAGCAAAACAAGTCAGGGCGATAACCACGACTAAAGGCGGATTTCAGGTTACAAGTGGGATTTCGGGTGGATAAAAAATGGTAAGTGGTATTGAGAGGGGAGCGCCCGATTCCACTAAGCGGTTGACATGTAGCGACTAGGGGAGAGAGAAAAAATGCTCGTATTGGGCGGGTAACTCTCGTGCTACTAATGCACCCGAAATCACTATAAACTGTCGGATTTTGAGGTGATGATCAACGGTGGAGAATAAAAGGCACTTTTCAGGTGGGTAACCGCCGTGCAAGTGGTCCCCCCAGAAATCAATGTCAACCATCGGATCTAGAGGTGGAGATCAATGGTGGAGAACGAGCCAGATAAAGTGAAACCTCAGAACTGTGTCCGAGCGGGTTTAATGAAGGGTATGATCACATCACCAACATGAAGTGGTATTGATCGGGGCAAGAGATTTTTCATATGCAATTAAAAACAGACCCGACGATATTTATATATGCGAGTTTATAGCATTTGAGATCTGGCCCAAGGGAGGAAATCCAAGTCACTACAGCACCTTCGGCTTCAATGCACATTCAACGCAACAACAATGAATGAGATTTCACAAGGTTTTGACAGAGATGTCAGCCTGCAAAAGATGCAAAACAAAGGCAAAACAAAACAGGAGTTACAAATTAAAAGTGAAGCCAAAAAATGGCGCGTGCTTTGATACCATGTCAGACCAAGAGGTAACTCCTCAAATCAGAACTCTATTATTCGTTCAAGTTGTTCATTATTATATACAAGAGGGAGTGACTGTTTGGTTCATCTCTCAATGACTCTCTATCTTCTCTATTATTTATTTACATTGATTACAGTTGTACACCCAATCCCTCTAATTAGGTGTAAACAATGTTTGACATTACAACAAAATTTTCAATAAAAAGAAGCTTCAGAAGTACTGCAATATTGTGATGAGATAGCCTTAAATGATTTGCATACATCCAAGACATACTATAATTAGAAAACTATGATGGATATTGTTGATCATATTAAGAGGACTTTTTTGCATAGTTTCAGAGGTTATGCCTAAGGTTCTCGATTACCAATGCCTATTTGGTGCTAATGCATATAGTTTCTCAGTTATTTGATCTTCTCCTTGGTACATTTCCTTTAGCCTAGTTTTATAAGGACACTCTTCTGACGAATTTTTGTCTTTACAAATAACTCAAACATTAAGATTATCGAAAGGGCATTCTTTGAGTGGATGTTTTTTCTACATCTAGGACAAAAAATAGATAGAGAAAATGTATCATCTTCTTGTTTTTTTTTAACTTGTAAGATGTCCAACTGCATACTAATAGTGCTAAGAAGGTCAGTTTTAAAATTTTCTAATAAATGTCCCAACTGTGCTCTATTAGCACCACCTATAGTTGATTTGGTGACTTTTGAAAAATTGTCTCAAATTCTCTTACTAGACCAAGCTTGACTCCTTAAGTATCTTATGCAAAGATCACTAATTTCATAAAAGGTTAATTGTGAAACATCTCATTCTCCCATCAAATTAATAAGGTTAATTGATTCATCAAAAACCCATCCCAAAAATATGGTTCTAATAATATCCAGGTCAAGCTTATTTTTCTAGATATTTGAATATTATACATGAATTTCTCAAGATAACCCTCTAGAATTTTATCATCTTTTTATGTCATTTTAATTTTTTTTTTTTCCCTTGAGTCTCTAGCTTTAAAGTGATATTGATATTTTCTAAGAAAAATTCTATGCATTACATCTCATGTTTGAATGGTACTCTCTCCCAATCCAATGAATTATTGCAAGGTTGAGTCCCTCAGAGTGGCAGGGAATAACTTAAGTTCTTGTGCATCGTCAGAATAATCATAGATACAACACAATATATATAAAATTCAAAGAGAAATATGTCAAGGTTTTCAATAACCATACCATGAAAGTGAGGAAAATTTGGAGGAATATTTTTCATTTGGACATGTGCAAAATGATCTATAATAGGAAATCCAAATGTTACTTCTTACTCATCTTTTGTGTGCATGTCCTCTTCTCCATGAATATTAACTTCACACCCCCCTTCCATATTCATCCCTCCAATCAAGATGCACTCCATGTTTGCTAGAGGAGTCTCCCAATATTTTATTGGGTTGGAGCTTATTTCAAGTTCTAGTAGTTGGAGTTGACTTCCTACAATGGTTGCCTCTATTATGGTCCCATATGAGGGTTCACGGGTTTTGTGGATCTTCTTCTGTTAACTTTTTGGATCTTTGGACTATGAGGCTCTCACTTTGGTCCTCCTGATGGGGTCTTAATTGTTGGCTTCTGAAATCTAAAACTGATTGCCCCGAATGTTTTCTTTTGGACCCTTGAACTACTTTCCCAAATGTTGGATTCAACAATAGGGTTCTTCCTACTTGTCTTCCTTTAGACGTACTTTCCAATAAATTAGGATTTGAAGTGGTTTGCTTATCAAAAGTAACTATCTTTCTCTTCTTGTAAATCTACCCCTAGTGTCTCTAACTCTATCCCTATTCATATAATCCTAGCATTGTTTTTAGGATCAAGAAATAAATTATTGGATGAAAATGCTAGTGTAAAAATAAATTCACACAATTGATTGCAAAAAAAACTAACTAAACCATCAATGCATTGATCTCCTTAGTATCTCTCCGACAGTAGCGCCAAAAATGTTGGTTGGTTTAATTGCATAAAGGCTAGACATTAAATTTTCAACCAGGATGTTTGTAAATTTCAAGATTGTTATGGAACCAACTCAATAAAAGATATAAAATATAGATCAATGCCTTAGAGTTCAGCCTCTTCGAGGGGGAAACCTCCTTTACATTACATAAATGAACAATTATTCGATGATTCAAATGACAAAACCTCCTTTCTGTATATAGGAGTCTAAGGAGTCACAATATAACCCAGCCGACCTAACAATAATAATATAAAGTCACAAAAATAACAATAGAGGGATTCTATGGGGCACAGTAATAACAATATGGGGATAATAGGGGCACAACAATATTAATAAGGGGTACAAATATAATAGTAATGGGGTAATCACTAGTATTATAGGGACCCAACATCCCCCTCTCCTTCAAAAAAGTGTTTTCCTCAACGCTTGAGAGTTCTGGATGCTTCTGTATAAAATTCTCATCCTCCCATGTGGAATCTTCAGCGGATAAGTTCTTCCACTTGATAAGATACTCCGAAATTGATCGATTTCGTAGCTGTCGAGTTCTTGTTTCTGTGACTGCTTCCGGTTCCAATATAATTTTTCCTTCCTCTTCAAGTTCTAGCAATATTGTTTGAACTGGGAGCTTGTCGCCTATAACCTTCTTTAAACATGAAACATGGAAAACTGGGTGCAATCGAGAAGCTGCAGGAAGCTCCAATTTGTATGCCATAGTACCAATCTTTTGCAACACCTTGTATGGAACATAATACTTTGGTGATAATTTATTATCCTTATTAGCTTGCTTGAGGGACATTTGCTTATATGGTTGTAGCCGTAGGAATACCCAATCACCTACATCAAAACTTCTTTCGCTATGATGTTGATCTGCCTGTTGTTTCATTCTATTCTGTGCCAACACGAGGTTATCCTTTAAGAGTTGGAGGACTTGTTGTTGATGTTCAATGTGATGTTCCACTGCTTGAACCTTAGAATTTTCTCTTAAATATGATGTGATGGATGGTGGCTGATACCCATAAAGTGCCATAAATGGGGTCATTTTTGTTGCTGTATGGAAGGAAGTGTTATACCACCATTCAGCCAGAGGCAACCATTTGACCCATTGTGTCTGTTTATCAGATACAAAGCAACAAATATATCCTTCCAAACATTTGTTTACTATCTCAGTTTGCCCATCAGATTGAGGATGATAAGATGAGCTATGAGCTAACTGAGTACCAAGACAAGAAAATAATTCTGACCAAAAATTTCCAGTGAAAATGGGATCTCTGTCACTTACAATAATCTTTGGGTTTCCATGTAGCTTTTGAATTGTTTCCATAAATGCAATAGAAACTGTACCGGCTTTAAATGGATGTGATAATGCACAAAAGTGTGCATACTTGGTAAGTCTGTCAACTACCACCATGATGACACTCTTTCCCTTAGACTTGGGTAAACCTGTGATAAAATCCATTGAAACCTCCTCCCAACGTTGGCTTGGAATGGATAAAGGTTGTAATAGACCCGGTGTCTTAATTGTTTCAACTTTATTTTGTTGGCAAACCAAACATTCCACCACAAACTTTTGAATATCTGATTTAAGGCCATCCCAAAAAAATTCCTTCTTAACCCTGTGGTAAGTTTTTAAAAATCCTGAGTGCCCTCCTAAGGGAGAAGTGTGCAGTTCCATAAGAATCTTTTGTTTTAGTTGGGAATTCTTATAGAGGTATAAGCGATCTTTGTACCATAATGAATCATTTTGCCAGCTAAATGTATCAGACATACTGGAATCTTGTTGTAACTTTCAAATAAGTGCCCACACTTCTTCGTCATTCTTCCATTCCTCCCTTGCTTCGTTTATCCAATCTGGTTGGATAATAAAAATGGTGCACAACAATGCTTCCACATCCTCATCCTTTCTTGAGAGTGCATCTGCCACCACATTTTGCTTCCCTTTTTTGTAGATGATTTCAAAGTCATAACCCAACATCTTTGTGACCCACTTTTGTTGCTCTTCAGAGGATAATCTTTGTTCTAAAAAGTATTTAAGGCTATCATGATCCATTTTTACCTTGAAGTGTCTTCCCATTAGGTAGGGTCGCCATTTCTTAAGTGCATGGAGTATTGCCAACATTTCCTTCTCATAAATAGCTTTGTGTAAAAACTTTCCCTTGATTGGACGACTTTCAAAAGCAATGGGTCTTTCATCTTGCATTAAAACAACACCAATTCCATTTCCTGAAGCATCACATTCCACAATAAAGGTTTTTGTGAAGTCCGGTGTAGCTAAGACCGGTGCTTGGCACATTGCCTCTTTAAGATGTTCGAATGCCTTTGTTGCTTCTGGAGTCCATGAAAATGCATCTTTCTTCAATAATGTTGTTAGAGGTGCTGCTATTCTCCCATAATTCTTAACAAACTTGCGATAATACCCTATCAACCTGAGAAATCCTCGCAGATGCTTTATGGATGTGGGAATTTTCCATTCCTTAATGGCTTTAATTTTGCTAGGGTCTACCTTAACTCCTTCATGAGATACAATATGACCCAGATATTCCACCTCTTGTACTCCAAAGAAATATTTGGATTTTTTTGCATATAATTGTTTCTCCTCCAATAGTTGTAGCACCCTCTCAACATGTTCAACATGATCCTTCCAAGACTTGTTGTAGATTAGTATATCATCAAAAAATACTAACACAAATTTTCTAAGGAATGGTTTGAAAATTGAATTCATCAAACCTTGAAATGTTGAAGGTGCATTGGTAAGGCCAAAAGGCATGACCAAAAATTCATAATGACCCTCATGAGTTCTAAATGCTGTTTTTGGAATGTATTCAATATTCATTCTGATTTGATGATATCCTGGACGAATATCCAACTTGGTGAAGTAAATTGATCCATGCAATTCATCCAGTAAATCATCAATGATAGGAATGGGAAACTTATCTTTAATAGTGAGCTTGTTGAGCTCCCTATAATCCGGACACATGCGCCATGATCCATCCTTCTTGTGCACCAATACGACTGGAGCAGAGAAAGAACTTTGACTTGGTTGAATTATACCAGCCTCTAGCATTTCTGCAACCATACGTTCAATTTCACTCTTTTGGGCATAGGGATATCTGTACGGCCTGATGTTTTGAGGAACACTTCCTGGAATCAGATGAATAGCATGATCATGATCACGAATAGGTGGGAGACCTTTGGGAGTCTCAAATACCTTGGAATGATTGTCCAAGACTTTTTGGAGATCTGGAGAAATAGATGATTCCACTGTGGACACATCTAGCGAACATAATTGTGCAATTACACCTCTTTGTTCCTTTTTTAGAAGCTTTGTCATACCATTAGAGCGGATTATCTTTCCCGGTTTCCCTGCAATACCCCTTAATTCAACTTCCTTTCCTTCCACAGAAAATTTCATGAAAAGTTCTTGAAAATTAAAAGCTATTGTACCCAAGGATTGTAGCCATTGGACTCCTAGTACAACATCAACACCTCCCATTGGAATGGAAAACATTGGGCTAGTCAATACATATTCTCCCATGGATAGCTGATATTATGGCACTTTCCAAGCAATTTATTGTTCCTCCATTTGCAACCATCACTTAACACTCTGGTGCTGGATATAAGAAGCAATTCAATTCTCTTCCTACCTTACAATGAATAAAATTGTGGGTACTTCCTGAATCAATCAACACTATTACCATTTTCTTCTTGATTTGTCCTTCTATCTTGATGGTTTAAGGAGTGGTAATTCCTGCCAATGCATTAAAAGATATGGTCAGATTCATTTATTCTTTATCTAGGCTTTGTTCCTGGAGTATATCCTCTTCTTTTGACCTTTCTTGCTCCTTTTCTTCTTCCTCTTCACAATCTATGTAGAATAATTTCTTCTCAGCACACTTATGACCTTTAGTGTATTTGCTATCACAACTGTAACAAATCAGTTTTTCTCTTTTTTATTCCAATTGTTGTGGTGTCAACCTTATAGGTTTTGGAAGACTAATGGCAACAACACTTCCGTCTTTATAGTTGTGAGTGTTATGCTTCATGGTTGCCGTCATTTTGCTTTCCATTTTTCTTGCTAACCTGAATGCCTTCTCTAATGAATCAGGTTCCCAAAGGCGAACATCATGTTGGATATTATCATTTAAAGACCCTATGAACACATCAATCCTATGCTCCTCTGGAATATCTTTTACCCTTATGTTCAATTTTTGGAACTCCTCAATGTGCTCCATTATTGAACCCTTTTGTTTGAGACTTATCAATTGGCTAAAAAAAGTGTTGCTTTTTGTATCCTCATAATGTGCTATCAATTCTTCCGTAAAAATTGCCCAAGTGATAAATTGTCCATTGATACCATACAAACTGATTTGGTTCCAAATATAAAGCTGCAATACGTACCTTTTGTGTGTTTTGCACATTATTGAGATCGAAAAATTGCTCCATTTGTAATATCCATGTTGCGGGATCCTTGCCATCAAAATTCCTCATATCGATTTTTGGAATATGGTGGGTCTTTGATCCAACATTAGAGTCTATGGAATCATGATTAACATTTCTTTTGTTCTCATCATGAGTTTCCTTTACTACCTTTTCACCATTAGTAACCCTTTCTTGTAGCAACTTATTCATATTTATCTTCAATTCTTCCATGTCTGTCTTCAAATCATCCATCTTAGCTTCCACATCATTCATCTTAGCTTCTACGCCTTTCTTTAAACAATCCATCTTAGCTTCTACGCCTTTCTTTAAACAATCCATCTTAGCTTCTACGCCTTTATTTAAACCATCCATCTTAGATTCTGTTCCTTTTTGTGCAAGGGACAGTTGTTGCACTTGGTCTTGTAATTTTGATATATCATGTTGCATTTCTTCCTCTTCTTCATGAGTCATGCTAGAGCTTTCAGGTCCCTTACTAGGTGTTTGCATTTTCTTTCCTCGGGGCATCAGTTACCGATAATAATGCTCTACTATGCCCTTTGAATTCCTTCAAAATAAATTTTCAAACCAAACTTAAGCAAAAATTTAAGAAAATCTACACACCTTTTTTCACTTTGTAGGAGCTCGATATTGCCTCTGATGTATCTCTGTACTTTCCAATCATCTAGATCTGAATTTGTGACCTGCAGTAGCCCTCTCTGTCCTCTTTCCAATGGCACAATTCTGACCCAAATTAGATTCTCCAAGGAAGAGTTATGCAAAATCTCCCACAGTGACTTGATTATAGACTAGTTCAGTAGAGCGAACTTGTACGACGTGACACGAGTCACTGTTTCGACCTTTGGATCTGAAAAATGCATACAAGAAACTACAGTCTGTCCTCTTTCTGTACCTTCTTACGAAATTTCAATCCGATCCCCAGAGAGAAAGTTATGACGCTTTTCCCCAGGTCACCTGTTTGGAATGTAATTCAGGAGTTTTCAAAAAGACCAACTTCCTCAAATCATATCTCCGCAAATATAGCGTGAACAGCTCTGAAATTCGGACCCAAGGTTCAGCGCAATTTCTTCTCAAATGGATTTTTTTTGCAACTTTTGAAACGTCGCAAAAAAAAAGTTATAGCGAAAATTCCACGATGACCTGTTTGGAGTAGCGAAACCCTAGAATCCAAAGCTCCGATACAAAATGTTATGAAACTAGCTCAAGAAAAGATAGAAAAGATAGATCAACGCCTTAGAGTTCAGCCTCTTCGAGGGGGAAACCTCCTTTACATTACATAAATGAAAAATTCTTCGATGATTCAAATGAAAAAACCTCCTTTCTATATATAGGAGTCTAAAGAGTCACAATATAACCCAGCCGACCTAACAATAATAATATAAAGTCACAAAAATAACAACAGAGGGATTCTATGGGGCACAGTAATAACAATATGGGGATAATAGGGGCACAACAATATTAATAAGGGGTACAAATATAATAGTAATGGGGTAATCACTAGCATTATAGGGACCCGACAAAGATACTACACTATATTTGCAAAGGTCAGAATACTAATGGGTTTCTATCTTGTCACTACGAAAGAAAATGACATTGAAAATCAAATCAAACTAAAAGTAAAATACCAGGGAACTCCTCCTCGAGACAATATATTTAAGGAATAATTTTATATGGATTTCACAAGACAATCTTATTACACAAGACAGTTGTTGCATTATATCTTGTTAAAGCAACCTTAAACTTAATCTCATAAGGATTTGGTTCACAGTGGGGATAAAAACCACAAAGAAAAGGTAGAGAAAGGGGGAGAATTCTAAGTCTACTGAGGTTGGAGTTTTATATATATCTATATAAGTAAGGTCATATACTATGTAATTTATTATATAGTCAAATATTATTATAGTTATAATAATATATAATTACAAATTATATAATTAATTTAATTATATAAATAAATAAAATTGGTTCCACCAAGAAGAAAAACAAATTGAAAATGGGGAATAATAATGATGACGCAAAAAAATATCAAGAAGAACTTGATAAAGTACGATGTCACCTCGACAATGTTGAAAAGAAGCAGGCAGAGTTAGGAGAAGGTCAAAATAGGATAATTGTAACTCAAGAGGAATTAGCAAGTGATATTAAAAAGTAGATAACATTGAGAGAATGTGGCAAGAAATGCAGATCCAGTTAATAAGAAGGGGTGATTCATTTTTTAATCCTTTAATTTCTCCAGGACCAACACAAAGTCCCAAGACTCCAGGAAGCAAAGAATTCCAAAATCACGAAATTCTGCAAATGTCGCAAATACACTTCTCAAGTAGTCAATACTATACAAAATTCCCCCAAAAAAAAAAAAAACTATCAACGAATTAAGAAGGAGCTCCCAAAATACGATGGAAAAGACCATAAAGGTGTTATTGTTTAGGTTAATAAAATGGAAGCCATTTTTTAGTCAAACCCGCCAATAGGTGAATGAGAGAAAATCATGACCGCATCCAATAATTTGGAAGTTAAGGCATACGATTGGTTCCTATGGTGGTCCAGAAAATGTGAAGCTCGTTCATTTCCCTGGAATAACTTTCTGGATGCTTTGCTAAAATGGTTTTATGAAAAAGAAGAAGAAGATGATGTCTACGAAAAAATCGTTCATCTCAAGCAAAAAGGGTTTGTAAGCGAATACACCCATGAATGGGAAGTATTAGCTACAAGGCAAAGAGGGATTACTGATGAACAATGACTTAAAATGTATAAATGTGGACCTAAGGACTATATTTGTGTATAATTGAAGTTTTACAAACCCAAAACTATTGAAGAAGCTAAACATGTCACAATGATTATTAAATAAAAGCATAAGTTCACTAAGTCATATAGCACTTCCAAAAAATCAAACAATTACTCAAAGGGAAAATCAAGCAAGAATTCTCTAGACAAGCCTAACAAGTATATTCCACCTCATTTATGAGATGAAAAGTACCAGTATTCAAGCACTGAAAAGAAAAAGGATGGTAAATGTTGGAAGTGTGGGGATAAATATTCTCCAGGTCACAAATGCAGCATGAAAAAGCTCTACAATTACGAAGGAGAACGAGAATAAGATACTTTGAGTAGTGACCTAGACAACTATAGCCATGAAGAAAATGAAGCTCTAAACATAGAGCCATAAGAAGAAGATATGCCAAGAATATACCTAGCCACAATATGGGGATATTGCAATCACAAACCCTAAAGTTTAAGGGTCATATTAAGAAGGAAAATGTCATTGTACTAATAAACACAAGAGGAACCCACAATTTCATAAATGTTAAAGTGGCGAAAAGATTAAAGCTATTTATATATCTAGCTACAGGCATAAAGGTTATGGTGGTATATGGTAAGAAAATAGATGGAGTGGGGAAATGTCATAAATCCAAATTGCACTTAAGCGATTACGAAATGGAATCTAGTTTTTACACAGTACCATTGGGAGGTGTAGATGTTGTCTTAGGAACAAAATGGTTACAAACCCTAGTAACGTATTTCACAAATCGCCAGAGCCAGTTTCTCAAGTTTAAATGGGCTGGAAGGAAATTGGGTTTCAAGCTCCTACTACTCAAATCGACTCCACACAAGAAATGAAGAAGTTTATTTGAAAGGGGGCACTAGTATTCATCACACAATGTTAACAGTTTAAATTATTATCTACAGAAGGGACTCAATGACAACTTGAGGTTACAACCTTGATCCAGAAATATAACAAGGTATTTCAAGAGTTTCCTATGAGATTACCTCCATAAAGGAAGATATAACATATCATTGAACTCAAACCATATGCAACACCTATGAATGTCAAGCCGTATCGATATCCTCATCATCACGAAAATAGATAGAAACAATAATCCATGGCCTGCTAAGGTGTGGAGTCATTACAGAAACTAGAAATCCCTATGCAGGCATAGTAGTGTTAGTCTGGAAGAAGGATGGATCCTTGATATTGTGTATAGATTATCAAGGATTAAACAAGATAACCATTAAAAACAAGTTCCCTATTTCGTTTATAGATGAACTACTAGACGAACTTCATGGCGCAAAATAATTCTCAAAATTAGACTCGAGATTAGTTTATTATCAAATATGGGTAAGGTTAGAGGATATTGAGAAGACCGTGTTTAGGACACATAAAGGACATTATGAGTTTAAGGCAATACCATTCAGATTAACAAATGCGTCAACCACTTTCCAAGCAACCATGAACGAACTCATTTGTCCACAGTTGCGAAAATTTGTATTAGTCTTCTTTGATGATATCCTCATCTATAGCAATACCTGGAAGGAGCATCTCAAGCATTTAGAAGAAGTACTATCGATACTAGAGAAGAATCAATTCTATGCCAATTTTTCAAAATGCACATTTGGTAAAAAGGAAGTCGAGTACCTTGGGCACATCATATCCAAGGAAGGAATCATAGTAGATCCCAGCAAGATTAAAGCAATCAAAGAGTGTCCCAAGCCAAGAATGTATCAAAACCCAAAGGATTCCTTGGATTGACTGGATACTACATAAGATTCATAACGAATTACGCACATGTGACTACACCTCTAACAAGTCTGCTAAAGAAAATTTCCTTTCAATGGGACAATAAGGCAGACGAATGCTTTGAATCCTTCAAAAAGATAATGTCATCTACCTCGGTATTAGCAACCCTTGATTTCTATAAACCTTTTGTGTTCGAATGTGATGCTTCAAGATTTGGGATTGGATCAGTACTAGTGCAAGACAATTGCCCCAAAACTTACGAAAGTCGAAAGCTTAATAAAAGGGAAGGCTTGAAGTCTACCTACTACAAGGAGATGTTGGTCATTATTCACATGTTAAGAAAGTGGCGTCAATACCTATTAGGAAGCCAGTTCTTAATTCACATATATCACAACAATATTCAATTCATGTTACAACAAATGACCTTATCAAAAGAACAACAAAAGTGGATAGATAAACTAACCACATTTTACATGGAAATTTTACACAAAAAGGGAAAATATAATGTTGTTGTTGATGCTCTCTCATGAAAAGATGAAGACACCACAACGTACTCTGTATTGGTAGTAATTCATGATTGGTTGGATGAGATTTAGAATGAATATGCCAAGGATCCATACTCTTGTTCAATAATCAAAAACATCAATCAACATCCCAATTTTGAATGGAAAAATGACATACTATGGTATAAGGGTAGAATTTATGTACGTCCTTCAACCAAATTTAAACTAAAGGCTCTAAAATAATCACAAAATTCCCATGTAGCTGGGAATGTTGGGTTCTTCAAGATATACTACAACACATGTCAATCATTCTACTTGAAGGAAATGAGTAAGGAAATTCAGAAATATGTCACTGAGTGCGACATCGGTCAAAGAAGTAAAAGTGAAAATGTCTCAACTCCTGGATTGTTACATCCCTTACATATTCCAAATCAGAAATGGGAGAAAATTTCAGTAGATTTCATCGACAGTTTACCTATTTTTTATGGTAAGGACAAGATATTTGTTGTAATAGATAAACTCACTAAATATGCACATTTCATGGCAGTCAAGAAAATAGATTCAACCAAGCAAATTGCATAAGTATTTTGCAAAAACATATACAAGATACATGGTCTACCCAAAGTCATTGTTAGTGATAGAGATGTAATATTTAAGGGAAATTTTTGGAAGGATTTTTGTAAATAAGTTGGGATAACCCTTAACATGAGTTCATCCTATCATCCACAAATAGATGGACAAACATAAATAGTAAATAAGTGTTTAGAAACATATCTATGATGCTTCACATCTGATAAGCAAAACAAGTGGTCACAATGGTTTCATCTAGCAGAATGGTGGTATAATACCACCTATCATACCTCGGCCAAAATGACCCCATTCTAAGCCCTATATGGTTATGAACCCCCAAAATGGAATGAATTTCTGTTAAATGATTCTAAGGTTCAAGTGGTGAAGAACCATTTGGAAGAAAGTTAAAAGATGATCCAGATATTAAAGGAAAAATTAGCAACTGCTAGAAATCAAATGAAACAACAAGTTGAAAAGCACCGTTCAGAAAGAGAATTTGAAGAAGGATACTGGGTCTTCATAATACTTCAACCCTACAAGAAAATATGTTTGAAACGACAAGGGAAGAACAAGTTGGCTCCAAAATTCTATGGGCCTTTTCAAATAATCAAGAAGGTCAATGTTGTTGCTTATGGATTAAAACTACGAGATAATTGTTGAATCCACAACGTAATTAATGTTTCATGTCTCAAAAAAGTATTAGTTCAAAACCTTTAAGCTCAAATCAAGATACCTGAAGTGGATGAAGAAGGAAGGATTTTCCTAGAACCTGAAGGTATCATCACAACCCTTGAGAAGCTATTGTGCTCGAAAATCATAAGAGAATACTTGATCAAGTGGGAAAATACTCCAAGAAGAAGATTCCTCACGGGAAACAAAGAATTTTGTACCCCGCATTACCTTTTCTTTGAGGACAAAGCAATTTTTAAGAGTGGGAAATGTTATGAATAAACAATTCATAAAATATTTTAATATATATGTATAGATATATAATAATCAATTTATTAATTATTTATTTATTTAAACAATTTTAAATATTATTAATTAAAAGTCATTGTCAAAAGGCATGACCACTTACCATCGTGACCAGTCAATTCCTATTTAGGCATACCATTCGAGGGAATATAAATCATCCATCAAGTATTCATTTGATAAATATTTATTACAGATCAATTGTGTAATTCTACAAGCGAATTCATAAGTGAATCAAGTCTTCATGTCTGGTTCCTTCCACAAAGCCTGAAACTTGTTGGGGGATCTGTTCCATAGATAACATAGGGTATTCGTCTTTATGTTAGGCTTGGTTAAAGTCCATAAAATCAATAAAGACCCTAATTTCCTCACATTTATTCCTCATTGATAGATGGTTGGAAACCCATGTTGAATGTTTGACCTTAAAGATTATTCATGCATCCATTAACTTCTTTGATTCTTTCTGAATTAATCATTCTGGTATGGGAAGTACGTTGTGCAATTTATACTGAAAAGGTTTGGAATCCTCATTAATCATAATGACATGTTGAATGATGTGGATGTCATAGATTTTCATATCATAATTTTTCCATGTAAAGATGCCTCTATATTTTGTGAAAACTTGGATGAATGTAAGTTTTTCTGTCGGTGAGAAAAAGTGTCTAGATCCACAAATTTTGGGTTCTATTCATTCCCCATATTGACTAGTTCATGCATCATGGTATAATTGTGAGTCTTAGCATTGGTAGGTGCACAAAATATCTGTAGATCAAAGGATTTTTCAAGGGAAACTACCTTGTTGGGGATGGGATTACTCTTGTTTGCATTCTAATACTATTTTGCTTGTTGTCCTTACTGATTGTGTTCTTCTTCCTCAACGACCACATCTTTGAACATACAAACATTGATCAAGAAGTACACCACCTATGTATCATCATCAAATACCCACCAATTAGTGACATTATCGAGGAAAATGGGTTTGAAAATTGGTTCAATTGAAAAATCATGACACAAGGGAGTAAATCTAGTAGTTGCATTGGCTAGAGTGTCAATGACAACAATGATAGATCAAGGAATGTAAATAATATTAAATGCTTTAAATAACAAAATCAATTTCCATACCTTTTATTGGTACCTCTTATATGCAAAGACAATTAATGAATGGTGTTACATACCTACCAAGAAATTATCTCTGAATCACCAAATATTTTTCAACTCTCTACCTTCGGGTCAAGAGCTTTCTTCAAATCAAAGATAAGTGCTTCATACTCAGCTGTGTTTTTGGTACAATCAAATTCTAGCTAGTAGGATATCAGAAAATTTTGTTTGTGTGGATCAATTAAAATACATCTGACACTAACTTCATCCTACATCTTAAAACCCTCGATCTAAAAATCCTAAATGTCAGTACCTATTCCTACATCACTGAACATATTTTTATTTACATCTAATGTACAATGATCACGAGCACAAATCTGTGAGAATTGAAGGATTTCAGACTATGCGTTTGGTGACAAGAGCATTGGCTTGTTTGTACAACAATTAAGGTTTATTTTCAAAAACAACCCCAACATAGTGTGTGCAAAATTTATTGGTTCATTAGGTCCTTCATGTTGCATCACCATGGGTTCATGAAAGGATTGTGGTCTACCCTTATCTAATTATTCTTTCCTTTGTAGGGTAGTTAGAGGTGAGACCAATTTGAAGCAAAGAATCTGTGAAGCTTCTATGACCATCCCTAGCTCAACAATAGACCATAGGCTTAAGTTATGTCCAAAAATATGATGTTTATTACTTGATGAACTCGATAATCAGAGAAAAATATAATCAAGAAATCTTTTAGCTCACATATAAACTTGAATTTTGACCTATCTAATTGAATGATCTTAGCATTAGTCATTGTTGGCATAGCACTGATTTTTTGGCACAGTAAATAAAGCATGACATTGGAGGAAGAGCCAAAGCTCACCAAGCAATTGCACACATTGTGGTTGAAAATATCAAAAGTTAGAATGAAGGGTGGGGTTTGAGACTATTGGGTTACCTAGATACCATCTTTTTACCAACCTTTCACTTCACTTTCACTTCACTTTTAAACCATATTTCTCTTTCCCACACCCTTGCATTAAACTATTTTCGTGATTACATCAGGTTTAGACTTATTATTTTCCAATGCATCTATTTTAGTGTTTTTGAGTGAATTTATGATAAAATTTTGAAAAATAACATGTTTTCTCTTATATATGGAAGTGGGATGAGTTTCATGATGTTTGTAGGTGTATTTGAAGACTTCAACAAAGTCATATTTGACCACCAAGCCTCAAATTCGAATTTCTTCTTCAACCCCTTGAAGATTTGATGAAGATTTGGGAGATTCCTTCAAGCATACTTCATGGAGAAGAATCATGGAAGTTTTGATAAGATTTCTTATCAAAGATATTAGATATTTGTGAGAGGATTTGTAGAGATGTTACTTGCTAAGTGTTAGCACATGGTTGTAACCACATGAGACATTTGTGGATTTAGGAGAGATTTGTGGATCTCAAATCTTTGTTAGTTATCTCAAGTTTATGTATAAATAGGAGTGCCTCCTCCATTCCAAAAGGAGGACTCTTGGAGCATGTATCCAACTTATGATGGAATAGAATAAAGCTTCTTTTTACATAAATTTCCATTCTATAGTTTTAGATGTAAATTGCTTTAATGTAGTGTATGAATTTATGGAATAGTTTGTCACTTTTCTCTTAGGAGAATTGAGCTCACTCCAAATGGATCAAGGAAGCATTTTATTTCATTATAAATAGTTGTGAATATTGGTTAGATTTATATGTTGGGTTATAATCTTGATTGTTGATAGGTCTTGTGAAACATTATGAAGAGAACTCCTGTAAGGGAGCTTAGTGTTTTCTTTCCTACAACAATTAAGTCATGTAACTCGTCTTAATTCTTTCTTGATTTCATTAGGAACACTTGATAATTTTGATTGTTGATAGGTCTTGTGAAATATTATGGAAGGGCTTCCTGTAAGGGAGCCTAGTGTTTTTTACTTACAACAATCAAGTTTTCTTAGTTTAGAGTCAGTTTCCTACTCCTACATATATTTTGCTAGCATCAAAACAAGCTTATGAGTATTCTTGGTTGCTAATTTAATGAAAGAAATTTAAGCAATTGAATTTCCCTACAGAGACTTTGAATGGGTTCCCATACTCACAACATTGATAGTGGACTTGGTAGCATTTCAACTACTTGGTGTTGTAGTAGGGATTTTTGCATAGGTTTTAGGGTTCATTAGGGATTTAGGTTGAGTAGGAGAGGCTTTAAAGGTTTTCAAAAGTAGCTCACTTTATTGAGGAAGGTTGTAAAGTGATATATTTTCCCTAATATTCTTCATATCTTCGATCACATTATACTTCAAAGCTTTGTTGTCTATAGAAGTTGGAGATATAGTATTGTGAAGATTTAGTGTTATGTGGAGAGGTATAAGATTTGATATTCCACTCAAACGTTGAGGTCAAGGTTGTTCTCTATGTAGGGAAAGGATTTGTCTTGGTATTTTTCACAGGGTTGAGGTTTACCTTAGGTGAAAATTTAGTAATTTTCGTGGAAGTTGGGGGTGGTAGCAACTGTCTTGACAGAGATACATTTGGTAGGTTGATAAGTATCTAGAATAGGTCCCTTATTATAAAGATTATAATTTATCGGGGTTGTCAGGGTGGCGTGGTCTTCTCCTAAAGAAATTTCCATAGTGGTCTACACATCAATATCTACTACCCAATCCCATAGGAACATGGTTGACATTGTAATGGCTTCTTCTTCAATTTTTTTGTGTTCATCATTAGCTTCTTGGGTAGTGTCATCAAAGAGTGATTATTTTTACAAGAGATGATTAATATCTAACATCATGGATTTTACCCATCAAGGGAAATTTTTCTCAGAATGATTGGCCTAGTGAAAGGTACAAAATCTATACATGCTAAAACCATTTAATTTTAGGTACACACTCAAATTATCATCGACATTGGGCTAGTTGTTTGTTTTCATTTGAAGAGAATGGAAATTTTTGTGTTCAAATGAACTTTCCTTTGAGTTTTTCTTCAAGTCAACTACTTCAACAACTTTTTAAGTAGTTTGAATACACTCTCCAAATCTATAACCTATTTCTCTAACAGCTTATTTAATAGTATAGGTGTTTTCCCACTAGGATTAAGCTATTCTTTAGGTGTATTACCTACCAAGGATAACATTTACTTCTCCACTTTTATAGATTCCTCAAATGTTTGAGCCAAGGTTCTTTTCCCATCCCTTTTAAAAACATGCTTATAGAAGGGTTTAAGGTTGAGGTGTAATATTCTATGGCCAAAGGATTGATAGGGTGAGAGTCTTTAGGTATCTGAGTCAATAGAGTAGTGTAACACTAATTAATATTTTTCACTTTTTCTTTCTTCTCCATCTTGATCTAGTAAGTTCATTTAGAAGAGTAGCATATGATTTTTCTTCACTAAATTTACTGAGAAAATACCTCTCAAAGGCATCCCAGTGGGTTGTTGAAGTGGAAGGTATATTATAATACCATTTGAATGATTTGTTATTGGAGCTATAAGGAAGCAACCTACATACCACATCCTCATGTTATACATTTATCAGGCGTAGGGCCATATAGAAATTCTTTATATGGTCTTCAGGAGTGATATCTTTATCAGGATCAAATTTTGGTAGGGACCTCTTTGGTCATTTAAGGAGATCATGCAAATTTACTCTAAGGTTGAGGGCTCCTTGAGACATACATTTAGGCTAAGGATTACTATCCATTATATTTAGTAACATCTTTATACTTCGATGAGTAATAGTTATGATCAATGTGACTAGTTTCACTGTTAGTGTGGGATATTACGTGAGTAGAGGGCATGGAACAATATGGGGTTGGATTTATTTGAACAAAAGGACTAAAGATATATTCAAAAGTATCCTTATTAAGATATTCAATAGAGTCTAATAGGATACTACCTTTGGTGATTGGTCTTTTGGTAACATTTGTATTGGGGAGATGAGAAGCTACATGAAGCCTTCCAATCTATGCAGCATAAGAATGAGTAATATGCCTTAGGGTGTTCACTTAATTAGGATAAACAAAGACAAAGAATAAAACTTCACGAGCAGGTTATATGTTTTTAGGTTCAGAGGGAATGTCCTTGTCATTGGTTTCCCTTTTGGTATGCTAAGTATAGGTAATAGGCGTATGTGGTTGTTGGTGTTAGTATCGGTATCTTCATCCCTCCGTCAGAGATCAAATTCTCTTGTTGCATTGCATATTAGGTGTCTCGCTCAGTCAGCTTCATTCCATTAGGAGCATGGATCATCTGACGGTAGTGGCTTGTTGTGCATTTTTCTTCATGTCCTTTACCTACTGGCTCATTTCCATTCATCAAGATCATTTGCAGTCACTTTTTGTCTTTGAATTTGCAAAAGTATTTTCTAGGGTTTCACTGTCATTAGGTCTAGGGTTTCATCAAAAAGGTTTTCAGAATGTCCAATAATAGTCAGCAGGCACATGAGGAGGTTCCAGTACCAATAAATTTCATAATCAATTGCTCAGAGATGTATTTTTCCTCAAAACTCTGTTTTGAGGAAAAACAAAGTATTTTAGATTTTATTGTATTAATTCATGTATTTTCAGTTCTCTTGTATGTAAAGCAGTTCAGAGGCAACCCTGGTCTCCTTCCCAAGCCTCAGTAGCTCCATCCCTGCAAAGAAAACAAAAATCAAGACAAATTATGTCATTCAGTTCATCAAAAGGTTCAAATAAAGTGAAAAGCTCCAAAAAACAGAGTGGAAAAGTAAAGTCACATTGCCAACATTATAAAAGTGGGTTTTTATGAGAAAAAAATTAAAATCTCTTGGGTATAAATCATTTTCTCAATTCAAAAGTTCATTTTCATTCAAGAAACAAGGTTGAGCAAAGTGAAGGTCAAAGGGAGCAAAACTTGGAGTGTTGTCCCTAAAGCTTACATATCACTCCCTAATCCCTTGTTTCCCTAACAAAACCCTGTCCCAACAGTCCCAAAATCCCTTATACTCTCTCCCTCCACAATCCCTCATATACTTTTCCCTTGGTGGCAGAAAATTTGTTGGGTCCCTATAATACTAGTGATTACCCCATTACTGTTGTAGTTATACCCCCTATTTATATTGTTGTGCCCCTATTACCCCCATATTGTTATTTCTGTGCCCCATAGAATCCCTCTATTGTTATTTTTGTGGCTTTATATTATTATTGTTAGGTCGGCTGGATTATATTGTGACTCCTTAGACTCCTATATATAGAAAGGAGGTTTTGTCATTTGTATCATCCAAGAATTGTTCATTTATGTAATGTAAAGGAGGTTGCCCCCTCGAAGAGGCTGAATTCTAAGGCGTTGATCTCTCTTTTCTATCTTTTCTTGAGCTGGTTTCTTAACATTTGGTATCAGAGCTTTGGATTCTAGGGTTTCGCTGCTCCAAATAGGTCACCGTGGAATTTTCGCTATAACTTTTTTTCTGTGACGTTTCAGAAGTCACAAAAAAAACCCATTTGAGAAGAATTGGCGCTGAACATTGGGTCCGAATTTTAGAGCTTTTCGCACGATATTTTCGGAGATATGATCTGAGGAATTTGGCCTTTTTGCAGACTCCTGAATTACATTCAAAACAGGTGACCGGGGGACAATCGTCATAACTCTCTCTCTGAGGATCGGATTGAAATTTCGTAAAAAGATACAGAAAGAGGACAGATTGTAGTTTCTTGTGGGTGAGTTTCAGATTCAAAGGTTGAAACAGTGAATCGTGGCACGTCGTACAAGTTCGCTCTACTGAACTAGTCTAAAAGCAAGTCACTGTGGGAGATTTCACATAACTCTTCCTTGGAGAATCCAATTTGGCTCAGACTTGTGGCATTGGAAAGAGGACGCAGAAGGCTACTACAGATAGCAATTTCAGAGTTGGATGATCCGAAATTACAGAGATACATCAGATTCAATATCAGGCTTCTATAAAGTGAAAAAAGGTGTGTAGTTTTTTTTAAATTTTTGTGTAAGCTTGGTTTAACGGAATTCAAAGGGCATAGTAAAGCATTATTATCGGTAACTGATGCCCCGAGGAAAGAAAATGCAAACACCTAGTAAGGAACCTGAAAGCTCTAGCATGACTCATGAAGAAGAGGAAGAAATGCTACATGATATATCAAAATTACAAGAACAAGTGCAACAAATGTCACGCTCACAAAAGCTAACAGAAGCTAAGATAAGTGGCGTGGAATCTAAGATAAATGGCGTGGAATCTAAGGTAAATGGCGTGGAATCTAAGATAAAGGGCATGGAAGCTAAGATGGAAGCTAAGATGGATGGCATGGACGCTAAAATTGATGGCATGGATGATAAGATGGATGAATTGAAAAAGTTGCTACAAGAAAGGGTCACTAATGGTGAAAAGGTAGTAAAGGAAACTCATGATGAGAACAAAAGAAATGTTAATCATGATTCCATAGACTCTAATGTTGGATCGAAGACTCACCATGTTCCAAAAATCGATATGAGGAAGTTTGATGGCAAGGATCCTGCCACATGGATATTACAGATGGAGCAATTCTTCGATCTCAATAATGTGCAAAACCCACAAAAGGTACGTACAGCAACTTTATATTTGGAACCAAATCAGTTTGTATGGTATCAATGGCTTTGTTCTCGTAAACAATTTATCACTTGGGCAATTTTTACGGAAGAATTGATAGCACATTATGAGGATACAAAAAGCAACACTTTTTTTAGCCAATTGATAAGTCTCAAACAAAAGGGTTCAATAATGGAGCACATTGAGGAGTTCCAAAAATTGAACATAAGGGTAAAAGATATTCTAGAGGAGCATAGGATTGATGTGTTCATAGGGTCTTTAAAGGATAATATCCAACATGATGTGCGCCTTTGGGAACCTGATTCATTAGAGAAGGCATTCAGATTAGCAAGAAAAATGGAAAGCAAAATTATGGCAACTAGGAAGCATACCGTTCACAACTATAAAGACGGAAGTGTTGTTGCCCATAGTCTTCCACAACCTACAAGGTTGACACCACAACAATTGGAAGAAAAAAGAGCAAAAGGGCTTTGTTACAATTGTGATAGCAAATACACAAAAGGTCATAAGTGTGGTGAGAAGAAATTATTCTACATAGATTGTGAAGAGGAAGAAGAAAAGGAGCAAGAAAGGTCAAAAGAAGAGGATATATTCCAGGAACAAAGCCTAGATGAAGAACAAATAAATCCGACCATATCTTGTAATGCATTGGCAGGAATTACCACTCCTCAAACCATCAAGATAGAAGGACAAATCAAGAAGAAAAAGGTAATAGTGTTGATTGATTCAGGAAGCACCCACAATTTTATTCATTGTAGGGTAGCAAAAGAATTGAATTGCTTCCTATATCCAGCACCAGAGTGTCAAGTGATGATTGCAAATGGAGGAACAATAAATTGTTCTGGAAAGTGCCATAATATCAAGCTATCCATGGGAGAATATGTATTGACTAGCCCAATGCTTTCCATTCCAATGGGAGGTGCTGATGTTGTACTAGGAGTCCAATGGCTACAATCCTTGGGTACAATAGCTTTTAATTTTCAAGAACTTTTCATGAAATTTTCTGTGGAAGGAAAGGAAGTTGAATTAAGGGGTATTGCAGGGAAACCAGGAAAGATAATCAGCTCTAATGGCATGACAAAGCTTCTAAAAAAGGAGCAAAGAGGTGTAATTGCACAATTATGTTCGCTAGATGTTTCCACATTGGAATCATCTATTTCTCCAGATCTCCAAAAAGTACTGGACAATCATTCCAAGGTATTTGAGACTCCCAAAGGTCTCCCACCTATGCGTGATCATGATCATGCTATTCATCTGATTCCAGGAAGTGTTCCTCCAAACATCAGGCCGTACAGATATCCATATGTCCAAAAAAGTGAAATTGAACGTATGGTTGCAGAAATGCTAGAGGCTGGTATAATTCAACCGAGTCAAAGTTCTTTCTCAGCTCCAGTAGTATTGGTGCACAAGAAGGATGGATCATGGCGCATGTGTCCAGATTATAGGGAGCTCAACAAGCTCACTATTAAAGATAAGTTCCCCATTCCTGTTATTGATGAATTACTGGATGAATTGCATGGATCAATTTACTTCACCAAGTTGGATCTTCGTTCAGGATATCATCAAATTAGAATGAAGATTGAAGACATTTCGAAAACATCATTTAGAACTCATGAGGGTCATTATGAATTTTTGGTCATGCCTTTTGGCCTTACCAATGCACCTTCAACATTTCAAGGTTTGATGAATTCAATTTTCAAACCATTCCTTAGAAAATTTGTGTTAGTATTTTTTGATGATATACTAATCTACAGCAAGTCTTGGAAGGATCATGTTGAACATGTTGACAGGGTGTTACAACTATTGGAGGAGAAACAATTATATGCAAAAAGATCCAAATGTTTCTTTGGAGTCCAGGAGGTGGAATATTTGGGTCATATTGTATCTCATGAAGGAGTTAAGGTAGACCCTAGCAAAATTAAAGCCATTAAGGAATGGAAAATCCCCACATCCATAAAGCATCTGCGAGGATTTCTTGGGTTGACAGGGTATTATCGCAAGTTTGTTAAGAATTATGGGAGAATAGCAGCACCTCTAACAACATTATTGAAGAAAGATTCATTTTCATGGACTTCGGAAGCAACAAAGGCCTTTGAACATCTTAAAGAGGCAATGTGCCAAGCACCGGTCTTAGCTACGCCAGACTTCACAAAAACCTTTATTGTGGAATGTGATGCTTCAGGAAATGGAATTGGTGCTGTTCTAATGCAAGATGAAAGACCCATTGCTTTTGAAAGTCGTCCAATCAAGGGAAAGTTTTTAAGAAAAGCTATTTATGAGAAGGAAATGTTGGCAATACTCCATGCACTTAAGAAATGGCGACCCTACCTAATGGGAAGACACTTCAAGGTAAAAACGGATCATGATAGCCTTAAATACTTTTTAGAACAAAGATTATCCTCTGAAGAGCAACAAAAGTGGGTCACAAAGATGTTGGGTTATGACTTTGAAATCATCTACAAAAAAGGGAAGCAAAATGTGGTGGCAGATGCACTCTCAAGAAAGGATGAGGATGTGGAAGCATTGTTGTGTGCCATTTCTATTATCCAACCAGATTGGATAAACGAAGCAAGGGAGGAATGGAAGAACGATGAAGAAGTGTGGGCACTTATTCAAAAGCTACAACAAGATTCCAGTACTTCTGATACATTTAGCTGGCAAAATGATTCGTTATGGTACAAAGATCGCTTATACCTCTGTAAGAATTCCCAGCTAAAACAAAAGATTCTTATGGAATTGCACACTTCTCCCTTAGGAGGGCACTCAGGATTTTTAAAAACTTACCACAGGGTTAAGAAGGAATTTTTTTGGGATGGCCTTAAATCAGATATTCAAAAGTTTGTGGCGGAATGTTTGGTTTGCCAGCAAAATAAAGTTGAAACAATTAAGACACCAGGTCTATTACAACCTTTATCCATTCCAAGCCAACGTTGGGAGGAGGTTTCAATGGATTTTATCACAGGTTTACCCAAGTCTGAGGGAAAGAGTGTCATCATGGTGGTAGTTGACAGACTTACCAAGTATGCACACTTTTGTGCATTATCACATCCATTTAAAGCCAGTACAGTTTCTACTGCATTTATGGAAACAGTTCAAAAGCTACATGGAAACCCAAAGATTATTGTAAGTGACAGAGATCCCATTTTCACTGGAAATTTTTGGACAGAATTATTTTCTTGTCTTGGTACTCAGTTAGCTCATAGCTCATCTTATCATCCTCAATCTGATGGGCAAACTGAGATAGTAAACAAATGTTTGGAAGGATATCTTCGTTGCTTTGTATCTGATAAACAGACACAATGGGTCAAATGGTTGCCTCTAGCTGAATGGTGGTATAACACTTCCTTCCATACAGCAACAAAAATGACCCCATTTATGGCACTTTATGGGTATCAACCACCATCCATCACATCATATTTAAGAGAAAATTCTAAGGTTCAGGCAGTGGAACATCACATCGAACATCAACAACAAGTCCTCCAACTCTTAAAGGATAACCTCGTGTTGGCACAAAATAGAATGAAACAACAGGCAGATCAACATCGCAGTGAAAGAAGTTTTGATGTAGGTGATTGGGTATTCCTACGGCTACAACCATATAAGCAAATGTCCCTAAAGCAAGCTAAGAAGGATAATAAATTATCACCAAAGTATTATGGTCCGTACAAGGTGTTGGAAAAGATTGGTACTATGGCATACAAATTGGAGCTTCCTGCAGCTTCTCGATTGCACCCAGTTTTCCATGTTTCATGTTTAAAGAAAGTTATAGGTGACAAGCTCCCAATTCAAACAATATTGCCAGAACTTGACGAGGAAGGAAAAATTATATTGGAACCGGAAGCAATCACAGAAACAAGAACTCGACAGCTACGAAATCGATCAATTTCAGAGTATCTTATCAAGTGGAAGAACTTATCCGCTGAAGATTCCACATGGGAGGATGAGAATTTTCTGCAGAAGTATCCAGAACTGCTCAAGCGTTGAGGACAACACTTTTTGAAGGAGCTGGTTTCTTAACAAAATTAAAGACACCATAAATTTCATACTACTCATCAAGAAAACTCACTTACTAGCAAACATGGAGTCAGATACTTCATATGATCGTGAAGAAGAGACACACAGTCACTCTCCTACAGAGGTACATGCACTAAGGAGGCCTCATAAGGGTGGTAAACATATATGAGAGGAATCTATTACCCTTGCTGAGCTACAGGCCTACCCTCTCGCCATCACATGCTTCCAACACCAATCCTGCTATGAGTTCTGTGAGATGGTTGCTAGAGTCCAATTTCACCATGAGTTAGCCCAATTATTTGTGCTTCATTTACATGATGGTCAAGCCACTCTAGCTGGTGTAACATTCACTTAAACACCATAATCTATTTCTCTAGCAACCGTTATTCCTAATATTGGAGAGCAATGGAACAAGAGGCAGCAAATTGACAGGCAACATTATGAACCATACATCAAGCCCGGTTATTTGAGACAACTTAGCAGAGCTTTTCCTTTCCGGTACCTGAAAGATTCCTGTGCTCCTTTGATGAAACTGATAATGAAGTATTTCAGCTATGAGGGCCAGTTTTCTCGTTTATATGCCTATCATATCAGGTTGTTGATGCACTTTACCAGGGTGAGAATGATGAATCTCCCCTACTTCATGTGCGGAAATATTGAGAAGATGACCACCCTAGTACAACAAAAGACTCCTCAGTAGTAGTTCAACATTATATATCATTTTTCTCTCATTAAGATTGTGGCCATGCATCAGCTTGGTTTGCAGGGCATCACTTGGGAGGATTTCATTTCTCGTGAGTTCTTCACAACTCCTCAGGGACCTCCAGAGGCTTTGCATGAGACAGGTGGACCTTCACATCAACAAGAAGGTCATGCGACATAGATTGCTAGTATGCCGGTGTTTGTCACCTATCAAAAGGGCACTAGACGGTTATTTGCAGCAGCAAAGCGAGTATTATCTCCACCCGGGGTGGAAGGGGTCTCGCTTCCTTCATCAGCACAACATGTTCAGGACAAGGGAAAGAGGCCAGTACATGATGAGGGGCCTTCAGGTGAGCAGGAGACCGATTTCATTCTCATTCAGGACGATGACACGGATTTGGGCCCACAAAGCTCAAATCTCAAAGAAGTCATCCAAGAGCAGCATTCAGACATCAATGCTTTGTCCCTCAACTTGCAAAGAGCTAAGTGGACAATAAAGTACCTGGAGCAAAGAAATAAGTATCTTGAGGATCAGAAGGCGAATATGGAGTTGCAAAACATTCGGGAAAACTGCCAAGCTGCCAAAAGGAGGAAGGCGAAGCTCACATCGCTTGAGCAAGAGATCAATGCCGATCGGGAATCTTGGATTGAAAGAGCTAATCCCCACTTAGAGAGGTTGTTAGAGAAGGCCAACAAGGAGAAGGCATTTTTGAGGCATATGGCTTATCATTACATGGCAAGAAAGAAAGTCTGCAAGGCAAGAATCAGGAGCTTGAAGGCAAAGTTGAAGAGGGCATCGAGGAGGCGAAAGGTGTAGGAATTTACAGGGTAAGTTCCTCAGAAAAAACACCAAAGGACACCGCTCACAAACAGACCACAGATCAATACACCAGTACTTTTGACGTTGTTAAAACCCTCAAAGAGGGAAACAGTCCACGGCCTGAGCCAACGCGGCCACTTTAGGAAATTTATTAATAAAAAAATGAAAATTTACATAAGCTTCTCTCATGAACGGTTAACCTACAAATGACCCTCCATGCTCTTTAAATAGAGATCATGGACCAATCGGGTGTTAAGCCATGGATCAAGTGTCGATAATACCGAGGAGAGAATGAAACGTTGGATCACTACATATCGTGACCGTCAGATTGTAAGTTACAAAATGTACATAGTAAAGAAACACACTTTACCTAACTCTATACTAGACCAAGTTGTACTTAACTATTTCCTATGTGTCGGAATATCCTAACATCCCCCCTTAAGAACAACTTGGGATAGGATTGAAGGATTTACAAATATGACACAATAGGAGAAGGAAGGAGGCACTAGAGCCTAACCCCCCTTAGTGACAACTTCCTGAACTCCAACCATAAATCGAAGTTTAGTGAACTTCGCCTCTGTGAGAGCCTTTGTAAAGATGTCTGCAACTTGATCATCTGTTGAACAATATTGCACTTCAAGAACATGGTCATGAATGAGCTTTCTGATGAAGTGCATGTGCAGTTCAATGTGTTTGCTGCGCTGATGTTGGACTAGATCTTTTCATAGTTGAACTGCACTTTGATTATCACACCAAAGTGTAGTCGGATGCTGCTGCTGAAAGCCAAACTCTGACAGGATCTGACGAAGCCACAAGGCTTCCTTACTAGCTTCTACGGCACCACGATACTCTGCTTCTGCTGAAGAAAGAGAAATGGCACCTTGTTTCTTGCAAGCCCATGTAATAGGTCCTGAACCAAGAGTGAACACATAACCTGCAGTAGACTTCCGATCATCAGGGTCACCAGCCCAATCGGAATTAGTGAAACCAACCAATAGAGGAGATGCTTTGTCACTGTAATGAATCCCGAACTGAATTGTACCTCGAACATAACGAAGTATTCTTTTAGCTGCTTTCCAATGACTTTCACGTGGGTTTTGCATAAACCGAGCAACAAGGCCAACATCAAAGGAAAGGTCAGGACGAGTATGGGTTAGATACAAAAGTTTTCCTACAAGTTGATGGTATAAGGTAGCATCAACTTCAGGAGAAGTACAAGTGACTGAAATTTTGACTCCAGATTGAAAGGGAGAATGGGCTGGCTTACAGTCTTCCATGTGAAAATGGCGTAGAATATCACAGACATACTTGGATTGGGAAAGGGAAATACCTTCCTTGGATTGCAAGACTTGAAGACCAAGAAAATAATGTAAGTGTCCTAAGTCTGTCATTTCAAACTTCCTTTTAAGGCTAGACTTCACATGTTTTATAAGGTTGGGATCACTACCAGTCAGGATAAGATCATTAACATAAAGAACAAGAATGATAAGAGACTTGCCCACTTTCTTGGTGTAGACAGTATTGTCAGAATGACACCTAGAAAAGCCATTTTCTAAAAGAAAGTTATCCATTTTGGCATACCAAGCTCGAGGAGCTTGCTTGAGACCATAAAGGGATTTCTTAAGCCGACATACAAGGCTGGAGTCTGTTTGTATAAAGCCAATAGGTTGTTCCATATAGATTTCTTCATGCAAGTCCCCATGCAAGAAAGCGGATTTAACATCCATCTGATGGACTTCCCATTTGAAAGAGGTAGCAAGGGAAAGAACAAGGCTGATAGAGTTCATTTTGGAAACAGGGGAGAAGGTTTCAATATAGTCAATGCCTTCAACTTGTGAAAAACCCTTAGCAACAAGACGAGCTTTATGTTTATCAATTTTCCCATCTGGTCCATACTTGGTTCTGTAAACCCATTTGAATCTAACAAGTTTTCGTCCCTTTGGTAGAGGAACAAGATCCCATGTATCATTTGCCAATAATGAATGATATTCTTCATTCATAGCTGCTTCCCAATCTGGATGGCATAAAGCTTCTGCAAAGGTGTCAGGATCATAATTCATTGAAGCTTGAGCCAGTAAAAAAGAGGCTCTCTCGAACTGAGAACGCGTACATCCTAATCTGTAGGATCACCGGCAAGATCACCTGCTGCATCCCGAGTAGCACGGACCCATTTTGGAAGCTGAGGAGATGAAGGAGGATCCTGAGAAGGTGGGGGAGGATTTTCATCCTCGCTTTCATCATCTGAAGAAGAAATATTTTCAAAAGTAGAGAGATAGGGAGAGGTGGCACATCCGCCGAACTAGGCTCGCAGGCCGATATATTTTTAGCAAACTTTACATCTATTCTAATGATAACATTTTTGGACTTAAGTGGAATAAGTCTATATCATTTGACATCTTTAGAATATCCAACAAAAATACATTGTTCACTCTTAGGTTTTAAAGCTTTATGTTTCTCATCTGGAATATGGGCCCATGCTTCACTTCCAAAAACACGAAAGTGACTTACATCTGGTTTGATTGAGCTCCATGCTTCTTCTGGAGTGATATTCTTTAAAACCTTAGTAGGAGTGCGATTTATTATGTAATTTGCACAGTTAATTTCTTCTGCCCAGTAATTAAGACTAAGTCCTTTAGATTGAAGCATACAATTAGCCATTTCCTTTAAGGTGCGATTCTTCCTTTCAGCTACACCATTTTGTTGTGGAGTATATGGAACAGTATGTTGCATTTGAATTCCATTCTCAGTGCAAAAGTTGATGAATGTGTTTTTAATAATTTCTCCGCCATTATCAAATCTTAGCTTAAGAATTTGATGTCCAGATTGTTTTTCAACAAAGGCCTTAAAGGCCAAGAACATGTTAAATACTTGACTCTTGAGTTTTAAGAAGTATACCCAAGTGCGTCTGGAGAAATCATCAATGAAAGTTAAGAAATACTTGTAGCTAGAGAATGAAGCAACTAGAAGTGGACCACATAAATCACTATGCACAAGATGTAAAGGGGCTAAGGTGTGCCAAGAGGCACGTTTTTCAAAACTGTCCCGATGATGTTTTCCGAGTACACATCTGGAACAAACACCATCTCTGCAGGATACCATTGGAAGACCTGTCACCATATTTTATTTACATAGATTCTGAAGAGAGTGATAGTTTAAGTGACCAAATCGCTCATGCCAAAGTTTGCTCACTTCATCATTATGAGCAACAAATACTGAGGGAAGATTTGATGACCCAAAGTTGTGAAACTTATACAACCTTGTATAATCATCAGCAATGCCGGTAGCTAAAATCTGTCTAGGATCTCTTAGGTCCTTAATTACAACATCATGAGGTGAAAATTCAACGATTTTACCTTCACCTGAATGGGTTATCTGATATACAGATAGAAGGTTGTAGGATAAGGTTGGAACACATAATACATCATTAAACTGACCATTGTCTAGATGAACAGTTCCAGTCCCTACAACACTAAGAGATCTATCATCACCAACATATATATTTTTGGTGTTACAATCATTTAAAGAAGAAAACATGGCTTTGTTTTTGGCCATGTGATAAGAAGCTCCAGAATCAATGAGCCACTCATGAGAATGAGAAGAAGAAGATACATTTAGTGCATAGCCAGACTGAGATGCTTGATGGAGAAGACTCAGCCCAAATTTCAAAACCTAACACGGACATACAAAAAAAAATGAACCTTGCGGCTCGAAGTTAGCTTTAGCCGGAAACTAAATATTTTCCTCAATGTTTCTGATTTTCCAAGATCACACTAAGGCGCAGCGGAAAAGAGCATACGCATGAGAAAAATCCTTCCTTTCTGTTTCTGATTTGCCCAGATCGCACAGAGTCGCAGGGAAAAGAGCATACACAGAAATGAAAGGTATAGATCCAGTAATAAAAAAAGCTAAATAAACCGAAAACCAACATAAATAGAGAGAAAATAACTATAAACTACAAATAAACACTGTATACCTCCAGATCTTAAAAATGACGCAGCTAGGGCTACCGGAAACCTTTTCGCGTGAAACGAAAGGGGTTCCTCACTGGAACAGATGCTCCCAACACAACAGAGCAGTCCTCTCGGCCTGAAAGTAGTCAGAAACAGTAGATCTAGGAAACGATAGTCGGATGCAGTTCTACCAGCTTCAGATTTGGATCACCAACGGACACGGCCCTCAAATAGCTCTGATACCATGTAGGAATTTATAGGGTAAGTTCCTCAGACAGAACACCAAAGGACACCGCTCACAAGCAGATCGCAGATTAATACACCAGTACTTTTGACGTGGTTAAAACCCTCAAAGAGGGAAACAGTCCACGGCTTGAGCCAACGCGGCCACTTCAGGCAATTTATTAATAAAAGAATGAAAATTTACATAAGCTTCTCTCATGAACGGTTAACCTACAAATGACCCTCCATGCTCTTTAAATAGAGATCATGGACCAATCGGGTGTTAAGCCACGGATCAAGTGTCGGTAATACCGAGGAGAGAATGAACCGTCGGATCACTACATATCGTGACCATCGGATTGTAAGTTACAAAATGTACATAGTAAAGAAACACACTTTACCTAACTCTATACCTAACTCTATACTAGACCAAGTTGTACTTAACTATTTCCTATGTGTCGGAATATCCTAACAAAAGGAGCAAGATAGAATTTAGATATTGGCTGAGGCTTCCTTGGCCCAACACAACACTTGATGGAGAAGACTCAGCCCAAATTTCAAAAATTTTGGGACACGTTTTGAATTTTTGGAATTTTTGGCTCAAAAAATAGAATTTTTTGCCCTATGCGTCGCTTCACCTGGCGCTCGCTTTTGATGGGAGCCTCCAAATGACAAAAACTCAGCATTTTTAGATTTGGCATGGAAAAATATGCTTTCCTACCAAGTACCAAGAAATTTTGACAGGTTTTGAGCCCTCAAAAAGGTCAAAAACACTCAAAAAATGACCTTACTGCCCTTATTTTGACACACATGCAGCAATGTTGGGAGAACTGAATTTTGGAGGGGAAAATGGAGGCCAAATTCAAAAATTCCACTTGGGTTGGAAAGTAGACAAGTAGACCGTTCCAATAAGCATACTTGGAGAAAATTGGACACCGGGAAGGCCTCCAAAAGTGGCTACAAACAGGCGCTACGCATAGGGAAATCAGCGCGGCGCATTGGGTAAATTTTGCTCAGTTTGACCAAGAATACTTTGTTTTTCGCTTAGCTTTTGACAGTTTTACTTTTTCTCCTTCTCAATGTCAAACTTATGATGTGATTTAATGTAAATTGATGGATCTTGATGTAATTATGTCTAATTTTCACTTATGGAGGTAGATTCATCTATCAAAAAGTTGTTTGAAACTGAATGAATCAGTTCCCTAGTTTCTAGAGGCAAGCTGTTCCACTGCCTGATTTCTAGTTCTCAGTTTAGAATTAGTTGGAACAGCTCCTAAACTTGTGAGCTCAACCCCTAGAGGCTAGGATGAGTTATGGTTTGTCTATATCTTGTGATTTTTCAGTCATTAGCATGGTTGGACTTTTGAGAAAGCAAGGAGCTTCATTGTATACTCATATCAACATTTTGGCTAAGGAATTGAGACCAGGGTTTGCAGCACTCTTTGGGATTCATGTGGAATTTTGTCTTGGTATAGTGCTTTCTTCTGTAATTGTGAATTTACTTATGTGTTATGTATGCCATTATCTATCTTGTTTCTTCTTAACTAAAACAAATAAGGGAAAAGGTAGAATCCATTGAAAATGCAGTGCTCTACCTAGGGTTTGCTTTAGCTTTTGATGTTTTCAGCTGTTTGAAGAGGATCCCAGAGCTTTCTTGCCCTCTTCAAATCCTCACTTGTCTAATATCTCCATCTCATTCAATTTAAAGTGCCAAATCAGTTGCCTACCTTGCCCCATTGAGATCTCTGCAAAACTGAGCCTCATTCCCCGCACCCAAAATCTGCTTTTCCATTTGAGCCAACAAAAACATCATTTTATTCAATCAAACTCTTTTGCACACATACCTAGCCTAAGATCAGTATTTATATCAGTCATCTCAAGCCCTCATTGATCATATTTTTGCTGAGATTGACCAGGAGAGAGCCCTCTCCCAACCTGGTAGGGCTAGCTACCAGACTAAGTGTGGTTTGATGTTGTCCTAGATCCTACCTTTCTCAGCCTGAGGTAGATTTAGGCACTAAAAGTTGGGGCAGATTTTTTTTCTCTAGGAATGCTTCTTGTTATGAATAATTCTTATTACCATCCATGCAATTTGAGCCCTCCTTCTAATGCCATATCAATTGTTGACGGGATGAATGATATAACAATATTTACTAGGGGTTTTCTTTGCTATGAGTTCCTAATTAGACCACGCATTGTTCAGGATAAGGGACCCATCTAGATTTTGGCCCAACAACCATGCTTGCTTTGTTGAATTTTTTGAGATATTGAATGATAATAATAACAAAGGGGGCATGCAAACTAAACTAATACTATCTAATTGCAGAAATAAAGCTACTATAAAATATCTAAATGCGAAAAGATAGACTGGGACAAGAAGAAATGAGCTAGTAAATACAATAATAGTTGTATCAAAAAAGTAGTTAGATCATTTCTTGGCATTGAGATGTTTAACTTAGTAGAGAAAACAAAGAATATCGGTCTCTTATCTAACAAGTTCTCCTTGAAAAAATCAACATTGAAGAATTAGTAATATGTAAGAAAAAACTATCGAATTCACATAACATATCAATAAATCTCATGGAATGCATACACAACTAAAAGTATTTAAGAATGGTCTGAAGCATAAGCAAAATGTATGTTGAGTCATCATTTTGGAAATGGCCTTAAAGGCTTCTCAATATTATCTATCCATGACAGGAAATTACAATATATTCAAATTATCAATATTTCCGTATATAATTAATGAAAATGCTTTGTAACTCCTAGTGATTTAAAAGGCATTTGTTAGATGTAATTGGATATTCGAGAGTGACCCTAATGGATTCCTAAAGATAGGGTAAATATATCTTTTAATAGGAGTAAATCATCATAATATCATTAAGTAACAATCCTTCCATGATGATATGGCATTCTAATGTGCTTTGTGAGAGAGCTTATACATCTTTCTTTAACGAGATCATGAAGGAGTTCAACATTGTTGTAACACTACCTAATACCTCATAAAATTATTACGAGGCATAATAGGTGTTACTCACATTAGATGTCTATTTATGAATGTTTGTAACACTACCCACCACTCCCTTGTAATATTATGAGCCATGGGAGGATATTACTTAATGTTTTAACTCAAGTTTCTTAACTAATATTAATATTAGTAAGTCCCACTCGGAGAGAGAGAAATAGAGCACCACTCCCCTGTAATATTATGAGCCATGGGAGGATATTACTTAATGTTTTAACTCAAGTTTCTTAACTAATATTATTATTAGTAAGTCCTACTCACAGAGAGAGGGAGAGGGTGGAGGGGGAGAGAGAGAGAGAGCACCACTCCCTTATAATATTATGAGCCATGGGAGGATATTAATTAATGTTTTAACTCAAGTTTCTTAACTAATATTATTATTAGTAAGTCCTACTCGCAAAGAGAGGGGGGGGGAGCAAGAAGGAGAGAACTAATATGATTACTTTGTCATCGTATTATGAGCCAGGGGAGGATATTACTTAATATTTTAACTCAAGTTTCTTAACTAATATTATTATAAGTCCTTAACTAATTATTATTTTCTTAACTAATAAGTCCTACTCGGAGAGAGAGAGAGAGAGAGAGAGAGAGAGAGAGAGAGAGAACTAATATGATTACTTTGTCATCATATTATGAGCCATGGGAGGATATTACTTGAGAGAGAGAGAAATAATATGATTACTTTGTCATCATATTATGAGCCATGGGAAGATATTACTTGAGAGAGAGAGAGAACTAATATGATTACTTTGTCATCATATTATGAGCCATGGGAGGATAATACTGAATTTTTTAACTCAATTTTCTTACCTAATATTATTATTAGTAAGTCCTACTCAGAGAGAGAGAGAGAGAGAGAGAGAGAGAGAGAGAGAGAGAGGGCTAATATGATTACTTTTTCATCATATTATGAGCCATTAGAGGATATTACATAATGTTTTTGTTAGCGCTCAAATCTGCCTTAGGCCGAGGAAGGCAAAACTCAAGCCAACATCAAACCAAGCTCAGCCTCGTAGCTAGCCCTACGAAAATAGGAGAGGGCTCTCTCCAGGTCTATCTCGGCAAAAGGTCTTCAAAGGGGCTGAGATGAATCAAAATTAATACTGAGTTTAGGTTAGTAAAGAGATAGGAAAGTTTGTTTTAGATTTTTGAGTTTTTTGTTGGAGAAATGGGAAAACCAATTTTGGGTGCGGGGATTGAGGTCAGATCTTTGCAGAAAACGAGTTGGGGTGAGGTAGGCAATAGTCTTGATGCCTTTGATCAGGTGTATGGATGGATCAGAATGACAAGGAGCTGAAGAGGGCAAAGGAGAACATGGATCCTCTCCAAACTGACGAAAACATGTAAAACTAAACAAATTTTAAAGGAAGAGCACTGTGAACAATGAATTCAACCTCATTTACTCATTCATTTAGTTTCAAAATCATAAGAGGGAATGGCATACATGTAAACATGAATAAAATTACAATAATTGAGAAAAAACACCATCAAGATCTGAAAGCCACAAGAATCCCAACAGGTGCTGCAAAATCTCTAATCTTTCCTTAGCCAAAATATGAAAAATATGTACAATAGTGTGCCAAAATCTTCCCAAGAGTCCAACCTGTGCTACTGACTGAAAATTTACATATATAGATCAAGCTAACCTCATTCCCTAACCTCTAGGAGTCAAGCTCCTCCTTCTATGACCAGTTTGAACAAATTCTAAACATGGAGCAAGAATCTAGGTGACCAAAACAACCTGCCTCTAAAAAGAAGGAAACTGATTCATTACATTAATTTCTTGCTAATTTGTGCATGAATCATCTAGAAGAAGGTAGATAGGTGCCATGTTACCTTACATACATCAAATTACATCATGTTGGGTCAAAAATCACATCAAGGAGTGAAACTGGTGAAAACTGACCGAATTCCTGAGCTGGAGGATGAAAACTGGACCAAAAACCCCAATGCGTAGTGGCCTGATCCTAATGCATAGCGCACCTTTCAGCCTGTTTTTGGGGCATTTCCCGAAATCAAAATTGAGCTCATGATAGCTCGATGGAAAGCCCTGGATGTCTACTTTCCAACCCAAGTGGAATTTTCTAATTTGGAGCTCATTTTCCCCTCCAAAACTGCATTCTCCTAGAAGTACTTCCTGCTGTTGCAAAAGGTGGCAGCAAGGTGGTTTTCATGGTGTTTTTAGGCCTTTAGATAATCCAGAACTTGATGAAATGCCTTGGAAATAACTGAGCATGTATAATTCACCATGAAAAACCCAAAAATATAAGGTTTTTCTCCAGCAAGTGCCCCAATCAAAAGCGAGCGCGCTGGCGCGCTACCCATTGAGCGGAAAAAACTGTTTTTTGAGACCAAAATTTCAAAATGACAAAATTTTCTCCGAATTTTCTCAAATTCGGAGCGAAGACCTTCCATCATGTGTCATGCTCAGCCAAAGAAGCCTCGGCCAAAACTCGAAGCGGATCTAGCCTCTTTCGCCGTTTTAGTGCTTTGCTCAACCTCCTTTGCAAAATCTTCATTTTTGCTTTTCCAACATGCATGCGAGCCCAATAATGATTCTTCATGTGACGAAGAATGTCTTTGTCTCTATTGGCCTTCACCAACAACTCCTCCAGATGTCGATTGACTTTCTCAATCCAAAATTTCCGCTCAACAGGTGTCAAATCACCAGGTCTCTTTCAGGCTAGCCTTCGGTCCTCACGGATTTGTCGCAGCTCTATAAGTGTGTGCTCATCCTCTAACTGTTTATTTCACTGCTCCAAGTATTTGATTAGACACTCTGCCTTCAGAAACTTCTCATTCAAGCTATCAATCTCGGTCTTTTTCTCTTGGATGATCTCTTTCAGCTTCGAGCTAGGAGAGCTCGTATCCACATCACCCAATGCAACATCAATAACATGACCACCTGAATGGCCCTCATCATAAATTGGCCCCTTTCCTCTGTCCTGAACCTGTACCTGTACTGAAGAAGAAGGCGAGACCCCTTCCACACCATGTGGAGATAGTACTCGTCGTGTAGCTGCAAATAAGGCCCTGTGGCCTCGCTGATATGTCACATACGCTGGAGCATTGATATGCTCGGTCTCAGCAATGTCAAACTAGTGTGAAGGCCCTCCCTCATCATGAACTATCTTGGGAGGTGGCTGTGGCACTGTGAAAAAGTCACGAGAAATGAAATCCTCCCAAGTAATGCCGTGCTGTGCCAACTGATGAACCACTATGATCTTGATCAACGCATAATGATAAATACTCCTGTGCTGCTGTGCTGGGGTCTTCCTTTGTACTAAAACAACCATCCTCTCTATGTTGCAGAACATGAAGTATGGAATGTTCATCAGACGTACCCTTGTAAAATGGTACGCATAAAGACAGGAGAATCTTCCCTCACAACTGAAATACCGAATGATGAGTTTCATCAAAGGTGCAAACTGACCATTCAGGTACTGGAAAGGAAAAACCCTGCTCAAGTGCCTCATATACCCAGGTTTGATGTATGGCTCATAATAGGATTTCTCTAGCTGCTGACGCTTATTCCATTGCTCTCCAATATTTGGTATCCCAGTGGCTTCTGCAACAGTTTCTAGTGAAAAAATGAAATTAACTCCGGAAAGGTTTACATGGCCATCATGTAAATGTAGAACAAACAAGCGAGCTAATTCACGATGATGCTGAATTTGTGAAATTAGCTCACAATAGTGATAGCATGACTGGTGGCGAAAACAATCCATTGCAAGTGGGCAAGCCTGCAATTGAGCCAAAGAAGTGGGCTCTTCTCTGAGATGCTTTCCACCTTTGCCACCTCGGCGAAGCCTCCGTGGCACATTACCCTCTGTTGTGGAATCACTGTCATTCTCCTGCTCATAAACTAAATCTGTGTCCGACATGGCTCTAAAAACACAATGTCTGCAATATGTATGTTGTCTGCAATATGTATGGTGTAGGTATGGTGAAATTACAATTTCAATGCATACTCAAAAGCTAACCAAAACACATAAGAATTCTGCCATAATGATGATACTCTATTTCAGTGTATTGGACATGAAACAATCACTGGTTTGATTACAATGACAATTTTGACAGATAAACAAAAGTATTTGAAATGTACCCTTTGTGATGTTGGCAAAACTCTTACAAATGAATATGAAGCTGTGTTTCATGAAGGGAGAGTGGAAAAATCTTCTCCGGCCACCCACATGTCCTTTAAAACCCTAAAGAATGATTTTGACATGAGCCTAGGGTTTCATTTTTTTTAACACCCCATACATCACATTTTCCCCTCAAACACACTACAAGCAATTTCAAATTGAATGAGCAGCTAAGAAACACCTACTTGCACGATTTAGAGGCGATTTGATAAGATCTAGCTGTATGCACAAATAATTTCGGTGCTGTGACTGAGTGCGTAGCGCACGAACCCAACGCATAGCGCACACCTCAGTGCGTAGCGCCTGTGTATTTTTACACTGGCCAGTGAGGCCCAATGCGTAACGCTCAGCTCAGTGCGTAGCGCACACCTCCAACGCTGTCCGCGGGGTATGTAATCACTGTTTCGGCCTTCTAACACTTAAACATGATTTCACCTTGGGAATTTGTGATCAAATGGACTTGTTTTCCCTTTTATATGCAAACAAAATATGTCACCAAATCTGATTTGATTTAAATTGATCCAATAACCCACTTTGTAATGTTTGGCTCTTTTTCACCTTTGGTCTTTTAATACAACACTGTTTTTTGATTTTCTCATGCTTTTCTGAGGTTTGGACTGATCATCTTTTGTTGATTTTTGCAGGGATCTGGCATTTTGGATTTGGAGAATATCAGAGGCTTGCTCTGAAACCCTTTGAGATAAAACAAATACAATTATTTACATTAACAATTTTTAGGTCCAAAACAGAGTTTTGGACTAAAAATGTTTTAGAATGCTTTATGAAAAAATCATTACATAAGAGTCTATTGAAATCAACCTCATGGCCTGCAGGCTTGTATTATGTATATGAAAAGGACTGACAACCCTAGACTCTAGGAATTTTTAATGAAACAAAACTTTTATGACAATGAATGCATGATTATGGACTTCAGTGATTTTTTTTGAGAAAATTTGTTTTTTCACTAACCCTGCAGGGACAAACATGAGGAAACACAAGACAACCAGACCCCCTCGTCAGTCAATGGCATGCCCCTAGCGGAATGCAACGAAGTGGAACAAGCGAGACACATAAAATGATATGCAAAAGCGAAAAGATCTCTGATGGAGGGCTGTAAGGACCGACTCTAACATTGGATCCAATGGGATGGTGGCTCCTTGGAGACGCCAAGAACGGCAGATCTCTAGGAGAGCAGACTAGTGCTTTTCATCCATTGGGCGATGGAGTCATTATTTCCACCTTTGACACATTTATTGACTGTAGATTTGACTGAAAACTGAGTACAACTCTGACCTAAACTGACTCGATTTTGAAAACTAAAAGGACTGATAAAACTGACTCGACAAATCTTCAAACCAACTAACCTTCATCTCCAGAATTATAGCCTTCGCTGTGGGCCCCAGACTGAAGATGAAAGGTCAGTACACACATGCAATAGAACAGAAGTAAAACGATATATACAATGATGATGAAATGAGCAGAAAATACTCAGAAATGGTATCACTTTAGCAGCCGACCATTGACCGGCCCTACAGGACAATCATCTCCATTCATTTCCTTGAGAAGAAAAGCATTTTGACCACGATATGCTGCAATCTTATAAGCACCCTTCCATAAATTTTCAAATTTGTCGTGCTTTCCTTTATCTTCATTCTAGGCATCCCATTTCAAAACCAGCTCATCCAGCTGAAACTTATCTGTTTTTGCCTTCCTATCATAAATCTTCTTTATGCGCTCCTGCAACTTAAAGGTATTTTGAAATACTTCCTCCCGTGTTTGCTGTAAATGAATCATCTGATTAATCCGCCTCTGCATGGGATCTTCCTCACTACCAGCTTCTTGAAGCAATTTGACTACCAAAATAGCAAGTGAAGTAGGAAAAACCATGTCCGTCCCGTACACCAACTCGAAAGGAGACATGCCAATAGACTTTTTCTGACTTACCCTATCAGCCCACAGTGCATTCACTAATTTCTTGTGCCAGCTCTTTTTATTGATTTCCAACAACTTTTTAATGATATTTACCAAGGACTTATTTGAAGATTCCACCAACCCATTGCCTTGCGGATGGTAGGCGGTCGAATGCCCCAAGCTGATATTGTACTTATAACAAAATTCAACCATTCTCTTTGACTTGAATGCCGCTGCATTACCTGTGATTAGCTTACTAGGACACCCAAAACGTGACAGTATATTATTTTCAAGAAAAGAAATATTACCGCACCCGTGGCCTGTTGGGTGGGAATTGCTTTGATCCATTTGGTGAAGTAGTCCGTAGCTGTCAATATCCATTTATGCTGTCCTGATGATGTCAGATGAATTTCCCCTATGAAATCCAAGCCCCACTGCTGAAATGGTGCACTAACTTCAATTGGTTTGAGAGGCAATGGCTGTAGTTTCTGCTTTCCTTGAAAAATTTGGCATTTGTGACAATTCTTAACAGCCTTATACACATCTGAAAATAACAAAGGCCAATAGAAACCTGCCCTTAGAATCTTATTCGCTGTGGTTTTCCAAAACAGATGGCCCCCGCAGTCACCTCTATGAAAATCCTCCACAACTCGTTTGGCTTCCTCCTCTACCAAACAATTCAGCAACATTCCACCAGGGTCTTTCCAATATAATGCAGAATTAAGGATGCAAAATTTGGCAACTTTCAATTTCAATGTTCTACTCTTATTTTTAGGCATCCTGGGAGGTGAAGACAAATTTTGAAGTACGTATATAATGTCAGCATACCAAGGAGAAGAAACAAAAATATCAGATACCTGATTTACCTGACTCTCCTCATCTTCACCGGACATGGCAGAAATCAAATTTATATCTAGAACATGCAGATTTGTTTCAGCCATTAATTTGGCGAGTCCTTGACCTTTGATCAGCTTGGTTGGTTTAATCTCCACATCATACTCTAATAACGCAGCAATCCACTTACCCCGCCTTCCTTCTGGATCTGCCTGTACCAAAACATCCTTTACTGCTGCGTTATGAACATATGCTATAATGTGTGAATGCAATATATACACACGGAAATCGTTTAAGGCCTTTACAAGCACAAGTGCTTGTTTTTCAATAATGTTATATTTCAATGCTCCGTCCCTTATAATACGACTGAAAAAGGCAATGGACTTCTCAACTCCATCCTTTTTTTGCATTAGTACAGCTGCCAAAGTGTGCTCAGAAGCAAATGAAAACAAAATGAAGTCCTGTGTGTAATCCAGGCTAATTAAAGTAGGGGTTGAAGAAAGTGCTAAGTTTACCAAATTGAATGATTTCACCGCCTCTTCTATCCACTTTATATGACTGTCCTTTTTCAGCATGTTCGTGATTTCTCTAAGATGCTCGGCTAGATTCGGAATGAATCGACGCAGAAAATTTAGTTTGCCATTAAATGACTGTATTTCTTTCTTATTCCGGGGTTGTTCAATCTACTGGATGGCCTCAACACATGTAGGGTCCACACGAATGCCGTCTTTTGATATGATGTGGCCAAGGAGCTTACCTTCATCCATGGAAAAAAGGCTCTTTTTTGGATTCAACAAAATACCATATTTGCTGCACTTTTGGAAAACAATTTTCAAATGATATAAATGCTCCTCATCAGAATTTGAAAACACGGTTAAATCATCAAGGTAAACAACTAAAAACACATCTTTCTCATTGGCGAAAGCCATATCCATTGCACGCTGAAAAGTGGCACCTGCATTTTTCAAACCAAACGACATCTTTGCATAATGAAATGTTCCCCATGGAGTGGTGAACGTAGTTTTGCCACGATCATCTTCATGCACTAAAATCTGATTGTATCCCGAATAGCCGTCGAGTAGTGACATCCTTGATGCTCTAACTAATCGCTGCAATATATGGTCCATTTTGGGCAGCGGATAACTTTCTTTTAAGGACACCTTATTCAAATTTCTGAAGTCAATACATAAACGGATCTCATCGTTTTTCTTTCTTATGGGTACCAAATTTGATATCCAATCGGAAAATCTGATAGGCACAATGATTCCTGACTTATACAACCTGTTCACTTCTTTTTCTATTGATGGCAACAGCTTAGGATTGATTCTCCTCAACTTTTGACGGAAAGGCTTCTGATTTGGTTTTATAGGGATAGTATGCTGAATGATATTAGTGTCATATGTTTTCAGATCTGAGTAATCCCAAGCAAAAGCATTAGAAAATGAAGACAACAATCTGACATACTCTTCCTTTACCTCTGGTGATAATGACTTTGATAACTTTACCATCTTGGGATTTTCAGCTGTCCCAATGTTTACCTCTTCAACACCTTTTTCAGTCGGTCTCAATGTCGGTTTGCGGGCCACATCATCTTGGTCAAACAGCTCCTCCAAAGGAATTAATCCCTTAGGAATAATGTTATCTTTAAGTTGTAGCACATCCATCTGATTTACTTGTATATTACCGTCATCATGTTCCGTATCTATGGAGGTATCTTTAAACTTACCCTTATTCTGCAGAAAATCATTAATCTCTTCATCATCCTGAAAGACTTGCCAACATCGCTGATTATCCGGAACGGTGGGGCGGTGTTTCACATGAATCTCGAATTTGTTGCTGGAATTCATTGGAATTTTTAAATTACTCGCTGCCTTAGCCAATCCATCAGCAACACCATTTTGTATGCGAGGCACACATGTCAAAGTATGATCAGAAAAGAGTTTCAAAATATCTAAAACTACATTTCGATATGCCCTCATGCGAGGATGCTTGGCTTGAAACTCACCCTTCACCTGCTTTATCACTAACTCTGAATCACCATATACTACAATTCTTTTTGCCTTCATCTTTCGAAGAATCTTAAGGCCAACAATGAGAGCCTCATATTCCGCTTCATTATTAGAACAGTCAAATGCTAGTTTGTAGGAACATACTCTTACCTTGCTTGGAACTTATCTTGAGCAGAAAATGGACTTCGAATCCATACCCCAATCCTAGCACCATCGCTACCTACTGTGCTATCAAAATCCATGGTCCAAAGACCATCTTCATCCTCCTCCAAGTGCTGAAATTTTATTAGCTCTGATTTTCCTGTTTGCTGCCCATTATCTTCAGCTGTTTGCTCCATGATAGCTTGCCTTTCACTTTTTTCTTTCTGCAGAACTTCTCTAAAATTCTCAGTGATTTCTAGTATATCCTCTACCTGAACTAATTGACTATCTATCTCATTAAAACTATCATCAAACAAAACAAACGACTCCAAAGCTGTATGTACATAATTTACAGGATGATTGATTGGTTTTTCTTTGCTTGTTATCATGTATTTCATCTTCTGCTCTCGATATAGCTTTCTCATTTGACCGAAGACTGGAATTGTAGCATACTAAAAATCTAACTGTAGTGTACCTTTCAACTTAGCCCCCCAAGATCTTGAAAGCAACACACCAAAACGTGGAGGAATGTCTGCAACAACCACATCCATCAAGACATTCTTCGCTAGAATTTGATCTAAGCTTACCACCAAGTCCTTGATCAATCCCATACACTTTACACGACTAGAATCAAATGAATACAAATCATGGTATTTTCTTGTAATATCTAATCCCAAATTTTCCATGATTGCTTTTGGCATCAAATTGTGCGAAGCACCCGAGTCAAACATAGAATTATGTAAAACATACTCATGCAACCTCAAACTGATATAAAAGGGAGGAACATCACTTTCAGGAGACTCACCATCCAAAGCAGGCCCAAAAATAAGTTCCGACTGATCATCTTCAACATTTACCATGTCAAACATTGGATCAAAATTCAGAATTTTAGAGACTTGACCTCGGTAGCTATTGTTCTTCATGATTTCAGTGAAAGGAATAGATACTTTCAGTTTTGAAATTTCATTCTCTAAACTAAATGCCGAAACCTTTTCAACTTCTTTGACCGGAACTTCTCTTTTTTCAGCTTTATCCCTCATTGTGTTTGGTGGCTGATTTACCTTATCTGCTGATGATGACTTACTTGCTGTGGGATCAATTATCTCTTTTCCTTTCTTCTAGGGTACAACTGAATCATTTTTTGCTGAAATCTCCTTCTTCTTCTGAATGGAGTTTATGGGCACATCTCGATTTCTTAATGAGTATTGCTTCTGTTGGGCGGACAAAGCATTCATGTATCCTCTTTGGTACTCCTCTGATTCTTCTTCAAGTGCCACATCATTTGTTAAGATAAAATCCTCATCTTTATGAGTGACGGAGCTTTCAACATATTCTTCCTCTTCCGTGATGTAGATAGGCAGATCATCAGGAGTAAAGAAATGGTTTTCCTCCCCTACAGTATCACCATCATCATCAGATTCTTGACCAACAAAATTTTGTTGAAGAGGAGTCTTTACCTGCTGCTGAACTATCGGCTCTTGTGTTCTTTGTTCACGCTGCTTAATTATGAATTGTGGCTGCTGCTGACCACAGAAATTGGGATTGCGGATCTACGGTTCCGGCTTGTCAAGAGTGAGCTTTTCGAACATCCTCTCTACCTTGCGAAGTATCTGATCTGATGTAGAAGCTTCTTCTTTGATGGTCACTCGCTTTTCAGCTTTCATCCTAGCTCTTTTATCATTCAAATTCGCTTCAACACTAACAACAATCTTTTGCATATCCTCCAAGGTAGGCGGATCTCTGTCCCGTAATGAATAAGCCATCTCCGGATCAAAACCATCTGGGAATTTAAGAAGAGCTGATTTTCGAGATGGTCTTAAATCATCTGGAATAGCATTATAAACTGTATTAAATCTGATAACATAGTCTTGGACAGACTCACCAGGATTGCGCTTGATATTGTTATACTCGGCATTGATTTGAAGTGGATCTTTTCTGATTTCCCAACGATCCAGAAACTGTCTATGAAGCTCTGCCAATGTAGTTACACTACTAGCTGCTAAGCCTCTGAACCATTTTCTTACTTCCCCTCCAAATGTTTGAACAAACAATCGCATAGTTACATCCTCCTCATCAATCTCATGTAAATCACAAAAATCTGCCATTCTGTCTATGTGTTGCTGAGCGGAAACACTTTGAGGAGTGCCATCAAATATAGGAATCTTACTTTGATAATCCGCGGGCATATCATGCAATCGTTGAGGTAAAGCAAGAGGTGCAAAACGAGCAGCCATTGCTCAGGGCGGATTTGGTCCGGGAGTTGTTTGAGACGGTGTATGCGGAGGAGTAGCAATGTGGGATGAAGAAGGAGAATTTCCTGCAGACTTTTGATATGTGATTATAGGTTGCAAGGGAAGAGTGGGAATGAAAGGCGGTTCAGTGGGAATTTTGGAGGTGAAATGAGTGATAGAAGATCCAATATTTGCAGATGCAGCTTCTAGGAAATCAGCAAGATTTGCAGCCTGAATATTTCTCTGAAGGTTCCTCAAGATGAAATTTTCAATTAATTTATTGTGTTTTTCAACTTCAAGAGCCGCAACAAAGTCAGGATTTGGAACGAGAGAATCAAGAACACTTTCATATTTGGTTTTAAACAACGACAATTCAAACTGCTCGTCAAAGTCAAGTTCTTCAAGATACTTAAAAATTGCAGGACAAGAGGGAGACTTAAACAGAGGATTTATGGGATTTTCTTGCCGATGTATTCTTGCAATCAGATTTGGGTTCTCATATACTGGAGGTGGATCTGGATCAGGATTTAATCTCGTGTATCTTCTGGAAGCCAGTGTGGAATTATTTCGAACAATCAAAAGGACACAACAATTTTTCAGCCTATCAACTTCTAGACTCAATCATCCAAGGTCTAGAATAAATAAGTGTACTGGGGTAAATCGCAAATGAAGTGCTACATTCACAAGCTCACCGGAGATTGACTGAAGCAGCGTTTATCTACTTTCGCTTATGCATAGCAAAAGCGTTTCGAAGGCTACCTGGCATAACTTCAGACTCCGTCTAAGACTCATGAAACAAACACATCAACTAGCAAACAATACAATTTTCTTCCCCAGTATGGTCGCCACTATGTTAGCGCTCAAATCTGCCTTAGGCTGAGGAAGGCAAAACTCAAGGCAACATCAAACCAAGCTCAGCCTCATAGCTAGCCCTAGGAGGACAGGAGATGGCTCTCTCCGGGTCTATCTCGGCAAAAGGTCTTCAAAGGGGCTGAGATGACTCAAAATTAATACTGATTTTAGGCTAGTAAAGAGATAGGAAAGTTTGTTTTAGATTTTTGAGTTTTTTGTTGGAGAAATGGGAAAACCAATTTTGGGTGCGGGGATTGAGGTCAGATCTTTGCAGAAAACGAGTTGGGGCGAGGTAGGCAATAGTCTTGATGCCTTTGATCAGGTGTATGGATGGATCAGAATGACAAGGAGCTGAAGAGGGCAAAGGAGAACATGGATCCTCTCCAAACTGACGAAAACATGTAAAACTAAACAAATTTTAAAGGAAGAGCACTGTGAACAATGAATTCAACCTCATTTACTCATTCATTTAGTTTCAAAATAATAAGAGGGAATGGCATACATGTGAACATGAATAAACTTACAATAACTGAGAAAAAACACCATCAAGAGCTGAAAGCCACAAGAATCCCAACAGGTGCTGCAAAATCTCTGATCTTTCCTTAGCCAAAATATGAAAAATATGTACAATAGTGTGCCAAAATCTTCCCAAGAGTCCAACCTGTGCTACTGACTGAAAATTTACATATATAGATCAAGCTAACCTCATTCCCTAACCTCTAGGGGTCGAGCTCCTCCTTCTAGGAGCAGTTTGAAGAAATTCTAAACATGGAGCAAGAATCTAGGTGGCCAAAACAACCTACCTCTAAAAAGAAGGAAACTGATTCATTACATTAATTTCTTGCTAATTTGTGAATGAATCATCTAGAAGAAGGTAGATAGGTGCCATGTTACCTTACATACATCAAATTACATCATGTTGGGTCAAAAATCACATCAAGGAGTGAAACTAGTGATAACTGGCCGAATCCTTGAGCTAGAGGACGAAAACTGGACCAAAAACCCCAATGCGTAGCGCCCTGATCCCAATGCATAGCGCACCTTTCATCCTGTTTTTGGGGCACTTCCCGACATCCAAATTGAGCTCATGATAGCTCGTTGGAAAGCCCTGGATGTCTACTTTCCAACCCAAGTAGAATTTTCTACTTTGGAGCTCATTTTCCCTCCAAAACTGCATTCTCCCAGAAGTACTTCCTGCTGTTGCAAAAGGTGGCAACAAGGTGGTTTTCATGGTGTTTTTAGGCCTTTTGATCATCCAGAACTTGATGAAATGCCTTGGAAATAACTATCACGTATAATTCACCATGAAAAACCCAAAAAGATAAGGTTTTTCTCCAGCAAGTGCCCCAATCAAAAGCGAGCGCGCTGGCGCACTACCCATTGAGCGGAAAAAACTGTTTTTTGAGACCAAAATTTCAAAATGACAAAATTTTCTCCGAATTTTCTCAAATTCGGAGCGAAGACCCTCCATTATGTGTCATGCTCAGCTAGAGAAGCCTCGGCCAAAACTGGAATCGGATCTAGCCTCTTTCGCCGTTTTAGTGCTTTGCTCAACCTCCTTTGCAAAATCTTCATTTTTGCTTTGCCAACATGCATGCGAGCCCAATAATGATTCTTCATGTGACGAAGCATGTCTTTGTCTCTATTGGCCTTCGCCAAAAACTCCTCCAGATGTTGATTGACTTTCTCAAGCCAAAATTGCCGCTCAACAGGTGTCAAATCACCAGGTCTCTTTCGGGCTAGCCTTCGGTCCTCACGGATTTGTCGCAGCTCTATAAGTGTGTGCTCATCCTCTAACTGTTTATTGCGCTGCTCCAAGTATTTGATTAGACACTTTGCCTTCAGCAACTTCTCATTCAACCTATCAATCTCGGTCTTTTGCTCTTCGATGATCTCTTTCAGCTTCGAGCTAGGAGAGCTCCTATCCACATCACCCAATGCAACATCAATATCATGACCACCTGAATGGCCCTCATCATAAATTGGCCCCTTTCCTCTGTCCTGAACATGTATTTGTACTGAAGAAGAAGGCAAGACCCCTTCCACACCATGTGGAGATAATACTCGTCGTGTAGCTGCAAATAAGGCCCTGTGGCCTCGCTGATATGTCACATACGCTGGAGCATTGACATGCTTAGTCTCAGGAATGTCAAACTGGTGTGAAGGCCCTCCCTCATCATGAACTATCTCGGGAGGTGGCTGTGGCACTGTGAAAAAGTCACGAGAAATGAAATCCTCCCAAGTAATGCCATGCTGTGCCAACTAATGAACCACTATGATCTTGATCAACACATAATGATAAATACTCCTGTGCTGCTGTGCTGGGGTCTTCCTTTGTACTAAAACAACCATCCTCTCTATGTTGCGAAACATGAAGTATGGAATGTTCATCAGATGTACCCTTGTAAAATGCATCAACAAACGGACATGGTACGCATAAAGACGGGAGAATCTGCCCTCACAACTGAAATACCGAATGATGAGTTTCATCAAAGGTGCAAACTGATCATTCAGGTACTGGAAAGGAAAAACCCTGCTTAAGTGCCTCATATACCCAGGTTTGATGTATGGCTCATAATAGGATTTCTCTAGCTGTTGACGCTTATTCCATTGCTCTCCAATATTTGGTATCCCAGTGGCTTCTGCAATAGTTTCTGGTGACAAAATGAAATTAACTCCGGCAAGGTTTACATGGACATCATGTAAATGTAGAACAAACAAGCGAGCTAATTCACGATGATGTTGAATTTGTGAAATTAGCTCACAATAGTGATAGCATGACTGGTGGCGAAAACAATCCATTGCAAGCGGGCAAGCCTGCAATTGAGCCAAAGAAGTGGGCTCTTCTCTGAGATGCTTTCCACCTTTGCCACCTCTGCGAGGCCTCCGTGGCACATTACCCTCTGTTGTGGAATCACTGTCATTCTCCTGCTCATAAACTGAATCTGTGTCCGACATGGCTATAAAAACACAATGTCTGTAATATGTATGTTGTCTGCAATATGTATGGTGTAGGTATGGTGAAATTACAATTTCAATGCATACTCAAAAGCTAACCAAAACACATAAGAATTCTGCCATAATGATGATACTCTGTTTCAGTGTATTGGACATGAAACAGTCACTGGTTTGATTACAATGACAGTTTTGACAGATAAACAAAAGTATTTGTAATGTACCCTTTGTGATGTTGGAAAAACTATTACAAATGAATATGAAGCTGTGTTTCATGAAGGGAGAGTGGAAAAATCTTCTCCGGCCACCCACATGTCCTTTAAAACCCTAAAGAATAATTTTTACATGAGCCTAGGGTTTCTTTTTTTTTAACACCCCATACATCACATTTTCCCCTCAAACACAGTAAAGCAATTTAAAATTGAATGAGCAGCTAAGAAACACCTACTTGCACGATTTAGAGGCGATTTGATAAGATCTGGCCGTATGCACAAATAATTTCGGTGCTGTGACTGAGTGCGTAGCGCGCGAACCCAACGCGCAACGCACACCTCAGTGCGTAGCGCCTGTGTATTTTTACACTGGCTAGTGAGGCCCAATGCGTAGCGCTCAGCTCAGTGCGTAGCACACACCTCCAATGCGTAGCGCACACCTCCAACACTGTCCACGAGGTATGTAATCACTGTTTTGGCCTTCTAACACTTAAACACGATTTCACCTTGGGAATTTGTGATCAAATGGACTTGTTTTCCCTTTTATATGCAAACAAAATATCTCACCAAATCTGATTTGATTTAAATTGATCCAATAACCCACTTTGTAATTTTTGGCACTTTTTCACCTTTGGTCTTTTAATACAACACTGCTTTTTTATTTTCTCATGCTTTTCTGAGGTTTGGACTGATCATCTTTTGTTGATTTTTGCAGGGATCTGGCATTTTGGCTTTGGAGAAGATCAGAGGCTTGCTCTGAAACCATTTGAGATAAAACAAATACAATTATTTACATTAACAATTTTTAGGTCCAAAACAGAGTTTTGGACTAAAAATGTTTTAAAATGCTTTATGAAAAAATCATTACATAAGAGTCTATTGAAATCAACCTCATGGCCTTCAGGCTTGTATTATGTATATGCAAAGGACTGACAACCCTAGACTCTAGGAAATTTTAATGAAACAAAACTTTTATGACAATGAATGCATGATTATGGACTTCAGTGATTTTTTTTGAGAAAATTTGTTTTTTCACTAACCCTGCAGGGACAAACATGAGGAAACACAAGACAACCAGACCCCCTCGTCAGTCAATGGCATGCCCCTAGCAGAATGTAACGAAGTGGAATGAGCGAGACACCTAAAATGATATGCAAAAGTGAAAAGATCTCTGACCGAGGGCTGTAAGGACCGACTCTAACAGTTTTAACTCAAGTTTATTAACTAATTTTATTATTAGTAAGTCCTACTCAGAGAGAGAGAGAGAGATCTAATATGATTACTTTTTCGAACCAAGAATTGGATTACTTTATCATGCAAACATGGGAAACATCTCTCGCTAATCCTTGATTACATTATCAGGAGAAAATATCTCAATATACCAAATAGGACAAGAACAGTAGCCTAGAGCTAGGATTTACATGATAACCTATTCACATTTCCATATGTCTAATAAAGCATGCCTACTAAATTTGCAACCCATAACATCCATCTATACTATATATATATATATATATATATATATATATATATATATATATATATATATAACCAACATACCACTTACAATTTCAGATTTTGACATTCAATTTATATAGTTACTAATATAAACTAAATTCAACATTACATAATCCTTGAGGAGATGGTTCCTCATCAAATTCTCTCAAGTATTATATATAAGTGATCTTTCCCTCAAGTATTAAGCCATTGATACAGTTCGTACATGGCTTTCTAGATTTTATTTAGTTTATCATGTGAGTTAACATTTCCCCATGTGAGACTCATTAAAGGTATCTATCCTTAGATAAATAAACAAACACGATAGTTACTCATTCATCCATCGAATCACAAGATCACTGTGAGTTTTCAATTTTACGACATTCCTCGTTGAATTTTTCATGGGTACTAAAGTATTTAGCGACTTAGACTAATGTTAAATGTAATATGTTTATCAACCTTCAAAATGGATTATTTTCGTCATTTGATGACATAACTTATAGTTAGAAATAAAATTTGTTAAGCATCATCGAGACAAGGATATGTTAGCCATTTTGTGAACTCTATTTGAGATTATTAAAAAAAATAAAAACCTTCAATAAATGTCAAAAATGTGTTGGTCCAATAAAGATCTTAAATGGAATCTAAGAACAAAATTTGACCACAATTCATCAGATTATCTCAAGATCAAATTGCATATGGAACTCTACCAAGCACTATGTCACGAGTAATAATAATAATAATAAAATACGATGTTATGTTATTCATAACATGCTAGAGTTGCATCAGGGGTGGTAGGAGGGGAGGGATACTTATGTATCCCAGTGAACAACGGGAAATAAGGTATAGTTGGGGTCTAGGTTTGAGGATAAACAATATGGCCGATATGTATGGCCTCTTGCTTAGACTCCATATCGCTAAGGATCAAGGCATAAACAAGATCATTGTGATTGGGGAATCGCTCTTATCAATTCAGTAATTGATCAAGAAATCCAATCCTAGTAATAATCCCCTGAAGCTTTTGATATACAAGCACTTAGAGAACTTGAAAATTTGCCTCAAAATTATTCTTCCATGTCTTCAAGGTGCAAAATTTTGAGGTTGATTCCCAAGCAAACAAGGGGTGCTAATTACAAGTGGTTCAAACCATTATCAATGAAACTCTAATATGACATATTATACCTTAAATCAAGTTGATATGATTTCATATAACCCAAGGTTAAAGAGGAGTGCATGTCACAAGGGACAGACATTAGCTTTTAAGGGGTCAATCCATATGCAATATCCCCCCATGAAATCACTTCAGCTGTAGATCATGTATGTGAGCCCTTGGGTTTGGATATGGCCTTCATCCCCTGCTCACTCAAAATTAATTATTTCAAGTTCATGGGAATTCCAACTTTTCAATTATAAATTTTGCAGTCTCTCCAATAGGATGGTGAATTTTCAAAAGGTCTTGAGGCCTCAGCTCTGGAATCTTTCCTAAACGGGGAGGGGCACTTATCCAGGCCAGGTCAAAAGCATAATTATGTGGAATTTGTATATGATGTCTACCGTATCAAGGGATGCCAATTTTCTAATAGGTCTCGGCTCTGAACCTCCCCCCTAGAAGACAACATTTGTTGTGGTAAGAGTGTTCTTTATGAATTTCTTGTTCGAATTTCTATTGAATGGTATTGTTGTAGTAATCAAGTGGTTCAAGGTCAGGGAATCCGAGCTTGTTTCTGGTTTCATGGTTTTGACTTCCATCTGGGCATCTATTTATATGCTCCACTTCAATTTCCAAGAAGAGGTATCTTATTTGGGAAATTTGGTACATTCTCAGTTTTGTGTGGGTCTTTGCAGTATTAGTTTTCTTTTCCTTAGTTCTCTGTGTTTTTTCCTTTTTTGTTGGGTCAATTGCATACTTTTAATCCTCTGGTGTGTTTCGTTGGGGAATATTTGTTATCATGCCCTCTCTTTGATAGTCCCTTCCTGGTTCTTCCTTACAGGGTTTTTCAGATCTATCTAGGGGCTTCTTGGCTCTGTTCTCAAGCTCTTGGAAACAAAGTAGATTAATTCTCTCAACAACCTCAAGATGTTGAAACATGAGGACTTTGATTTGTGCAATGCGGCGCGGGGGGGGGGGGGGGGGGGGGGTGGTGTAGTAGATTCCCTCATCTACCTGAACAGAGCCAATTTGAAATTTTGAACATCCAAATGAAAATGCAAAACTATTCCTCCATAATAATGTTTGTGTTGGAAGAAGTCCAAGATATGAAGGAGAAGCTAGCCTAGCAATACAATGAAATGGATGCTTTTCGTCAATAGCTGGTGGACTTATAGCTCAATAAACAGGTTAACGATGAGGCGAGAAGTGTTGACAATGCAAACAAATGACATAAAGGAAATTTGGATATTGATTTGAATATCTCTTTGTCTGACAACTCCCAAAATGTTGAATGAAATTATTTAGTGAAGTGAAGTTTCTAGTAGGCCAATTTTGAAAATATACAATAGTAGTAGAAATAATGGGATGCGTTCATCCAAAGGTCTATTTGTCCATATTTTAGTTTGTTTTGTAAGCTATGTTTTTTTCTATCAACAAAAGCGAAACTATAACAACCCCAGGTTAAAAGTTCATGTAATAAAATTTAATTAAGGAAAAATAAGACCAAGGTCAAGGGACACTTATCCCAAGCTGAATGTTGGGAAAAATATCCTAGTGGGCATCACTTGTTATGTTTATGGCTAAGGGGGGGGGGGGGGATTGGAAAAGACAATGGAAAAGGCTTTGGGAAGGAAAAGAGGAATTAATTCACATTTTATTTATGAAAATAAAGGAAATTAGAAGAAAAGGGAGGTGAAAAGTCACAGGTTACATGTGAGGAGGAAATTGAAGGAAAATAATGGAAAATGAAGAAATTAGAGGCATCAATAATAAAAAGACATCAGAGCATCAATTGGTAGCCTTTTTTCAGTTCAGTTTTGGAATTATTCTAAAAGAGGAGAATAGCACCAAGAGAAGAAGGAAATCAAGCAACCAAGGGAAGGACAAGGAAAGCAAGGATCAAGCAATGACAAGCATGGAAAAGTTGGATCAAGCAACTTCAACAAGAATAATTGTAGGTAACATGTTGCACATATGATTTCCTAGTTGGTTTTGACATGCATGGTATGTGAATGTTGGTATTTGGTTATTTTGTTGTCATTAGCATGGATTTTTTCGAGTTTCGATAGTGGATTTTAGCCTTGCCTTGCCATTTCCGGATATCCATGGTGTGATGGGACTTTTCTAGGTTTGAAATTTGTATTGCTGGAAGATTTTGGATTTGGGTGAGGTGGTCTCGGGAAAGTTACCAAAGGCCTAGGAATCCCTTGACAAGTAATGGTGGGATACACGTCAAAGCTTAAGGGTGGAGATGAGAAAATTCCTCAAGATATTAGAGAAGAATTCTGAGGCATGCAAGATTGGTTTGGTTTTGTGATCTCAGCACCGGTTTAGGTGAGATCACGATATGGTGAGGGTGGAGGTGGTTTAACCTTTGGATTCCCTTGGTTTTTTATGGATTGGTTTATCTTATGAGATCCCACATTCATGCTTGGAATATGGCACAAGGGTGATTGGATGAAGAAATATTTGGTTCATCCAATCTATGGTTGGGTGGTACGTGGAAGTCCCAAACCTCGTTGGGATTTTTGCTATGTTTAATAAGCGTTAAGTTTCTCTTGCTTTTGATGAGTAAATGTACTTTTTATTATGTGGCTATAATGGTTGTTCTATCATTGTTATTTATCTAGTTATATGCGGGCTATAAGCATGGTTATTTGACCTCTCTTAGTCATGGCTCTCTCCATGTTTTTACTTGTAATGTAATGAATAATGAATGCAAGACCTAATTGCTGTTGTGATAACTAATGTGAGAAGGCAATGATCCTTCTTGTTAAACCTCAAACAAGTTTTTAGCTCCTTATGTTCAAACTTGCATTCATGACCTATAGGTTTCATTTTTACCAAGTGTTTGACAGTTATGGTTAGACCAGATTAGGTCAAGTCCTTGATAAAGTTTGTTATAAAAAGCATTGTAATCAGGTCTTTTATGAATTTTAGAAGTTTCATGGAGTTCTTGGTAGTGACTAGGTTCTAGCCCTGGAAAATAGCCTTAAATCTTGCAGTCGTTGGCATAGCAGTGGCAGAAAAAGGCTACATCCTCACTCAAATAGGCTCATGGGATTGATTGGACGCTCTCAGTCACTTGGAGGGCTTGGCAAGGGAGAAACTTAGGCTCTAGTTCAATGACTCATGGATAAAGGTTCCAGAAGGGTGGGCAGCACTTGGGGGTTCCTGTAGCACCTGAGGAAAGTTAGTAAGGTCTTGTTGTGTCGACTCCATTTCCTTAAGGTCATCTAAGAGGTTGAGTCATATCATAATAGCACTTTGTTTCACATTTACCTAGAGGGCTTGTAAAAGAGGGTAAATGAGGGGCAAGGGCATTACAAGGTGGTATCAGAGCGAGTTGCGCTCTCTTTTGGTAAAGTTTGATGTTGTTAAGGTTATGGGTTTCATGCATGGGGTCATGGTATACAATTGGTATGGTCATGCATGATGTTGTTATGTTTTTATGATGCTTATGTGTTGATATGATTATATGGATATTCTTATGATTATACATGTACATGCTAATGTGGACTGATCTTGCAGATGAGATAAGCCTCCCCTGAACAACAATAAGGTATGGTTTTGATTTTGGTATCTATTTGGTTTATCTGACATGGTACATTTACAGGAAGAAGAGAATCAAAGATGACGAGAAAAATGGTAGACTACAATTCCCATGACTCTCCCTACAAATCAATTGGGGAGTAAGGAGAAGAGTATTCTCCCGGTACAACATATACATAGAGGAACTTGAGGGAAGAGATCAGAAGTTGCAAAGCAGATAATGACACGTTGGTTGAGGCTCAGGAAAGAATTCCAAGGGCTCAAGAGAAGCAGGTAGAGGTTAATGCAATGATCCTTCAAAGGTTGTCAGAGTTGCAGAGATAGGGACAAATGAGAATCAGTCAAGACGGGAAGAGAAAACTAATGGCACGTATGGTAGCAGGTCTCAGTTCAGATACAGGTTGGATAGATGGGATACATTTAGAGGTGGAAGATTACTGGATACACCTCACAGGAGGACTGGTATGTATGGGCATCATTCTAGTTCCTCATCCAGGAGACATCATCACAGTCATCACTGTCATCATCCTTATAGGATGGGTGAATACTTACCTGAGGAGTTCAAGAAAGTCGAGCAGCCTACATTTTATGGAAAGATTAAGAAGGAGGAAGATGCAAAGGCATGGTTTCTTGGGGTGAAGAAATTCTTTAGATTTTATAGCTATTCATAGAACATGAAAGCCAAGATAGCCATCTCCAGTCCCAAAGGGAAAGCATATATTTGGTGGGAAGATGTGAAGAATGTCAAGGGAATTCAGGAAGAAGATTTTATTTTGGATGAGTTTGAGATAATCTTCAAGAAGAATTACTTGTCAGAGAGGTACTATGATGACATAGCTAAGGAGTTTTATTAGCTACAGATGGGTTCTATGACAAATGATGAGTATACTAGCAGGTTCTTGAAGTTGTTGAGATATGTTCCATATCAAAAGGCTAAGATTTAGAGGTTCATCAGTGGGTTTCCAACAGCATATAGAGACCGGATTGAGTTTGATGAGCCTAAATCATTAGAGGAAGCCAACAGGAACCTAAAGCGTTGTTATGAGCAGTCAAATTGCAAATCTGAGCCTAAGCGTGACTTGAAAGGAAATGAGAAAGTTAAAGGGAAGTGGCCACCAAAGCAGGGAAGACCTCAGGATGCAAGTGAGAAAGAAAATGTGGTTCCTTACAAGAAGTTCAATACAGTTGAGAAGGGGCAAGGGTCGCAGCATGGATAGCAGTAGACTAGAGGTGATGGTAGAGGACCGTTGTAGTGTTGTATATGTGGAAAAGATCATAGTAAGAAGGATTTTCCATTGTACCATGGTGGTAGGCCTCATATTTATAGTTCTTAGGAGGTGTAGACAATTCGCGATGTTGGTCATTGTATTCCTCATATTTATGCAATTGTGCACAACAGGTAGGTGGATCACAAGGCATATATTATTGAGATGGACAATAAGCTTTGTGATCAAGTTATTTTTATTTTGATTGATCCTGGATCTAAATGTAGTTATGTTAATCTTGACTTGGTGGATAAGTGTGGCTTGAGAAAATAAGTGCATGCACAGACTTGGTTGGTGCAATTGTCTACAAGTACTAAGAAGAGAATTCATCATTGGGTAAGAGCTTGTGCATTCAAGTTGAACGGTATGCCAACAACACATTTGAATGTACTGCCATTGGGATCGTATAGTATGATTTTTGGTATGGATTGGTTGTATCTTCACAGGATCGAAGTAGATTGTTATGACAAGTCTATTGAGTGCCTGGATGATAATGGGGAAAAGAGAATCTTGTAGGGAAATAAGAAGCCTACATCATTGAGGATGGTCATAGATATGCAGGCTAAGCACAGTTGTAGAAAACAGTGTGTAATGTTTGCAGTCTATATTTCCAGTAACAAGCGTAAGGATGTTGAGGACACATAAATCTTCAATAAGTAACATGTATTGCAGCAATTTTAGGATGTGTTTCTAGCAGAGATTCTAGAGTTGCCTCCCCATAGGGAAGTGGATTTTTCTATTGAGTTGGTACCAAGGGAAACACCAGCATCAAAGGCACCTTATAAGATGAGCACACCAGAGTTAGTGGAGTTGAAATTGCAGCTGAAGGAAATGATTGATAAGGGATACATTTGGCCAAGTGTATGACCTTGGGGTGTGCCAGTATTGTTCGTGAAGAATACGGATGGTACTCTCAGGTTGTGCATTGACTACAGTAAACTGAACAAGTTGACAATCAAGAACAGGTACTCGTTTTCTAGGACTGATGACTTGTTTGATCAGTTGAAGGGAGCAACAGTGTTATAAATGATTGATTTGAGATCAGGTATGCATCAAAGAAGAGCACATCTACAAGATTTCTTTCAGGACCAGGTATGGGCATTATGAGTTTTTTGTAGTTCCATTCGGTTTGACTAATGCTCATGATTGATGAATAGTGTGTTGCATCCTTATTTGGACAAGTTTGTTATTGTATTCATTGATGACATCTTGATATATTATAAGAATGAGGAATACCATGCTGATAATTTAGCAGTAGTGTTGAGATTTCTAAGAGAGCATAAATTGTATGCCAAGCTTAGCAAGTGGAGTTTCTTTCAGACAGAGGTGCATTACTTGGGACATGTTGTTTCTAAGGAAGGCATAGCAGTGGATCTAGAAAAGGTAAGAGCTATCATGGAGTGGGAAGCTCCTAACAATGTGGATGAAGTCAGATTGCTAATGGGGTTAGAAGGTTGCTATAGGAGGTTCATCAAGAACTTCTCATGCATTTCCTATACTATTACATCATTGCAGAGGAAAGGTAAGAAGTTTGAATGGACCAAAGAGTGTGCATCCAGTTTGAACAGTTAAAGTAGTTGTTGATGAATGCTACAGTGTTAAAGATTGCAGATCTAAATAAAGAGTTTGTAGTGTGTAAGGATGCTTGCAAGAGAGGGCTTGGTGGAGTCCTTATGCATGAGGGACAAGTGATATGCTACGAGTCCAAGAAAATGAATGAGCATGAGAAAAACTAAGTGACTTGTGATCTTGAGTTGGCAACTATTATTCATGCCTTGAAGATGTGGAGACATTATCTTCTTGGCAAAATGTTTGTGTTGATGAGTGATCATAGTGGTTTGAGATATTTTTTTAACCAACCAAATTTAAATGCCAGGGAAGCTAAATGGTCGGCTACCCTTAGTGAATTTAACTTTGAGATCAAATACATCAAGGGTAAGGAGAACAGGGTTACAAATGCTCTAAGCAGGAAAGTGCAGTTGAACCATGTTGCAGAAGTGATCTCATATGGGACATATTTACAAGATCGGATCTTACAGGAAGGAAAATAGGATGACAGGTACAGGGAACTTATGCACAGGTTACAATGGGGTATAGGTGATCAATATGTGCAATATCATTTCACTACAGATGGCTTGGTGAGATTTAGGGACAGGATCTATGCGTCGGATGACAATGAACTCAAAAACATTATCTTGAGGGAGTTTCATGTAAAGCCATATTCAGGTCACCCTGGATATCACAAGATGTTAATGGCAATGAAGAAATTCTACTATTGGCCAAATCTAAAGAAGGAAGTGATAGATTTTGTTGCTAGATGCTTGGACTGTCAGCAGGAGAAAGAAGAGTGTAAGCATCCAAGTGGATTGCTTCAGCCTATTCTAATTCCAAAATCGAAATAGGAGGTCATTTCCATGGACTTCATTACAGGTCTTCCGAGGACATCGAGGCAACATGATTCTATCATGGTTATGGTAGACATGAGAAAGGTAGCTCACTTCATTCTAGTAAATACTACTTATTCATCTAGTGAGGTGGCACATGTCTTCATCAGGGAGATCATGAGATTGCATGGTGTCCCGAAGAATATTATATCAGACAGGGATGCCAAGTTTACTTCCAAGTTTTGGAACGAGTTGTTTGTAGGATTGGGGATAGAGTTGGACTTTAGTACAAATTATCATCCGCAGATAGAGAAGGCCAGTAGGATACTGGAGGATATGTCGAGGATGTACGTGATGCATCAGTAGAGGAGATGGGAGGAGTACCTTCCATTGGTTTAGTTTGATTACAACAATGGTTATTAGGAGTCACTGAGGATGAATCTATTTGAGGCACTGTATGGTCAGAGTTGTAATACTCCCATCAGTTGGAGCGATCAAGTGAACATGGTACTTATTGGACCGGACATGTTGGCAGACATGGAACATAAAATGTATGTTATAAAGAAGAATCTTAATGTAGCAGAGGACATATAGAAGAGTTATGCAGACCAACATATGGCATTCAAGGAGTTTCAGGTTAGGGAGCATGTGTATTTGCACATGGACCCAAGAAGAACTACTTGAGGATTGGATCATGTGCCAAGTTGGCACCACGGTATTGCGGACCTTTTAATATCCTTGAGAGGATTAGACCAGTGGCCTACATACTTGCACTACCTTCAACAGTGAAAGTCCATGATGTTTTCCATGTTTCATTGCTTAAAATATATGTAAAGGATGTTGATCATGTTATTGATTGGTCAGTATTGTAGGTGGAACTAGAAGGAGAATTCCAACTGGAGCCTCAGTGCATATTGCAGCATAAACAACTCATGCTCCATAACAGAGCAATCGAGCAAGTTAAAGTGTAGTGGAAGCAATTTGGGCCTGATGAACCTACATGGGAGATGGTTGATCTAATGCAGACTATGTATCCTTCATTGTTTGCTAGTTGAGTCAAAGCAATTTTAGTATATGTACATATTCATGTATGGTTGTTATTGTAAATACTGCAATGAGTTGTGTTATAAAGCTCCAATAAGGAGTATGGTTTTCATGTTGTTTTGTTTTTAATGATGGTTTTGATTTTAAAGCTCCATAGGTAGTATGTTTTTCTTTTCAACGACTTTGCTGGTTGTAGGTGTCATAGAAAACTGAGGACGATGTTCGCTTAAAGGGGAGGGGTCTGCAACAACCCTAGGTTAAAAGTTCAAGTAATAAAAGTTAATAAAGGAAAAATAAGACCAAGGTCAAGGGACACTTATTCCAAGATGAATGTTATGAAAAATATCCTAGTGGGCATCACTTGTTGTGTTTATGGCTAAGGGGAAATTAGTAAAGGAAATGGAAAAGGCTTTGGAAAGGAAAAGTGACATTAATTAACATTTTATTTATGAAAATGAAAGAAATTAGGAGAAAAGGGGGGTGAAAGGTCACATGTTGCATGTGAGGAGGAAATTGAAGGAAAATAATGGAAAGTGAAGAAATTAGAGGCATCAATAATAAAAAGACATCAGAGCATCAGTTGGTAACCTTTTGTCAATTCAATTTTGGAATTAGTCTTAGAGAGGAGAAGAGCACCAAGAGGAGAAGGAAAGCAAGCAAGAAAAGGAAGGACAAGGAAAGCAAATGAAAGCAAGGATCAAGCAAGGAAAAGTTGGATCAAGCAGCTTCAGTAGGAATACTTGCAGTAACAGGTTGCATGTATGATTTCCTACTTAGACTTCTTCCATGATGCACTTTAAATCCTTTACCAAGTTACATGTATGATTTAAGTAGGTTAACCCAAGAAACAACATTCATAAACAAAGAGTATGAGATTTTTTACTTATCTTATTAGTTAATCGAGTGAATGAAAGATGGACTTCCACTCTTCTTCCAACCTTCGGTCAGTTGTAGCATTATCTATCTTGCAGCTAACTATCCCCAAATGATATCCAAGATATGAGGAAACGAAAACTCGATAGTGAACCTCAATCAACAAACAAAGTAATTGTGATGGTCATGATGAGGGTTTGATATGTTGATTATCTATGATTCAAACAATTAATCAAATTGAGGAATGCCCTCCCATTAGCAGTTGATGTTATGTTTTAATAAAAAATTATCCCACCACCTCTTTTGGTTGGGTAGGAGTAGGGGGCACTGACTTAATTCTTACCAGGGACATTTTACCCCTTCAAATTCCGAGGAGAAAATACTAACAATGTGCCACCTTGATTTAATTTTCTTAATATTTACTTATGATTTTAAAATGTAATTAAAATTAACTATTTATAAATTATAATTACTAATTAAATATAATTTAAAAAATAATTATTCATAATTTTATAATTATTCATAATTATTAATTGAAGCATTTAATAACTTAGTCAGAATGAGGATTGACTCTTCCCATTTGTAAGAGGTTTGATTTTTCATTCAGTGGACAAGGGTGTGACTTTTCAAGGTAACAAGCAAATTCAAACAATTTCCTCCTCGGACCAAGGATCTGTAAGGTGGTCCAACATTTAGTCGCATTAATTAATTAATTTAGGTTTTTAACTAGTTGTGGCAGCCTCCACAGTGGTATGGGAATCACTATTATATTTAATATAATAATGTAGACAAGGGGGTGATATAATTGTTTGTTTTTTTGAGTCCTCCTTGCAATTGTCTTTCGTAAGTTTATTTTTGAAGACACTACAAGACAACTCTTTGGTAGTCAACATTTATTTTAACTCCTTGTCTACTTCTTCATTTGTCCTAGATTATCATTGATTTCTTATCATTGATAGCTTATTCATATTGGTTAATCTCTCATATAAGGAATAATGTTGTTGATACTAAACTACAAATCTAGAGATACCTTTCTCTAGCTTCTCTTGAATTTTTTGGGCTCATGTCGTCAGTGATGGAGTTGTATGTCAGTTCCTCCTCACTATTCCTAGTGACCTATGACGAAGCCTATGGATACTCTTTGGGACATTTCTCTAGTTGGTTCACAAAATTTCGTACTCCTTGTAGTTGATTACCTCATTCCTTATCTACTTTTGAGAGTGGAATCAACTTGGTGGATATCTTCCAGAGTTGTTGGATGCATGGGTAGACTTGTTTGACCATTTCCTTATAAGATTCATGCACTTCAAATACATAATACTTGTAGTAATCCATACTAGTTCCTTCCTACTTTAGATTTTTATTGTTAGCTTTTAATAGTTTGACTTTCTAATCCAACTCTATGTGACCATCCTTCTGCTTCATTTTCCTAAGGATGTCTTTCTCATTTCTCTTAGTGGCATGAGAGAATGTTGTGCCTATTGATTCCATGGAAAGTGGATCCTTTCGAGTGATTGATATAATGGGCCTATCTATAGAGACTGTTGTAGCTCCTAGAGATAACCCCTAGGTTGAAATGAGGCCAGTGCATAGGACATCAATTCATTGTCTTCTTAAGTTTGCACATTCTGATCAAATTAAACAAAGATCTATAGATGTTGGTCATATTTCTATTTTACAAACTAAATATTTACAATAAAATACAATGTAACCCTCAAAAGAATTGACAGATAATTTTCAACTTGCCTACATATTCATGATTACAACTTTTAATTTGCGTTGTAGTGTGGTGGGAAGAACTACATAAAATATTAGATAGGATGCATAGGGCTAAAAGAATCCTATATTCCAGATATTTCAAAAGGAAACATGGAAATAAAGAAAATGTAATAGTGAAAATGTGTAGTGCTTCATTAAGGTTCCTCAAATATGAATTATTACAGGTATATTCAGTTATTCACACAAAATTGATAAATCTATATATAAAAAGAAACCAACATCTACATTACACAAGTTTCAAGGGAAGAACGAGGAATGAAAAATCACAAAGAAAGAAGATACATATTGCAATCACCAAATATTTGGAATCATTTGAACCTTCTTCATTAATCTCTTCAAAAGCCATGTGAAAAAATGTTGAGAACTAGTCTCTGAGAGCATAATTCAAACCGTGTGAATGAGTTCTTTTGTATCCTTTTAAAGAGAAAACATTATGTCCTCAAAACAATTACAAGTAAATGTTAGAGCATGTAGTTGTCCAGTTGTCCAACTATCCTAGCTAACTAACTACTCTTTAACTAAAACTAACATATCATGAAAAAATAAAGAAACGCATGCTTAAGTATCCACATGGGCAGAGGAACTTGGTTGTTGGGGCCCAACATTGGGATCTTTAGTTTCAATTGTTGTTTGTTGAAGTAGGCTTTCACATCTTTCCCAAAGAATCATGTCTGGGATTGGACATTGAACCATCTTCTTGAACATAACTTGTATGTAATGCCCCACTTAAATCTTATCCTACAAATTTTATTAATGTTTACATTATCTGAAAATATTGAGAAATATTGGTCTAATATAAAATTCATGATTTCTATTATTCAAATTCACAACTTACCTTCTCAAATTGAATCTTAGGTAGGATATTATCTTCTTCAATTATTTCAAATAATATATGTATTCATCTCACATTCCCCAATGTACCCTCACATTTATTAAGAGAAGACATGGTCCTCTCCATTTAATTACATCTCACATTCTCAAATGTACCCTCACATTTACTTGGGAGAAGACATGGTCCTCTTCAACTCATCATCAATATATACATTCATCTCACATTCCCCAATATACCCTCACATTTACTAGGGAGAAGACATGGTCCTCTCCATTTAATTACATCTCACATTCCCCAATGTACCCTCACATTTACTTGGGAGAAGACATAGTCCTCTCCATTTAATTATCAATATATATATTCATCTCACATTCCCAAATGTACTTTCAGATTTACTTGGGAGAAGACATGGTCCTCTCCCATTAATTCCCAATTTTATATTCATGTCACCTTCCAAATGTACTCCCAGCTTTACTTGGGAGAAGAGAAGTCAACTGTAAGGATGGATGAGAAGTTAATGACATTAATGAGAGGTGGTTGAGATGGAGAAGAGAGGGAGGGTATAAAAAGGGAAGGGGGAAGGGAGAAAAGGGGATGTTGGGTCTTGCTTATGATTGTGGGGTTGGTTGTGATTTTAGGATTTGTTGTGATTTTGGAGACCTTAGGAACCTGTGGAGGTTTCTTGGGTTGTTGAGAGGAGGGAAATATTGTTCATCTTGGTCTGGATCATTCATTTTGGACACACACACTACATCTAGTTGGACTTGGGCTCGGAGGGCTTGGGAACCTATGGAGGTTTTCTGGGCTAGGGATTATTCCCTAGTTGGCTAGGAGGTAAATCCAGCTGCGTCCATCAAGAGGAGCGTTCAACAGGAGCAGTAGGACAAAGGCATCTCCACTAGCCACCGGTATAGGTATTCCTCCATAGATTACTCATGTAAATTTTATTAGAATGAAATATTCACCATAAGTTATAAGGATTAGAATGTAAATGGTAAAATTTTATTTGTTTTAAAGTCTTGTAAGTAAGTAAACTATTGCTTCTTATTGCATTTAAATTCTTTAGAAATAGATCTGTTAGCAGACCCTAGGACAGGGCTCTTACACGTGGTATCAGAGCTTTGGTTCAAAATCTGGACCCAAGCCCACTAAACCCACAATTTATACTTCCTACTAATGACAACCTTGCATATAGATTTGAGCCCCATGCTTACACACTCCACATATTTTATGCAACAACACTACATAATTTTATGTGGCAAGTACACTCTCACTAGTCGAAGAATAGGTAAGTACATGCCAAAACTTAAAGTGCCTAGCACACTCTATGTAGTTTGTAACGACATAAATAAATGTGCCCTTCGAGCAATTTAGAAGGTCTCCCATGGTGGTGTGCTCTCCCTCCATGTGGTCATGCAGTTGAAAAAAATGGATAATAGGTTCGTGGCAACTAGGTAAACTAACAATTTGTGTGTATGATCATATGATGGTATACTATTTTGGAGATCGCAAAACACATTGGCTTGTATAGACCACAAGCGTTTGAAAATATTTACTATTTAATGCAGATATAATGAGTTAATTCTTATCATGATGCTTTCATATAGTCAGGCATTGTTGTCGATCTACTGGGCGTGAGGCTCTGCCATTTTACCATTTCAGTTTATAGCAAATATTCCAAAACTTCGTTTTTTATTTTCTAGATTAGTAGTTGCCAATTTGGTTAATAAGACACTAAATATAAATTCATTTTTACTTTTCTACATTCTCCTTCATTCTATTCATTCTCCCAAACTTCAAAAATACATGCATTCTTTAACAGTGTCATCAGTATAATCCACTATGTATACAAGAATTCTAAAATTGTGTACATATTAATATGTATTATGTACATAGATATTTCTGTTCATTAACCTCCACCCAACATCAGAAACATCATGAGGGACACATAAAATTTGAATTTACTAATGGAAATTCGTGATTCATTTGAGGGTTTTTATTTTTTCATTCATATATATAAACTTTGAATTTACTAATGGAAATTCGTGATAGGTTTTTGGGTTTTTAATTATTCATTCATATCTATTAATGTTAGCTGGGTGGCGTTGTTCACTAACTTTGTCTCTCATTTCACATCCAACTTATCATCCTCAATCTATTGTTTAAAGTATGTAGCAACAACATAACCTATCAATTCCTGGATGCTTTGTGATACCACTGGCAGATCTTGAAAAATTGTCTCAAAATATTTTCTGAAGGGTTCTTCTCTCTTGCCTTACCTATTCCAAAAGAAGTTGTGCAGTGAAACTCTGGCATAGCTTTGTTGGTTTCTCGATTGACATAGAGACGACAGAGTATTAACAAAGAAAGAAGGGGATTTGTGGTTGACCGGAAAATAACACCGACATACATCGAGCTTCCTTTAGTATTTTGGGCAAGTTATTTGCAGAAATTGGAATTGAATTCATGTATATGCTAGGTCACTTCATTTGTCTATATTTGATAGATAAATCCAGAAGATCACCTAAATTGTTTTGGTTGTAGATGCATGGAAGATCTCCAAAGTTCTTTAACCTCTGATTTCGCCATTTAGTACTATCAGGGTTGGAGTTCGGTATCAGTGACAAGATGATGGAATTTTCGTTGTGTTTGTAGTTTCCCATGATTATATTGCGGATCCAATCAATTTCAATATCATGATGGCGTGGTATTGCACAGTTGCAAGTTATCCACCCTTTAAATTGTTTCCCCATTGCGTTGCCACATTGGGTTACTACCTTATTCTTGCTATATAGTTATTGAATTTTGTTTGATTTGTGCTTCAAATTTTGTTTTTCTGTTGTGTACGAGTTCAATTATGGTTCCATAAATGTCAACTATGTACCTTAGGATGCAGATTGGCTGATGCTGCAACTTGGAGTTTCATAAATCTTTTATTTTTACGAAGATAGTTTTTAATTTTTCTTTTGTATTACAAGAGGTTGGCGGCCTCTTTTCCTTGTTTCAAGTTCAAGTCCTACAGAGGCAGCATTCCTTCCATTTAAATAAAGTCTCCTACAATATAAAGACTACTATGTGACTAGGAGACAGAGTTTTAGAGTACACTGCAACAAGGAGGCAGGGTCTTTAACATCTTGGGATGAACAACCTAGTATTTTATTTTTTGTTCATTATTGTTTAGCATTCCCTCATGCTCTGTTATGCTTTCCATCCTGTAATCTCTTCCATGTATCCAAAAAAAAATTACTTTTGATTCTTATCAAAGCTATTTTGATGTTTCCCAGGTCATCATCCCCAGTCTTTCATAATATCCCTATTTCCAATACCTCTTACAGGTTTTCCCTTTCATGTTTCCTATTTCCAGTTTTGTTGCCTCAGTTTTAGCTTTCAACACCCCTCTTTTATACAACTTTGAAAAAAACAACAAAATTACCCTTCAGATGAAGTCAACTAAACAACAGAGTTAGCCATTTTATTATGTTTTATGGTTAACTCAGGAAAACAACTTACCATTAATCCTAGAAACAACTAAACCATGGAATTATAAATAGCACAATCATTTGTGATGAGAGCTAAAGAAAATTTCTGGGAAAAAGATTAATTACCATCAAAACCTGTCAGTGTATCAATGGCACCCTGTGGCACTCGCAACTCAGTAGAAGGCCATGGCAGATACATTTTAGCATTTTGAGGGGCTAGGAAGTGAAGACCCAGCAAAAGACTGTAATCCATGATTCTCTGGGACTCCAGGAACTTGCAGTCACAATCTAATTGTCTGTAAAATATGGCATCTGCTATCAGTCAAATATTTTGGGTGGAACTTCAGCATAGTGAAATTTTGAATTTACATTTCTATTGAAAAGAAAAGGTGCTCTCCAACAATTAATGAATCTGGAGAAAACAGTTGAACTTTAGCATAAGCATACACAGTTCACAGTTATAAAAATAAAATATAAAGAGTAGAAATTAACTTGAAATTAATTAAAGTTTACCTATCAGAAAACAAACTCTAACGGTAACTAGCAACAAAGAAGAAAAGGATTAGCTATATGGGTACACTACTAGCAGGTAAAAGATTAGTGTAGAGACCTCTTTATGACATGAAAATGATTCAGTGTCAGTTAAAAGGATTGCAAATTTAGTGATCATAAATGACAATAAATATCTAACAGATAGAAGAATACTTTGGAAGTCTGAATAGAAAAATACAGAGATATGCATTTACACATGTAAGGCAAAGTCAAAATCCTTTCATCACCCTCGGATGCGGGTGTCTAGCAAGCTGGATCAAGTGATGGGACAGGGGTGGGGCGAGGTGCGACGACACCTGCCTGCCCTGTACCACATGGAATATCAACTGATGCATATTAAACCTTGGCATTCGGGGATCACTGGGTGCATTGGTTTCACTTCAGGTGGCTTTGATCCGCACAGCCTGTCTGCCGATTTCCTTACCGCCTTCGCACGCTATGGACTGAGTGATGCCTCGGCTCTATTCAATGCAGCAGTTATGATGGGTGCCATTCGAGGCAGGATGGAGTATGATAAATACAGGTTCAGTTATGGGAATGTTCTGGAGTTGTTGGTGCTTTGGTCTGGTTATAGTCTGTCTTGGTCTGTCGCCCTGTGGGTCTGGTTCTGCTCAGGCAATCCTGAGAAGCCGCCCCTGTTTCTTCCCCGGTGTCTTCTGGAGGTCTCCTGCCCTCGTTCGGATGCTTTTTTAATCAGCCTAAGCTCAGTGGCGGTGGGTGAGCGGTCCTGTTTTAATAGAGTTGTTGCGTTCTGTTTGATGCCCCATCTTCGCCATAGGATGAGGAGCTGATTAGCCCCAATTTTTGGTACAATTTGGGCTCATATTGGCCTACTTACCTTGCTCAACCATTCATATTTTACCACTTATGCATTCATTTCTTAGTATATTCGTGTTGTTTGTAGGAAGAAGGGCAGGCATTATATCTATGTGACTAATACATGATGATTTCAGGTTCTTGGCATTAAAGAGAGCAAAAGACCACGCAAAAGGAGACAAGGAGACAACAAAGGTGACATTGCGGGTTCATAGGGAGGTTGTCCACAGTCTTGATGACCCTCCTCGTGATTTTCACCTTCACTCCGAGCTCTAACAGCTCTCCCCACCGAGCTTAAAGGCAGCCAACACGTTCTACAGGATCAGCAGTTTTACAGCAGTTGGACAACCAAGCTCCACGAATGGAGGAAGCCAGCTTGATCTTCATTTTGTATAAATATGAAGGCCGTAGCCTTTGTTAGGAGCTTTTTGAACTTTTGGACTGATATTGTAATTTTTGGAGCATAGCTCGGTGTTTGTTTTTGTAAGCCAGTTTTGGCATGACATCAAACTTTTGATTATGAATAAAGGCAAGCAGATTTGGATCTAATTCTGAGCTTTTAAGGGAGATATAGCTCTCAGGTGAGGGCCCAACCTGAGAGCAATAGATCTCTTCTTGTAGTGTTATTCACCTTTCCTTCCAGCATTTTGTTTACTTGTTTGATATGCATTTCAAGAACACAGTTTGCTGATTTGATTTCGTTAATAGGATTGAGTAGGATTGGTTTATGATTAAATTACTTTCAGCTGCTTAGATTCGGATAGGAGGTTTGTAATACACAGGAGCTCCAAGAAAAGTTTGTTAGAGATCACTGCCATCTCTGTTTAGGGATTGGGGTGCAGCCTATACCAACCACCAAAAAAACGCAGTCTTTTCTACTCTCATGCAAGCTGCAACGCAGTCGGTTTAATCGTGGATCCTTCCATGCACTTTTTCTCTTGAGCCATACTTCATCATTGCAATTCCATGCACGACTTTCCTTCATGATTTACATCACTGTTTCTTGATTTAATAGCACAGGTAGCAACTGGTTAATGAATTCTCGTTTTTGGTGCAAGACATAAGTCATTTGTTTTATTTACACTGCTCCATATCATTCCACTTTCTTCTTCTTCTTCTCGACCTCTCCTCAAGCCACCTACTCGACCTCTGTTCAGCTCGTTTGCCTTCCAACTCATCCATTGCCACGTAGCTTCATCTTTTTGACCTTTCGTTGCTGCCATCCTTCTATCCACCAACCAACTCCGTGCACTCTCTCTCCATCTTGTTCCTCTGCCCCTGAGCCATCACAAGCTCCATCTCCACCTTACCTATCCACCCAAACCATCCCATCACTTCACCATCACCCAAAACTTCCACTTACAGCACATCCTGTAGAAGTTAGCAGACTTCCTGTAGAATTCCTTAGTTTCCTGTAGGATCCCCTGCAGACATCCTGTAGAAGCCTGCAAACTTGGTTGCCGAGCATCCGAATGTTGTAGACCTCTGTGGACTAATGCTAGGGACCCTCTGGGACCTCTCCTAGCCATCCTGACCTTTCCTAAGCTTTCTCTCCCTTCGCACCACCTCTGCACAGCCAAACCCTAATAAGAAACAAAATCACAATCACTCCATCCACTTAAGCAAAAATACAAAAACAATGTTCTTTTTCATAGAAGTAGTTTGAGTTCATGCATTTCACATCATTAGAGGTAATGGCATCCTTTTTAGACATTTGCACTTTCACCATTGCATCATAGAGGTTAAACTAGTCAGATTAGGGTTTACTAGGGTTTCCATGCTTTGGTTGGCTTTCAGTTCATTGTTGAAAAGTAGATCAATTTCCCTTGAGATAGCCTTCGTCCATCATTTAGAAAGCTTCTTCTGAGAGCATATAGAAGTTGGCTTGAGCCCTAGCGGACTTGTGCCAGCTGACCAAGTGACAACTGCGACAAGAGCTAGTACTTGTGCATACAGCACCGTCGCTTCCAAGTTTGTACGAACTACCGGGTTGATAAAATTAGAGATAGGGAGCCCCAGGGGTTGTAGCATTATTGCTACAATACTGGAGCCCACCATCTTTTTGGCGCCGTTTCCGGGGAAGCGTCAGAGTATTAGTAATTGTTGCTTTTCTTCTATTTTCTTACTCTTGCCTTCTGCTAAGTAGTTTATTTCATTTCCATTCTGCAAAAGTAGCATAGACATTTCCTGCTTTCATAGATTAGCATTTCCTGCTTTCATAAATTAGCATTTCCTGCTTTCATAGATTAGCATTTCCTGCTTTCATAGATTAGCCTTTCATTTCTGCAAACGTAGACTAGTGTTTCATTTCTGCAATTTCATTTGAGCAAAGTAGATTAGTTCTTTCCTGCTTTCAGTTTAATTCTGCATCTTTATAGTTAGCTGTAGATCAATCTGTTTCAGTTTTGTAGGTACAAAAGAAAAAATCAAAAACAATAAAAAAAAGAAAGTCTTTTCCATTTCATGCCTCGTAGGGACCGAGATAAATCAGGCAAATTCCTACCCAACACCCCCACCACATCACTGAGTCACCCTTCTCTCTTCTTTGGTGACAGTGACCCAGAAGAACCTATAGGTGAACATCCAGAGATATACAAAGACCCTATAGTAGAAGAAGAGTTAGAGACCACTCCACCTGAAGCTATGGCTGACAATAGAAGAGAAGATGAGAGAATAGAAGGTGCCTTCCCCATCCGAGAGACCAATGGAGAGATGAAAATGAAGAACATTAGCCCCTCCGCCTTACCTCACTTCCATGGTCTGACTACTGAAGATCCTGATACCTTCCTGTTTGAGTTTGCTGTCCTTTGTAGAACCTATGACTATACTGAAGATGAGCAAAAGCTGAAACTCTTCCCTTCAACTCTTAAGGATGCAGCATTACGCTGGTTCATGGGCTTACCTGGGAATAGTATCACCACTTGGGCTCAGATGCAGCAAGCTTTCAATACCAAGTACAGGGATTATTGTAGGTCTAAGGAAACCAAGGGAGAAGTCTTTAGGATGACCATGGGGAATGATGAGTCCTTAGAGGATTATGAGGAGAGGTTCCAACTAGGCTATAAGCGGGCCAGGTGCACACTTGACCCTGAATCCCTCAAGTTGGTCCTGCTCCGAGGAGTCCCTAAAGACCTCTTAGATACCCTTCACATGTTAGCTGGGGGGGACATTTACCAACTGCCTTATGAGGACATCAAGACTGTGTTTAGAAACCACTCCAGGGCAGCTAGGAAACGAGGTAGGGGAAACCTCCTCTCAACTAGTGTCCCTTTCTCCAAACATGAGCTTGCAAATCAATTAGAAGATCTCAAGAGTGAGGTGAGACAGACCATTGCCATGCAGCTGGACACATTCAGGATCCAACAGAAGAAAGAAGAAGCTGAGAGAGCCTTGGCTGTCTTCTGCCCTAGGTGCACAAGGAGACACCCTAAGAACGAATGCCCATTGCATTCGGTTGAAGTATGTTTCGTTTGTGAGGAGGACCATCCCACAAATCAGTGTCCAACCTTACCTGGGTTTAAAGACATGTACCAAGGGACAGAAGCTCCCACTGAACCTCTCTATTACCTCAACCAAAGGAGGCCACAAGGATCTAGACCTTATCAGCAGGGGATGCAAGGGGCACCTCAAGCTTATTACAGCCCCAACCAATCGACTCCTATGCCTTCCTGGGGTCCCCCTGCTCATCCTTCCTGGTCCATGCCTCCTCCATGGTCTTATCCACCTCAGTACCCCACTCAACCTACTTCTCATTCATATCATTCACATACCCAGCCACAGCCTCAGTGGAATGCACCTCAGTCGGGGTGGAGGCCCCAGTACAACACTCCTCCTGCCATTTTGCCTCCACCACCGGTTCAACCTCAGCCATTACCTCCTGCTCCTCCAAGGCAACCTCAAATGCCTGCTCAACCGAACCCGAACCCCAACAATCGACAGGCCCAACAGGTATACACTGGGGAAACCTCATGCCCTACCTATGCTGTGGAGATCCAGGAGATCAACATTCAATCTGGAAAGACTCTACCAGATCGCCAACCTCCTCCCCCAGAGGATGAGGAAGATAAACAGGAAAGTGAACCAAAGGCTATTCCACCCTTTCCTGAGAGACTAACAACCACCACACAACCCAACCCAGAGGAGGATGAGCTTATGGGTGAGCTCAAGCAGTTGTGTGTAAAGATACCACTTCTCCAAGCCATCAAGGATGTTTCAATATACAACAAACTGGTTAAGGAAAAGTGCTTCAAACACCCAGGTAGGCGGAAGAAAGATTCTTCAACCATCAATGTCATAGGACAACTGTCTGACCTTATGTTAGGACAAGTCATCTGCCCAAAGTACCTAGATCCTGGAAGTCCTGTAGTAGATGTCCACATCAATGGCACCATCATACCTCACACCTTGATTGATCTGGGGGCTGCCATTAATGTGATGACCAGGGACACCATGCTCAAACTCAATCTTCAGGGTTCCTTGAGGAATACCTCGACAGTACTGCAATTGGCAGATCGCTCCACTGTGACTCCCGAAGGGATTGTGGAGGATGTCTTGGTCTCTATCGACTCTTGGGAATATCCTGCAGATTTCTTGGTTCTGCAACCCAAGGCAAAGCTTATTGGATATCCTCTCATTTTGGGAAGGCCTTGGTTAGCCACTGCAGATGCTTACATAAGTTGTCGTGCAGGAAATATGACCATCAACAATGGTCCCATGTCCAAACAGCTAGTCCTATACCCTCCTGCCCAACCCTCCTTAGAGCATGACTTACCACTCTGGTTAGAAGAAGGAGAGGAAGACGAGGTGTACTCAGCACCTCTGTGCACCTTAGAGACCACTAGAAGAGACCCCCCAACCGAGGATGACTTGATTGAGACCTTGATCCAGAATCCACCTTCCAGTGCACTATCCTTAGAGAAATTGGTGGAGGATGCCCAAGCTAGCACTTTAGTGGATCTTTGTACAACCAACCCTGTCACTCCCAGAGTCAAGAATGTGGAGTTCGGCCCTGAGAGAACGTTGAAGATCAGCTCCTCTCTATCTCCTTCCCAGGAAAAGAAGCTGTGTAGCCTGTTGGCCAGTCACCTAGATGCTTTTGCTTGGGGCTATAAGGAGATGAAAGGAGTCCATCCTTCGGTTTGTACCCATCACATATACATCAAAGAGGATTGTAAGCCGGTTAGGCAACCCCAGAGGAGAATGAATCCAGCCCTTAAGGACATTGTCAAGGAAGAATTGCAAAAACTGTTGGATGCCAGATTCATCTACCCCATCTCAGATAGTGAATGGGTGTCCCCTCTGGTGTTGGTTCCCAAGAAAAATGGGAAATGGAGAATCTATATGGACTACCGGGAATTGAACGAAGCTACCAAGAAAGACCATTTCCCTCTACCTTTCATAGATCAAGTGTTGGATGTACTGGCAGGAAAGAAGTTCTTCTATTTCCTGGATGGGTTTAGCGGGTACAACCAAATCCAAATCAGCCCAGAAGACCAAGATAAGACCACCTTCACTTATCCTTGGGGTACCTTTGCCTACCGAGTCCTTCCCTTTGGGCTATGCAATGCTCCTGCTACCTTCCAGAGAGCTGTTTTGAGCATCTTCTCGGAGTTGGTCCATGATGCAGTGGAAATCTATATGGATGACTTTACTCCTTATGGGGCCAACTTCCAGGAAGCATTGTCCAATCTGGGAAAAGTCCTAACCAAATGCATTGAGATGAACTTGTCCCTTAGCCTTGAAAAATGTGAATTCCTAATGACTGAAGGGACCGTGCTAGGCCATACCATTTCTTGCCAAGGGTTGCAGGTGGATCCTAACAAAATTGCTCTCATCAAGAAGGTTCCACCTCCTCAAAAGGTAAGGGATGTTCGGAGTTTCTTGGGATTAGCAGGATACTACCGGAGATTCATTAAAGATTTCAGCAAGCTAGCCTTGCCATTGTTTGGCCTGTTGGCAAAAGATGTCGAGTTTAAATGGACTGACGATTGTCAGAGGGCTTTAAATGAGTTGAAGGACAAGTTGGTGTCAGCCCCAATCCTGAGAGGTCCAAACTGGGCCCTACCTTTCCACATCCACACTGATGCCCCGAACAAAGCCATAGGTGCAGCCTTAGGACAGGTCGAGCAAAAACTTCCATATGCCATTTACTTTGTTAGCAAAAACTTGTCCAAAGCTGAGCTGAATTACACTGTAACCGAGAAAGAATTCTTGGCTGTGGTCCATGCACTGAACAAGTTCCGACATTATATTACTGGCTATCAAACCTTTGTACATACAGACCATGCTGCAATTAGATATTTAATGAATAAACCAGATGTGAATGCTCGTATTATTAGATGGTTACTTTTATTGCAGCAGTTTGATTTGACCATTGTTGACAAACCAGGTAGAGAAAATGTTGTTGCTGATTTTTTATCTAGATTGGATTTTTCTGCAGATGAGGATGGAACGGTGGATGACCAGATGCCCGATGAACATCTGTTTGCTATTTCAGTACTCTCTCCATGGTTTGCTGATATAGAAAACTACCTTGTTTCAGCACAGTTCCCTCCGCACCTATCTTCCAGAGAGAAGAGCAGAATCATCAGAAAAAGTGCCTCATTTACTTGGATCGGGGGCAATCTGTTCAAGCTTGGCCCCGATCAAATCTTAAGGCGTTGTGTAAGGGAGGAGGAAGTCTTTGATATCCTCCGCGCTTGTCATGATGGGCCTTGTGGAGGACATTTTGCAGCAAAGAGAACTGCCTTCAAGATCCTGCAGGCAGGCTACTATTGGCCCACACTTCATCAAGATGTCAGAAGATATGTCAGCCAGTGTGACCAATGCCAAAGAATGGGGAAACCGACCCAAAGGGATGAGATGCCTCTCCAACCTCAGGTGACTCTTGAGCCATTTGAGAAGTGGGGTATGGACTTTGTGGGCCCAATCAACCCTCCTTCGAGGCAAAGGTCTTACATCATTGTGTGCACTGACTACCTGACAAAGTGGGCAGAGACCAAAGCAATCAAAGCAGCAACAGAAGAAAAGGTAGCCGAGTTCCTAAGAGAAAACATCTTCTATAAGTTTGTCTATCCAAGAGAGCTGGTCACTGATCAAGGGAGCCAGTTCACCTCCAACCTGGTTGAAGATCTACTAGCTCATCACAAGATCAAGCATAGGACTTCCACCCCCTATAACCCTCAAGCAAATGGGCAGGTGGAAGTCACCAATAGAGCATTACAAGGGATCTTGTCTAAGGTGGTGAGCAGCAGCAGAAAGGACTGGGCAGATCGCCTGGTTGAAGCCACATGGGCTTACAACACCACTTGGAAGACCACCACCGGCTTCACACCTTATGAACTGGTCTATGGGAAGAAAGCTTTGCTGTCCATTGAGTTTGAATACAACACTTTGAGGATGGCAGCTCAGCTGGACCTAGATCTCAGCCATGCACAACAAGAAAGGCTATTGCAGCTGAATGGCCTGGATGAGCACCGAATGCAGGCCCTCCTTCACTCAGAAGTGGTTCAACTTCAGAGAAAGGTGTGGCATGACCAACATCTCCATGACAAGCAATTTCAGCCGGGAGATTGGGCTTTGTTGTATGACTCCAGATACAAAGATTTCAAGGGGAAGCTGAGAACCAGATGGCTAGGGCCATATTTAGTGGAAAAATGTCATGACAATGGATCTGTGCTTATTAGGACCATTGATGAGGAAGCCATCCCCATGCTTGTCAATGGGCATCAATTGAAGATCTACAGGAAGCCTCCCTCAAGACAAGAGTTCATCAAAACTATGGAGAAGGCAGTGTTGGTCATAGAGAAGGGTTCTGCCTCTGCTTTGGGCATACCCTGAAGAATAAAAATAAAAATAAAAATAAATAATAATAAAGATCCTTGGGTGAAAACCTTTCTGAGGCGCCCAAGGCAGGTGGTAGGGGTGAAAACCTCATTGAGGCGCCCCTATTGTCCTTTCAAAAAGAAAAAAGAAAAAAAAGAGATTGGAAAATGATCCTTGAGTGAAAACCTCTTTGAGGCGCTCAAGGCAGATGGCAAGGGTGAAAACCTCAATGAGGCACCCCTGTTATCTTTCAAAAAAAAAAAAAAAAAAGAGAAAAAAAAAGAAAAAAAAAAACAAAAGAAAAACAAGGTCAGCAGATTCATTATGTAAAATTGCATGCAGGTGTTCTATGGAGGAGAGGAAGCCTCTCAACTCAAAGCCAAGGGTCCTCATCATGCAGCCAGGACACCTCACCAACACCTTCTCCAAGAAACCTCATTTTCTCCAAGGTATGTGCAATTTTATTACAGCTTGAGTCTTCTACAGGAAGACGCAGATTTTCTACAGGAAAATGCAGAGTTTCTACAGGAAGATGCAGATCTTCTACAGGAAGGTGCAGACTCTCTACAGGAACGCATCCTTTCTACAGGAAACGCTGTATTTCTACAGGAAGCTTCCTGTAGAAGCTCAGAACGGGCCAGAATTCATTTCATGAGGAGATCTAACGGCTAAGGATCAGTTTGGACGCATGCATGCCACTTTTGTCAACCATGCACATTGTTGTTATCTTGTTCCACCATCCTTGTCGACATGCAACAAAGTACCTACACCAGCAAAGCAGATCGATGAGTCTCTAGAAAAAAGCAACTTGTAAATGGAAAAAGCTCTAGAGATCTCGCACCATATTCATCACAGTCAGCCCGAGGCTCTGAGAGCATGATTGTGAGGCCATCCATCGTCGTGCAGCATGCACCCAAGGAGGAAGAACTGTTCCAAGACATCCCGCGGGAGTCCCGTAACAGTTAAACCTGCTAGAGTGGACACCATTCACTGCGCAGGCCATCTGAAGGGAAACGTGGGCACATGCAACTGAAGCATCCCATCCATCGACGACAGCTCATGAACATGGACCTCCGAGCCTGTGTAAGTCCGCCAGCAGCAGGTAAATCGACTCATCAGCGTCCAAAGAGCCGAAACATCGTGTACAGCCACGCAGGTAAGTGTCTCGACCCTTCCTTCCATCAGACTGCATGAATGTTACTTTGATTGATTGCTTAGGTGTAAAGGTGAATGGGTTGAGTGGCAGTATGGTCAGTTGGCCGGCCACGTCGGCCAGTTAATGGTCTAGTTGGATGTATGGGTGGCGGCCGTGACAAAAAGAATGGGCAACATGCACGTGAGAGAAATCCCGTCGAGAAAACGAGTTCAACAGGAGAGGCGGCGGCAGATCCGCGGGAATTGGTGCGGTAGCAAGTGAACGCACAGTCGAATGATGGGGTGACGTCACTCAACGGTCCGGCGGGGACAACTCACCCCCGCGCCACGGATTCCGCCGAATTCAAAATCTAATCGGCTAGATTGCATTCATGCATTTAGCAACCACCGGTTTGAACTCGAGCGGCCATCCTGATCCTTCTGCAGTGTGATACGCCGAGCCTTTGGCTATCAGAGCGATTGAGAAGCACGCCCAAGGCGCAGACCGACTGCAATCTCTCCCGAAAACCACGCGCTGCATTCTACAGGAACGCTGTCATTCTACAGGAACGTAGTTTTCTACAGGAAAGCGGGTGCCTCACGTAAAAAGGTGGCCAATTAAAGAGGTAACCCTGAACTCTTCATGCAACTGGTTATTAAAGGTGGCAGAATTGTCGTCCACAGTCTGGTCATAGAGAAACGGTGAAATTGTTGTCTGCTGTGCCTATACTATCATTCTACAGGATGTCGAGTAATTAAAACTGTGTTAAGTCCTCAGGGATAAGTTTTGTGGGTTATGTGCATGACATTCTACGCTCTGTCTCAGTAAACCAAAATCTCTTCCACAATCACCACCTCTGGTTAAGAAACTTGTTTTATCATGCCGGGTGGTTTTATAAGACGGGAACCCATTGATTCAACCAAATTGAGGGAAAACCAGGAAGTGGTAGAGCTCTTCACACGGGTTCAATGGATATCTTTTTGTGACAAACTGCAGGGGTACAATGATGAAGTGGCAGAAGAATTTTTGCAGGCTCTGAAGCCGAAATCCAAGACACTGGCCACAGTGAACTTCAGAGGTCTAAGCCTCAAGCTCACCCCGCAATATATCAGTCGGATCACTGAACTTCCGATGGGTTTGCCATGGGATAAGGAAGAAAGAAAGTTGAGCCAGCAAGCCAAGAAGGAATTCTTTCCACCTGAGGAGGAATTCTCAGAGGACAAAAATGGGGTGCGAAGAACCAGCTTGCTGCCACCATGGAATGAAGTCAGTTTGCAAATCATGAAATATATAACTTGTGAAGGCCGTTTTAGCATCGTGTATGCATATCACTTTCGGTTGCTCACTGAATTGAGGCACCGGATTGATCTTCCTGTAGAACAAAAACTGAGCATCCCTTATTTCCTGTTGCAGTCTCTAATTGAGTGTGCCACAAAGCTAAAAGAGGGCATACCAGATCAGATAGCCCACCATGGGCTGATCAAGCTTCTTGTGGAGGATGCGCTGCATTCATATAAGGTTCCCCTCTCATGGGAATCATTCCGGAATTTGACAAGAGATGGAGACATTAAAATGTTGATTGAAGAAACGGGGTCCTCCAGCAGTGAGGAACAAGAAGCAGTGGCCGAGGGAAAGAGAGAAAAAGGCCAGAAGACCCCGACCACAGTGCAGAAGAAAGAACAAAAGAAGAAGCATGAGGAAAAGGATGACAAAGAAAAAGGTGGCACACCCATCTTGTCAGCAAGAGAAAAGAGGTTGAAGAGCAGAATGGACAAAGCTGAGGTGGTCCACGTCAGCCCAAGTACCTCATCAGCACCTGCAACCAAAGCAAAAAGCAAAACCCATGCGGCTAAGCAAGAAAAGGTGGTGACACCCGTGTCTACAGGAAAGCAGAAACAGGCTTCTACAGGAAGCCCGAAAACAGAGACAAGGGCTTCTACAGGAAGCCCGAAATTGGCAAAAGGGGCTTCTACAGGAAGCCCGAAAATCATTGAGAAACAGGCTTCTACAGGAAGCCCGAAGACAGAGAAAGGGTCTTCTACAGGAAGCCCGAAAATTACCAAAGCAGGGGCTTCTACAGGAAGCCTGAAAGTGGCTAAAAACGGGTCTTCTACAGGAAGCCCAAAATTGGTAAAGAAAGGATCTTCTACAGAAGGCCCGGAAGTGGGCAAAGCGAGGTCTTCTACAGGAAGCTCGAAATCTGAAAAGAAGGGGCCCTCTACAAGGAGCTCTGAGAAAGCAAAACGCAAGGAAGAGAAGGCTGGTATTCTCGAAAAGGAGGCAGCAGCTGCGCTGGCCGCCCTCAGTACACCTCCAAAGCCGAAGGAGAAGAGAGAGAGGGAGACCCCTCTACCATCTGAAGCCAGGAGAAGTAAGAGGATAAACACGGGCAAGCCGCAGCCTCCACCCAGCAGCCAAACCATTTCAGGGGGTGTCCCTACTTCGCCCAGTAAAAGATCCCCCTCTAAAACATCGGCCACCCCCGAGAAGGGAAGCCCAAAAATAACTTCCTGGACACGAAGGATAGGCCAATCGGCTTCCGAAGCCCGGCTCAAGGAAACAGAAAAGGGGGAGGAAGCGCCACCATCATCACCGCCAGGGGCAGAAAAGGCAGGGCCACCAAGAACAGGAAAGGAAGAGCATGCTCCGGGCTCTAGTTCTCGGCCAAGGACAAGGAGCCGGAGCAAAGTTGCTCAAGGATGAGCAAATAGTTTAGCTGGGGGGTGATGATGAGCCCCAATTTTTGGTACAATTTGGGCTCATATTGGCCTACTTACCTTGCTCAACCATTCATATTTTACCACTTATGCATTCATTTCTTAGTATATTCGTGTTGTTTGTAGGAAGAAGGGCAGGCATTATATCTATGTGACTAATACATGATGATTTCAGGTTCTTGGCATTAAAGAGAGCAAAAGACCACGCAAAAGGAGACAAGGAGACAACAAAGGTGACATTGCGGGTTCATAGGGAGGTTGTCCACAGTCTTGATGACCCTCCTCGTGATTTTCACCTTCACTCTGAGCTCTAACAGCTCTCCCCACTGAGCTTAAAGGCAGCCAACACGTTCTACAGGATCAGCAGTTTTACAACAGTTTGACTTTCAGTTGGACAGCCAAGCTCCACGAATGGAGGAAGCCAGCTTGATCTTCATTTTGTATAAATATGAAGGCCGTAGCCTTTGTTAGGAGCTTTTTGAACTTTTGGACTGATATTGTAATTTTTGGAGCATAGCTCGGTGTTTGTTTTTGTAAGCCAGTTTTGGCATGACATCAGACTTTTGATTATGAATAAAGGCAAGCAGATTTGGATCTAATTCTGAGATTTTAAGGGAGCTATAGCTCTCAGGTTAGGGCCCAACCTGAGAGCAATAGATCTCCTCTTCTTGTAGTGTTATTCACCTTTCTTTCCAGCATTTTGTTTACTTGTTTTGATATGCATTTCAAGAACACAGTTTGCTGATTTGATTTCGTTAATAGGATTGAGTAGGATTGGTTTATGATTAAATTACTTTCAGCTGCTTAGATTCGGATAGGAGGTTTGTAATACACAGGAGCTCCAAGAAAAGGTTGTTAGAGATCACTGCCATCTCTGTTTAGGGATTGGGGTGCAGCCTATACCAACCACCAAAAAAACGCAGTCTTTTCTACTCTCATGCAAGCTGCAACACAGTCGGTTTAATCGTGGATCCTTCCATGCACTTTTTCTCTTGAGCCATACTTCGTCATTGCAATTCCATGCACGACTTTCCTTCATGATTTACATCATTGTTTCTTGATTTAATAGCACAGGTAGCAACTGGTTAATGAATTCTCGTTTTTGGTGCAAGACATAAGTCATTTGTTTTATTTACACTGCTCCATATCATTCCACTTTCTTCTTCTTCTTCTTGACCTCTCCTCAAGCCACCTACTCGACCTCTGTTCAGCTCGTTTGCCTTCCAACTCATCCATTGCCACGTAGCTTCATCTTTTTGACCTTTCGTTGCTGCCATCCTTCTATCCACCAACCAACTCCGTGCACTCTCTCTCCATCTTGTTCCTTTGCCCCTGAGCCATCACAAGCTCCATCTCCACCTTACCTATCCACCCAAACCATCCCATCACTTCACCATCACCCAAAACTTCCACTTACAGCACATCCTGTAGAAGTTAGCAGACTTCCTGTAGAATTCCTTAGTTTCCTGTAGGATCCCCTGCAGACATCCTGTAGAAGCCTGCAAACTTGGTTGCCGAGCATCCGAATGTTGTAGACCTCTGTGGACTAATGCTAGGGACCCTCTGGGACCTCTCCTAGCCATCCTGACCTTTCCCAAGCTTTCTCTCCCTTCGCACCACCTCTGCACAGCCAAACCCTAATAAGAAACAAAATCACAATCACTCCATCCACTTAAGCAAAAATACAAAAACAATGTTCTTTTTCATAGAAGTAGTTTGAGTTCATGCATTTCACATCATTAGAGGTAATGGCATCCTTTTTAGACATTTTCACTTTCACCATTACATCATAGAGGTTAAACTAGTCAGATTAGGGTTTACTAGGGTTTCCATGCTTTGGTTGGCTTTCAGTTCATTGTTGCAAAGTAGATCAATTTCCCTTGAGATAGCCTTCGTCCATCATTTAGAAAGCTTCTTCTGAGAGCATATAGAAGTTGGCTTGAGCCCTAGCGGACTTGTGCCAGCTGACCAAGTGACAACTGCGACAAGAGCTAGTACTTGTGCATACAGCACCGTCGCTTCCAAGTTTGTACGAACTACCGGGTTGATAAAATTAGAGATAGGGAGCCCCAGGGGTTGTAGCATTATTGCTACAATACTGGAGCCCACCAGGAGCCGCAGGGGAACTCCTCAGCGTGCGCCCTCCAGCACGACCTCCACTTCTCCATCCCTCTCCAGTGACCTTACTGCCGGCCATTACCCCCGCACTCGCAGTGGGAGAAGGCGCGTCCATCTCCCCAGCCACCACCCTCCAGACTCCTCGCCGTCTCCCTCTTTCGGCTCTGCGATTTTCTCTTTCAATTGCACTCAGAATCGTCCAAGGATAACGGCCCACATCTCAGTGATCTTTCATGAAGAAGCCCAGGAGGTGGGCGAGTCCAGTGCCCAACAAGAGGGCCCTGCCTCTGTCTCTGCGCCGAATCCTCTCACTGTGCAGGTTCTGGAGATTCCAATTCACTTTGCCTCGGACGTGGTGATGGAAATGGCGGCTCCTGGTCCTTCTGATGTTGCTGTTGCTCGCGCCAGGGATGAATCTGAAGCGGCTCGTGCTAGGGAACTTCCTGAGTTCGGTTGGTGCAGAATTGTGGAAGAGCGTCCAGATGTGTAGATCTCTCTCTGTTGCTCCTGTCACTTGTAATGCGGCCCATAATATCGGGCTTTTTTTGGTTCATGCGGATAAATGGATCCACACCTGCAAGATATGGTTCAATCTGCATGTTTCTTTGAATTTTTGTAAGCACAGTTAGAAGGTCAATACTTGCTCCCCTACAAGGGCTTTGAATTCCAGTTCACAGCTAAGCTCTCTGTAATGGACAGCGTCTCTGCTTTTCTCTACCGCTCCTACAGGGCAATTGTTTTTGACTACGGTCTAGATGTAATTTTACCCCTTTCATGTTAATAGAGTAATTTTATTTAGAAAAAAAAAATTCCTTTCATCACTCACGAGGCATGTGGTGAAATTACTTATTCGATTGAAAGTGTTCAACTACCAGTTTCTTCTCTATACCAGGAGTTCTTCATTCTTGGATGCTAGTGAGCTTTCACCCTAGCTTCCACCTCAACTCCAATTTCTATAGTAGAAACATCCAGCGGCAACATTGGATCACTCCCTATGGGTCCATCAGTCGAGGAATTTCTCAAAAGGGACATTAGAAGATAGGTTCTCAGGGTGGACATTAACATCCATAGCCATGAGAATGATGGTAACTTACTCCTCTTGAATTTTTGCATAATGATGTTGTATTATTGGTGTCACTAGGAAAGGGTGTTCTACATGGTATTTTTTTTTCTTGCTATGGATGATAGAACTATGAACATATTTGATGGAGTTAGTACTTTGCCTATGTTTATTTCCTATGATATGAAGTTGTGATGGGATTTTCCCTATCTGACTTCACAGATAACATTTTCCAAACATGTTTCCACATAGGTTGAATTCATTACTGCATAGCTGCCTCCAAGAAAGGACAAATTTTGATGCTTCGAAATTGTGAAGCCCAAAAGCAGATCAAATTTCCATTATATGCTTTTACATTTTATTCTCAAACTCCCCAGAAACCTGGTAGCATTTGGCAGCTACTAATCTCCAGGAGATTCTAGGCAACAAATAAATTCAATGCTGAATTTACCCTCACAGGGAAAATAAAATACATTTGAAATTAGAGACTGCTCAACAAGCAAATGCCACCATTTTTATTGTACCTGTGAAGAACTGCTGGGCCATAATTACATTATATTGAACTAGCAGCAATGCATTTCACAGAGATAACCTTCAAGAATCCTGTGCACCCTTTGGACTATGCAATTGCTCTCCATTCAATAACTGCAGATGCTGAACAGTTTCTTGTGCTTTCAAAAATAGAGAAGCAATGGTCTCTGGTCATACAAAACAAGACTTGGATATGCAGTTAGACATAGTTTCTATAGACGCTATACCTTTCTTGCAGGCAAGAAGAGAATCCAAGCAAATCATATACTTCATTGAATCTGTCTTGTAGCTTCAAGGTGAAGATGAAATTGATGCAAGACCAAAAACTCCCAACTGCTATGATTCCTCAAGAAAGATTCTACTTAGAGTATAGTTTAGGATCGACTGCAGATATTGAGAGGGAATCAAACTGAAGGGACTTGTAGGCATGCTCGAGTTTCTTGCTGATATCATAGTCTTGAAGGATATCTATGATTCCAAAGTGCAACACCTATCATAATATTGATGTGTGTAAAACAGAGTACTTGAATACCCTTGTTCATGTGTTAGATTAAATATTATAGTGTGATCCATAAAATCATTTTATACATCCCAGGAACACTTCAGGTATTTTTTCATTCAAGTGAAGAGGTAAGTAGTTTGTCATTCAAAGTAAAGTGGCAATAGATGTTTCCTCTTTATAAAAAAAATGTGTGCCATTTGGAGAATTATTTTGGTTTATAGTTTGACTGGTTAGTGCCATACATATTTTAGATGTCCATGATTTTAGATATGTCAAGCTACCATTCAAAGGGGGTTAGGTATGTTACAAGGAACCCCAAACCTGCATCTGTTCCAAAAGTGGGTTGGCATTAATAACAACTGCTTTTATTAGGCCTTGGTTTTATCGTAGTTGAGATTTTAACAACTGTTGTAACTACATTTGTGTTAGTGTACACAAACATTTTCTATGTTCAGTAACTGCTCTGTATATTAATCCAATTTCTTTTGCGGATTAATTTGACTCTGTTGATTTGTGTGGATATACAAGATTATTCAAAATTTAAGATAAAATGTGTATTATAGATGTTTCTAATTTGTTGTTAGCAATTGGCTATTGAGTAAGCTGGTGTGCGGGGTTAGCTAACATAGCCAGCCCTTTGGTGTTTGAGTTGTTTCAGATGTGCTTGTGGTATAGGCCCCAGTGACTTGCAATCAATTGGCTAGAAATGGGGATTTTGGAATCTTTATTCCATGGTGCATTTTATGCTTGGATTACTTTTAGAGTAATCATTGTGTTAAAAGATTCCTCGAGGATTTTGGCCCCTGGAGTTTAGTAAATGATGAGACAAAGTTAGAGGATTTTGGCCTCTGAGTTTAGTAAACAACTTTCCTTTAGTAAATGCTTAGACAAAATAATATTTTGTTCTGCACAAATATGTTACAGCTGAAGCAATTTTTCCCTTTCATCACTTTTTGAGTCCCAGCAAGCTGGTAATGGCCTTCTAAGCAACAATTTGTATCGAGCCCCTTCTCTATGTAGAACAACATTGAGTCTCCTAATATAATATATCTTGCTATGTTGTTTTGATGTGACTTGATGGTGACCAATGAATGGTACCACATTTGTCCTTCATGAAAACCTTTCATAAACATGTGTATGTGGATGCTTTTGAAACCAAAGGTGCTTGAATACCTCAACCAATGTGACTTATGTGCTACTACATTTGTCCTTAATGATAACCATGCATAAACGCCTATATATGGTCTCACTTTATAAGCCAATGTGCTTGAATACCTTAACCAGTTTGTCCATGCGCACACATACTCTCAATATTAAATATTAATGTGCCTAAATGGCCTGTTGTTTGAATACCTATTCATATGCTAGATAAAATTTTATAGTTTGCACCTCATAAAACCTTCTATCCATTAGAGAAACCATTCTATTGGTATTTAGAATGTTTTCTATCATAGATTGTTAAGCTGCATTAGAAAATAGATCAGGGTTACATTTACAAGGAATGCCAAACCTGCTGGAAAATTGCATGTGTAAATTGTCTTTCTTAAGTGGTTTGGTGTTAACATCGATTACATTTACTTGGCCACGGGTTTCTTATGATTGAGATTCCTTTTATGTAAGAAAAGTTTTTGTTGGAGTTGCGTTTTTGACAGTGACAATCACAAATATTTTTGTATGGATCGTAACTGTTCTGAACATTAATCTGTATTCTTTTGTGAATTAATTTGACCTTGGTGTGTGGATTATTATTCAAAATATAAAATCAAATGTGTATTATATATGTTTCTCTTACGCTGTTGGTTTGCTATCTTTAGTAAATTCTCTTAAATTGCATTTTCGATAAGCTGCAATTTCATATTTGGTATCAGATTCAACTATCACTCTAGAAAAATACATTGGAGATCCATGAATTGTAGAGGATGTTGGAGAATAGAAGATTTTCTGTGATAAAAACAGAAGGCACAACATTAGGTCAAACTGGGAAAAACATCTCTTTCTTTCTTGAATTGGGAAGCATGATCGGAAGTATTCTGCATTCATTAGGTCAAACTGGGAAAAACATCTCTTTCCTTCTTGAATTGGGAAGCATGATCGGAAGTATTCTGCATTCGAATTTCATGTTCATATAGACAGAATTATGTCCCTTGTTAAAACTCTAATGCTATTAGTTAATGAGGTCAAAAGGATATTCAGGTAGCCAAATTTAAATAATTCCACATTGGAATAGTTGCGACGGTTTTGTCTATGGAGCTGACCATCTCCCCAAGCTTAGTCGATTGCCGCTAGGGATGCTAATACTAGTGGAGTTCCCCAATTCTTCCTTCCCTCTTGTTGGAAGCATCTATTTCCATGTAGAGACCTCCTTCCGCTAGAGATAACAATGCAGTGATTGGGGACTTGGGGACTTCTAGTGTAGGAAGTATCTATTTCCATGGGGAGACCTCTTCTGCTAGAAAAAGTAATGTAGTCGCTCGGGACTCCTTAATCATAGGAAGCAATTCCTTATAGTGGAATCTATTTCTTATCACTAATTCTGTCGTAGGTAAAAAGTTTCCTATCGCTAGATCTAGGATTCTATGGTGAGTGGGTTGAATTTCATTGTAGATAAATTAATAAATGGATAGGCACCCCTGCAACACAATATTGTTGTAGGAAATTGTCATAATGTCATAATGCCAACAATTAGGTATTGGACCATTACCCCTTTAATTTGAAGGGATTTTTGTAAGTCAACTATCTCTTTTTTGAACTAAACTTTTCTTTTTCAAGTAATTTGGAAAAGATGTTTGCAATTTTCCCATTTGTAGAATGATATATTGGTGGAATGGTTTTAGCTTTGACATGATGTTGGAACAAATGGTATTTGTTGATGTGCTTGGTTTGATCATGGAATTTAGGATTCTTGGTTAATTTGACTGCAGAAATGTTGTCAATCAAAAGTGGAATTGCATTCACTTGTTTCTCTTGCAAAATCTAATATTTTCCTTGAGCTTCATGATTTTTGTTTGTTGCCCTTATAGTGGAATCTCTAATTTTGTCTTTATAGTGGGACTTTTATATTCACTAAGGTTTTAAAGAAACTATATGCATGAAACTTATACTAGCACCTTCTAGTGGAATTGATAGTGCACTAATTCGTTGCTTGCCATTATTTTGGTTTTGGTACCACCTTATAGCATATCTAGGTTCAAATGCTATTTTCCATGACAGACAGTTGAATTTGTTTCAACTCTAATTGATTCGATCAGTTCCACAAGGATGTCACATGATCATTTATGATGCCCATTTTGACGTAGACAGCTACCTATGTTAAGGTTTTAATTTGCAGTTCCATGTTATTTAATTATGAACATTGTGTAATATTGATGCATTTGGTTGAACATGTGAAACTACTTAGGTTTGATTTTGATGATGGAATTATTTGATGTATGACTTCCTTGGTGAAGATTTATCTAGTACATGACTTATCAGAGCTATTTTTGTTTCATGTATGGCTTAAGTGGATATGATTTATCTAATGAATGATGTAGTGAAACTATGATTGTTTCCAGTATGAACTACAAAATTGACACATGGATACTAGACCTAATAATGTGATGATTATACGTCTTCTTGTTATATAAATGCATGAATGAGAGCTAACCTGCAGGGGGGAAGAACTATATGATAGCCGAGAGCTACTCTTCCATTGAGGGAAGGTCGAGACATCTCATGGGAAAGGTACGATGTACATTGTTCTATTACATTTGGTATCTACTTGATATGCACTCTTATGACATGAGTAAAATGCAAATGATAGGTGGCAAGACAACCTGACTGGATTATTCGATGACAAGTCCAATCAGCTCTGTAGTGTGGTCCGTGTTAGGGCGTTGACCCTAGTTGTGAAGGAGGCATGGAGGCATTTCCCACCGTGTATCCTCTGAAACTTGGAATTGTGGGAGGGCAGTGGTGGGCACGCTCCCCTAGACATGTGATGATGATTCCCAGTTGCCTGCTGGGGAAGTTAGGTCGATGTATTCGACGCTTCCACCATGTCGGTTTTATCATTGGTTAGTATGGTCATTACCACTTATAAAGCAGCAAAGGACGGATAGGGTGGGAATGGAAGTAGGTCAGGATGGATAGGAGGATATAGATCAGTTGAAGACTCTTGATGGGAAGTAATGTCATTGTCTTACTTATCAAATTTTATTGCTATAACTCTCTCTGGTTTGCTATGTTTTTGAACTCCTTGTATCTTTTCATTCTAACTTCGGGATTGTTATAGACATTTTTGTGCCTTACAGCATGAAGCATGAAATGTCCATAATCTAAGGGATCCAAAGTCCCTAAACATGTTGTTCCTACCCCTAGGGGAACAAGGTCAGCAAACCACAGCAATCCAAACAAGTTCTCCACTGAAAATTACTCAAAAACAAGGCAATTCTGGATCATGTCAACTGCTCCACTGAGCATCTGCGCTGAATGTCAACTGCTCCATGGACCACCTGCGTTGAATGTCAACTCCAACAAAGGCTACCTGCGCTGAGCGAGTTTTGACATGTGGAAGTCTCATTCCTCAATGAGTCAATGCCCAGGAAGCTTCCAAAATGACACTTGGATCAAGGAATTCGACTGGTGATGAGTAAGAGGTTCTAGATCTCCAAGTGGAAGCAAGAACCTCCAAGTGGACTCAAGAACTGAAGAAGAACTGGAGTGGGAGAGGACACTAGTCACATCTCAAGCTGACTCATCCTCTCTCCAAACTCATATATATGGATCTCTCTCCCATGAGATCCAGAGGCTGGAATCTTGTGAATGTAAAGAATTGCTGTTGGTTTGAGTTTAGAACTATTGGGTGATTTGCTTTGAAGGAGGTGAAGAGGAGATTTCTTTCTGCTGGGAAGGTGATGCTGGATTGGGCCTCTTATGGTTGTATCACTTCCTGAACCTTACTTCTTCCATTAATAAAGCATTTGAGGTTCTTCTATATGCATGTGTCTCAATGGTGTATTGTTATACTTGTGTATTTGATTTATTCTAATCCTTGAATCAATTATGAATGTATGCTTCTTGTAGTTTCCCTCTCTTGCCATTTTGCAGGATCTTGGTGTAGCTGGGCCAGTGAAAGAGCAAGGAGCTGGGGGCAAGCAGCAAGGAGAGAAGATTGGATCAACCATTAGCGAAAGACATCGGTTAGTGGATCTCTTTCTCCCCTCTTTTACATCTCATAAAGAAGTAATCTCAGATAGCTTTGCTTTGATTGTTGCTAAGGAACTATCACCCTTAGAGTGGGATAGGGTCATTCCGTATTGGATACTTTTCCCAACAACAAATTGGTGACTCCGCTGGGGATCGTATCTTGTTGGTTGTTTGTGTTTTTGCTATTCATTTCCTAAACACAGGGAGTACCGAATCGAACTGCATTTGGATCTTTCGAATGCAAAGTAGAGGGCAGCTACTCTAGCTCAGTTTCTGGGCATGTTTATGATTTGAAGAGCTGATCCACAAGGACTCTGAACAGCTCTTAGTGATAGCTTTTCATCCTCCTTTGAATCATCCTTTAGTGTGTACTTGATTGGTAGCTTTGATTTGGCCAAAAACTGTTGATTTTTGAGCAATCTGTGACCCAGAACCCAAGAGAAACGAGAGTTTCTCTCTTCATTGCAGGCACTGTGAAGGCAGTCTGCATTTCAACGCAGGTCCCGAAGGGGCTACCTGCGCTGAATGTCAAATTGACAGTGTTCTACCTATGCTGAACCAGTGTGGCCTTGTGCAACTGGGGTTCTCTGCTTTCTATTGCCCTGTTTTCATCCCTGTTTTTGCAGCCTGTTATCAGTCAATGTACCTATCTGAAACCACCTTTCTTTGCCACTATTCCGCCTCGGTTGTATAAAGAAACTGTATTTGTTCTTTGTGTATTTCTTACATCATTTGCAGTTTCCCATAACGAAAGTGAACTAGTCTTGCTGTGGCCTCTTAGATCTAGACCTGTGATAAGTGTCGTTCTGATCTTAAGAGTTAGTTTGTTTGCTGTTCATAGCTGATTGAGCTTTTTCTTTCGTCATATGGTTTGAATTTATGTATTTCTAGTGTTGAAACAAGTAAATCTTAAGGTGTCTTTTGATTTTGGACAAAAGCTTGTTTGCTTTCACTTGAAATTGAATTCAAAGTTATACAACAGCTTTCTTTTTGTAGTACATCAACATTAAGAAAGAGAAAAGAAATACCTGCGTTGTGCATGTGCATTTTGACAGCTTGCATGTTGATTTAGGAAAAAGTGCATTAGTGTGTGCTCTATGATCTGTGTGAAAAGATGATGTCTTTCTTTTCCCTCAGTAGTTAAGATTTTCATAAAGTTGAAAAGATTGAAAAAGCTTGCTTCTCATCTTTAGACTGCATTTAGGAGTTGTGGTGATCCATAAAGGCAAACTGCTAAACAAGATCAACCTAAAATAAATTGAATTTACATAACAATGCTTTGAAACATAACGCAAACACATAGAGGTCTAAGCTAGAGACGTGTTCCGGCGTCGTTAAACGTGATATCTTAGCGTTGAGTGGTTGGGTGATTCCTCCATGGTGAAGCGATAAGTATCAATACGGACTTGTGCTCCCACGTACCGTCGCGTATATATTGGGAGACCCCTATAGGAACAAAGCCTTTATCCATAGGAAGCCGTGTCGGCCGCCCTACTGATCGCAATGTAGTGAACACAGCATTCACGAAGATCGACCACCCGTACCGTAAAACGTATTCTGTGGTTTTGCGAAAAGTTTGGCACACCCTCTGCCTAGAACTCCAGAGTAGTTTCTTTTGGCCTTTTTCAAACTCTATAACTGAAAAAGTCCATCCGAGCATTTGTCACTTCGGGCTCGTTAAAACATCGAAGGAGACTAGAGTCATCTTTAGCTTTTTCTTGACTCTTAAAAAGTGAAAAAGCAAGTTGTGTCTAAAGCGTCGTTATAAAATTTATTTTAAAACGGAACATAATCACCTCCTATTCCTGCGTTGATCTGTAGGTTGAGAACATGGAACGCACCAACCAAGGAATTCCCCATGATGGAAATCCTAGTCCTTTCTCCTCTTGGGGAGAAGTTGGTGCGCCCCACATGGCCACATTGTCGCTTCCAGGACTGACAATTGGCCTGCCAATCTGGCTATTCTCAACCAATGTAGTTCAGAACACCATGGTTCCTGAACAGTCGAGTCAACAGTCAGATCAGTCTAGAGCTGCCCACCAGCCTTCTACTTCCTATAACTCTTCCTCCAATCCTTCATCTTCGCAAGGTAGAGCCGGCAAAAGCCAAGCTCCCATGGAGAAGAAGGAGAAGAAGAAGAGAGAGAAGAAGAAGAAGGAGCCTAAGGCGACTGGGGGCAAGAAAAAGACATCTGACAAAAATCCACACACAGCACAGACCGGGCCTAAATCGCCATGTGTCATATGTAGAGGAGACCACTTCCATAGAGATTTTCCCTGTATTCCCCAGATACTAAGGGACTGGTCCCCTCGTTTGCACAGTTCGGGAGCATCAACCTCTGATAGCCATGTTGAATGCTTACCGTCAACCAGCGAAAGTGAAGGTTCAAGACAAAGAGGGGGAGCAAGATCCCCCTGCAGACTGTGTGAAGGCGATCACGCCATCCACCGTTGTCCCTTCTTAGACGAAGCGAAGAGAGTTTTGGAAGATCGTCCGGTTTCACCGTTGAGACTTCCTCCTGGATACAAAAAACTCGTGCCAAGTCCTTCGTTGGTTGAGAATACAGCCGGCCCGCTCAAGTGGTCAGCTGAAGCGTCAGTCATTGAAAACGAACCTACTGAATCCAGACCGGACGAAAGTCCAAAGGTCGAAACGGCAGTTGACCCGGTTCTCCCTTCAGAAGTTTCATCTTCAAATGACACCGTCACTCATCTTCAAATGACACCCTCACTGAAGAGAATAAGGATGACACCATCCAGATTCTTTTCATCAACACAGACTCTGACGAGCGTCAGGGAAATGCGCCCATTCCTTTATCGCAGGAAGGAACATCTTCAGGGTCATATCCGGCCGTGTATTCGGTCCCACCACCAAGCAACCTGGTTGTGTCCTTTGATTGGAACCAACTAGGCAGACCCCGGTTGCCAGCCAGTATACCATTCAGAATCATAGTCCAAATATACAGAATGGTAATGGCTGGCACTATCATTGATGAAGAGGCATCTGTGAGTATCCTTTCCTCTGTTGCTTGGAAAGCACTGGGTTCCCCGGCGCTTTTGCCTGAGATAAGAAATCTCTCGGGTTTCGATAAAGGAACCAGTCGACCATTAAGGATCCTCCCCAATGTGCCCATTACATTGAAAGGGAAGGCCGTTCAAATGAACGCGATGGTCGTTCAAGGACCCTTGGATTATAACCTACTCCTTGGATGAGACTATATATATTTCATGGGAGCAATAGTCTCCTCACTCTTTAGAGTAATGTGTTTTCCACACGAAGGAAGAATGGTCAAGCTCGTAGACCAACTTTCATTTCCGGGATCACGCATCGCAAATAGTCACATACCAACCCTGAATGGTCTATTCAATCAAGAAGTGTCTCCGCCCCCAGTCCTTCTTCCCGATGAGTGCGAGTGATTCGGGAAAATAGGACTGGAACCCAGGGGGCATGCATCCTGGTCTGCTTCGGGCAGAGAAAACCTTGGGTATAAGGTAGGTTTCCGCGGGAGAATATGACTAGTCCGTACCCCGTCCGTAGAGGAAGAGGGGTTGTTCTGGAACAAGATTCTTTTGTCAAAGTTATGTGTTTGACGGAACAGGGTCATGCACCGTTGTCTATTTCGGTAGACATCGCCGGAGAAATGTTTTATTCGTAGCCGCGAACGAGACAATCTTTGGGTAACCAGAAAGAGGTATGCCTTTCCCGGTAGAACAAATGTTTTACTTGCAAATTGAGGGGTAACCTTGAAATTGTACTTTATACCTGGGGGCATGAAAACCTTTTGGAGTGCAAGCAAGGGCAGCTATTTATTTTTTTAAATTTTTAGGTCCTCCCTTTAAACCTGTAGGTCTAACCCTTTAAACTCGTAGGATTAGTCGCAGCCGAACTTGCATAAAGAAAGGATGTGGGGCAAAAATCTAAAAGTTGCCGTTATTTAGAGGAGACATTCTTATCTTATGACTGGTACAAACGAGCAGTTTTAGCAAGGTTCATGCTCGTTAAAAAATAAACGCACAATTGAGCAGTTTTAGCAAGAGTTCATGCTCGTTAAAAAATAAATGCACCTGTGAGCAAGCTTCCCCCCAGAGTTCAAGCTCATCCAGAAAAAATGAACCGGTAAATAACCATTTGAGACCATAAATTCATCAGCCATAAAAGCCTTGGTCGTGTTTGCACCGTCACCTCCACTTTTCATTTGGCCGATCATTCACCTCCACTTGATTGTTTACCTATTTTGAGGAACAGCTGCGAAGAGTGATTTCACCTAGCCATCCTTGTGACACTGCCGTGATTGGAAAATTCCAACCTGTACCTGGAATCTGTTGCTATCCCTGTTTATCACTCGTTCCTCAAAATACGAGTCTTCTTTGAGCTCTTTTCTTCTGACTCGTAAAATATGAGAAGTTTGCCGAGTTTTGGCCTTCCAGCGCGTTAAAATGACCAGAAGAGCTATCCCTCCTCTAGATTTTAATCTTTTTGGACCTGAGGGATTATTGCACAAAAAGATCGAGCGCTTGTCTGGTTCGGCTCGATAAAACTATCGAACATTCATCCCTTCTGTATTGTTTTATACTTTTTCGAACTTAAGGGATTAGATGACGAAAAAGGACCTTTGGAGTTAACTTTACGTACCTTTTCAGACTCTCTAAAAATGAAAAGGACTGAGTTGTCTTTGTCGCTAGACTCGTTAAAATGCATTAAATAGCGACAAACTTGTCTTTAGACGAGAACGAGTTTCCCTATCGCTAGGCTCGTTAAAACATAGCGATGGGCTTGCCCGAAGGGCAGGTTATATAACAGGCATATGTTATCCTCCTCAAGCTTGACAAAAATAAAGAGGTACTGGTCAGAAATGACTGGGGAAAAATTGGGAGAACCTCAAAGCTTTAATGGTAGCGAGTCGCTCTTGAACATGACACTTTTCCTCCGTACCACATCGGGTTGGGTTGTTTCATTCACCGATCTCATCACCATGGTCTCGCCAAACCATCCACATTTGGGGTAATGCTACCGATCCATCGCATCAGTGTCGTTATATGTTCAAGAGATGTTGTTCAGAAAGAGTCAACCGTGTCCCATCCACTACCATACATCATCTTTCATCCTTTCATGACCGCCACCCTGAATCATATTTCACAGATCGTTTTCACCTTCATCACAATCATTAGCTCCGTTCCGTGTCACTGATGTGGGATTCATTAAGGCCCTCCTTTAACGGATCGCTTCTTGTCGACTTCAGCTCATTATCCAAGAAGTTGATCTAGGAACAACCCCCTCAGTACTTTGAAGCTTGCATGCCTCAATGGCAAGTTTCTCACTTCCGGCGACAGGTATACATCAATGACCTTCGACCGAAAGATTTTGCGTGGTGTTCGACGCCAAGTCCTTTATTCACACCACGTGGATTGTACTGCCGTACCTTGAGGGTCATCATCATTATCGGTGATTCCTCTCGCGCTTGTTAATAGTTTACATCACTGACTGGTAATCAAGCGATGTCTTTCCATGTTCGACTCCAAGAAATTCTCACATGGATCGACTTGTACTTAGAGTGAAGATCGGAAGAGTTTGAAGACCCCGGATCTAGTTTCATCCATCCGGGCTGCGATATATATCCAGGAAATAAAGACATTGACATGTGCAGCAGATGATCATCCTACTCAAAGGATGATAATTTCAACAGAGAATTATCAGTCTACCATCAGACGATTGTCTGTTCTATGTACAGAAAAATGTATTTATAAAGCCGAGCATGGGAATGCCCGCCTCAGCTAGATCATGAAAGCAGTATGAAAAATAATGTATTGTATTGTATCTTATTACATGTCACCTCTCAGCGATTGAATGAACTTCGGATCCTCCTGATAAAGCATTTCACCCGATAAACGACCTCATACTTTAGGGGGCAACTGTTATAGACATTTTTGTGCCTTACAGCATGAAGCATGAAATGTCCATAATCTAAGGGATCCAAAGTCCCTAAACATGTTGTTCCTACCCCTAGGGGAACAAGGTCAGCAAACCACAGCAATCCAAACAAGTTCTCCACTGAAAATTACTCAAAAACAAGGCAATTCTGGATCATGTCAACTGCTCCACTGAGCATCTGCGCTGAATGTCAACTGCTCCATGGACCACCTGCGTTGAATGTCAACTCCAACAAAGGCTACCTGCGCTGAGTGAGTTTTGACATGTGGAAGTCTCATTCCTCAATGAGTCAATGCCCAGGAAGCTTCCAAAATGACACTTGGATCAAGGAATTCGACTGGTGATGAGTAAGAGGTTCTAGATCTCCAAGTGGAAGCAAGAACCTCCAAGTGGACTCAAGAAATGAAGAAGAACTAGAGTGGGAGAGGACACTAGTCACATCTCAGGCTGACTCATCCTCTCTCCAAACTCCTATATATGGATCTCTCTCCCATGAGATCCAGAGGCTGGAATCTTGTGAATGTAAAGAATTGCTGTTGGTTTGAGTTTAGAACTATTGGGTGATTTGCTTTGAAGGAGGTGAAGAGGAGATTTCTTTCTGCTGGGAAGGTGATGCTGGATTGGGCCTCTTATGGTTGTATCACTTCCTGAACCTTACTTATTCCATTAATAAAGCATTTGAGGTTCTTCTATATGCATGTGTCTCAATGGTGTATTGTTATACTTGTGTATTTGATTTATTCTAATCCTTGAATCAATTATGAATGTATGCTTCTTGTAGTTTCCCTCTCTTGCCATTTTGCAGGATCTTGGTGTAGCTGGGCTAGTGAAAGAGCAAGGAGTTGGGGGCAAGCAGCAAGGAGAGAAGATTGGATCAACCATTAGCGAAAAACATCGGTTAGTGGATCTCTTTCTCCCCTCTTTTACATCTCATAAAGAAGTAATCTCATATAGCTTTGCTTTGATTGTTGCTAACGAACTATCACCCTTAGAGTGGGATAGGGTCATTCCGTATTGGATACTTTTCCCAACAACAGGGACAAAGTTCTCTGAAGGAGGGGTGTATGTAATGCCCCACTTAAATCTTATCCTACAAATTTTATTAATGTTTACACTATCTAAAAATATTGGTCTAATATAAAATTCATGATTTCTATTATTCAAATTCACAACTTATCTTCTCAAATTGAATCTTAGGTAGGATATGGTCTTCTTTCATTATTTCAAATAATATATGTATTCATCTCACATTCCCCAATGTACCCTCACATTTACAAGGGAGAATACATGGTCCTCTCCATTTAATTACATCTCACATTCTCCAATGTACCCTCACATTTACTTGGGAGAAGACATGGTCCTCTCCAACTCATTATCAATATATACATTCATCTCACATTCCCCAATATACCCTCACTTTTACTAGGGAGAAGACATGGTCCTATCCATTTAATTACATCTCAAATTCCCCAATGTGCCCTCACATTTTCTTGGGAGAAGACATAATCCTCTCCATTTAATTATCAATATATATATTCATCTCACATTCCCAAATGTACTTTCAGATTTACTTGGGAGAAGACATGGTCCTCTCCCATTAATTTCCTAATTTTATATTCATGTCACATTTCCAAATGTACTCCCAGCTTTACTTGACAGAAGAGAAGTCAACTGTAAGGATGGACGAGAAGTTAATGACATTAATGAGAGGTGGTTGAGATGGAGAAGAGAGGGAGGGTATAAAAAGGGAAGGGGTAAGGGAGAAAAGAGGATGTTTGGTCTTGCTTATGATTGTGGGGTTGGTTGTGATTTTGGAGACCTTAGGAACCTGTGGAGGTTCCTTGGGTTGTTAAGAGGAGGGAAATATTATTCATCTTGGTCCGGATCATTCATTTTGGACACACACACTACATCTGGTTAGACTTGGGCTCCAAGGGCTAGGGAAACTGTGGAGGTTTCCTGGGCTAGGGATTATTTCCTAGTTGGCTGGGAGGTAAATCCAGCTGGGTCCATCAAGAGGAGCATTCAACAGGAACAGTAGGACAAAGGCATCTCCACCATCCACTGGTACAGGTATTCCTCCATAGATTACTCATGTAAATTTTATTAGAATGAAATATTCACCATAATTTATAAGGATTAGAATGTAAATGGTAAAATTTTATTTGTTTTAAAGTCTTGTAAGTAAGTAAAATATTGCTTCTTATTGCATTTAAATTATTTAGAAATAGATTTTTTAATAGACCCTAGAACAGGGCTCTTACATTGTAGATTTGAAAACCTAGTGTAATTGGTTATAGCTTCAAATAGTGTATTCATCAGTGATAACAATTAGAAGTCCCTCTGTAGAAAATTGACCACAGTCTTTCCTTTTAACACCACAATTTTTTCCAAAGATGTATCTATCCTGCATTTTGTAGTTGTCAGTTCTTTTTCATAGGCTTCCCATGTCATTAAGCTCTCATACACATTCGAGCATCCTGACAATCCAACTCTTTGTCTTTGGTCAAATCTAGAGACAAAGGTAGCAACAAAACTCCTTACTGCATCCAATTTTCTTTCAGTATGGACACACAAGTTATTTTTCTCAATGGATCTAGTGATTTCCATTATAACTTTGTCCCTATCAACGATGTGCATCATTTTCATTTTTGTTGTGGATTTATCATTTAGAAACTTAATGATTTTCTTGGTTGTTTGTGCTTCTTTCAACATTTCCTGCTTGCATGAAATTAACGCTTCAACAATAGAGGTAATGACAACTTTCTCTTACAAAAACCTGAAAATATCCCTAGGTGGAATGCGACTATTGGATTATATGTCTGGCATGGATTAAGGACTTGTTACCTTTAAATCTACTCTTTAGCTCCCTGATCTCTTCCTAAGTTGTTTTATATTTTTCAGAAGTTTGCTCAATTTTAACCTTAGCAGATCTCAATTGTTTTTCTTTATTGCTCATTTTTTCTCGGGAGATTGTCAACTAGTCCTATAGTTTCTTTGTTTCAGCTTCATAAATATTGAGTTTTTTCATTACCTCTGCTAGCCTTTCTAAAGAGTCATCTGATTCACCTGGAATTACCATAGTACATATATGACTTTTAATGACATGGTCCAATTTTTGAATCTTCTCCTTTAAATATGGTATTTCCTTATTCCCATCAATTACTTGGATGATTAGTTCTTGTTTTTACTTTTCAACCAATGCTACTGCTAAAAAATGAAGCAGGAATTTGCCTTTGTCAAATTGAGAAAATTCAAATTTCCACATCAGATGACAACTTGGATGTAGCTAACTTGTGTGCATGGCTCTAGTCACTCAGTTAGCTCAATAGATTCAAGTTAGAGGACTTGGAGTTCAATTAAGCATGTGTGATTGCTGAATATTAGTAATCTAGTTCAATTATATCCAGTTGTGTTCAGTTAAACTAGTTCTAACAGTTATTGGAACTAGTGGAAGGTTAGTTGTGTAGTGGCACAACAATCTAACTCAGAGATCATCTAGTTAATTGATCAGTCAGCCCAAAATAGCTAGTCCATGTAGAGAATTCAAGTTCCCCAACTATCGTGGAGATTCACAAGCAGTGTAACATCAGTTAAAGACTAGTCTTGAGTGTACAAGTATTATATGCAATCAGATGATCAACCTTGGGAATTACACAACCAATTGAAGGACAATTCCTAAATAATATGGGCCTAATTCCTCAGGATATGCGCAAGGAAATAGGGGCTCAAGTTGAAAAATAATTTGACTAATTTTGGGTCAGATCTTCTCAGTGAGAAGAGAGATAGGTTATTCACTTGCAAGTTGTGCTAGTAGCGAGCAAGAAATTGTAATACATCTCTATTCATTAGATTAATGCAAGCAAGAATAAGGGAGTTTTAGTAGTTTCTTTCCCCTAGAAAAATATTGTGCATGTGTGTTGTTTTTCATTGAATATTTCTTATTATTGTTCTAAATTGTGAATTGAATTCCGTAGAGCAATAGAGTAGGATTGTTGCTCTTGATTTACATTAAAATTTAATGAGAAGTTGTAACTATACACCATAATTTCTACATGGTATCATAGTTGGATTCAGTTTAGAAAAATAATTTTAAATTTGTTTCTCAGGAGGTTCAAATTTGCATCTTTGGTGCAGAAGGATCTCTTAAGAGTAGGGAAGATGACCTTCAATGGGCTAATATTAGAGTATGCCTTGGAAGGCAACTCAATTTTTATTTCATGGAAGGATCGCATATAGTTCGTACTTGATAAAAATGAATTTCTAGAATATGTCAAGGCATACATTATTACATTGCAAAACCATGATCATTTTATTCCAAGAACCTAGCTCAATGGAAGAAAGATGTAGCGAAGGTGAGGAGAATAATCTTGGAGGGAGTGCAAGACCACATTATTTCAAATCTCCATGGGAAAGAAACTCCTTTCACAATGTGGAAGGAACTAACAGAGGTGTTCAAGAATAGCAGCAACCATAGGAAAGTGGCCCTCAAACATAAACTTCGAAATATTAAGATGCAAAATAGTGACACTATTCATTATCTTAGCATATTTATACAAGTTCATGATGAACTTGGAGGGGTTGGTGTTAATGTTACAGAAGATGACATGGTGAGCCTGGCTCTTCTAGGCCTTCCCAAATGCTATCATAGTTACTAGGACTCGGTGAACGAGAGGTAGAAATTACCAAATTGGGAATGATTATGGTCTGATTTGGTACAAGAAGAGATTAGGTGGAGTACCAGAGATGGAATTTCATCCAAGGGCGAGGATGAAGAAAAAATTGCGTTGGTTGGAAAGGGAAAGAAGGGAAAAGGCAAGAAATCTCAAACCAAACTAGAATCTAGCCAAGGGGGAAAGAAGAAATACTTGTCCAAAATTAAATGCTTCAATTGTCATGAATTCGAGCACTATGCCACGAAGTGTCCACACAAAAATTTAAGCAATAAGAAATCAGGAGGAGAAGCAAGTGAATCCTCGCCTTCACAGTTTGAGCTTGATTTCATCCTTATCGCATGCATGGCTAGCACGGTGATGGGGAGTGTGTGGTACTTGGACTCAGGTGCCTTGTTCCACATGACAGGCTACAGAGAGTTTTTCAGTGACCTAGAGGAGAAATATCTCTAGATGCATATTGAGCTAGGGGATAATGGAAGGTACAACGCAATCGGGATTGGTATAGTCAACTTTCAAAGGGAGTTTGGATTCCCACTTCACCTCAAATATTTCATGTTCGTTCCAATCCTAAAGAAAAAATCATATCTTTGTAGCAGTTTTGGAAGACTATGGTTATGATGTGATCTTCAGTAAAAGGAAATCATTCCTGAGACACATAGCCACTAGAAAGGTGAAGAAAATCGAGGTTCATGTGAATAACATGTATAAACATGATGTGGAAGATTCTTCTACATTAAGAAATAAGGCAAAGAAAGTGCGAAGTCGTGATGTCAATGAAATTTGGCATAGAAGACTTGGTCATTTGCATCATGGTGCCTTAAAGATTATGAAGCAAATAACCACTAGCCTCCCTAAAGGAGCACTTGCGCAACATGATGTATGCAAAGGGTGCATCATGGGGAAGTATGCAAAATACACATTCCATGATCGAGACAGCAAAGCATGTGCAATCTTGGAAAGAGTCCACTATGATGTTTATGGACCTTTCTTGACAGCCTCCACTTCCGGACATAAATATTTTACTATATTTATTAATTATTTCTTAAGGAAATGTTGGATCTTCTTCACGCGAAAGAAGGACGAGACATTCTCCAAAACAACATTTAGAACTCATGACAGTCATTATGAATTTTTGGTCATGCCTTTTTGCCTTACCAATGCACCTTCTACATTTCAAGGTTTGATGAATTCCATTTTCAAACCCTTCCTTAGAAAGTTTGTGTTTGTATTTTTTGATGATATACTAATCTATAGAAAGTCTTGGAAGGATCATGTTCAACATGTTGACAGGGTGCTCAAGATATTGGAGGAGAAACAATTATATGCAAAAACCTCCAAATGTTTCTTTGGAGTATGGGAGGTGGAATATCTGGGTCATGTTGTATCTCATGAGGGTGTTAAGGTAGACCCTAATAAAATTAAATCCATTAAGGAATGGAAAGTACCCACAACCATAAATCATCTCTGAGTATTTCTCGGGTTGACACAGTACTATCGCAAGTTTGTTAAAAATTATGGGAGAATAACAACACCTCTAACAACATTACTAAAGACAGATGCATTTTCTAGTACTCCAGAAGCAACTAAGGCCTTTGACCATCTTAAAGAGGAAATGTGCCAAGCACCAGTCTTAACTACGCAAGACTTCACAAAAACTTTTATTGTGGAATGCAATGCCTCAGGAAATGGAATTGGTGTTGTTTTAATGCAAGAAGGAAGACCCATTTCTTTGTAAAGTCATCAAATCAAAGGAAATTATTTACACAAATCTATTTATGAGAAGGAAATGTTGGCAATACTACATGCACTTAAGAAATGGTGACCTTACTTAATGGGAGGGTACATCAAGGTAAAAATAGATCATGATAGTCTTAAATAATTTTTAAAACAAAGATTGTCTTCAGAAGAGCAGCAAAAATGGGTCACAAAGATGTTGGGTTATGAATTTGAAATTATCTACAAAAAAGGGAAGCAAAATTTTGTTTCAGATGCACTCTCAAGAAAGGATGAGGATGTGGAAGCATTGCTTTGTTACGTTTCTATTATCCAACCAGATTGGATAACCGAACAAGGATGAATGGAAGAATGACGAAGAAGTGTGGGAACTCATTCAAAATTTGCAGCAATATCTTAATACATCTGAGACATTCAACTGGAATAATGATTCATTATGGTACAAAGATCTCTTGTACCTTTGTAAGAATTCCCAACTCAATCAAAAGATTCTTTGGGAATTGCACACTTCTCCCTTAGGAGGGCACTCAGGATTTTTAAAAACTTACCAGAGGGTTAAGAAGGATCTTTTTTGGGATGGCCTTAAATCTGATATTCAAAATTTTGTGGCAGAATGTTTGGTTTGCCAACAAAATAAAGTTGAGACAATTAAGACCCCAGGTGTGTTACATCCTTTATCCATTCCAAGTCAACATTGGGAGGAGATTTCAATGGATTTTATCACAGGTTCACCCAAGTCTGAAGGAAAAAGTGTCATCATGGTGGTAATTGATAGACTTACTAAGTATGCACACTTTTGTGCATCATCTCATCGATTTAAAGATAGTACAGTTGTTATTGAATTTATGGAAACAATTCAAAATCTACATAGAAACCCAAAGATTATTGTAAGCGACAGAGATCCTATTTTCACTAGAAATTTTTGGACGAAATTATTTTCTTGTCTGGGTACTCAATTAGCTCATAGCTCATCTTATCATCCTCAATTAGATGGGAAAACTAAGATAGTGAAAAAAATGTTTGGAAGGATATCTTCGTTTCTTTGTATCTGATAAACAGACATAATGTGTCAAGTGGTTACCTCTAGCTAAATGGTGGTATAACACTTCCTTCCATACTGCAGCAAAAATGACCCTATTTATGGAACTTTATGGATATCATCCACCATCCATCACATCATCTTTACTAGAAAATTCTAAGGTTCAAGCAATGGAAGATCACATTGAGCATCAACAACAAGTTCATCAACTCTTAAAGGATAAACTCACTTTGGTGCATAATAGAATGAAACAACAGGCTAATCAACATCGCAACGAAAGAAGTTTTGATATAGGCGACTGGGTATTTTTACGGATACAACCATACAAACAAATGTCCCTCAAGAAATCTAAGAAGGATAATAAATTATCACCAAAGTATTTTGGTCCTTACAAGGTGTTGCAAAATATTGGTACTATGGCATACAAATTGGATCTTCCTACATCTTCCCGAGTGCACCCAAGTTTCCATGTTTTATGTGTTGGAAATACTGGGGGGGGGGGGGGTGAATCAGTATTTATTATTTTTGTTCTAGTGATTGTCAAAATCATATATAGATATGTATATGTATACACAGAACACAAAAATCGACAGCTAGAATAAATGCTTTTATTAAGACTCAATACAGTGCAATGAAATAAATACAATATAAGTATATCTGACTATGAATGGTTTCCAAGCTCCAGCTTGGACTTCAGTGAGGCTCCAACCTCTAGAGCACCAACTCTGTTTTGCCAAGACACCAATCTTGGATTTTAGGAGCACCAACTCCCAAGGACTTCAATCCTGTTCAGTTCTGAGGCTCCAACCTCTTGGGCTCCAACCCAACCTTGGTATAAACTGGTTCTGCTGCTTCTGCCTCTACTACTTCTACTGCCTCTATAGTCTCTACTGCTTCTGTTGCCTCTACAGTCTCTGCTGCTTCTGTTGCCTATGTACCCTCCCTTGGTTCAGTTGCCTATGCACCCTCCGCTGGTTCTGTTGCCTCTTCTCTAGTTTTTTCACCACAACAACAACAACAACACAGTCCTCTGTGTTTTCTGTTTTTATACATTCCATGCCTCTGTCCATTCGTTTCCTCTTACACGCTGGCTCTTTGGCTTCTTCCTCAGTGGCTATCGATTCCTCTGACTCGCTTGGTCTTCTATGCTCACTTGACACTTCAGCTTTCCAATCCATGGCTTCCTCTGTCTATCCGGGCGTTTCAATATTCACAGGACACGTTCAAGGGAAAGAGAGGCCGCATACACACATTGACATAGCTTAACGAACAACCACGTCCCAATCGTAATCATTATCGACATGAGTCAGTCTCCTAAGCTATCGGGAGCATTATCGAATGCATTTTTGCCTCAGAGGCGCGCGCAGGCCAAATATCAAATTACACAGGAAATATATGAAAAAACAGTCGACAGTGCTAAAGGGTGGACTTCAAGGGTCATAGCACCCGTATCTATAATATATCGGGTCCGCAGCATTCATCGCAATCGGCGATCGCAAAGGGCCGATGGCCGATGGGCCGATCCTCTCATGGACGCGATATTGCATTGAACCATATTTTATGTGCCCGTCGGGTCCGCTCCCTTATCGCAATCGGCAGTCGCCAATGGCCGATACACCACTGCTCCGATGAACCAGATGCGATATGATATTAAGCTGTTTATAATAAGTCTGTTGGGTCCACTGCTCCTATCGCAATCGGCGTTTTCATGTGGCAGGGCCTCATAACATATGCGATGGGCGGATGCGATAAACCATTTAACCATAACACAATCCCATAGACTGGTTTTAATTCCTCCGTCGGGTCCACCACCGTATATCGCAATCAGGGGTTTCGGGAGTGACAACTCTTTGAAACCAGCGACATAGCGGATGCGATATTACATTTAGCCAGTTTATAATGGAGTCGCGGGTCCGTGTTATTATATCGTCTCTCTCTCTCTCTCTCTCTCTATATATATATATATATATATATATATATATATATATACTCCTCAGTACTCCCGATAGTTCTTCCTTTGGTATTGTTGCGCCGATAGTGTTAATCGCCGATAATGTTAAAACGTGCATACGTGGGTTTTTCGGGCCCAATAGTATTATGTGCATGTTTATATGATTTCTGGCCGCCGATAGTGTTAACTGTGGCATATATGGCTCTGTTTGCTGCATTTTCTCCTCCGTCCTCTTGCTCCGATATGCTCCGATAGCTCCTCTTCTTTGGCATATATATGGCTCCTCCTATAGCTCCTCTTTGCTCCACTTGCTCCTCTTGGCTTTGTTTGCTCTACTTGCTCCTCTTGGCTTCGTCTGCTCCTCTGATGGCTCTGTCTCCTCTGATGGCTCTGTCTCCTCCTCTTGAATATTGCCATATTGACATCAATGACAATCTATGTCCAACATTATGCTTAAAGAAGGTTATAGGTGACAAGATCCCAGTTCAAACAATATTTCCAAAACTTGACGAAGAAGGAAAAATCATATTGGAATCTGAAGTAGTCATGGAAATAAAAACTCGACAGCTACAAAATCGATCAATTTTAGAGTATCTGATCAAGTGGAAGAACTTACCTCCAGAAGATTCCACGTGGGAGGATGAGAATTTTATATAGAAGCATCCAAAACTGCTCAAGGGTTGAGGTAAGAACTTTTTTTAAGGAGAGGGGCATGTTAGTTCCATATAAAACTAGTGTATTCCCTCATTGTTATTAGTGAGCCCCCTTAATTTAATTGTTGTGCCCCATAGAAACCCACTATTGTTATTTTTGTGCCCTTATATTATTATTTTTATGTCGGCTCTGATTATATTGTGACCCCTTAGACTCCTATACTTCGAAAGGAGGTTTTGTCATTTGAATCATCCAAGAATTGTTCATTTGTGTAAGGTAAAGGAGGTTTCCCCCTCGAAGAGGCTGATTTTGAAGTCGTTGATCTATCTTTTCTTCTATTTTGTGAGTTGGTTGCATAACAAGTTGAGAAAGAGACCGGTAAGAAGGTGAAGTCTCTCAGGAGTGACAATGGAGGTGAGTATGTTTCGAATGAATTAAATAATTTATGTGTGAAAGAAGACATTCAAAGAGAGTTGACAGCACCCGACAACCCACAAAATAATGGGGTAGCTGAGAGAAATAATCGGGGCATTGTTGGACCTACAATAATTATGCTAAATGACCAAGGCCCACCACTCCATTTGTGGGCGGAGGCATGTAACACAACAGACTAATTTCAGAACTGGAGTCCTTGTCAGATTCTTGGTATGATTACACGGAAGGAGGCTTTCTTGGGGAGAAAGTGAGATGTGTCTCACTATAAGATTTTTGGAGCCTCTATTTACTGCCATGTCTCCAAGTATTCTAGGAAGAAGCTTGAGCTGACAATAGAGTTGGTAGTTTTTGTAGGTTACACCAAAAATCCACACAACTATCTTGTGTAATTACCTTCACTCAGAATGACAGTTGCACGAAGGGATGTAAATTTTGATGAGGAGAAAGAAATGTGGTGCTCTCTTAAGAGGGAGCTTTAGATCCCACTAGAAGAGGATATTTTAGCTCCAAACGAGGAGTCTAAGGAAGTTATGGAGCAGCCACAAATAGAGGAGTAGAGAGTGAGACATTCACTCAAGCAGAACCATCCAAAGAAGGTATAAAAATAACCAGGGAAGTTGATAGATTAGTGCAGGATGTGAGGGAGAATGTGGGATCTCCTTCAAATTTGTGTAGGCAAAGGAGGTCATCTGAGAGGTACAATGGCTACATGGCTCTAATTATTGCGCTTGTAGAAACTAAGACATCCTCTTTCGAGGAAGCAGTTGAGAAACCTGTTTCGGTTGATCCAATGGTGGAAGAGTACATATCCTTCATGAAGAATAGTGTTTGGGAAGTGGTACCAAGACTAGTAGATAAATTAGTTGTGGGTTCGAGATTGATCTTTAAGGTTAAGCATGTAGTAGACGAAAGCATAGATTCTCTCAAGTTGAGGGAATTGACTATGAGGAAACCTTTTCTCCTGTAGTGAGGTATTCATCCATTAGATCAATTCTTGCACTAGATGCGCAGATGCGGTGGAAGATCCACAAAATGTATGCAAAAACAACATTTCTTGATGGGGTAATTGAGGAGAGGTGTACATCAAGCAACCAGAAGGTTTTGAGAAATTTGATTGAGAGTCTCATGTGTGCAGACTCAAACGAGCGTTGTATAGTCTCAAACAAGAACCTTGTGCTTGGTATACCAGGATCAACAATTATCTCACTCGTTTGGGCTTCACCAGAACTGAAGTGGATGCGAACATTTATCATATTTTGGTAGAAGGTAAATTGCTTATCATTGTTTTATATGTTTATGATTTAATATTAACTATTGATGAGCAGTTGATCGGATCTTGCGAGGAGGACGTTGCAAGAGAATTTGAAATGAAGGACACGGGTCTCATGCACTACTTCCTCGGGTTGGAAGTATGACAAGGCGAAGGGGAATTGTTTGTGTCTCAAGGAAAGTATGCCAACGAGATACTAAAAAAATTTCACATGGAGAGTTGTAAAACCATGGAGACACCTCTATTGACCAACTCGAGGAAGGAGGATGCCACTTCAAGTGAAGAAGTGGATGCTACCATTTATCGGCAGTTAGTGGGTTCACTGATGTATCATGTGAACACATGACCATATATGTGCTATTTAGTTAACCAGCTAAACCAAGCTATGGTTAGGACGACCAAATTGTATTGGAATAAAGTGAAGCATGTTTTATGGTACCTTAGAGGCACTACCCAATTTGGATTATGGTATAGACGGGCAAAGGGAATGAAGTTGTGTGGCTTCACAGATGCAGATTGGGCAGGGAGTCCATCTAAACGAAAGAGTACATCATGTGGAATTTTCAGGGTTGGGTCCGCAACGATTTCTTAGTACAACAAGAAGTAAATATTTTTAGCGCTCAACATGACAGAATCATAATACATGGTTGCAAGTTAAGCAACATGTGAGTCGAGCTGGATGAGAAAGATACTTGTGGGACTTGTTGGTCAAATGATGGATCCAACAGTGATCTATTGTGACAATCATAGTTGTAATAAGCTCTATGAGAATCCGGTATTATATGGTCGATCTAAGCATATAGATATTTGATATCACTATTTACGGGATTGTGTGCAAAGGAAGATAATGTTGCTACAATACATTTTGAAAGAGGAACAATTTGTTGACATCTTGACAAAGGCCTTGTCAAGAGGGAAGTTCAAATTCCACAGGTGCAAGATACGGGTGGTTGATAATCCCTTTATTGCTAAGAGGGAGTGTTGAAAAATGTAGCAAGAAAGTCTCAAATTGACTTAGCCTTGGTCAAATTGAGAAATTTTGAATTTCCACATCAGTAGACAACTTGGAAGCAATTAACTAAGGTGACACGGATCCCGTCACTCAGCTAACTTAGTAAATTCAAGTTAGAGGTTTTGGAGTTTAGTTAAACATGTTTGATTGCTAAAATTTATTAATCCAGTTCAGCTGTATCAAGTTGTGTTCAGTTAAACTAGTTCTAACAATTAACTAAACTAGTGGAAGGTGTTAGAGCCTAGATTTGTCTCAGGCTGATAAGACAAGGTTCTAGGTCCACATCAAACCACGCTCAGCCTTGTAGCTAGCCCTACGAGGACAGGAGAGGGCTCTCTCTGGTCGATCTCGGCAAAAGACAAGCGATGGGGCTCGAGATGACTGAAATAAAAGATAATTTTAGGCTAGGTATGAAGTACAAGGGTTTGTTGTGAGTTTTTGGGGGTTTTGTGTTGGAACAGGGAAAGGCAAATTTGGGTCCGGGGATGAGGCACAGTTTCTGCAGAGTTCTGATTGGGGCAAGGAAGGCAATAGTTTTGATGCTTTAAAGTGAGTGAGATGGATAGATCAGACTGGTGAGGAGATAAGGAGAGTAAGACAGTCTCAAGAATTCTCCTTAAACAGATGAAAACATGGAAATTTAAACAAATTCAAAGGCAGAGCATAACAGTTAATGGATTCCACCTTAATCACTCATTTGTTCAAATTCAGAAGAAGAGACAGGAAAATGATACTCATAACACGAATGAACTTACAATTACTTAGAGAAGCACACCATCAAAACATAAAGCCACATGGATCCCAAATAGTGCTGCAAAACCCTGGTCTTTCCTTAGCCAAAAATGCAGAGATAGAATGTACAATGATATGCCAAAGCAATCCCAAGTGTCCAACTCTGAAAATGACTTAGAAATTACATGATATAGGCAAGCCAAACCTATTTCCTTACATCTAGGGGTCGAGCTCATCATTCTAGGAGCTATTTCAACCAATTCTAAATAAAGTACTAAAATCTAGGCAATCAAAACAACTTGCCTCTATAAGGTAGGAAACTGATTCATTCATTAAATTTTCACTTTTTGGTGAATGAATCCTCTAGAACAAGTAAATAAGTGCCAAAATTACATCATGTTTATCCAATTACATCAAGATAGATCAAAAATTACATCACAAAGCAAAACTAGTCAAACTGGCTGAATTTTTGAGCTAGAAGGTGAAAAATTGAGCAAAAATCCTTTGTGCACCGCGCCAATTTCTCTGTGCGTCGTGCCACTTTGAGGCTGAGTTTGAGGCACTTCCTGAATTCCAAATTGAGCCCAAGATAGCTCGTTGAAAATCCATACCTGTCTACTTTCCAACCCAAGTGGAATTTCGGAATCTGGTTCCCATTTGCCCCTCCAAAACTTCAATCTCCCAAGACTGCGTCCTATGTGCCAAAATAGGGGCGGAGAGGTCATTTTTTGAGTGTTTTTGACCTCCTGGGGACTCAAAACTTGCCAAAAATTATTGGCCATGCACCAGTAGCCATGATTTTTCATGAAAAATCCAAAAATATAAAGTTTTTTCCATTTGGAGCTCCCTATCATAAGCACGCGCCACATGGCGCGACGCACAGGGAGAAAAAACCTGTTTTTTGTGCAAAAAATTTCAAAATGTCGAAAATTGCTCCAAATTTCTTGAAATTGGGCTGTAGCTTCTTCATTAAGGGTAATGGTGGGCCAAGTATGCCTCGACCAATATCTGGAGTCGATCATGCTCTTTTTGCCTCTTTTGTCTTTATCGTGGACCTGTGGCATTGATGTGTCAAACTGTGTTGGACTGTCTTAATGATTGTGCAACCTCTGCCACCAAGGAAAAATAGTGAAATAAGGAAGGGGAGGGAAAAGTAGTGAGGGATTAGGGACTATTGGGACTATAGGAATTAGGGAAATGTAGGAGGGTTTTGAGGGATTTGATGAATAGTGTTAGGAATTGTTGTGTAGGGTATGAGGTGTGGGGTTTGAGAATTTGGGAAAGGGAATATAGGAGAAGGAATTGATGAACTTAGGGAGATAGGGGAACTTACGAAATGATGAAATCAAAAGAAAAATGAGATGAGGGAGTGAACTTGGTGACAAAACAATGATTTGAAATCCTAGCAACAAGTTTCCCTGAGGTATTTTAAAAGATAGGGTTTGATGTTTTTGTTTTAACCATTACCATCCATAAACCACCCTACCCTAGCACAAACTTGGATGAAACACACAAATGGAGGCTCTAACTACTTGTGGAAAGAATAATTTTCAATTTGGAGGAAGATTTCAATGAATTTTAGGCCTTTTAGCCCAGTGCGTCGCGCCAGTGTAAATTTACACTGGAAAACTTCTCCCAGTGCGCCGCGCCTCCCCAGTGCGCCGCACCTTTTTGCAGGAGCCTTTTGGAGGCCTTACCGGTGTCCCAATTGAGCCCAAGATAGCTCTTTGGAAAGGAATTTGAGTCTACTTTCCAACCCAACTGGAATTTTTGAATTTGGAGTTCATTTGCCCTATCAAAAATCAAATCTCCCAAGACTGGTCAAAATGTGCCAAATGAGGCTACCTAAAGGCAGAGTGCTGTTACAGTCCACTTTTGAATGCCTTCCTCAACTCCAAATTGAGCTCATGACAGATCATTGGAAATCCCTTTGTGTCTAGTTATCATTTGACTCATCAATCAAGTCATTTGGCCAACCAAGCTAGGAGAAAACTTGATTTTCCCAAGGTCACTTCAGAGGTGCATCAGTTCTCCCGAGGCAATTGTATTTTTGATAGTTATCTAATACCATGACACCTGTGTAAAAAGTGAAGGAGGTTTTTATTCCTTGGCCTGTTTTGGAAAAAAACCTCTCTCATTTTTTCAAAATGCATCCTTTATTTCTCAAAAATATCATTTGAGTAAAACCTACCCCAATGTGTGGAACAGGGGATTTGTCGAAATGAAGCGAAATGAAGGGGATAGGGAGCTTCTAAATTCTTGAGGAAATTTTGGGAAGTAGGGAGGGATGTTAGGAAGTAGGGGAAAGTGTAATCTCTGAAATTGAGTGAGGGAAATGGGTCCAAAAGGGCAAAACACAGGCCTAGCCTAGAAAATAAGGTTTGTAGCAAGAAACTAGGGTTTGTGCGAAAAAGAGGAATTTTGGGGATCTTAGTGATGGGAAGTGTTTAATAAGGTATATTAAGGATAGGGGAAGGTGTATGAGCATCAGGATACAAGTTTTGCTGATGATTTGACCGTCCAAGAGAAATTGCCTTCAAAACCCTACGAGAGGGAAATGACCTTACCTAGGCGCAACTGAAGCATGAACAAGGTGTAAAATGACCCATTGGAACCTGACATGATGATGACAACCCTCTGAATGATGGTAGACGCAGCTGAATAGTGACAAGGACCGACATTTGGACAACTTTGACAGGAGTAAAAGAAAACCCTAGACCTAATGCCTAGTGACCAAATTTTGCTTGAAGACTCACTGAAATGACAAAATTTGACCTTGACGCCTTAAAAGCACTTTGTAAGAGCATATTTGATCACTGGAGGAAGGCTGCAAAGGCTGACACTAACAGAAGGTCAGTTGGGAGTGGGACAAACAGTCTAACTAAGAAATCATCCAATTAACTAATCAATCAGCCCAAAATAGATAGTGCATGCAGAGAATTTAAGTTCCCCATATGTGGTGGAGATTCCAAGGTAGTGTAACATCAATGGTAGACTAGTATTGAGTGTACAAGTGTTGCATGCAGTCAAATGATCAACCTTGGGAATTGCGCAATCAATTGGATGAAAGTTCCTAAACAATAAGGGCCAAATTCCTTAGGATTTGTGCAAGGAAATAGGGGCTCAATTTGAAGCAGAATTTGACTAAGTCTGGGACAAAGCTTCTTAGTGAGCAGAGAGATAGGTTATTCACTTGCAGGTTGTGCTCAAAGAGAGCAAGCAATTGTAATACATGTTTATTAATCATATTAATTCAAGCATGCATAAGGGGGTTTTAGCAGTTGCTTTCCCCTACAAAAATATTATGCATGTGTGTTGTTTCTCATTGCATGTTTCTGATTGTTGTTCTAAATTGTGAATTGAATTCCGCAGAGCAGTAGAGTAGGATTGTGTCTCTTGATTTAGATTAAAAGTTCATGAGTAGTTGCAATTCTACACCATAATTTCTACAGCTAATTCGACAACTTGTACAAGCTTTGCTGTAGGCATTTTTAGCTTTTGCTTCAAGGTTTGAACCTCAGTTTTAGCTTAACTAGGGCATTAATTGCTTCCTTATTTTCTCAGTCAACACCCAACTTAATAATCAACTCTTTGAAGCCTTCATTATGCAAATACAAGGCCCTTGAATATGCATTTTCCTATTTGATTTTGTTCGAGGCCTTCTCTAGAAACTTCTCTGCTTTTCTAACTAACAACGAAGCTTTGCTTAAATCAATGTATAGCATCTCGCTTTCCTTCCTATGCAAATTGATCTTATCAGGTAGGGTGACATCAATCATATTAAGAGACAGGTCTACAATTTTAAACTCACCTCCTATAGGGATCACTTGGACCGTATGGTGCAATAGAGAGAGTTTTAGTTGATTTTTCTCAATATCCATTGCTAAGAGCAATTTGGTCTGAGAAGTAAGTGGTGCTTGCTTGATCAGATGGAATATAATTTCCCCCTTCACCTTCTGACTTCTTTCTTCAATAGAATGATAATCCTTTAACGTTGCTTGTAAAACAGAAGGAATCTCTCCCACTGGATATGCTTAAGCTTATAGAGCTTTTATGATCAGAATCTGGATTAGGGCAAGAATTAGCTCAAAAATCAAAGTTATTGGAATCACTAGAAAGTTGAACAACCGCATCCATCTCGGCAAAAAAATCCCAATGCAACTCATTTCGTTCAAAACAGAGTTCATATGAGGAAGTTAAATACCGTTGATAGTTTCACCAAACAGGCAAAATTTTGGTACAAGTTGACTAGGATGTTGACTGGCCATCCATACGACCCAGTCAAAAAGGAGAATATTCTGTATAATATTCATGCACAAGTGGATGAGTCATATCGCACCAAGTCGCAGTGCAACATTGGGCAATCGTGATGAGTTGGACCAATGGGAAGGCGACACATGGCAAGCTCAGAGGCCGCCACGTGCCCCTATGATGGTGTGTTAAAATTTTTATGGAGGCACTGAGGTTCAACCCCACAACCTCCCCTCCGCAATTCCAACGCCTTAACCAACTCCGCTATCTGTTGAGTCTTAATGTTATGAAACCATCTCACAGAAAGATAGAAAAGACAGATCAACACCTTAGAAATCAGCCTCTTCGAGGGGGCAACCTCCTTTACATTACACAAATGAACAATTCTTGGATGATACAAATGAAAAGACCTCCTTTCTATATATAGGAGTATAAGGGGTCCCAATACAATCAGAGCCTACATAACAATAATATTGTAGGGGCACAACAATAACATTAGTGGGCTTCTATGGGGCATAATAATAACAACATGGGGACTATATGGGCACAATAATAGAATAAGGGGGTTACACTAATGACAATAAGGTGTTACACTAGTATTATAGGGACCTAACATGCCCCTCTCCTTCAAAAAGTGTTGTCCTCAATGCTTGAGTAGTTATGGATGTTTTTGTATAAAATTCTCATCCTCCCATGTTGAATCTTTAGTGGGTAAGTTCTTCACTTGATGAGATACTCTAAAATTGATCGATTTCGTAGTTGTCGATTTCTTGTTTTTGTGACTGCTTCTAGTTCCAATATGATTTTTCCTTCCTCATCAAGTTTTGGAAATATTGTTTGAACTAGGATCTTCTCACCTTTACCTTATTTATGCATCAAACATGGAAAACTTGGTGCACTCGGGAAGATGCAGGAAGCTCCAATTGGCATTCCATAGTACCAATCTTTTGTAACACCTTTTACGGACCATAATACTTTGGTGATAATTTATTATCTTTCTTAGCTTCCTTGAGGGACATTTTTTTGTATGGTTGTAGTCATAGAAATACCCAGTCACCTACATCAAAAATTCTTTCGTTGCGATATTGATATGCCTGTTGTTTGATTTGATTCTACACCAAAGTGAGGTTATCCTTTAAAAGTTGGAGAACTTATTGTTGATACTCGATGTGATATTTCACTACTTTAACCTTTCTCTTCTTGATATGTCCTTCTATCTTGAGAGTTTGAGGAGTGGTAATTCCTGCCAATTCATTACAAGATATGGTAAGATTCATTTCTTCTTTCTCTGGAGTTAGTTCCTTGTGAGTATCCTTTTCTTTTGATGTTTCTTGATCCTTTTCTTTCCGATATTTCACTGCTTGAACCTTCTTTTTCTTGATATGTCCTTCTATCTTGAGAGTTTAAGGAGTGGTAATTCATGCGAATGCAGTACAAGATATGGTCAGATTCATTTCTTCTTTCTATAGGGTTGGTTCCCGGTGTATATCCTCTTCTTTTGACGTTTCTTGATCATTTTCTTCCTCCTCTTCACAATCTATGGAAAATAATTTCCTCTCAGCACACTTATGACCTTTAATGTATTTGTTATCACAATTGTAACAAAGCCATTTTGCTCTTTTTTCTTCCAATTGTTGTGGCATCGACCTTGTAGGTTGTGGAAGGTTAGGAGAAACAACACTTCCATCTTTATATTTGTGAGTGGTAGACTTCCTTGTTGCCATAATTTTGATTTCCAATTTTATTGCCAACCTGTATGCCTTCTCCAATGAATCAGGTTCCCAAAGGCGAACCTCATGTTGGATGTCATCTTTTAAAGTCCTTATGAAGACATCAATCCTCTGCTTCTATGGAATATCATTTACCATTATATTCATTTTTTGCAATTCCTCAATGTGCTCTGCCATTGAACCCTTTTATTTGAGATTTATCAATTGGCTAAAGAAGGTGTTGCTCTTTGTCTCCTCATCCAAGGGGTTTTTGGATGCTCTAAGTCCATTGAAGTAGGTTTCAGGAGCTATAGAGAATTATAAATTGTAATTTTTTTCCATTTTGAGCAAATACAAAGGCCCAAGCCATGAAAGTTGGACCAAGTAGATGTAGCGCAGGAGAGGTGAAATCCTTTATCAAAACATTGTGTTAAGTGTTTTTCTTGATGGTTTGTTGTTCATTTACCTGTTGCAGTTCAACACTTGTCTTTCGTGCTATTACGCTCATGATTCTAACATTAAGCTTGAACATGAATTTACATGTTTTGATTCACAAACACCTAAGAAAACCTATGCACATGAAGCAATGGACAAGAATATGTTTAAAAATCTGTAATTGAAATTAGCACAACAAAACTAACATTCAGCTACAGATCAAGTCCATATCATAGCAAAGGTTTATTTGCTTGACTGCTTGATATTTGTGCAAGGAGAATTAACAGTGTGTAAGTTTATGTGATGGCAGCTTCAACAAGTGATGTCCCTAATCTCTCTTCCTTAGTAAGATTCTTTGATAAAGAGATGTTGCAAGAGTTTTTCATCATGAGATATATGGTACAATAGATGATTGAATATAGGAACGAGAACACTATACTTCAAGAGAAGTTGATGGCCATGAAGGAGGAGAAGAAAGAGCTTCTTGAAAAGATGCATGAGATGGAGAGTTTACTCTATGATGCCAATGAAACCCTGGCCAAGTATGTGCATGAACATGAGGTATGCAATTCAATTTTATCTTCAATTTCCTCTTAAAATGAATGTTTTGGTACTTTTGAAAGACACACTATAGGAATAGGGTCCAAATTATTGTTGAAAATGGGCTATGAAGTTAGAGGGTTAGGCAAAAATGCACAAGGCATAGTTGAGCCAATTGTTGTTGAGAAAAGGCCTATGTATTTGGGTATTGGTTATGGACAACGTGATGGAGAATGCTCCAAAGCCAAGGAGGCACATGAAGGTGTCCCAAGAGGGAATTTCATTACATGTTCATACCCTCAAGCTTGTTAAGTTTGTGTTCATGAGGAATGCAAAAGATTTATACCCACTTTGCAAGAAGATGCTCATAAGCATGCAACTAGTGGAAAGGGAAAACAAGAGGATGTTGAAAGCTCTAAGGAAATTGAAACCATTGTTGGTATCTCGAAGAGAGCCACTACCTCATCAAATTCACCTCCTCAAGAAGGCGACAAAGGTGAATGTAAAAGGTATAAATCTGCCTTTAATGAAGTTTCTTTTGATTATGATAAACATGGTAAATATTCACATAAGAATTAGAGATAATTTACATGTTCTTTTTGTGGTTTGAATAACCATACTTTTTCGAGGTGTTGGAAGAGGATAGCCATACACAGGAAACTTTCAAAACCAAAGAGACATAAAATAAGAGGTCCATTGGATAATGGAAACCATGTTGCAAAGAAGATGCAATTGTTTTGCACTCATTGCCATAAGCAAGGTCATCTCATAGACAAATGTTGGAATTTATATCCAACAACTCATCCACAACATTTGAAGAAGGTGGAGAGAGACTTTGGCAAGAATGAAAAAGAGGATTCCATAATTGATGTGGGTCAAGATGATTCACAAGATGATGTGCATCTGAAAGAAGCGCCATGGAAATGGTTTGGTAAGAGGTGGTTTGATTTCTTATCCAAATAAGTCTTGCATTTATTTTATTGATAGATGTAATTCTTTGCCTTAAAAATGCATTTCTTGTTATTTGAATGCATTACTTTTATATTGAAAGTATGTTGCAACTTGTATGATGCAAGACATTGAAAGTGAAGTTCAGTTTGACTCACTTAAATGCAACAAAGAAGGAAATTTTTGGTTATAAATTTGTATGTGAATGCATTTCTTTTTAATGCATTCTTGATGTTGCATATTTTTGCCAGGAAGGTGTGTGAAAGTGGGGTATGTTACTCACTTCATTTGCAAAAAATTTGTCAATTCAGCTCTTTATGTACCCATACATGTTTTTGGGCTTATTGTACTTGTGTTTGTACTTGAGGGAGAGTTGAAGAATTGTACACATACATGAGAGGTTGTGTGCGTGTGAATAGTGAAATTTTTGCTAGTTTCATTGTGTTTGGATACATGCATGAGTGTCGACTTGTGTCGATTGTTGTCACACGTATGTCATATCGACTTGGAAGAGTTGATTTTATCTCCAAATATCAAAGAGAGATGTTGACGTATTATTGCATGAGATGTGAAATTCTTGTTGTTTATGCAAAGAATCATCAAGTTGATGTAAATGATTATGTTTGGCTCTCAAGTCAAGTCAATTTTTGGAGCATGTTTTGTCGACTTATGTTTAGTCGATGATGTTTTTTCGACCTATGTTTAGTTGATGATTTTTTGTCGACTTGTGTTAGTTGATGGTTTGTACACCAAGATGCAAGATTACATTGTGATGTTACATGATGTGACAATTATTGCTTTGAAGGAGCAAAAGAAGAGGTCGTTGATTTGCATTTCTTGCATAATGTGTTTTTCCATTTAATGGTTGTATTTGTGACAAGATGTCGCAGGATTTTGGAAGGTCCATTCTTGAGAAATATGCTCATGCTTAGCTTTCATTCTCAAATCATGACATGAGTATCATGTTGAACTGGAGGATGATAGAGACAAGAAGCGAAAGTGGACGAGATGCCAAAAATTTGCAGCCATTGTAGACCGTTGTATGTGTTGATGCCAAGATTCTCAGTGGGAAGGCTATCAGATTGTATCAGTTTTCCAAGCACCGAGGGATTGATGTGGTATAACAAAGGTATTTTTTAGCCAGAAACCATACAGAAAGTGTTGGATTGGGTCAGCGACAAAAGGAGAACAGTGGTCGAGGGACATAGCCATTTGCAATGCAAGGCATGTTAGTGTACCCAAGTGGTTGTCATGGAGAATTTTCAAGTATAATCAGTTGATAGAACTTGGAAAAGAAAATAATATTCAACTCTCATCAGATAACCAAATTTTGTGGGTCCAAAATCCTATCAGTGGGAAGGAGTGATCAGAATCTAGATTAGGGGCAAGAACTAGCTCAAAAATCAAAGTGCTCGAAATTGCTCAAAAGTTGAATGATCGCGTCCATCTTAGCGAAATGATCCCAACGCAACTCATTTCATTCAAAACGAATTTCGTATGAGGAAGTTAGATCCCATTGACCGTTTCACCAAATAGGTAAAATTTTGGTATAGGTTGACTGGGATGCTAATTGGGCATCCGTACATCCCATTCAGGAAGGATAATATTCCTTGGAATATTCTTGCACAGGTGGATGAATCATATTGCACCAAGTGGCAGCAAAACATCGGGAAATCGTCATGAGTTGGACCAATGGGAAAGCGACATGTGGCAAGCTCAAAGGTTGCCATGTTCCCCTATGATGGTGTGTTAAAATTTTTATGGAGGCATCGGGTTCAACCCTGCGACCTCCCCATCGCAACTTCAACACCTTAACCGTCTCCACTACCCGTTGAGTCTTAACCATATTTCTTTCTGCGAAACTTAAAGTTTAATGGTGTGAAAATTGGTGGTTAGGAGGGCCAGCCCTCCATGTGAACACTCTGGCGAAACGTTACGGTTAACAAAAAATGGTGGATAGCGATACACCACAACCGTTAACTTAACGCAATTCATGTGACCATTTTGGCAGTTACAATGACCAAACCATCTAACGCTAACTTAAACCACGACCCACAACATTTAATGTCACCATGTGACAACACATATCCAGTGGCCAGCAAACCGTAACCTCCAGGGAGCAAGATGAACCTCCAATGGTAACCGCCTTCAAAATCGGCGCATGTGACCACTACCGCAGTTAATGCTAACAGTTAGCATTATATGTGCTAACTGCATCATTAACGTTAATTAACTCCACTTATTCATTAATTAACTCGCAGTTAACTTGGTAGAAAAGATGGTGGAGTCCTCCAAATTCGACCCTAACTCTAGATTTGGCGGCCTTAACTAGAGTTCCTCCAGTTTTAGTGGAGGATTTCTAGGAGAAAACTATTTCTCTCATATCTTGGGAAAATTTTTACCAAATGAGGATCAGAAAAAGGTGTTCCTAGATGATTGAGAGATTTTGAACAAAATGGAATAGGTTTCAGAGATAGCGAGACACTTATGTACCTAATTTTTCCACGTTGAAGCTTAAGGAAGCCTAGGGCCACTAGGAAAGGAGGTCAAGCCCAGAACAACTGTAGTCCATTTGCAGAGTTTGGAGAGTCATCTTAGGGGTTTTGGGATGCTCTGAGTCCATTGAAGCATGTTTCAGGAGATGTAGAGCATTGTAAACTATACCTTTTTCCATTTTGAGAAAATATAGAGGCCCAAGCCATGGAAGTTGGACCAAGGAGATGTAGCCCGGGAGGGGTGAAATCCTTTATCAAAACACTAAGTGTTTTTCTTGATGGTTTGTTGTTCATTTACTTGTTGCAGTTCAACACTTGTCTTTCATGCTATTATGCTAATGATTCTAGCATTAAACTTGAACATGAATTGACCTGTTTTGATTCACAAACACCTAAGAAAACCTATGCACATGAAGCAATGAACAAGCATTTGTTTATAAATCTGTAATTGAAATTAGCACAACAAAACTAACATTCAGCTACAGATCATTGTAGGTGTAATCCTCTTGGGATTTTCCAAGCTCATCTAGAAACTTGGTTGATCAGAGGAGCTTTCTGTCAATTTTACCTCACTTTCTTCTTCACCTTCAGGTTGAATTTTAGCCTTTTTGGATGATTGTGCCTCATCCACACCTATATGCATCACCTTAGGAGTATTTCTATTTTTAAATTCTTCTCTTTTGCTAAAGTTGTCTCAATCTCCATTTCTGAACTAATGGGCCAAGCCTCTTGGTTTTCTTTCCATTCAATTTTAGGCTTATTCTCATGGGAATATATAGTTGAGCTCACACTCTTTCTTGTATCAGATACGATACGGAGTGGATCATATTGCCATCTCTCCCCCAACTCGAAATGGAACTCCTTCATTTGTTCTTCAACATGGGAGATAGATTTTCTGGAGTTCACAATAAATCGGCCCATAGTGCTTGGTAATTTAAACATGTGCCCTCTACGCCTAGGGAGAAAATGGACTTGGTCAACATGCAAACTCTGCCTAATGAATTCTAGGGATAAAATCCTCATAGGCATAAAAATAGGTAACCTGTAGGGTTTTTCTTCAAATATGTATAACCTGAGTTCCGTGAAGTCTTCAAACAAGTACCAATCTCCTACCCTAGTATTATTACTAAGTTGTAGAAATTATTTTTGTTTTGGTAGAATTCTCAAAGGCAATGTACTGTTGAATATGGTATAAGTGGTTTCCATGTAAATGGGTAAGAACTCATAGAGACCTTCATTCTCATGATTCATCTTAATTATATCCATCCATTCAATCACTAACTTTCTCTGGTTTTTAGAATCAAAAGTATTGAGACATAAATACTCAAACTTGTCAAGGTGGGTGTACAAGCAGAGATAGACTAGGATAGAGGGATATCTAAAGAGATTAGCCACATGGAATTTTTCAAACTGAAGATTGATAGACTTGGACAAGTATGCAAGGATATCTAAATTTTTGATGTGGTTTAGCATATGATTCAGAAACCCTAGGGTCGATTTACTCACCTTTCTTGTATTATCTTCCCCGAGTAATACAAATGTAGAGGCAATATTTTCTGAGCGTGTTGAGAAAATACATGTATATGATATGTTTTAGTTGGTTGGAGAGTGGGCATTCTTGGAGGTGAGGTTGCTAATAATAATGATATTCTATTGTTTTCTGATAATAGAGTAAAATCTATAGACATGGAATCTTCATTAAATGGCTTTAGGTTTGAAACCTCATGCATACAAAAAGCTTTATGGATTCCATCTACCGTAAACTCGAGGATAACTTCCCCTTTTGAAGATACCACTCAAATCCTTTAGGGGACATATGAAATAACTAATGAGGTTATAAATTTGGGGAAGTGGTAGGTAATTGGGTCTATAACATGATACAAACCAGAATTCACAATTCCAAAGTGGTCTTGCTTGTCCAGGAAATGGGTCCAACATTCATAATGAAATTTCGCAAAGTCTAGAGGACACCATGGGTCGTGAACTTCTATTTTGGTATCCATTAAAGGTTCTTGAGTTGAGGTATTTGACAATGAAAGCTTTGGGGTAGTTTTCTGAGGTTTGTTGATATTCAACATGATAAAATTAAGGTATGGTTCGATGTAGAAATACCAGGAATTGAAGCATAGTGATGGTTGTACCATTCGTGATCTAAACCTGGACTCTAAATAGGAGGGTTGCTTGTACATTGAGAAGGACTAGAAACCTGACACGTTAAAAACCTCAAATGGGTTTATTTAAATCTTTGTATTAGGTAAAAGTAAGAATTTTATTAAAGTAAATGATGGACAAGTGGAGTGGGATGATCAGATGGTGGCACAACATGGTGAGGTGGAAAAACTAAGGTGGTAGGATGACTACGCTGATCTGCTTCCTTAACAGGCAAGGAGGGACCACAAGCTGACGGTTGGAACAGTTTCACAAAACCCTTTGCTGCCATGAGCTACCCCTGCAAGTGGTTTTTGAGAAAGGATCTAGGGGGAGGCACAATCAACTGCAGTTGTTCATTGGTTGATCAACGGGGTTTGAATTCCGCTTTGCGTTGAGCCTCAATTGTTTTAAATCTCATGCAAGTTGGAGTGGTATAGTTGTGTGTGATGCAACCTTCATACAATGTTGTTTAATTCATTGTCAGAACTACATGATAATTAATTCCAAACAAAGGATTACAGTTACCACCTCTTCGAGCTATGTGTTAGGCCCTAGAAATGTTAGAACAAAAGAAATAACCATATAACATATCCACAACATTTTTATTTTTATTTTTATGTGGAATCAAAATGAATATCTACAACATCTGCTTGGGGTAGTTCGATTGGCATTGGTCTTGGAAATGAAGTCTCATTGAACCGGAAGTCTTGGGTTTAAATCTTGTGCTATCCCCCCCCGATCAGGGTGAGAAGTTGGAAAAGATGAAGATGTAGTCCTACCAAGCTTACAATTTTTTTTTTACAACATTGGATCCACCTAGGGATATTATTTTGAAACAATATGCTAAGAACAACAAACCAATGCTTTATTCCTTGGGCAAGGAGTTATACCAAAAAGTGAAACTAACGACAAAATAAAAACTATCATTATTTATAATGGCTCAATGTTATTTACAATGAAGTGAGTTTTTTTATCTTAATGTTGGAAATAATGCTTCAGATACTGGCCATTTACAGGTAGTTGCAGCTGCTCACCACCAAGATTTTCCAAAATAAATGTGTTATTGCTTTGAACCTCAGCTATTTTAAATGGTCCAAACAATAGAGCATCAAAATTACCATGTTTCCCCTTGCCTTCTCACCTAATATCCATAAGAACACAAGGAATCTTGGATGGAACATCTTGTCTTTAGCCTTCTTGTCAAATACCACTTTCATCTCTTCTTGATATTTGATAAGATTTTGTGTCACTTGTTCCCTATTCTTAGTTAATTCCATGAACTGATTATTATTCTAGTTAATGGGTTGGGATCTTCCTCATCATCTTGAATTTATTTTGCCACGGGCATGACTAATTAGTTGGGAAACAAATTCATCGTTCCATATACCAATTCAAAAGGAGATTTCCTAAGTAGATTTTTTGGTTGTCACCCTGTTTTCCCAAAGGGAAAATTTCAGTTGAGAATCCCAGTTCTTCTTATTCTACACAATGATCTTTTTTAAAACTTTAACCAAATTCTTATTGGAAGACTCAACCAATCCATTTCCTTGTGGATAATAAGTGGTGGAATGATTGAGTGTGATATTATACCTTTGGTAGAAATTAACGAGTTTGGTAGACTTAAAAACTTATGCATTATCAACCACTATCTTCTTTGGACAAACCAACCTTACTAGAATATTTTCTTCAATAAATTTGATTACCACTGAGTCCATTGTTGTGTGATTAGGGATGGCCTCTGCCCATTTTGAGAAGTAGTCCATGGCAATTAAAATCCATTTGTTTAGCCCACTAAATAGTGGGTGTATTTCACCTATAAAATCCAATCCCCACTGTCTGAATGGCTCTTCTACAAAAACGGGAATCAGAGGCAGAGGTGTTAATTTATGCTTTCTGGCAAATATTTGGCACTCCTTACAAGCCTTCACCAAGCTATATACATCAAAGAACATGGTTGGCCAGAAAAACCAACTTTAAGGATTTTATGAGTTGTCACCTTCCAACTATAATGTCCCCCACAACCACATGCATGAAATTCATCAATAATTTTAGGGACCTCCTCTTTTGTCAAGCATAACAACAATACCCTAACAAGATCCTTCCAATATAATTGATCATTAGAAATGAAAACAATTTGATCCTTTAGTCTTAAGGCCTTATACTTTGTTCTGTTGAAATTTAATGGGAAACTTAGGAACAATAGATAATGGGCAATGTGCTTGTGCCATTCTAAGCATAAGTATTCATATACAATTTTATTGTCAACTTCTTTAGCCTTACCCTTCTCAGATTCTGCATCTAGCCCAGAGGTATCAGCTGCGGAATTAATGCCCAAGGCTTGAAACTTTGCTTTGGAAAAGATTTTGGTTAGCCCTTGCCTCCTTATCAACTTTTGGCTTTATGTCTATGACGTACTCCTATATCCTTGCAATCAATTTCCCCCTTTTTCCCTCACTATCTCCCTATGTCAAAATATCCTTGACTGTAGTTGTAAGAACATAGGCTATTATACTTTATCATAATACATATGTTCTAAATGAATTTAATGCTTTAACAAGTGCATAAGCTTGCTTCTCCAAGATATTATATTTCAATTCAACATCCCTTAAAACCTAGTTAAAGAAAGTAACAGGTTCCTCCCTTTAGTCATTATTTTTTTGTTGTAATACGATTGCAATAATAGTGGGTGATGCAAAGGAAAATCTCAAAAAACAATTCTAATAATTTGGGATAGCTAGAAAGGGAGCATCGTCGAATACATTCTTTATTCTTAAAATTGAGTCTCTAACTTCAGGAGTCCATTTCACTTCCTTATCCTTTTTCAACATATCAATAATTTCTTTTACAATGTCTACGTAATTAGAGATGAATCTCCTCAAGAAATTGACTCCACCAAGAAAAACCTAGATTTCCTTTTTATTCCTTGGTATTGGGATGTTACATATAGCTTCTACTCTCTTGGGATCAATTTTTACCCCTTCTTTTGAAACTATATGTCCTAATATCTTACCTTCCCTGAGAGAAATTTGTGATTTCTTCAGATTTAAGGATAGCCCATAATTTCCGCATTTTTCAAATGTTAGTTGCAAATGTTCTAAATGTTCATCATCAGAATTTGAAAAGATTGTTATGTCATCCACATAAATAACTACAAACTTGTCTTTCCCTCCAACAAAGGATATATCCATTTCTCTCTGAAACGTGGCACCTATGTTCATGAGGCCAAACAACATCTTGGCATACATAAATGTACTTACTAACATATTGAAGGTTGTCTTCTTCTGGTCATCTGGATGGACTATTATCTAATTGTAACTAGAGAACCCATCTATCATTGACAATCTTGAGGGTCCTACCACCCTTTGCAAAATATGATCTATCTTAGGTAAAGGATAGTTTCCTTTTAGAGATGCTCTGTTGAGGTTCCTAAAATCTACACACAATCTTATTTCTCAGTTCTTCTTTCTTACTGGGACAAGATTTACAACCCAATCATAGTACCTCAAAGGTACAATAACCTTAGCTTGAAGAAACTTCTTAATTTATTATTCTATAAATGGAAGCAACACACAATTGATTTGCCTAAGTTTTTTCTTGTAAGGCCTGATATATAGTTTCAAGGGAATTTTATGTCGAACCATATCAATGTTATAGCTCTTTAAATTTTCATATGACCAAGAAAATATATCAAAATATTTCTTAAACAACTCTACGTACATCTGCTTATGATATTTAAGAATCCCCTTTGCTCATTGGACCAGTCTAGGTTGCTCTTATGTGCCAATGTTACAATCCTCAATATCTTCTTGTCAACTCTTTTTTCTCACTTTGGTTGGGACATCATGTGAATTGAACAACCTTTCTAGAGGTTCTAGCCCTCTCGGAATTGTATTTCCTTTAAATTGTAGCATATTGTGATATACCACTGGGTCATTCCAAGGAAACTCCTCTTTTGTGCCTTCTTGCTCATTTATACCTTCTTCCTCCTGATCGATTCTTGAAGTAGAGAAATCCCCCACTACCTCCATAAAGCACTTGATATGTTCTTCATCTTAAAAAACTTACCAATATTTTACATTGTTAGGTAGGTAAGTTCGATTCTTAACTTTGACATCATATATTAAGTTAGGGTTTTGAGGGGGTTTAAAGGTACTAGCTACCACTGCTAAAGGATCTATCAATTTGTTTCTTTCCCTTGGCATAAATTGTATGTTAAAGGTTGAGAAAAAAATTTCAATTGTAGAAATTTTGAATAATATGGCACTTATTCACAGAGATTATCCCGATTATACACTATTGCGGAATGCATGCATAATACATAACCTCCTCAACATTTATCATCAATTTTGCAGAATTAAAAACAATGAAACATCAATCGCATGCACACATTAACACAATATGTAACCCAGGGAAAGCATACAACTGAAAACCCCCCACTATCTGTATATTATAATGATTGAAAACATGTAACAATACATAGTACAATACTCCTCACAAGTACTCAGTACTATCTCCACCTGTTACACACAAACTAGCTCAGATTTGAATCAATCACAGGTTCAAATCTCCTCCGCTGCTTGCCTGCCTCCACTGTGCAATCCTACATGAGAATGGATGAGAATGGCTGATCCAAACTCGTATTTCCCTTGGCTGAACCATGAAATCCTCATTGGCAATCTCCATCAATGCATGTGCAAATCTCATGCACAACTATAGTCACAACTGATAGCAGTCTCAACCTCTAACACCTGTCTCCACTGAACTGTCCATGCACTGAGTTAATTGATGTATTATTTAATTGCTTTATGAGTTAATAATTAGTGAATTAATTAAAAATTAATTCACATCACTCATCACTAGTGTATTCTGCAGTTAGACTAAATACAACTAGTTCAACCAAGTCAAACTGAACACAACTCCATCAAATCCACCAAACTCAATCACTTGAGTTCTAACTAAAGTCCATCATGCAATAGCTCAACTGACCCATAAGAAAAGCGTATTTCCTTCTAACAGTTGCATGTGCCACATCCGTAGCTCAAACTGAAGTGCTCCAAGAGGATAAGATAATGTTTATAGTCCAAAAATTATTAAGAGCTAATAATATTCGACTGTTCTATTTTTAGCATGGCAATCTAAAAATAGACTCCGCCCATATGTCTAAAAATAGAAGTCCATCTATTTTTACCAACATGACCAATCATCCACAAATAGCATCCTGCAACTCATAGACCATGATCCATATGTCTAAAAATAGACTTTGCACCAAAAATGGCCTGCGGGCCCACTTAGTGAAGGTGACTCCTTTCCACTAAGCTCCATCATCTTGTTGCATTTTCAACACTCCCTCTCAACAAGATATGGATTATCTACAACCCCTATCCTGCAACTCTGGAATGTTCTGTATGCAACACATTTTCCTGGTCCACTTGCTCCAACAACACTTGGAACAAAAACACTCCCAACTGACCACTCTGTTGGGCTAGGAACATACTCTGATGTTGAAGCTCTACCTGCTGCTGACAAGTGCTCCCTCTCTGACATCTGCGCTACTGCAACATCTCCATGCATCTCACACCATTGCACACTTCTTTGTGCCACCTAGCACTGTGCAAAACACTTGTGCCTCTCGCATTGCTGCAGCCTGCTAGCTATGCGTTGTCCTAGGATTCCCTACACTGTCGCTCTCTCTGCCGCTCCATCCGCATTTGTCTCTACCCAATCAGTCAGTTCCTGCTACTCCACATCGGGGCTCCCATAGTAAGGTCTCATCCAAGAGGTTGGGTACCTCAAGGATCCTGCCCCTCCTCCTTGGGACGATCACTCTATATCGCCCCACCTCCTACCTGGAGGTATGGTTGCATGTGATCCCTCTGCCCACCTAGCTCGAAGTTTCCCCCGACTGGAGGTCTCTGCATGAGTAGATGTCTCTACTCGATCTCCTCTTAGCTTCCCTTGTTGTGGCTGCTCCACAACCTCATAAAGCTGCTGCACCAATCGTGGCTCCTCCACAATCATCTGAGACTTCTTCTGGGTCTGCATGTTGAGAGGTAATATACGCTCCCTCTCAACCACCAAGTCTCCATCATTTACCTCGCTACTCAAGGCTTTGAATGCATATTGAACCTCAAGAGCAGACAGGTTCTTGACCCGTGAACCAATCTGCTTCACCTGTCTAGTGATGATGTGTCTAAGGAAAACCTTTCCCTTACTAAAGACTACATCATAGCCTCTATCTTCCAGCATCGCGATCGACACCAAGTTTCTCTTAAATCCTGGTACATACTTGAAATTGGTCAAGGTAAGGTGAGCTCCATGCTCCCTCTGAAAAATAACCATGCCTACACCTGAGACACTATACTTCTCATCATTACCCATCGCTATGAGTATCTGGAGATATTTCTCCTCCAAAGTACTGAACAAACTCTTGTCACCGGTCATGTGGAAAGAAGCTCCACTGTCAAGAAACCAACCACTTCCCACCATGGATGAAACCATGCATGCGAAGAGTGTGAAATCCAACTCAAACTATGAAGCAAGCGCCTCACCTTTAGATCCTTCCCCGAATCTTTTCTTGGATTTCCTCCATGGACAATTTGCAGCATAATGGCCCACCTCATGACAACGAAAGCATCGCACTTTCGATTTGTCAACCTTCTTCCCATCATTGGAAGAACTGGATTCGAAAAGAGAACCCTTCTCCTTCCCCTTCTTCACCTTACTCGCTAAGGCACAGTTCTCCTCATCATGCATGGATGAAGAACTGTCTCTGGTGCTCCGTCTAATCTCCTCTTGCACAAGATCCGACCAAAGTCTCTCCCATCCTGGCAATTTCTCCCGACCATTGACAGAGTCCTGATAGGAATTCCAACTCTTCGGAAGACCAAGGAGAGCCAAGCTCACCAAGTCCTCATCATCGACAGTCACCCCCACACTTCCTAGCTCATCCCAACATTGGGTGAACTTCGTGAGATACCTGGGCATACTATCTCCATTCTCACACTTAATGTTTCTGAGTTTATCCTTGAGCGCCAACTTCCTCTCGTCGCTCTTGCTTTGGAATAGATCTGTCAACGCTTTCCACATCAAGTATGGAGAAGCCTTTCCATGCAGGCTGGATACAATGTGATCCTTCACGCTGTCCAACAGAATCCTTCGACACTTTGTTGTCTTCTTTTGCCAAACCTCAACGTGAGCAGCATCAGTAGGCTTTGGGACCTCAGCCTCTATGAACTCCTTCAGCCCATTGTCATCTAACACCACTTCCATCCTGTCTTTCCATGCAATATAATTTGAGCTGCCTTCAAGAGCATACTCCAATCGCAATCCATTGAAAAACATTTCAACTTTGACACCAAGAAAACACTGCTGCAAATTAGAATTCCACCAACTCAAAACTCAACCACTTCTGATATAAAATTCGTGAGAAAAAAGTATTTCTCGTACAGAGATTGACTGTATGGGCTTTTACGGATATCTCACCTTCCAAAAGGAAGGATGAATCCAGAGGCTACCTGGCCCGATTACAGACTCTGCTTGAAGAAATAAAATGTAAACACTTTCTGAATAATAGATATGATGATCAACTCTGCTCTGATACCATGTAGAACTTTGAATAATATGACACTTATTCACAGAGATTATCCTGATTATACACTATTGTGGAATGCATGCATAATACATAACCTCCTCTACATTGATCATCAATTTTTCGGAATTAAAAACAATGAAACATCAATCGCATGCACACATTAACACAGTATGTAACCCGGGGAAAGCATACAGCTGAAAACCCCACACTATCTGTATATTATAATGATTGAGAACATGTAACAATACATAGTACAATGCTCGTCACAAGTACTCAGTACTATCTCCACCTGTTACACACAAACTAGCTCAAATCTGAATCAATCACAGGTTCAAATCTCCTCCATTGCTTGCATGCCTCCACTGCGTAATCCTGCATGAGAATGGATGAGGATGTCTGATCCAAACTCATATTTCCCTTGGCTAAACGACGCAATCCTCATTGGCAATCTCCAACAATGCATGTGAAAATCTCATGCACAACTATAGTCACAACTGATAGCAGTCTCAACCTCTAACACCTGTCTCCACTGAACTGTCCATGCACTGAGTTAACTGATGTATTCTTTAGTTGCTTTATGAGTTAATAATTAGTGAATTAATTAACAATTAATTTACTTCACTCATCACTAGTGTATTCTGTAGTTAGACTAAATACAACTAGTTCAACCAAGTCAAACTGAACACAACTCCATCAACTCCTCAATCAACTCCACCAAACTCAATCACTTGAGTTCTAACTGAAGTCCATCATGCAGTAGCTCAACTGACCCATAAGAAAAGTGTATTTCCTTCTGACAGTTGCATGTGCCACATCCGTAGCTCGAACTGAAGAGCTCCAAGGGGATAAGATAATGTTTATAGTCCAAATATTATTAAGAGCTAATAATATTCGACTATTCTATTTTTAGCCTGGCAGTCTAAAAATAGACTCCGCCCATATGTCTAAAAATAGAAGTCCATCTATTTTTACCAACATGACCAATCATCCACAAATATCATCCTGCAACTCATAGACCATGATCCATATGTCTAAAAATAGACTTTGCACCAAAAATAGCCTGCGGGCCCACTTAGTGAAGGCGACTCCTTTCCACTAAGCTCCATCATCTTGTTGCATTTTCAACACTCCCTTTCAACAAGATATGGATTATCTACAACCCCTATCCTTCAACTCTGGAATGTTCTGCATGCAACACATTTGTCCGGTCCACTTGCTCCAACAACACTTGGAACAAAAGCACTCCCAACTGACCACTCTGTTGGGCTAGGAACATACTCTGATGTTGAAGCTCTACCTCCTACTGAGAAGTGCTCCCTCTCTGAAATTTGCGCTACTACAACATCTCCATGCATCTCACACCATTGCACACTTCTCTGTGCCACCTAGCACTGTGCAAAACACTTGTGCCTCTCGCATTGCTGCAGCCTGCTAGCTATGTGTTGTCCTAGGATTCCCTACACTGTCGCTCTCTCTACCGCTCCATCCACATCTGTCTCTACCCAATCAGTCAGTTCTTGCTACTCCACATCGGGGCTCCCGTAGCAAGGTCTCATCCAAGAGGTTGGGTACCTCAAGGATCCTGCCCCTCCTCCTTGGGACGATCACTCTATATCCCCCCACCTCCTACCTGGAGGTATGGCTGCATGTGATCCCTCTGCCCACCTGGCTCGAAGTTTCCCCCTACTGGAGGTCTTTGCATGAGTAGATGTCTCTACTCGATCTCCTCTCAGCTTCCCTTATTGTGGCTACTCCACAACCTCCTAAAGCTGCTGCACCAATCGTGGCTCCTCCACAATCATCTGAGACTTCTTCTGGCTCTACATGTTGAGAGGTAATATACGCTCCCTCTCAACCACCAAGTCTCCATCAGTTACCTCTCTGCTCAAGGCTTTGCATGCATCTTGAACCTCAAGAGCATACAGGTTCTTGACCCGTGAACCAATCTGCTTCACCTGTCTAGTGATGATGTGTCTAAGGAAAACCTTTCCCTTACTGAAGACTACATCATAGCCTCTATCTTCCAGCATCGCGATCGACACCAAGTTTCTCTTCAGTCCTGGTACATAATTGACATCGGTCAAGGTAAGGCGAGCTCCATGCTCCCTCTGAAAAATAACCGTGCCTACACCTGAGACACTATACTTCTCATCATTACCCATCGCTATGAGTATCTGGAGATCTTTCTCCTCCAAAGTACTGAACAAACTCTTGTCACCAGTCATGTGGAAAGAAGCTCCACTATCAAGAAACCAACCACTTCCCACCATGGATGAAACCATGCATGCGAAGAGTGTGAAATCCAACTCAAACTGTGAAGCAAGCACCTCACCTTCAAATCCTTCTCCGGATCCCTTCTTGGATTTCCTCCGTGGACAATTTGTAGCATAATGGCCCTCATCATGACAACGAAAGCATCGCACTTTTGATTTGTCAACCTTCTTCTCATCATTGGAAGAACTGGATTCGGAAAGAGAACCCTTCTCCTTCCCCTTCTTCACCTTACTCGCTAAGGAACAATTCTCCTCATCATGCATGGATGAAGAACTGTCTCTAGTGCTCCATCTGATCTCCTCTTGCACAAGATCCAACCAAAGTCTCTCCCATCCTGGAAATTTCTCCCGACCATTGACAGAGTCCTGATAGGAATGCCAACTCTTCGGAAAACCAAGGAGAGCCAAGCTCACCAAGTCCTCATCATCGACAGTCACCCCCACACTTCCCAACTCATCCCGACATTGGGTGAACTTCGTGAGATACCTGGTCATACTGTCTCCATTCTCACACTTAATGTTTCTGAGTTTATCCTTGAGTGCCAACTTCCTCTGGTCGCTCTTGCTTTGGAATAGATCTGTCAACGCTTTCCACATCAAGTATGGAGAAGCATTTGCATGCAGGCTGGATACAATGTGATCCTTCACGCCCTCCGACAGAATCCTTCGACACTTTGTTGTCTTCTTTTGCCAAACCTCAACGTGAGCAGCATCAGTAGGCTTTGGGACCTCAGCCTCTATGAACTCCTTCAGCCCATTGTCATCTAACACCACTTCCATCCTATCTTTCCATGCAATATAATTTGAGCTGCCTTCAAGAGCATACTCCAATCGCAATCCGTTGAAAGACATTTCAACTTTGACACCAAGAAAACACTGCTGCAAATTCGAATTCCACTAGCTCAAAACTCAACCGCTTCTGATCTAAAATTCATGAGAACAAAGTATTTCTCCTACAGAGATTGACTGTATGGGCTTTTACCGGATATCTCACCTTCCAAAAGGAAGGGTGAATCCAGAGGCTACCTAGCCTAATTACAGACTCTGCCTGAAGAAATAAAATGTAAACACTTTCTGAATAATAGATCTGATGATCAACTCTGCTCTGATACCATGTAGAAATTTTGAATAATATGACACTTATTCACAGAGATTATCCCGATTATACACTATTGCGGAATGCATGCATAATACATAACCTCCTCTATGTTGATCATCAATTTTGCGGAATTAAAAACAATGAAACATTAATCGCATGCACACATTAACACAGTATGTAACACGGGGAAAGCATACAGCTGAAAACCCCACACTATCTGTATATTATAATGATTGATAACATGTAACAATACATAGTACAATACTCGTCACAAGTACTCAGTACTATCTCCACCTGTTACACACAAACTAGCTCAGATCTGAATCAATCACAGGTTCAAATCTCCTCCATTGCTTGCCTGCCTCCACTGCGCAATCCTGCATGAGAATGGATGAGAATAGCTGATACAAACTCATATTTCCCTTGGCTGTACCACGTAATCCTCATTGGCAATCTCCATCAATGCATGTGCAAATCTCATGCACAACTATAGTCACAACTGATAGCAGTCTCAACCTCTAACACCTGTCTCCACTGAACTGTCCATGCACTGAGTTAACTGATGTATTATATAGTTGTTTATGAGTTAATAATTAGTGAATTAATTAACAATTAATTCACATCACCCATCACTAGTGTATTCTGCAGTTAGACTAAATACAACTAGTTCAACCAAGTCAAACTGAACACAACTCCATCAACTCCTCAATCAACTCCACCAAACTCAATCACTTGAGTTCTAACTGAAGTCCATCATGCAATAGCTCAACTAACCCATAAGAAAAGCGTATTTCCTTCTAACAGTTCCATGTGCCACATCCGTAGCTCGAACTGAAGTGCTCCAAGAGGATAAGATAAGTTCTATAGTCCAAATATTATTAAGAGCTAATAATATTCGACTGTTCTATTTTTAGCTTGGCAGTCTAAAAATAGACTCCGCCCATATGTTTAAAAATAGAAGTCCATCTATTTTTACCAACATGACCAACCATCCACAAATAGCATCCTGCAACTCATAGACCATGATCCATATGTCTAAAAATAGACATAGTCTAAAAATAGACTTTGTACCAAAAATAGCCTGCGGGCCCACTTAGTGATGGTGACTCCTTTCCACTAAGCTCCATCATCTTGTTGCATTTTCAACATCAATCAAATCCAAGCTTCGTTCTTGTACGACCTCATCCTTAGATGTCTGGTTTGGCATTAGCCCTTTATCTATTTAACCACTAATTCAAAGTCCCCAAATATTGATAAACACTCTATCTTCATATTCTTTGCAACTTGTAAACCCAAATTCAGTGCATCATATTTTGTGACATTATTTGTTGAATTGAACTCAAATTTATAAGAGAAAGGGATTACTTCACCTTTGAGAGATACCAACAAAACCCCTACACCACTCCCTTCTCTTGAGTATGCACCATCAAATTACGAATTCCAAATGGAACCCTACAATTCTCCTAGTCTTTTTGCAGCTTTTGGAGTCTCAACTTGCATATCTTATGATTTGTGTATATTTTTTTTTTATGTTTTATGCTGTCGCCATTATTTATTTTCTACTTTTAAGAATTTGTTTGCAGGTAATTTATGTACGGGGTTAAAACCTACATTTGGTGTCAGAGTTGTTGTGGCTTCAAGTGGATGCCTTTGTTGCTGAGGGGTTTTTCTCAAGCCTATGGTGAAAGAATATGGAGAGCGGTGGAAATATAGAGATCGATAAATTTAATGGTCAGAGTTTTGAGTTGTAGAAACTCAAGATGGAGGATCTGTTGGTGGATAAAGATCAATGGATCATGCTAGATCCGGGTCCTAAACCAACAACAATGTTAGCTGAAGACTGGGCGAAGTTGGATTGGAAGGCAAAGAGAAAAATATGAGTGTATGTCTCAAATTCAGTATTGCTGAAGGTATCAGGGGAAGATTTGACGAAGGATTTGTGGGACAAGTTAGGGACTTTGTACCAATCTAAGTCTCTGGTGAATAAACTGTTCCTACGGAAAAATTTGTATAACCTGAGGATGAAAGATGGAGACTCGGTTACTATTATGAACCAGCTCACAAAAATATAGAAAAGATAAATCAATGACTTCAAAATCAACCTCTTCAAGGGGAAAACCTCCTTTACATTACACAAATGAACAATTCTTAGATGATACAAATGACTAAACCTCCTTTCTATATATAGGAGTCTAAGGGGTCACAATATAATCAAAGTTGACATAACAATAATAATATAAGTGCAAAACAATAACAATAGTGGGCTTCTATGGGGCAAACAAATAACAATATGGGGATAATAGGGGCACAATAAGAACAATAAGGGTTACAATGACAATAGTAATAGGGGAATCACTAGTATTATAGGGACCTAACATGCCCCTCTCCTTCAAAAAAATGTTGTCCTCGATGCTTGAGTAGTTTTGGATGCTTCTGTATAAAATTCTCATCCTCCCATGTGGAATCTTCAGTGGGTAAGTTCTTCCACTTGATGAGATACTCTGAAATTGATTGATTTCGTAGCTGTCGAGTTCTTGTTTCTGTGACTGCTTGAGGTTCCAATATGATTTTTCCTTCCCTGTCAAGTTCTAGCAATATTGTTTGAAATGGGAACTTGTCACCTATAACCTTCTTTAAACATGAAACATGGAAAAATTGGTGCACTCGGGAAGCTGCAGGAAGCTCCAATTTGTATGCCATAGTACCAATCTTTGCAACACCTTGTATGGACTATAATACTTTGGTGATAATTTATTATCCTTCTTAGCTTGCTTAAGGGACATTTGTTTATATGGTTGTAGTCGTAGGAATACCCAGTCACCTACATCAAAACTTCTTTCACTGCGATGTTGATCTACCTGTTGTTTCATTCTATTATGCACCAAAGTGAGGTTATCCTTTAAGAGTTGGTGAACTTATTGTTGATGCTCGATGTGATCTTCAACTACTTGAACCTTAGAATTTTCTCTTAAATATGATGTGATGGATGGTGGATTATATCCATAAAGTGCCATAAATGGGGTCATTTTTGTTGCAGTATGGAAGGAAGTTTTATACCACCATTCAGCCAGAGGCAACCGTTTGACCTATTGCGTCTGTTTATCAAAGACAAAGCAATGGAGATATCCTTCCAAGTATTTGTTTACTATCTCAGTTTTCCCATCAAATTGAGGATCATATGATAAGCTATGAGTTAACTGAGTACCAAGAGAAGAAAATAATTTTGTCCAAAAATTTCTAGTGAAAATGGGATCTCTGTCGCTTACAATAATCTTTTGGTTTCCATGTAGCTTTTGAATTATTTCCATAAATGCATTAGAAATTGTACTGGCTTTAAATGGATGAGATAATGCACAAAAGTGTGCATACTTGGTAAGTTTGTCAACTACCACCACGATGACACTCTTTCCTTCAGACTTGGGTAAACCTGTGATAAAATCCATTGAAACCTCCTCCCAACGTTGGCTTGGAATGGATAAAGGTTGTAATAGACCTGGGGTCTTAATTGTTTCAATTTTATTTTGTTGGAAAACCAAACATTCTGCCACAAACTTTTGAATATCTGATTTAAGGCCATCTCAAAAAAATTCCTCCTTAACCCTATGGTAAGTTTTTAAAAATCATGAGTGCCCTCCTAAGGGAGAAGTGTGCAATTCCATACGAATCTTTTGTTTGAGTTGGGAATTCTTACGTAGGTATAAGCGATCTTTGTACCATAACGAATCATTTTCCAGCTAAATGTATCAGATGCACTGGGATCTTGTTGTAACTTTTGAATGAGTGCCCACACTTCTTCGTCATTCTTCCATTTATCCCTTGCTTCGTTTATCCAATCTGGTTGGATAATAGAAATGGCGCAAAGAAATGCTTCCACATCCTCATCCTTTCTTGAGAGTTCATCTGCCACAACATTTTGCTTCCCTTTTTTGTAAATGATTTCAAAGTCATAACCCAACATCTTTGTGACCCATTTTTTCTACTCTTCTGAAGATACTCTTTGTTCTAAAAAGTAATTAAGACTATCATGATCCGTTTTTACCTTTAAGTATCTTCCCATTAGGTAGGTTTCCATTTCTTAAGTGCATGTAGTATTGCCAACATTTCTTTCTCATAAATAGCTTTGTGTAAATACTTTCCTTTGATTGGATGACTTTCAAATGCAATGAGTCATTCTTATTGCATTAAAACGACACCAATTCCATTTCCTAACACATCACATTCTACAATAACGGTTTTTGTGAAGTCCAGCGTAGCTAATACTGGTGCTTGGCACATTGCCTCTTTAAGATGTTCAAAGGCCTTTGTTGCCTCTAGAGTCCATGAAAATGCATCTTTCTTCAATAATGTTGTTAGAGGTGTTGCTATTCTCCCATAATTCTTAACAAACTTGTGATAATAACCTGTCAACCTAAGAAATCCTCGCAGATGCTTTATGGATGTAGGGATTTTCCATTCCTTAATGGCTTTAATTTTGATAGGGTCTACCTTAACATGTTCATGAGATACAATATGACCAATATATTCCACCTCTTGAACTCCAAAGAAACATTTGGAGCTTTTTGCATATAATTGTTTCTCCTCCAATAGTTTGAGCACCCTGTCAACATGTTGAACATGATGCTTCCAAGACTTGTTGTAGATTAGTATATCATCAAAAAATACTAACACAAATTTTCTAATGAAGGGTTTGAAAGGTCCCTATAATACTTGTGATTCCCCGTTACTATTGTCGTTGTATCCCTTGTTGTTATTGTTGTGCCCCTATTGTCCCCATATTGTTATTATTGTGCCCCATAGAATCCCAACATTTCTGTCTCATAAATAGATTTGTGTAAATACTTTCCTTTGATTGGACGAATTTCAAAAGCAATGGGTCATTCTTCTTGCATTAAAACAACACCAATTCCATTTCCTGATGCATCACATTCTACAATTATGGTTTTTGTGAAGTTCAGTGTAGCTAAGACTAGTGCTTGGCACATTGCCTCTTTAAGATGTTCAAAGGCCTTTGTTGCTTCTAGAGTCCATGAAAATGCATATTTTTTCAATAATGTTGTTAGAGGTGTTGCTATTCTTCCATAATTCTTAGCGAACTTGTGATAAAAACCTGTCAACCCAGATTTTCCATTCCTTAATGGCTTTAATTTTGATAAGGTCTACCTTAACACCTTCATGAGATACAATATGACCAAGATATTCCACCTCCTGTACTCAAAAGGAACATTTGGAGCTATCTGCATATAATTGTTTCTCCTCCAATAGTTTGAGCACCCTGTCAACATGTTGAACATGATCCTTCCAAGACTTCTTGTAGATTAGTATATCATCAAAAAATACTAACACAAATTTTCTAAGGGTGGGTTTGTTAGATCCCTATAATACTAGTGATTCCCCCATTACTATTGTCGTTGTATCCCTTATTTTTATTGTTGTGCCCCTATTGTACCCATATTGTTATTATTGTGCCCCATAGAATCCCACTATTGTTATTTTTGTGCCTTTCTATTATTATTGTTAGGTCGGCTTTAGTTATATTGTGACCCCTTCGACTCTTATATATAGAAAGGAGGTTTTTTCATTTGAATCATCTAAGAATTGTTCATTTATGTAATGTATAGGAGGTTTCCCCCTCGAAGAGGCTTATTTCTAAGGCGTTGATCTATCTTTTCTATCTTTTTGTGAACTGGTTTCATAAAATTTGGTATCAAAGCTTTGGATTCTAGGGTTTTGCTGCTCCAAACAGGTCATTGTGGAATTTTCACTATAACTTTTTGCTACAAAGTTTCAGAAGCTAAAAAAAACCATTGAGATGGAATCGGTCTAAACCTTGGGCCCGAATTTTAGAACTTGTCTCGCTATATTTTCGGAGATATAATCTAAGGAAGTTAGGGTTTTTGCAGACCACTGAATTACATTCCAAACAGGTGACCTTGGGAAAATCGTCATAACTTTCACTCTGAGCATCAGATTGAATTTTCGTAAGAAGTTATACAAAGAGGACGAACTGTAGTTTTTTGGGTATAACTTTCAGAACCTAAGGTTGAAATAGTGACCTGTGGCACGTCATACAAGTTCGCTCTACTAAACTAGTCTATACTCAGGTCATCATGGGAGATTTGGAATAACTCTTCATTTGAAAGTCCAATCTTGATCAAAATTGCGGGGTTAGAAAGATTGCTTAGAGGGTTATCGCAGTAAGAAAGTTTAGACCTTGGAGATCCAAAATTACATAGATACATCAAATTCAATATCGAGCTCCTACAAAGTGAAAAAAGGTGTGTAGTTTTTTTAAACATTTTGCATTAGCTTGGTTTGAAAAATTAGTTTGAAGGAATTCAAAGGGCATAGTGAAGAATTATTATCTGTAATTGATGCCCCAAAGAAAGAAAATGGAAACACCTAGTAAGAAAGATAAAATCTCTAGCATGAATCATGAAGAAGAGGAAGAAATGCAACATGATATATCAAAATTACGAGACCAAGTGCAACAAATTTCACTCGCACAAAATGTAAAAAAAGCTAAGATGGATGTTTTAAAGAAAGACGTAGAAGCTAAGATGTATGGCGTGGAAGCTAAGATGGATGGTTTAAAGAAAGGCGTAGAAGCTAAGATGAATGACGTGGAAGCTAAGATGGACGGCATGGAAGCTAAGATGGATGTCATGGAAGCTAAGATCGATGATTTAAAGAAAGGCATGGATGGAAGATTTGAAGACAGATTTGACAAATTTTCTACAATAAATGCTTACTAATGGAAAAAGGGTAGTAAAGGAAACTCATGATGAGAAAAAAAAATGTTAATCATGATTTCATAGACTCTAACATTGGATCGAAGAACCACCATGTTCCAAAGATAGATATGAGGAAGTTTGATGGCAAGGATCCCGAACATGGATACTACAAATGGAGCAATTTTTTGATCTCCATAATGTGCAAAACACACAAAAGGTACGCATTGCAACTTTATATTTGGAACCAAATCAGTTTGTATGGTATCAATGGCTTTGCTCTCATAAACAAATTGTCACTTGGGCTACTTTTACGGACGAAATGATAACACATTATGAGGATACAAAAAACAACACTTTTTTTAGTCAATTGATAAATCTCAAAAAAAAGGGTTCAATGATGGAGCACATTGAGGACTTCCAAAAATTGAATATAAGGGTAAAAGATATTCCAGAAAAGCATAGGATTGTTGTGTTCATAGGGACTTTAAAGGATAGCATCCAACATGAGGTTCGCCTTTGGGATCCAGATTCATTGGAGAAGGCATTCAGGTTGGCAAGAAAAATGGAAAGCAAAATTATGGCAACAAGGAAGCCTACCACTCACAATCATAAAGATGGAAGTGTTGTTGGCACTAGCCATCCACAACCTACAAGGTTGAAACCCCAACAATTGGAAGAAAAAAGAGCAAAAGGGCTTTGTTACAGTTGTGATAGAAAATACGCTAAAGGTCATAAGTGTGTCAAGAAGAAATTATTTTACATAGATTGTGAAGAGGAGGAAGAAAAGGAACAAGAAATGTCAAAAGAAGAGGATATACACCAGGAAAAAACCTTAGAAAAAGAAGAAATGAATCCGACCATATCTTGTAATGCATTGGCTACAATTACCACTCCTCAAACTATTAAGATAGAAGGGAATATCATGAAGAAAAAGGTAATAGTGTTGATTGATTCCGGATGTACCCATAATTTTATTCATTGTAAGATAGCCAAGGAATTGAATTTCTTCCTATATCCAGCACCAGAGCGTCAAGTGATGGTTGAAAGTGGAGGAACCATAAAGTTCTCAGGAAAGTGTCATAATATCAATCTATCCATGGGAGAATATGTACTGAATAGCCCAATGCTTTCCATTCCAATGGGTGGTACTAATGTTGTACTAGGCGTCCAATGGTTACAATCCTTGGGTACAATAGCTTTTAATTTTCAAGAAATTTTCATGAAATTCTCTTCAGAAGGAAAGGAATTTGAATTAAAGGGTATCATAGGGAAATCAAGAAAGATAATCATCTCTAACGGAATGACAAAGCTTCTAAAGAAAGAACAACGAGGCATAATTGCACAATTATGTTCACTATAGGTTCCCACATCGAAATCATCCATTTCTCCAGATCTCCAAAAGTCTTGGACAATCATTCTAAGGTATTTGAGACTCCCAAAGGCCTCCCACCTATTCGTGATCATGATCATGCTATTAATTTGATTCCAGGAAGTGTTCCTCCAAACATCAGGCCTTACATATATCCCTATGTCCAAAAGAGTGAAATTGAACGTATGGTTGCAGAAATGCTAGAGGCTGGTATAATTCAACCTAGTCAAAGTTATTTCTCGGCTCCAGTAGTATTGGTTCACAAGAAGGGTGGATCATGGCACATGTGTCCAGATTATAGGGAGCTCAACAAGCTCACTATTAAAGATAAATTTCCCATTCCTGTCATTGATGAATTATTGGATGAATTGCATGGATCAATTTACTTCACAAAGTTGGATCTTCGTTCAGGATATCATCAAATCAGAACGAAGACTGAAGACATTCCAAAAACAACATTTAGAACTCATGAGGGTCATTATGAATTATTGGTCATGCCTTTTGGCCTTACTAATGCACCTTCTACATTTCAAGGTTTGATGAATTCCATTTTCAAACCCTTCCTTAGAAAAATTGCGTTAGTATTTTTTGATGATATACTAATCTATAGCAAGTCTTGGAAGGATCATGTCCAACATGTTGACATGGTGCTCAAACTATTGGAGGAGAAACAATTATATGCAAAAATCTCCAAATGACTCTTTGGAGTACAAGAGGTGGAATATCTGGGTCATATTGTATCTCATGAAGGTGTTAAGGTAGACCCTAGCAAAATTAAAAACATTAAGGAATGGAAAATCCTCACATCCATAAAGCATCTACAAGGATTTCTCAGGTTGACAGGGTATTATTGCAAGTTTGTTAAGAATTATGGGAGAATAGCAGCACCTCTAACAACGTTATTGAAGAAATATGCATTTTCATGGACTCCAGAAGCAACGAAGGCCTTTGAACATCTTAAAGAGGCAATGTGCCAAGCACCAGTCTTAGCTACACCGGACTTCACAAAAACCTTTATTATGAAATGTGATGCCTCAAGAAATGGAATTGGTGTTGCTTTAATGCAAGAAGAAAGACCCATTCCTTTCGAAAGTCGTCCAATCAAAAGAAAGTATTTACACAAAGCTATTTATGAGAAAGAAATGTTGGAAATACTACATGCACTTAAGAAATGGTGACCCTACCTAATGGAAAGACACTTCAAGGTAAAAATAGATCATGATAGTCTTACATACTTTTTAGAACAAAGATTATCTTCAAAAGAGTAGCAAAAATGGGTCACAAAGATGTTTGGTTATGAATTTGAAATCATCTACAAAAAAAAGAAGCAAAATGTTGTGGCAGATGCACTCTCAAGAAAGGATGAGGATGTGGAAGCATTTCTTTGCGCCATTTCTATTATCCAACCAGATTGGATAAACGAAGCAATGGATGAATGGAAGAATGACGAGGAAGTGTGGGCACTCATTCAAAAGATACAACAAGGTTCCAGTACATCTAATACATTTAGCTGGAAAAATGATTCATTATGGTACAAGGATCGGTTATACCTATGTAAGAATTCCCAACCCAAACAAAAGATTCTTAGGGAATTGCACACCTCTCCCTTAGTAGGGCACTCAATATTTCTAAAAACCTACCACAGGGTTAAGAAGTATTTTTTTTGGGATGGCGTTTAATCAGATATTCAAAAGTTTGTGGCGGAATGTTTGGTTTGCAACAAAATAAATTTGAAACAATTAAGACCCCATGACTATTACAACCTTTATCCATTCCAAGCCAACATTGGGAGGAGGTTTCAATGGATTTTATCATATTTTTACCCAAGTCCGAAGGAAAGAGTGTTATCATGGTGATAGTTGACAGACTTACCAGGTATGCAAACTTTTGTGGATTATCTCATCCATTTAAAGCGAGTATAGTTTCTATGACATTTATGGAAATGATTCAAAAGCTACATGGAAACCCAAAGATTATTGTAAGCGAGAGAGATCCCATTTTCACTAGAAATTTTTGGACAGAATTATTTTCTTATCTTGGTACTCAGTTAGCTCATAGCTCATCTTATCATCCTCAATATGATGGGCAAACAGAGATAGTAAACAAATGTTTGGAAGGATATACTCGTTGCTTTGTATCTGATAAATAGACACAATGGGTCAAATGGTTGCCTCTGGATGAATGGTGGTATAACACTTCCTTCCATACTGCAACAAAAATGACCCCATTTATGGCACTTTATGGATATCATCCACCATCCATCACATCATATTTAAGAGAAAATTCTAAGGTTCAAGCAATGGAAGATCACATCGAGCATCAACAACAAGTTCTCCCACTCTTAAAGGATAACCTCACCTTGGCACAGAATAAAATGAAACCGCAGGTAGATCAACATCACAACGAAAGAAGTTTTGATGTACTTGATTGTGTATTCCTACGACTACAACCATATAAACAAATGTCCCTCAAGAAAGCTAAGAAGGATAATGAATTATCACCAAAGTATCATGGTCTGTACAAGGTGTTGCAAAACATAGGTACTATGGCATACAAACTGGAGCTTCCTACAGCTTCCCGAGTGCACCCAGTTTTCCATGTTTCATGCTTAAAGAAGGTTATAGGTGACAAGCTTCATGTTCAAACAATATTGCTAGAACTTGATGAGGAAGGAAAAATCATATTGGAACCTGAAGCAGTCAAAGAAATAAGAACTCGACAGCTATGAAATTGATCAATTTAGAGTATCTCATCAAATGGAAGAACTTATCAGTTGAAGATTCCACGTGGGAGGATGAGAATTTTATACAGAAGCATCCAGAACTACTCAAGCGTTAAGGAAAACACATTTTTTAAGGAGAGGGGCATGTTAGGTCCCTATATTACTAGTGATTCCCCCATTACTATTGTCGTTGTATCCCTTATTATTATTGTTGTGCCCCTATTGTCCCCATATTTTGATTATTGTGCCCGACAGAATGCCACTATTGTTATTGTTGTGCCTTTATATTATTATTGTTAGGTCATCTTTGGTTATATTGTGACCCCTTAAACTCCTATATATAGAAAGGAGGTTTTTTCATTTGAATCATCTAAGAATTTTTCATTTGTGTAATGTAAAGGAGGTTGCCCCCTCTAAGAGGCTTATTTCTAAGGCGTTGATCTATATTTTCTATCATTTTGTGAGCTGGTTTCATAACATAAAATGGACTTCATCAAACCTTCTAATGTAGAAGGTGCATTGATAAGGCCAAAAGGCATGACCAAAGATTCATAATGACCCTCATGAGTTCTAAATGTTGTTTTCGAAATGCCTTCAATATTCATTCTGATTTGATGATATCCTGAACAAAGATCCAACTTTGTGAAGTAAATTGATCCATGCAATTCATCAATGACAGGAATGGGAAATTTATCTTTAATAGTGAGCTTGTTGAGCTCCCTATAATTCGGACACATGTGCCATGATTCATCGTTCTTGTGCACCAATACCACTGGTGCAGAGAAAGAACTTTGACTAGGCTGAATTATACCAACCTCTAGCATTTTTGCAACCATACATTCAATTTCACTCTTTTGGGCATAGGGATATCTGTAAGTCCTGATGTTTGGAGGAACACTTGTTGGAATCAAATGAATAGCATGATCATGGTCACGAATAGGTTGGATGCCTTTGGGAGTTTCAAATACCTTGTAATGATTTTCCAAGACTTTTTGGAGATCTGGATAAATAGATGATTTTGATGTGGGGACCTCTAATGAACATAATTGTACAATTATGCCTCATTGTTATTTCTTTAGAATATTTTTCATTCTATTAGAGTTGATTATCTTTCTAGGTTTCCCTGTGATACCCCTTAATTCAAATTCCTTTCCTTCCGAACAAAATTTCATGAAAAGTTCTTGAAAATTAAAAGCTATTGTACCCAAGGATTGTAGCCATTGGACTCCTAGTATAACATCAACACCACCCATTGGAATGGAAAGAATTGGGATATTTGATACATATTCTCCCATGGATAGCTTGATATTATGGCACTTTCCAGAGAAATTTATGGTTCCTCTACTTGCAACCATCACTTGAAACTCTGGTGTTGGATATAAGAAGAAATTCAATTCCTTGGCTATCTTACAATGAATAAAATTATGGGTAGTTCTCGAATCAATCAACACTATTACCTTTTTTTTCTTGATATGTCCTTCTATCTTGATAGTTTGAGGAGTGATAATTCCAGCCAATGCATTACAAGATATGGTCGGGTTTGTTTCTTCTTTCTATAAGGTTTGTTCCTGGTGTATATCCTTTTCTTTTGACATGTATTGTCCCTTTTCTTCCTCCTCTTCACAATCTATGTAAAACAATTCTTCTCAGCACACTTATGACCTTTAGTGTATTTGCTATCACAACTGTAACAAAGCCCTTTTGCTCTTTTGGCATACAAATTGGAACTTCTTGCAGCTTCTCGAGTGCACCCAGTTTTCCATGTTTCATGCTTAAAGAAGGTTATAGATGACAAGCTTCCAGTTCAAACAATATTGCCAGAACTTGATGGGGAAGGAAAAATCATATTGGAACCTGAAGCAGTCAAAGAAACAAGAACTCGACAGCTACGAAATCGATCAATTTCAGAGTATCTCATCAAATGGAAGAACTTACGAGTTGAAGATTCCACATGGGAGGATGAGAATTTTATACAGAAGCATCCAGAACTACTCAAGCGTTGAGGACAACACTTTTTTGAAGGAGAGGGGCATGTTAGGTCCCTATAATACTTGTGATTCCCCAATTACTATTTGTCGTTGTATCCCTTATTGTTATTTTTGTGCCCCTATTGTCCCCATATTTTTATTATTGTGCCCCATAGAATCCCACTATTGTTATTTTTGTGCCTTTATATTATTATTGTTAGGTCGCTTTGGTTATATTGTGACCCCTTAGACTCCTATATATAGAAATGAGGTTTTGTCATTTGAATCATCTAAGAATTGTTCATTTGTGTAATGTAAAGGAGGTTGCCCCCTCTAAGAGGCTTATTTCTAAGGCGTTGATCTATACTTTCTATCTTTTGTGAGCTGGTTTCATAACAGAAAATGGACTTCATCAAACCTTTAAATGTAGAAGGTGCATTGATAAGGCCAAAAGGCATGACCAAAGATTCATAATGACCCTCATGAGTTCTAAATGTTGTTTTCAAAATGTCTACAGTATTCATTCTGATTTGATGATATCATGAACAAAGATCCAACTTTGTGAAGTAAATTGATCCATGCAATTCATCCAATAATTCATCAATGACAGGAATGGGAACTTTATCTTTAATAGTGAGCTTGTTGAGCTCCCTATAATTCGGACACATGTGCCATGATTCATCGTTCTTGTGCACCAATACCACTGGAATAGAGAAAGACCTTTGACTAGGCTGAATTATACCAACCTCTAGCATTTTTGCAACCATACATTCAATTTCACTCTTTTGGGCATAGGGATATCTGTAAGTCCTGATGTTTGGAGGACACTTCCTGGAATCAAATGAATAGCATGATCATGATCATGAATAGGTTGGAGGCCTTCTTTGGGAGTCTCAAATACCTTGGAATGATTTTCCAAGACTTTTTGGAGATCTGGATAAATAGATGATTTCGATGTGGGAACCTCTAACGAACATAATTGTGCAATTACGCCTCGTTGTTCTTTCTTTAGAAGCTTTTTCGTTCTGTTAGAGTTGATTATATTTCCCAGTTTCCCTGCAATACCCCTTAATTCAACTTCCTTTCCTTCCGACAAAAATTTCATGAAAAGTTCTTGAAAATTAAAAGCTATTGTACCCAAGGATTGTAGCCATTGGACTCATAGTATAACATCAACACCACCCATCGGAATGGAAAGCATTGGGCTATTCAATACATATTCTCCCATGGATAGCTTGATATTATGGCACTTTCTAGAGAAATTTATGGTTCCTCCACTTCAACCATCACTTGACACTCTGGTGTTGGATATAGGAGGAAATTCAATTCCTTGGCTATCTTACAATGAATAAAATTATGGGTAGTTCCAAAATCATTCAACACTATTACCTTTTTCTTCTTGATATGTCCTTATATCTTGATAGTTTGAGGAGTGGTATTTCCAGCCATTACATTATAAGATATGGTCGGGTTCATTTCTTCTTTCTATAGGGTTTGTTCCTGTTGTATATCCTCTTCTTTTGACATGTCTTGTCCCTTTTCTTCCTCCTCTTCACAATCTATGTAAAACAATTTCTTCTTAGCACACTTATGACCTTTAGTGTATTTGCTATCACAACTGTAACAAAGCCCTTTTGATATTTTTTCTTTCAATTGTTGTGGTGTCAACCTTGTAGGTTGTGGAAGGCTAGGGGAAACAACACTTTCATCTTTATAGTTGTGAGTGGTAGGCTTCCTCGTTGCCATAATTTTTCTTTCCATTTTTCTTGCCAACCTGAATGCCTTCTCCAATGAATCAGGTTCCCAAAGGTGAACCTCATCTTGGATGCTATCCTTTAAAGTCCCTATGAACACATCAATCCTATGCTCCTCTGGAATATCTTTTACTCTTATATTCAATTTTTGGAATTCGTCAATGTGCTTCATCATTGAACCCTTTTGTTTGAGATTTATCAAATGGCTAAAAACGTTGTTGCCTTTTGTACCCTCATAATGTGTTATCGTTTCTTGCATAAAAATTGCCCAAGTAACAATTTGTTTACAAGAGCAAAGCCACCGATACCATACAAATTGATTTGGTTCCAAATATAAAGTTGCAATGCATACCTTTTGTGTGTTTTGCATATTAAGGAGATCGAAATATTTCTCCATTTGTAGTATCCATGCTACGAGATCCTTGCCATCAAACTTCCTCATATCGATCTTTGGAACATGGTGGGTCTTCAATCCAAAGTTAGAGTCTATGAAATCGTGATTAACATTTATTTCGTTCTCATCATGAGTTTCCTTTGCTACCCTTTCACCATTGGTAAACATTTCTTGTAGCAACTTTGTCAAATTTGTCTTCAAATCTTCCATTTTGCCTTCCATCTTAGTTTCCACGTCATTCATCTTAGCTTCCACGCCTTTCTTTAAAACATCCATATTAGCTTCCACATCATTCATCTTATATCCCATCCCTTTCTTTAAACAATCCATGTTATCTTCCACACCATCCATCTTAGCTTCCACGCCTTTCTTTAAACCGTCAATCTTAGCTTCTGTTACTTTTTGTGACATTGAGTTTTGTTTCACTTGGTCTCGTAATTTTGATATATCATGTTTCATTTCTTCCTCTTCTTCATGGGTCATGCGAGAGCTTTCAGGTTGCTTACTAGGTTTTTCCATTTTATTTTTTCGGGGCATCAATCAATGATAATGATGCTTCACTATGCCTTTGAATTCTTTCAAACTAATTTTTCAAACCAAACTTATGAAAAATCTTAAAAAAACTACACACCTTTTTTCACTTTGTAGGATCTCAATATTGAATCTGTTGTCTCTGTGAACTTTCAGATCTCCAAGGTCTAAAATTGTGAACTATGGTAGCCCTCTGACTCCTCTTTCCAACGCCACCAATCTGATCGAAATTGGATTCTCCACGAAAGGGTTATGCCCAATCTTCCAATATGACCTGATTATACACTTTTTAAGTAGAGTGAAATTGTATGAAGTTCCACATGTCATTTTTTCAACCTTCGGACGTGAAAACGATGCATAGAAAACTACAATTCATCCTCTTTCTATAACTTCTTACAAAATTTTAATCTAATACTCAAAGAGAAATTTATGGTGATTTTACCAAGGTCACATGTTTGGGATGTAATTCAGGAGTCTGCAAAACCCTAACTTCCTTAGATCATATCTCCAAAAATATAGCTAGACAAGATCTGAAATTCGGGGTCGAGGATCATCGAGATTTCTTCTCAAATGGGTTTTTTTTTTAGCTTCTAAAATGTCACAACAACAAAGCAAAAAAAACTATAGCGAAAATTCCATGATGACCTGTTTGGAGCAACGAAACCCTAGAATCCAAACCTCTGATACCAAATGTTATGAACCAACTCATAAAAAGATAGAAAAGATAGATCAATGACTTCAAAATAAGCCTCTTCGAGGGGGAAACCTCCTCTACATTACACAAATGAACAATTCTTGGATGATACAAATGGCTAAACCTCCTTTCTATATATAGGAGTCTAAGGGGTCACAACATAATCAAAGTCGACATAACAATAATAATATAAGAGCACAACAATAATAATAGTGAGCTTCTATGGGGCACACTAATAACAATATGGGGACAATAGGGGCACAATAATAACAATAAGGGCTACAATTACAATAGTAATTGGAGAATCACTAGTATTATAGGGACCTAACAGTTACAAAGCATATGAACACCTTTAATATTGTGGTAAGCTAGTTATTATCTGTTGATATTAAAATTTCAGATGAAGGTAAGTGCATCAGTTTTTTTTGTTCTCTATCAGATTTGTGGGATAGTTTGGTTGGTCCAATAGGTAGCAATGCAACTGCCTTGCAGTTTGATAAAATAGTCTCATCCTTGTTGTCGAAGGAGATGAGATGGAAAAATATGAAGGGCCGAAATGGTGATGCCTTGTCTGTATGAGGAAGGTCCCAGAACAAAAACAAAAATAAGTCCTCAGGTGGGAGATCTAAATCTAGAGGGAGACCTAAATCTCCAAGAAAACCTATAAAGGTGTGCTAGAAATTCGTAAAGGAAGAGCACTTCAAAAGGGACTGTAAATATAAAGCTCCTAAGAAAGGAAAGGGATCTAAGGATTCTCCTTCTACGGAGGTGAAAAACACCTCAGATGAAGGTGGGGATGTGTACTTGGCTTCTTATTCAAGTACACATGTAGATCATGAGGCAGAGTTGATTGACTCAGGCGCATCCTTTCACTTCACTCTGCATAGAGAGTGGTTCTACGAGTATGAGAAATATGATGGTGGTGATGTCTTCTTAGGGGATGATAGGAAGGATATAATCGTTGGTCGTGGAAAAGTCAAGTTGAAGTTGCAAAGTGGAAGGATTATAACACTTCCGAGTGTTCTGCATATTCCTACATTGGCTAGAAATATTATTTATGTAAGCAATTTGGATGATGCAAGTGTAAAAATAGTGTTCGAGAAAGATAATTGCAAGATGGTTCGAGGAAAATTGGTATTGATGCGGGGAGTTCAGATTGGAACTCTGTATAAGCTTCAGGGCATCATTGTTATTGATAGGTGCAACAGTTTTGTGGTTCCTGAAAGTGGAGCAGAAGATCTAGTGGCGTATGGAGAAAAGACCATGCTATGGCATCAAAGGCTTGGACATATTGGAGAGAAGGGCCTTCAAGTACTTCATGGTAATGGTATGGTAGAAGGTATGTCTAATTTCACTCTAGATTTTGATTTCTGTGAAAATTGTGTATATGGGAAGCAAAATCAAGTGAGTTTCCCCTCTGGTGCTAAGAGGGTGAAATGGATATTAGAGCTTGTGCACAGTGATGTGTTTGGACCTGTGTTGGTTCCATCACTGGGTAAGTTTGTGTACTATATATCATTTATAGATGACTTTATCAAGGAATACATGAATATATTTCCTCAGGAAGAAATCTGAAGTCTTTGACAGGTTTAAATAATTTAAGGCTCTGGTGGAAAACCAAACAGAGAAGAAGATAAAGGTGTTGAGGACAGAGAACAGTGGAGAGATTTGCAAGAATCAATTTGAAGAGTTCTGTAAGAAGTGTGGTATAGAATGGAAAAAGACTACTCCACACACACATTAGCAAAATGGAGTTGCAAAAAGAATGAACATGACATTGATGGAAAAGGCAAGAAGCATGCTCAGTGGTGTCGTGTTAGTAATGAATTCTGGGTAGAGGTGGTGGACACTGCATTTTACCTGGTCAACAAATCACCTTCATCAGCGTTGGAGGATAAAACTCCACAAGAGGTATGGACTGGAAAGAAACCTTCTCTTTTACATCTAAGGGTATTAGGATGTGATGCATATGTACATGTTCCAAAGGAGAAAAGAACAAATTTGGATAGTTCTGAAAGGTGAATCTTTATTGTGTATAAGGATGGTTTAAAAGTTTATAAGATTTGGAACCCAGAAACAAGGAAGGTTGTGTACAGCCGAGATGTGGTGTTTAGAGAGGTGAAAGATGTTACTGAACATGAAGTCCTACCAAAGGAACCTAAGAAGATAGAGTTTGAGCTAGAGGAGGAAGAATCAGACTCTACAACAGAAAAGGAATTATAAGATGAGGAGCCACAAACTCCAAGTGTGAGAAGATCAGTTCGAGAAAGAAGGCAACCATAAAGTTATAGTCCATATACTTTATGTTCAAACTTTGTTTTATCTATTACTGATGATGATCCCAAAATTGTCAGGGAGGCAATAGATTCAGAGGATGGAAAACTATGGAAAGATGTGGTGAGCTCCAGTATTGCAGCAATGATGCTGCAACTCCTGGGACTCCCTACTTTACTTTTATCAACTGGTAGTTCGTAACAAACTTGGAAGCAACGATGCTATATGCACAAGTACTAGCTCTTACTGCAAGCTGTCACTTGATCAGTTGGCACAAGTTCGCTCGAAGCTCAAGCCAACTTCTATGAGTTCTCAAAAGAAGCTTTTAATTGTGATGGAAGAAAGCTAACTCAAAAGAGGCTAGTCTACTTGTAGAAAGAAGATGGAAGCTGAAAGGAAACGCAAACCCTAGTTTTACCCACTAACCCTACTTTTGCAAGAAAAGAGATGGAAACTACTGAAATGGATGCCATTGACTACTGAAAAGGTAAAATACATGTTTTCAAGCTACTTCTGAGGGAAAATATGGAAAAATCATCTTTTTGTACTTTTGAGCAATCTTATGCAGAATTATTATGCTTGTGCTTTAACTATTTGTGACTGTGCAGAGGTTTAGTGGCGAAAGGAAATGGAGTGGGCATTTGCAAGAGGTTGGGAAGGTGTGGAGAGGACCTAAGGAGTCTCTAGTACCCTTCTAAAGATTTCCACTATGATCAGACTTTGAAAAATCACTTGCATGAACTTATACAGGAGGTTGCAGGGGATCTACAGGATGTTCTACAGGAGGATCTACAAGAGGATGCCGAAAGTGGTTTTTGGAGGTTTGAAGGTGGAAAAATGGTGGGAGAAGGGAAATGAAGGCTGATGGAGGTGTTAAGGGGTCTAATACTTTGTCAATGAAGATCAGGAATGAAGGAGATGGTTGGATTTGTTCAAAGGTCAAGAAAGCAATTTTGCACAAAAACGCAGAAATTAGGGCAGTTTGGGAAAGTATGGCGAATGAGTGGAGGAAATCTTGAGAGATGGACTGGAGCAGGTTGTGTGATGGAAGAATGATAAGCTGGAGTGTCTTACAGGTGAGCTGCACACTTCTTTTCAAAACTAACCCAAGCAAGAACTAAGAAAACAGAGTTTTACCTATTTTGACCTAATTTTGACCTAAAATGAACAGAACTTTATGGACAAGAATTTATGCAAGAAAGCTATAGAAACTGAACAAGAATAGATCTAAGCATGTAAACACAACTGATATCAACTTCTCCAACTTGAAATCTAACACTAGCAATTGCATTGGAAAGCAAAAACAGTGTTTTGGTGGTAGCAAGAGTGCCTTGGTCTCAATTCATGGTCCCAAGGAGGGAGAAAGGATATCAAGGCCTACTTGGTAGCCTTTTTGTGGATCTTTTTCTATTATCAAACTATCTAATCAACCTGAAGCAAGAACAACTATTCTAATCATCAAAAACAACCTAAGTAACAAAGCAAGATTTAACCTAAATAACAGAAATTATTTTATGAATGCAATAAAGCACATATAAATACACAAAGGAGGTGTTGGGCACTTGGGTTGGGCCCAACCCCAAGAGCTACTGCCCCCTAGGAAATATCAATGCTGGTTCAAAGCCGGATTCATCTTCATTGCTCAAAAAAAATAGTTACATCACAAAATTGTCTGCAAAAAGAGCTCGAAAATGAGCTAAGTGAAAGGCTGCACTAAAGTGCGAAAATAAACTATCAAATGGCTAACCTACTAAGGCTTGAAGCCTTCTTATTTATACAAGTGAGGTCTCCCAACACTCCTCCTAAACTTTAGGAACTTGGCTGCCCAAAACTGCAGATAACAGCCACTTCACTAGACCTACTCGGCTGCCCCTTGAAATCATCTTTTGTGGGTTGTTGAACTCCGAGCTGTTGATGAAGAACTCGAGGAAGGGGCCATTTAATGCAGGAGACATCCCCCCTATAAGTCCTCAACCTTGTTTCTTCGAGTTTTGGCTGTCAATCTGCTCATAAATGCCTGGTCTTGGTCCAAAAATGTCCAAAAATCTGTAATAAGCACTCATTAGACTTTGTGGTAACGTGACTATCCCCATTCACTCAATTAACACAAATATATTCAAAAACATGCACAAAACTATGGAGAATGGTGGATTAAAGGAAAATAATAGGCAAAATGAGCCCATATAGTTCCCCATTTCTAGGGCTCATCATCACCCCCCTGCTAAATGTGTTGTTCATCCTCTGAGCAACTAATCCAGTTCTTCATCTTTGATAGCTTTAATAGCCTCCCTGACATCCTAGGCCTCTGAGGTGATGTCCTCTTCTTTTTCATGAAAACCTGCCTTTTTGTCCACTTCCTCCCATTGTTTTTGTTCCTCCTCTTCCTTAACCCCTTCCAACAATCCTAGCAGTAGTGGAGGACTGAACTTAAGTCCAATCCAGTTGGCTTTCAAGTTTTCCATTGATTGTTTGTATAGGGGTACTCTCCTCATAGCTTCCCTCATTCTGGTTGGGGAGTGATACTCCCTTATCTTTAGGTTATGGGACAATGTATTCCATCTTCTTATGCAAGCATGAATACAGTTATCACCAAACAGTCTCTCCATATCTTCAAAGTGAGCAATAGCCTATGTTTGCCTTTCAAAATAGTCAAGTGCAATCTGAGGGTTGTCTCCAAGGTGTTGGTAGGCATATATGAGAGTTGAGGGATCTTCTGGTTCTGCCCTTATCATGAGGGGCTCACTTAGCTCCCTGGTCATAATTTTCTGAATTTCTACTACCCTCTTTTCCTCGTGGCTCAACCAAGAAGCTATAGCCATGAGTTGTAGGTCTCCTAATGTAGCGTTTGGATCCCATAGATTCATGTTAGGAAGTGCCAGGTTGTGTAAATAGAATTCTGCTAACTTGGCCTTATCTTTAGCTACTATCACACAAATGCAAAAACTGATTATAATTCTGGAATGGGATTGTGCCCCTTTGGGCCAATGTTTTAATTTGGAATTGAAGCCATTGGTCTTTAAGATACAATGCATAGGATCTAGTTGGTTATCTACATTGCAAGGCTTCCATTTCCCAGCTGGCCATGCAGGCCATTTGGGTTTCTTTTTCCTGCAACTGTTGTTTTAAAATCTGCACTTCATTTGCTGCCTAAGACTCTTTTTCCTGCAGTAGTTTCATTAGCATTTCAACATCAGGTTGTGGCTCTCCCTCTTGCTTTTGTTTCTCTATTGTTTCATTATCTGTTAGGGGACCTTCTTGCTATTGTTGCTGGACAGCCTATCTCCCTTATGAACTTCCTATTGTTGTAACTGCTTTTTCAGTAGTTCATTTTCTTCCTGTAGTTGTAACTACTTTTTCAGCAGTTCATTTTCTTCCTGTAGCTAGGTTCTTTTACTGCTTTCTATGTGCCTTACCATGGCCAACTCCTCTCTTAATTCCTTTAGCTTGTCCTCCATGTGCCCTATGTCTTCAACTCCTTTAGATTTAGCAATTTTCATCCATGTGTGGGTTCTGGTTCTTTCTTTTTCTAATTCAAAGAATAGAGGCACAACAAATTTTTGTAGGATGATCTTCCCACCCTCTGGAAGGTTGTAATAGGAGCCTAAATTAGGCTAAGGACTTGGTTCAGGTATTTCTTTGGCCTTGCCTTCCCCTTGTGACTGTTCTGCTGCCTTCTCTTCCAATTTTTCAGTTTCTTTCAGCTTGGCTAGTGTTTCTTGTAGAGATGTTTCAGCTTCCTGTAGAACTGATTTTGAGTCCATCGACTTGATTCTTTCCTTCCAGGTGGAGGTTTTGGGACTTCCTCTCTCATAGGTGATAGAGATCTTGGAGGGAGATTCTACCTTATTTTCAGTGGGTGTATCCTCAATGACAATTGGTTCCTTTGATGGTGGCTGGGGTTTGCCCACTTTGATCCTTGTGCTTCTTCTGGCTTTAAAATACATAGAGGTTTGCCTTTTTCTTTTTCCTTTTTGTTTTTCTAGTGTGCTTAATGCAACAAGCACAGCTGCTGCTTCCCTTGCCAATGTTTCAGGGATGTTTCTTTTTGTTGTTCTTTTCCTTCATCTCCTGCAACATTTTCTATGTCTATTGTTTCTGCTTGTGTCTCTGCCATCTCTGGTGGTGTCTTCTCTTTTTCTTGTTGGGTCCCTACCTTGCCTGAAGTAGTCTTCTTTTGGGCTTTCTTGGCCTTTTTCTTCTCAACCTTTGTCCTTTTTCTCTTCTCTGTTTTTGAGGTTGTCTCCTTTTCTGCCTTAGGCTCAGCAGTAGTTTTGTCAAATTTCTCCTCTTCTTCTTGTTTCTCCTCTGTTTTTCCTTCTGTTTGAATGTCTTGTGCTTCCTCATTACTGTTCTTCTCAAGTTCTTTGGTTTTCTCCTCCTCATCACTGCTGGATGGGCTAATGTCCTCAGTCAAAGTTTTGATGTCATCATCCTGGACATATTTCTGAAAATTTCCCAAGCTATGGGGATAGTATATGTGTGTAAGGCATCTTCTACCAACATTTTGATGAGCCCATGGTGGGCCAACTGGTCTGGGACCCCTGCATTTAGCTTGGTGCCACATTCTATCAAAGACTAGAGGAGGAAATATGGGAGACTCAGTTTTCTAGCTGGAGGTAGGTCCATCCCATATCTCAATTCATGCAACAACCTGAAGTGATAACCATAAATTATGTTGAACCTCCCTTCACATGTGATATACTTCATTATTTGGTAGCTGACTTCACTCCATAGAGGAGGAAAGTTTGTCCTTCTAACCCCATTTTTATCCTCTATAGGATGCTCCTCAGGCTGAAAAAATGTCTTCTTAGCAACCTGTCCCAATGATTTCTCTTCCTTGCTCCAAGGGAGCCCAAGTGGAAGACCTGTGATTATACTGATGAAATTAGGTGTAAGCTCTAGGGTCAAACCCCTAAAACTAACTATAGCATGTGTTTTCGAATGGGGTCTTAGGGACATCAAAAATTCTTCAGTCACCTCCTCATCATATCCCTGAATTCTTTCAAAGAAGGGTATCTAGTTTGCCCTGGTGAAGAGGGCCACCACCTTAGGGTGCTCATGCAATTTGCTAGAGTTTAAAGGTTCTTTTCTCATGAATCCTCCTGGCATGGTGTTGAGTGCTTCTTTTATAAAAAAAAAATGCTCAGGTGAGAAAGCAGGCAAAATTGAAACAGAGGATAGCTGAATTTTGTCTTTTCCTGAAACCAAATAAGGAATTTCCCGTGTGCTTCTCCTTACAACATCAAATTGCAATATTTCCCCTGTTTTAAACTGCTTTTATCTTGAATTTGACTCTCTGCTTTTGAAAAGAAAAAAAAAATTGACAGAATAGAGGATAAATACACAGGTTCTTTTCAGAGAGTAGACAGATATGCAAATTCGTTTTTTTCACACAGGCTGGTTTCTATGGTTGCATGTATTTTCCTTACAGTAGAATTTGAGAAAGAAGGAGACAGATTTCGAATGCAGAGAAGAAAACAGAGAACTGTGTAGAACTCAGGGAAAATATGCAAGCAGACTTTTAAGCTTCACTCTCTTTTTTCAATCCAATGTCGTGTTTTTAATCCACCACCTTATTCAAACAAGTCATATGCGGAGAGGTTTACTGAGCCTAGCTCGTTTCAAGCTCGAATTTTGATGAAAATCCCAGGGTTTCCTTCTGCAAAGCTGTTCTTTGCCTTTCCTGTAGAAATCTTCTGGCTCCTGTAGAATGCAGCAGTGCTCCTGTAGAGCCCGATAGGCGGGAGGGTTTTAAAAAACTGGCAGAAAACTGGCGGAGGACGACTGGTTGGCTACTCTGGAAGTGGTAGGTGAGTACTGCAGTCGAGAACGTCGTGAATGAAAAATGAAACAAAGGGTGGCGAAGGCTTCAACCGCGCTATCTTTTAACTGTTGGTGTAATCGTGGTGAGGAGTTGAGGTGGCCGGATGGGTGCGTTATCCCCATCTGGACCGTTGGTCCTATGTCACGGTCATAATGGTTTTGCATGCTGCCTAACCGCCATCACCTCCCTTACTCCCGTTATATGCCACCACCACTACCAGTCCCGAATGTTTTTTCCCGAATTGACATACTACACGTGCTAGTTGTGTATCTGATCGGCAGTTTGAATTTGACGGGGCTCATTTTAATTCCACGAGGGTGTGTAATTGAATGAGGGTTTCTAGTTAGTTTGCCACTGATTCCATTCAATCTTGACCATTCCCACAATTCATGCAATTTTGAAATATTATTCATGCAATCGAGGAATAGGTTTAGGCACTTACCTACTCAGTCGCTGTTGTGTTATGCATATTTCGGACTTTGGCACTCCATTTCTTCATTGTTGTTGCTACTTGCGCTCTGCATGCTCAGCCTCGGGCTTTTGTTGATGATCTCACGTTCAAACATTGCTCCTTGCATGTTTCATACGTCCTACTACGCTGACCCTGTCTCTAGAGTATGTTTTTCAAAGGGATCAGCTGCTACAGGAATCCTGTAGGATTTCCTGTAGCTGCTTCTCCTTCTGAAATTCAAGCTAATATTTGAGTAGGGCTACAACTGCTGAAGAAGGTCTCAACTGAAAAGAAATCACAGCTGGAAGGTATCAGGTAGGAATGAGTAAAAATGTTGCTGCTTTTATTTGTCATCACTTTTTTTGGTTTGCAGAATGAAGGAAACAGAATTTCTGTGTGTGGCTGTGCAGGGACACAAAAAAACAAGTGAAATGTAGGTGTACAGGGATGGAATGGTGAAATAGGGAGATGGATGGTGGCAGGGAGGTTCACAGGCCTCATAGACAAATTTCCAACCCTCGGGTCCTCCTCTAAGATTGATTTTGGCCTTTTTGTAGTTTCTACAAGATCCTCCTATAGAATATACAAAGTTTCTTGTAGGATGTGAAATTTCAGACCAAATGAGACCAAAACTTGGGAAAGGATAACAGTGATGGGGGGATGGATTGTGAAGGGTGCATGCAGCCTGGCCATGTCTTTTTCCCTCTTTGTGCGACCCTCCTACAACCTGCAATGATCTTCCTGCCACGTGCAATTTATTCAAAAGAAGTTAGGTTTTTCTTTTTTTCCTCTTTTTTCTTTTTTTTTTAGTTTGAGACAGCTGGGGTGCCTCCAAGAGGTTTTCACCCCCACTACCTGCCCTGGGTGCCTCCAAGAAGTTTTCACCCAGGGATCTTTTATTCCATTTTTCTTTTTTTCTTTTTTTTTACTCAGGGTGTAGGTGGAGTGGAGACAGGGACCTACTCCATCACCAACACTGATTTACCCAGAGTCTTAATGAACTCCTGCTTGGAAGGGGGCTTCCTGTAGATCTTCAATCTATGCCCATTGACGAGCATGGGGATGGCTTCTTCATCAATGGTCCGGATAAGGACTGAACCATTGTCATTGCATTTTTCTACTGTATATGGTCCCAGCCATCTTGTCCTCAGCTTGCCATTGAAATATTTTTATCTTGAATCATACAGCAGTGCCCAATCTCCTGGATGAAATTATTTTTCTTTGAGGTATCGGTCATGCCATATTTTCCTTTGAAGTTGGACTACCTCTAAGTGGAGAAGGGCCTGCATTCTCTGTTCATCTAATCCATTCAGCTGAAGCAATCTTTCTTGTTATGCATGGCTGAGATCTAGGTCCAGCTGAGCTGCCATCCTTAATGTGTTATATTCAAATTCTATGGACAACAAAGCCTTCTTCCCATAGACCAGCTCATAGGGTGTGAAACCTGTGGTGGTTTTCCAAGTAGTGTTATAGGCCCAGGTGGCCTCAACCAATCGATCTACCCAATCTTTTATGTTGTTGCTCACTACCTTAGCCAAAATCCCTTCCAAAGCTCTGTTAGTGACTTCCACCTATCCATTTGTTTGCGGATGATAAGGGGTGGAAGTTCTGTGCTTAATCTTGTGATGTGTGAGCAGTCTTCAATCAAATTGGAGGTAAACTTACTTCCTTGATCTGTGACTAATTCTCTTGGGTAGCCAAACTTGTAGAAGATATTTTCGCTCAAAAACTCAGCTACTTTTTCTTCTGTTGCTGCTTTGATTGGCTTTGTTTCTGCCCACTTTGTCAGGTAATCCATGCACATAATGATGTAAGACTTATGCTTTGAAGGAGGGTTGATAGGACCCACAAAGTCCATGAACCACTTCTCAAATGGCTCGAAAGTCACTCGAGGCTGCAAGGGCATCTCATCCTTTGGAGTAGGTTTCCCCATCCTTTGACATCGGTCACATTGGTTGATGTATCTCCTGACATCTTGATGAAGAGTGGACCAATAGTACCCTGCCTATATAATTTTGAAGGCAGTTCTCTTTGCTGCAAAGTGGGCCCCACAGGGCCCATCATGACAAGTTAGGAGGATGTCAAAAACTTCCTCCTCCCTGACACATCGCCTCAAAATCTGATCTGGTCCAAGTTTAAAAAGATTTCCCCCAATCCAAGTGAATGGGGCACTTTTCCTCACGATCTTGCTCCTCTTTTGAGGACAGGTGTGGCAGAAACTATGTTGAAACCAAATAATTTGCTATATCATCAAACCATGGAGAGAGTACTGAAATAGAAAATAGGTGTTCATCTGGCATTTGATCATCCACCATTCCTTCTTCACCTGCAGGAAAATCTAGTCTAGACAGAAAATCAGCAACAACATTTTCCTTACCTGGCTTATCAACAATGGTCAAATAAAATTGTTGCAATAAAAGTAACCATCTAATGTTATGAGCATTTACATCAGGTTTATTCATCAAATACCTAATTGCAGCATGATCATTATGCATGAATGTTTGATAGCCAATGATGTAGTGTCTAAACTTGTTTAGGGAATGGACTACAGCCAGAAGCTCTTTTTCGGTTACAGTGTAGTTTAATTCTGCCTTGGACAGATTTTTACTGACAAAATATATGGCATACGGTAGCTTCTCTTCAGCTTGTCCTAAGGCTGCTCCTACAACTTTGTTTGAGGCATCTGTGTGAATTTGGAAAGGTAGGGCCCAGTTTGGACCTCTCAAGATTGGGGCAGTTATCAGCTTACCTTTCAAAGCATCCAGAGCCTCTTGACAGTTGTTAGTCCATATGAACTCAGCATCTTTTCCCAAAAGACCAAACAATGGAGAGGCTAGCTTACTAAAATCTTTAATGAATCTTCTATAATACCCTGCTAAGCCTAGAAAACTCCGAACATCTCTTACCTTTTGAGGAGGCGGGACCCTTTGGATGATAGCAATCTTGTTGGGATCCACCTGTAAACCTTGCTGAGAAATTGTATGACCTAGCACGATCCCTTCTATCATTAGGAATTCACATTTATCAGGACTGAGGGACGGGTTCATTTCAATACACTTGGCTAAAACTTTCCTCAGGTTAGTCAAAGCTTCTTGGAAGTTAGAACCATAAGGGGTAAAGTCATCTATATACATTTCCACTGAATCATGAACCAGCTCAGCGAATATGCTCAGTACTGCTCTCTGGAAAGTGGCAGGAGCATTGCACAACCCAAAGGGAAGGACTCGGTAGGCAAAGGTACCCCATGGACAAGTGAAAGTGGTCTTATCTTGGTCTTCCGGGCTAATTTGGATCTGATTGTACCTGCTAAACCCGTCTAGGAAGGAAAAGAACTTCTTCCCTGCTAGGCCATCTAACACTTGATCTATGAAAGGCAAATGGAAATGGTCCTTCTTGGTGGCTTTGTTAAGTTCTCGATAATCTACACAAATTCTCCACTTCTCGTTTTTCTTTGGAACTAGCATCAAAGGAGAAACTCATTCGCTGTCAGAGATGGGGTAGATGAATCCTACATCTAGTAGCTTTTGATGTTCTTCTTTGACAATGTCCTTAAGGGCTAGATTCATCCTCCTTTGAGGCTACTTGACTGGTTTACCATCCTATTTAATGTAAATGTGATGAGTATAGACTGAAGGGTGGACTCCCTTCATCTCCTTATAGCTCCAAGCAAAAGCATCCAAATGGTCGTTCAATAAGCTACACAGCTCTTTCTCTTGAGAGATGGATAGGGATGAGTTGATCTTCAAGGTTCTTTCTAGGCCAAATTCCACATTCTTAACTCGGAGAGAGGTCAGATCAGCCACACAAAGATCAACTAAAGCATTGGCTTGGGTTTCTTCCACCAACTCTTCTAATGGCAACACACTGAGGGGTGGATTTTGAATCAAATTCTCAATAAGATCATCCTCGGTTTGAGGACCCCCCTTGGTAGCTTCCACTATGCACAATGGTGCGGAGTAGACTTCATCCTCATCTTCCTCCTCCAACCAGAGAGGTAAGTCATGTTCTAGTAGAGGTTGGGCAGGAGGATATAGGACTAGCTGTTTGGACATATGCCCATTCTTGATGGTCATGCTCCCAGCTCGATGACTGATGTAAGCATCTGCAGTAGCTCACCAAGGCCTTCACAGGATGAGAGGATACCTAGTGAGCTTTTCCTTTGGCTGAAGAACCAAGAAGTCAGCATGGTACTCCCAGGAGTCAATAGAAACCATAACATCTTCCACAATCCCCTCAGGAGTCACAATGGAGCAGTCTACCAACTACAGTACTGTTGAGGTCTTTCTTAGGGAACCCTGAAGGTTGAGTTTGAGCATAGTTTCCCTAGTCATTACGTTAATGACAGCCCCTAGATCAATCAAGGCGTGGGGGATTATGGTGCCATTGATGTGGACATCGACTACAAGACTCCCAGGGTCCAAATATTTTGGACAGATTACCTGTCCCAACATCAGGTCAGACAGTTGTCCTATGACATTGATAGTTGGTGCATCTCTTGCGCCTGCCTAGGTGCCTGAAACACTTCTCTTTGATCAACTTGTTGTAGATTGGTACATCTTTTATGGCTTGGAGAAGTGGTATTTTTACACATAACTGTTTTAGTTCTCCCAGAAGTTTAGTTTCTTCTTGGGTCAATTATGTAGTTCTAGTTAGTCTCTCAGGAAAGGGTGGAATGGCTTTTGGTTCACTTTCCTGTTTCTCTTCCTCATCCTCCTTAGGAGGAGGTTGGCTATCTGGGAGGACCTTCCTAGATCGTAGGTTGATCTCCTGAATCTCCACAACATAGGTAGGGCATGTTGTTTCTCCAGTATATACCTGTTGGGCCTGTCTGTTATTGGGGTTCAGGTTCGGTTGAGCAGGTATCTGGGGTTGTCTTGGAGGAGCCGGAGTTAATGATTGTGGTTGAGCAGGTGGTGGAGGCAAAAGAGCGGGAGGAGAGTTGTATTAGGGCCTCCACCCCTGATGAGGTGCATTCCACTGAGGTTGTGGCTGAGCATGAGAATGAAACAAATGAGCAGCTGGTTGAGTATGGTATTGAGATGGATACAACCAAGGAAGGGGTGTGGACTAGGAAGGATGAGCAGAGGGACCCCAAGAAGGCATGGAAATGGCTTGATTAGGGTTGTAATAAGTCTGGGATGTCCCTTGCATTCCCTGCTGGTAAGGTCTGGGTCCATGTGGCCTCCTTTGGTTCATGAAGTAGAGTGGTTTAGTGGCTCTTTCAGCCCCTTCGTACATAGCTTTAAATCCAGGCAAGGAAGGGCACTGATTGGTAGGATCGTCTTCTTCACAGAAAAAACACACTTCTACGAAGTGCAATGGACATTCGTTCCTAGGATGCTTTCTAGTGCACCTGGGACAAAAGATGGCCAAAGCCCTCTCGGCTTCCTCTTACTTCTTTTGGATTCACAAGGTATCCATTTGCATGGCGATGGTCTGTCTCATCTCTCTTTTGAAATCTTCCATCTGATTTGAAAATTCGTTTTTAAGGAATGAACTAGATAAAGGGGTACTGGCTAAAAGTTGACTTCCCCTACCTCTTTTTCTGGCTACCCTAGAATGGTTTTTAAATACAGTCTTTATGTCATCATAAGGTAGCTGGTACAGACAAAATACACTTCTATGGATTGCAATGGACATTCGTTCCTAGGATGCTTTCTAGTGCACCTGGGACAAAAGATGGCCAAAGCCCTCTCGGCTTCCTCTTACTTCTTTTGGATTCGCAAGGTATCCATTTGCATGACGATGGTCTGTCTCATCTCGCTTTTGAAATCTTCCATCTGATTTGCAAATTCATTTTTAAGGAATGAACTAGATAAAGGGGTATTGGCTAAAAGTTGACTTCCCTTACCTCTTTTTCTGGCTACCCTAGAATGGTTTTTAAATACAGTCTTTATGTCATCATAAGATAGTTGGTAGATGTCTCCCCCAGCTAGCAAATGGAATATATCTAGAAGGTCTTCAAGGACTCCTCTAAGCAGAACCAACTTCAGAGATTTGGGGTCAAGTGTGCGCCTGACCCTTTTATAACTGAGTTGAAACCTCTCTTCATAGTCTTCTAAAGATTCATCACTTCCCATGGTCATTCGAAAGATTTCTTCCTTTGTATCCTTTGACCTACAGTAGTCCCGCTATTTTTTGTTAAAGGCTTGCGGCATCTAAGCCCAAGTTGTGATACTGTTTACAGGTAACTCCATGAACCAGCGTAGTGCTACATCCTTGAGGGTAGAGGGAAAGAGTTTCAACTTTTGCTCATCTTCTGCATAGTCATAGGTTCGACAAAGGACAACAAACTCAAACAAGAAGGTATCAGGGTCTTCAATAGTCAATCCATGAAAGTGAGGTAAGGTTGAGGGACTTATGTTTTTCATCTTTGTGTCCCCATTGGTCTATCGGATGGGAAAGGCACCTTCTATTCTCTCCCCATTTCCTCTACCGTTTCTGTTTTCAGCCATGGTCTTAGGAGGAATGGTTTCTTGCTCTTCTTCTGTTATAGGATCTTCGTATATCTCTGGAGGTTCACCTATAGGTTCTTTTGGATCACTGCCACCAAAGAAGAGAGAAGGGTGACTTAGTGATGTGGTGGGGGTGTTGGGTAGGAATTTTCCTGAATTTTCTCTGTTTCTACAAGGTATGAAAGGAAATCTCTTTTTTGGGGTGATTTTTTTTTTTTCTTTTTTCTGCTTGTACCTGCAAAAAATGAAATAGATTGAACAGAAAAATGCAACTAACTCAAATCTATCTTGCTGAAATGAGAATTCCGAATTGAAATGAAAGCAGGAAGGGACTAATCTATTTTGCTAAAATAAAATTGCAGAAGTGAAATGAAAGCAGGAAAGGAATAATCTATTTTGTTGAAATGAAATTGCAGAATTGAAATGAAAGCAAGAAATAGCTAATCTACGCTTGCTGAAATGAAATTGCGGAATTGAAATGAAAGTAGAAAATGTCTAATCTACGCTTGCTAAAATGAAATTGTAGAATTGAAATGAAACAACTACTCTACTCTTGCTGAAATAAACTACTTAGCAGAAAGTTGCAGTAGAAAATAGAAGAAAAGCAGTAATCACAAAATACTCTGATGCTTCCCTGGTAACGGCACCAAAAAGATGATGAGCTCCAGTATTGCAACAATGATGTTGCAACTCCTTAGACTCCCTACTTTACTTTTATCAACCCGGTAGTTCGTAACAAACTTGGAAGCGACGGTGCTATATGCACAAGTACTAGCTCTTACTGCAGGCTATCACTTAATCAGCTGGCACAAGTTTGCTAGGAGCTCAAGCCAACTTCTATGAGTTCTCAGAAGAAGCTTTTAATTGTGATGGAAGAAAGCTAACTCAAAAGAGGCTAGTCTACCTCCAGAAAGAAGATGGAAGCTGAAAGGAAACACAAACCCTAGAAAACCCTAGTTTTACCCACTAACCCTACTTTTGCAAGAAAAGAGATGGAAACTACTAAAATGGATTCCATTGACTACTGAAAAAGTAAAATGCATGTGTTCAAGCTACTTCTGAAGGAAAATATGGAAAAATCATCTTTTTGTACTTTTGAGCAATCTTATGCAAAATTATTATGCTTGTGCTTTAACTATTTGTGACTGTGCAGAGGTTTAATGGTGAAAGGAAATGGAGTGGGCGTTTGTAGGAGGTTGGGAAGGTGTGGAGAGGACCTAAGGAGTTCCTAGTACCCTTCTAGAGATTTCCACTGTGATCAGACTTCGAAAAATCGCTCGCATGAACTTCTACAGGGGGTTGCAGGGGATCTACGGGATGTTCTATAGGAGGATCTACAGGAGGAGGCCAAAAGTGGTTTTTGGAGGTTTGAAGGTGGAAAAACGGTGGGAGAAAGGAAATGAAGGCTGGATGGAGGTGTTAAGGGATCTAGGACTTTGTCAATGAAGATCAGGAATGAAGGAGATGGTTGGATTTGTTCAAAGGTCAAGAAAGCAATTTTGCACAAAAATGCAGAAATTAGGGCAGTTTGGGAATGTATGGCGAGTGAGTGGAGGAAATCTTGAGAGATGGACTGGAGCAGGTTGTGTGATGGAAGAATGATAAGTTGGAGTGTATTACAGGTGACCTGCACACTTCTTTTCAAAACTGACCCAAGCAAGAACTAAGAAAACATAGTTTTACCTATTTTTGACCTAATTTTGATCTAAAAACCATAAAAGTGTTGAACAAAACTTTATGGAAAGGAAGGTATGCAAGAAAGCTATGGAAACTAAACAAGAATAGGTCTAAGCATGTAAACACAACTGATATCAACTTCTCCAACTCGAAATCTAACACTAACAATTGCATTGGAAATCAAAAACAGTGTTTTAGTGGCAGCAAGAGTGCTTTGGTCTCAATTCATGGTTCCACGGAGGGAGAAAGGAGATCAAGGCCTGTCTGGTAGCCATTTTGTGGATCTTTTTCTATTATCAAACTATCTAATCAACCTGAAGTAAGAACAACTATTCTAATCATCAAAAACAACCTAAGTAACAAAGCAAGATTTAACCTAAATAACATAAATTATTTTATGAATGCAAGAAAACACATATAAATACACAAAGGAGGTGCTGGGAACTTGGGTTGGGCCCAACCCCAAGAGCTACAGCCCCCTAGGAAAGATCAGTGCTGGTTCAAAGCTGGATTCATCTTCATTGATCAAAAAATAATAGTTGCATCACAAAATTGTCTGCAAAAAGAGCTCGAAAATGAGCTGAGTACAAGGCTGCACTAAAGTGCGAAAATAGACTATCAAATGGCTAACCTACTAATGCGTGAAGCCTTCTTATTTATACAAGTGAGGACTTCGAACAGTCCTCCTAAACTTTAGGAACTCGGCTTCCCAAAACTACAGATAACAGCCACTTCACTAGACTTGCTCGGTTGCCCCTTGAAATCATCTTTTGTGGGTTGTTGAACTCCGATCTATTGATGGAGAACTCAAGGAAGGGGCCATTTAATGCAGGAGACACCCATCCCTATAAGTCATCAGCCTTGTTTCTTTGAGTTTTGGCTGCCAATCTGCTCATAAATGCCTGGTATTGGTCCAAAAATGTCCAAAAATCTGCAATAAACACTCATTAGACTTTGTGGTAACGTGACTATCCCCATTCACTCAATTAACACAAATATATTCAAAAACATGCACAAAACTATGGATAATGGTGGATTAAAGGAAAATAAGAGGCAGAATGAGCCCATATAGTTACCCATTTATGGGGCTCATCAAGAGGCCATGGTTTGATGAAAAGACATCTTTGCATAAAAATGAGGCTTGGGATCTGGTGGAGTTTCCAGTTAAAAGGAAACCCATTGGCAGCAAATGGGTGTTTAAAAAGAAGATGAATCTAGAAGGAAAGGTGGAGAAATACAAAGCTCAGTTGGTAGCAAAAGGTTATTCCCCAGTGTCGGGAATTTATTTTGGTGATATTTTTTCTCGTGTTGCCAAGATAGCTTCTGTTAGATTAATTTTATCTATTGCTACTGCTTTTGATTTTGAGGTAGAACAGATGGATGTGAAGAAAACATTTCTTCATGGGGATCTCAAAGAAGAGATCTACATGAAGCAACCTAAAGGCTTTGAGGTCAAGGTTAAGAAATAACTGGTATGCAAGTTAAAAAATTCTTTGCATGGGTTAAAACAGTCAGCAAGGATGTGGTATCAAAAATTTGATACATTTATACGAGGACTTGGCTTCACCAGAAGCAAAGAAGATCATTGTGTGTATTTTATATTAATTGGTGACCATGTTATTTATATGGTCTTATATGTGGATAATATGTTTCTCGTTGGAAATGACAAAGAAATTATCTAGGATTTGAAAACTTAGTTGTCCTCCAAATTCGACATGAACGATGTTGGTGCTGCAAACTATAGTTTGGGCATGGAAATTGAACGAGATCGGGAAAAGAGGAATCTTTGTTTAAACCAGAGGAAGTATGTTGAGACAATACTACAGAGGTTTAATATGCATGATAGTAAACCGGTGAAGGTTCCTATTCCTGTATGTGTAAAGTTATATGTTGAACAATGTCCCAAGACACAAGAAGAGGAAGAGGACATGTCTCATGTTCCATATGAAAGTGCAGTTGGTAGCTTGATGTATGAAATGGTCTATACTAGACCAAACATTGCACATGTAGTGGGATTATTGAGTAAGTTTATGTCAAAACCAGGAAAGAAGCATTGGACAACAATGAAGTGGGTTTTAAGTATTTGCATGGCACTAGTGATTATGGTTATTTCTATCAAGGAAGACCAGAATTGGATAGAGTTTTGGACATCCATGGCTTTGTTGATGCAGATTGGGCTAGAGATCTGGATTAGAGAAGATCTACAAGTGGGTATGTGTTTAACCTATTTTGAGGTACAGTCAGTTGGATGAGTAAGAGGCAATCTATAGTGGCACTTTCAACTACAGGGGTAGAATACATGGCAGCCACTCATGCAAGCAAGGAAGCAGTTTGGTTGTAGAGATTGTGTTCAAGTATGGGGTTAGTACAACGAGCTATAAGGATATATTATGACAGCCAAATTGCAATTTTCTTCGCAAAGAACCATGTGTATCATTCAAAGACAAAGCACATTGATTTTTAGTATCACTTTCTGAGGGATATGGTTGAAGATAAAAAAGTGTTGTTGGTAAAGGTGCACACTTTGAAGAATACTGTAGATGCATTGACAAAGTCAGTGAGCACTAAGAAGTTCTCTTGGTGTAGCGAAACAATGAGAGCTGCAGGGTTGGACCAATGACTAAGCTCTCATGTGGCCCCCTGTGGAAAGAAAACAACAAGTGGGAGAATGTTGGGTGTGTTTTGTATTCTTTCCACAACTACGCTACATGCAGGGGGGTTACAGAGGGGGCAGCTGCCCCCCTTTTCAGGGGGTATGCAGGGGGGCGGTAGCCCCCTACACGGGGTCCGAGGTAATGGCCCGAGAAATTTTTTTTGGACCCTATATTAGGTGGGCAAACCTACCTATGGTTTTTTGCATGGATTTCACACATGGTTTTGGGCATGATGGTTTTTTTCCATGGTATTTTGTAGATCCGGTCAAGGAAACTACTGTTATTTTCTAATCCAGGGTTAATGGATTCGGGTTTATGGATGATTCGACATGTATATATATGTATTGTAACATTTAAAGGAATATAATGAAAAATCAATTTGGTAATCCTGGTTTTGGAATCCAGGGGAAAATCTCTACGTATATCTGTTTTATGTTTTATGCTCTCGCCATTATTTATTTTCTACTTTTAAGAATTCGTTTGCAGGTAATTTTTGTACGGGGTTAAAACGTACAAAATAATTGTGGGAACTTGATATGTGACTTGTGTGAGAATGTCTTTAATCTCCTCTACTTTTGGGAAGATAGGGAAAAAAAACGAACGGGACTTAGAAAATAATATTTCCAATTTGGGTTCAGATAAAGGGAAGCTAGGAGGAGGAAACTCTCCTTCGAAAAAGTCTAGAGTCTTTGATGAACTTCTAGGGATATTTATTCCAACATTTTTGGAGCTAGATAGTGAAACTTGTGAAGTAGATATGGTATAACCTAGGGTTTTGGGGGACTTTTCTCTCCAAATTCTTTTCGAAATAAGATTTTATGGATCAAACACAGCTAGAATGTGTTGTTGGGAAGTATCGAAACGAGTATGGTGCCTCCTAAAAGTCAATATTATTTATCTTTGACTCTCCTTAGTGAGTGATGTTAGCCTGCACTTTATTTTCTACCTGATTCGAAGAAATCCTCAGAGAAGAACACGTAGAGAAAATATTCAAATTCACTCCCTGGAAAAGATGCCAAAAGATGTTGTAGCTCCTAGAGATAACCCCTAGGCTAAAATGAGATTAGTGCCTAGGACATCCATTCATTGTCTTCATAAGTTTGTACATTTTTATCAAATTAAACGAAGATCTATAGACGTTGGTCATATTTCGGTTAAGAGACTATATCTTTACAATAAAACATAATGTAATGCTCATGATAATTAAGAGAGAATTTTCAACTGGCCTACATATCCGTGATTACAAATTTTAAGTTACATTATAGTGTGGTGGGAAGAACTGCATAAAATATCATATAGGATGCATAGGGATAAAAAATATACTATGTACCAGATCTTTTAGAAGAAAACATGGAAAGAAAGAAAACTGAACATTGAAACTGTGGAACACTTCATTAAGGTTACTCAAATATGAATTATTATAGGTATCTTTAGCTATTGACATAACATTGATAAATTTGTATATAAAATGAAACCAACAACTACATCACACAAGTTTTAAAGGAAGAACAAGGCAATGCAAAATCACAAAGAAAGAGGACACGTACTACAATCACCAGATATTTGGAATCATTTGAACCTTTTTCGTTAATCTCTTCAAAAGCCATGTACAAAAATGTTGAAAATTAGTATCTGAGAGCAGGATTCGAACCCCCTGAATGATTTCTTCTATATCCTTTTAAAGAGAAAACATGATGTCCTCAAAATAGTTACAAGTAAATGTGAGAGCATACAATTGTCCAGTTGTCCTGGCTGACTAACTAATCTTTAACTAAAACTAACATATCATGACAAAATAAAGAAACACACGCTTAAGTTATAGGAATTTACAAGGTAAGTTCCTTAGATAGAACACCAAAGGACACCGCTCACAAACAGATCACAGATCAGTACACCAATATTCTTGACATGGTTAAAACCCTCAAAGAGGGAAACGACCTATGGCCTAAGCCAACGTGGCCACTTCAGGAAATTTAATAATGTAAAAGAAATAAAATTTACATAAGCTTCTCTCATGAACGGTCACCTAACAAATGACCCTCCATGCTCTTTAAATAGAGATCATGGACCAATCGGTTGTTAAGCCACAGATCAAGTGTCGGTAATACCGAGGATAGAATGAACCATCAGATCACTTCATGTCTAGAACATATCATGACCATCATATTGTAAGTTACAAAAAGTACATACCAAAGAAACACACTTTGCCTAATTATACACTATACCAAGTTATACTTAATTATTTCCTATGTGTCAGAATATCCTAACATCATCCCTTAATAATAACTTGGGATAGGATTGAAGGATGTACAAAGATGACACAATAGGAAAAGGAAGGAGGCATGAGAGCCTATCCCCCCTTAGTGACAACTTCCTGAACTCCAACCATAAATTGAAGTTTAGTAAACTTCGCCTCTGTGAGAGCCTTTGTAAATATGTCTACAACTTGATCATCGGTTGAACAGTATTGCACTTAAAGAACATGGTCATGTATGAGCTTTCTGATGAAGTGCATGTGTAGTTCAATGTATTTGCTGCGCTGATGTTGGATAGAATCTTTTCATAGTTGGATGGAACTTTGATTATCACACCAAAGTGTAGTCAGATGTTGCCGCTGAAAATCAAACTCTGAAGGATCTAACGAAGCCACAGGGCTTCCTTACTAGCTTCAATGACGCCACGATACTCTGCTTCTGCTAAAGAAAGAGAAATGGAACTTTGTTTCTTGCAAGCCCATGTAATAGGTCCAAAACCAATAGTAAATATATAACTTGCAATAGACTTCCAATCATTAGGGTCACCAGCCCAATCAAAATCAGTGGAACCAACCAATAAAGGAGATGCTTCTACACTGTAATGAATCCCAAACTGAATTGTACCTCGAACATAACGAAGTATTCTTTTAGTTGCTTTCCAGTGACTTTCATGTGGGTTTTTCATAAACTAAGCAACAAGGCCAACAACAAAGGAAAGGTTAGGACGGCTATGGGTCAGATACAAAATTTTTCCAACAAGCTGACGGTATAAGGTAGCATCAACTTCAGGGGAAGTACAAGTGACTGTAAGTTTGGCTCCAAACTGAAAGGGAGAGGAGGCTAGCTTATAGTCTTCCATGTGAAAGTGGCGTATAAGATCACAGGCATACTTGGATTGGGAAAGGGACATACCTTCTTTTGATTGCAAGACTTGAAGACCAAGAAAATAATGCAAGCATCCTAAGTTTGTCATTTCAAACTATTTTTTAAGGCTGGCCTTCTCATGGTTTATAAGGTTGGGATCATTACTAGTAAGGATAAGATCATCAACATAAAGAACAAGAATGATAAGAGAATTACCCACTTTCTTGGTGTAGACAATATTGTCATAATGACACCTAGAAAAGCCAGTATCTAAAAGAAAGCTATCCATTTTGGCATACCAAGCCCGAGGGGCTTGCTTGAGACCATAAAGGGATTTCTTAAGATTACATATGAGGCTGGAGTCTGTTTGTATAAATCCAGGAGGTTGTTACATATAGATTTCTTCATGCAAGTCCCCATGCAAGAAGGCAGATTTAACATCCATCTGATGGACTTCCCATTTGAAAGAGGCAGCAAGGGAGAGAACAAGGCGGATAGAGTTCATTTTGGAAATAGGGGAGAAGGTTTCAGTATAGTCAATGCCTTAAACTTGTGAAAACCCCTTAGCAACAAGAAAATATTTATGTTTATCAACTTTTCCATCTCATCCAAACTTATAAACCCATTTGCATCTAACAAGTTTTTGTCCCTTTGGAAGAGGAACAAGGTCCCATGTATCATTTTCCAATAGAGAAGGATATTCTTCATTCATAGTTGCATCCCAATTTGGATGGCCTGAAGCTTCTGAAAAGGTGTTAGGATCATAATTCGTTGAAGATTGACCCAGTAAAGAAGAGGCTCTATCTAATTGAGAACATGTACAACGTTGATCTGTAGCATGACCTGCAAGAGCACCTACTACATCCTGAGTAGCGCAGACCCATTTTGGAAGTTGAGGAGTTGAAGGAGGATCCCGAGAAGGTGGGGGAGGATTTTCATCCTCGCTATCATCATCTAAAGAATGAATATTTTCATAATTAGAAGGCATAGAGAGAGGTGGCACATCCGCCAAAGTAGGCTCGTAGGTCGATATATTTTCAACAAACTTTACATCTCTTCTAATGATAACATTTTTGGATTTAGGTTGAAGAAGTCTATATCCTATGAAATCTTCATACTATCCAACAAAAATACATTTTTTACTCTTAGGTTCTAAGGCTTTATGTTTCTCATCTGGAATATGGGCCCATATTTCACTTCCAAAAACACAAAAGTGACTTACATCAAGTTTAATTGATCAACTCGAGACCTTTGTTTGGTTTAGGGCCATTCTTTTTAGGATCAACTCAAGAAGTTGATGTTACTTCTTAGGATTCTTTGAACTTGGTTGTTGTTGGGCTACTAAGGCTTTCTTATAAGAGTTTCCAGTATTAAGAAAACCAATATGTAAGATTTTTTCTTTCTCTTATTAAAGAATCACAAAAGACATCAAAAGAGGTGGACTTGTAGTCTTGTCCTTGAAAAATAAAGGCTTCTCTAGTAAAATGGAAGGTGGAAACAAACACAGAGTAGGCTAGTCCTAACTTAGTAAGAATGGAATAGATAAGGCTACCATCTTCTTTCTTAATCTTAACACCTTCCAAGAGAAGTCTAAGGGTCTTGAACTTGGACAAAAAAATTTCAATGGAAGAAAAAATATTGGGGTCCAACGTAAGCAACTCATTTTTGAGTTGATGGGCTCTAATTTCATTTTTAACTCCAAAAACTTTATTGATCTTTTTCATTGCTTTATCGAGGGTATCAATTTCTATGATATGGAATCTAAGGTCTACAGAAATAGACATCCATATCAACCCATGTTCTTGATCTTGCTTATTTTCCCATTTGGATTGCTTATCTTCATCTTGAGGTTTAGACTCTTGGCCTGAGGCTATTCTATAAAGACCTTTAATTTTAAGTAAATCCACTATGTAGGACAGCCATTGGAAGTAGTTGGTGTTGTCAAGAATAATTAGGCATGGATTTTCAATTCTAAAAGAAACTGAAGTTGTATATGTTGAAACTAAGTGTTCCAATGGAAATATCTCGAAAAATTAGGCCTATTAAAAAAACAACTCTCAAAATGGCTTTCGGATGAAGAAGTTATGGTTTTTTGAAGAAACATTGTTGAAGATGCCAACGAACCACATGAATGTTGGGAAGTTGATGTTAATGTTATATTTTTAAAATATCCCTCCCCCCCTTTCCGAACTTAATCTAATTAGCTCACTTAAAAATAATAATAATAATAATAATAATAATAGTAATAATAATAATAATAATAATAATAATAATAATACTTTATGTGACCCATTTTTATAAATAAGTGAAAGTCACTTTTACAATGGTACTTTATGAACTATCAATTAAATTGTAACTTAAATAAAAGATAAAGTGACTTTAGAATTATAAGTAACTCACCTTTTATAATGAGTGAGAACACTTTTACATAAAGTAACTTTAAAACATAAGATACATGTGTTTTTTGAAAATGTAACACAACAACAAAAAAGACTTGAACCCAAGACTTCTATTTTCATAAAGTAGCTTTAGGCCAAGTGAGCTAAATTAAAAGGTTAGTAATTTTTGGAAATTAGGAGGAAGAGTTTTTTTTTTTTGACAAACCCCTTTTTTCTGCAAAAAAAACACACAGACTAAACGAACAAGCAAAAGCATCTAAGCCTTATGGCTTAAAGTTAGATTTTGCTAGAAACTAAATATTTTCCTCAATGTTTCTGATTTTCCAAGATCATACTAAGGCGCAGCGGAAAAGAGCATACACATGAGAAAAATCCTTTCTTGTTGTTTCTGGTTTGCCCAGATCTCACAAAGTAAGGGGCAAAGATCATACGCAGAAATGAAAGGTATAGATCCGGTAATAAAAACAATTATAGAGGACTATAAATCAAAATAAACATAGAGATAAATAACTGTAACTGCAAATAAAGTTTGTATACCTCCAGATCTTAAAAATAACGTAACTACAACTGCCAGAAACTTTTTCGTGTGAAACAAAATGGGTTCCTCACTGGAACAAATGATCCTAACACAATAGAGCAGTCTTCTTGGCCCTAAAGCCGTCAGAAACAGTAGATCTAGGAAACGACAATCAGATGCGGTTGTATCGGCTTCAGATTTGGCTCACTAAAGGATGTGGCCCTCAAATAGCTTTGATACAATGTACCAATTTACAGAGTAAGTTCCTTAGATAGAACACCAAAGGACATCGCTCACAAACAGATCACAGATCAGTACACTAGTATTCTTGACGTGGTTAAAACCCTCAAAAAGGGAAACAATCCATGGCATGAGCCAACGCGGCCACTTCAGGAAATTTATTAATGTAAAAGAAAGAAAATTTACATAAGCTTCTCTCATGAACGGTCACCTAACAAATGACCCTCCATGCTCTTTAAATAGAGATCATGGATCGATCGGGTGTTAAGCCACAGATCAAGTGTTGGTAATATCGAGGAGAGAATGAACCGTTGGATCAATTCATGTCTAGAACATATTGTGACCATCAGATTGTAAGTTATAAAAAGTACACACTAAAGAAACACACTTTTCCTAACTATACACTAGACCAAGTTATACTTAACTATTTCCTATGTGTCGAAATATCATAACATAAGTATCTGCATGGGCAAAGGAACTTTGTCGTTAGGTTCCAACACTAGGTTCTTCAGTTTCAACTATTGTTTGCTGAAGTAGGCTTTCACATCTTTCCCAAATAATCTCTTATGGGATTGGACATTGAACCATCTTATTGAATATAAATTGTAGCTCTAAAAACCTAGTGTAACTTGGTATAGCTTAAAACAGGGTCTTCATCAGCCATAACAATTGGAAGTCTCTCTGTAGAAAATTGACCACAGCCTTTCCTTTTAACACCACAGTTTTTTCCAAATATGTATCTATCCGAAATTTTGCAGTTGTTAGTTCTTTTTCATACGCTTCCCACATCATTAAGTTGCCATCAACATTCCAATATCCTGGTAATATAACTCTTTGTCTTTGGTCATATCTAGAGACAAGGGCAACAACAAAAATCCATATTGCATCCAATTTGCTTTCATTCTGAACATGCAAGTTACTTTTTCGATGGCTCTAGCGATTTCCATTATAAATTCCACCCTATCAACGATGTGCATCGTTTTCAATTCTTCTATGGATTTTAGGATTTAGAAACTTAATGATTATCTTGGTTGTTTATGCTTCTTTCAGTGTAATTTGCTTGCATGAAATTACCGCTTCAGCAATAGAGGTAATGGCAACTTTCTCTTCCGCAACAACCTAAAAATATCCCTAGGTGGAACACAACTGTTGGATTATATTGTACCAGATGACCTAGCTAGCCTCGATCAAGGACATGTTACGCTTCAATCTACTCTTTAGCTCCTTGATCTCTTCGTGAGTTGTTTTATATTTTTCATAAGTTTACTCAATTTCAGCCTTGGAAAATCTCAAATGTTTTTCTTTATTGCTCAATTGTGTTTGGGAAAATGTTAATTGGGCCTATAGTTTATTTGTTACAGCTTTAGAAATATTGAGCTTTGTCATCACCTTTGCTAGCCTTTCTAAAGGGTCATCTGATTCACCTGGAATTACCATAGTACAAACATGACTTTTAATGACATGGTCCAATTCTTGAATCTTCTCCTTTAAACATAAGATTTCCTTGTTACCATCAATTAGATGGATCATTAGTTCTCATTTTTCCTTTTCATCCAATGCTACTTCAGCAGCTTGTACAGGATCTGTTGTGGGCATTTTTAGCTTTTTCTTCAAGTTTTGAACCTTAGTTTCAACTCCTTGAATCAAGGCCTTAATTGCATCTGGATTTTGTGGGTCAACACCCAACTTAATAATCAACTCTTTGAAGCTTTAATTCTACAAATATAAGGCCCTTGAATATGCATTTTCCTATTTGATTATGTTCGATGCACTTTCTAGAAAATTCTATGCTTTGCTAACTGATAGTGAGGTCTTGCTTAAATCACGGCATACCATATCGCCTGCCTGCCTATGGAGATTGATCTTGTCGTGCATGGGGACATCAATAGTTTTGATAGATAGATCTACAATTTTAAACTCAGCTCTTGTATGGATCACTTGGGCAGTAGGGTGCAATAGAGAGAGTTTGAGCTAATTTTTCTCAAGATCCATGGCTAAGAGCAATCTGGTCTAAGAAGTAAGTGGTGCTTGCTTGATCAACTAGGACATCATCTCTCCCTTCACCTTCCAACTTATTTCTTCAATCAATTGATAATCCTATAATGTTGCTTATAAAATAGAAGGACTATCTCTCACTGTAGATACCGTTAAGTCTATAGAGCTTGTAGGTGTAATTTGCTTGGGATTTTCCAAGCTCATTTGGAAACCTAGTTGATAAGAGGATATTTCTGTCAATTTTACTCGAATTTCCTCTTCACCTTTAGGTTGCATTTTATCCTTTTTGGATGATTTTTCCTTCTCCACATATATATCCATCACTTTAGGAGTATTTCTCTTTAAATTATTCTCTTTTGTTGAAGGTGTCTCAATCTCCATTTCTAAACTAATGGACCAGGCATCTTGGTTTGCTTTCCATTCAATTTCAGGCTTATTCTCATGGGAATATGCAGCTAAACTTGCACTCTTACTTATATCGGAGATGGTATGGTGTGGATCATATTTCCATCACTCCCCTAACTCGAAATGGAACTCCTTCATCTTTTATTCAAACTTGGAGATAACTTCTATGGAGTTCACAATAAAGAGGCCCACGGTGCTTGGTTATTTAAACATGTACCCTCTACTCATGGGGAGAAAATGAACTTGGTTAATATACAAACTCTGCCTAATTAATTAAAGGAAGATAATCCTCATAAGAATAAAAATAGGTAGCCTATAGGGTTTTCCTTCATATCTCTATAACTTTATTTCCATGAAGTCTTCAAACAAGCATACCCTGGTATTATTACTGAGTTGAAGCAATTATTTTGTTGTGGTAGAATTATTGGAAGAGGTGTATCGTTCAAGATGTTATAAGTGGTTTCCATGTAAGTGGATAAGAACTTAGGATGATTTGATTCTAATGCTTCATCTTAACTATATTTGTCCATTCAACCACTGACTTTCTCTGGTTCTTAGAATCAAAAGTATTGAGACCTAAATACTCAAACTTGTCAATGTGGTTGTACAAGAAGAGATAGACTAGGATAGAGGGATATCTAAAGAGATTAGCCACATCAAATTTTTCAAATTAAATATTGATAGACTTGGCTAGGCATGCAAGAATATCTAAAGTTTTGGTGTGGTTTAGCATATGACTTAGAAACCCTAGGGCCGATTTAGTCACCTTGCTTGTATTACCTTCCCTGAGTTATACTAAGATACAAGCTAAGATTTCTCAGAGTGTCTTGAGAAAAGACATGTATAGGATATGTTTCGGTTGGTTGGGGAATGGGTGTTCCTAGAGATGAGATTGTTGAAAACAAGGCTATTCTATTGTTTTCTGATAATTAGATAAAATCTATAGACACAGAATCTTCATTAAATGGATTTGGGCCTGAAACCTCAAGTATATAGAAATATTGATGGATGTGGTATGTCATAACCTCGAGGATAACTTCCCATTTTGAAGATACCATACAATTCCTTTGGGGGACATATGAATAAAATAACCATGTTACAAATTTGGGGAAGTGGTAGGTAATTGGGGCTATAACATGATACAAACTTGAATTCACGATTCTAAAGTGGCATTGCTTGTACAGGAAACAGGTCCATCACTCAAAACAAAATTTTGCAAAGTCCCAAGGACACCATGGGTCATGAATTTGTATTTCAGTATCCATTAAAGGTTCTTGAGTGGAGGTTTTTGACATTGCAAGCTTTGGAGTGGTTTTCTGAGGTGTTTTTATAGTCAAAATGATAAAATTAAAGTTCAGATCGATGTATAAATAACTGGAATCAAAGAAAAGTGGTGGAAGTTGGCATGTATCATTTGTAGGATGACCTGAAGTATGGGAAACATGGTCGCTTGTACGCTGAGAAAACTAGAAACCTGATGGGATAAAAACCTTGAAAGGATTTGTTTAAATATTTGTATTAGGTGGGAGCGAGTATTTTAATGAAGTAAATGATGGACAGGTGGAGCGGGATTATCAAAGGGTGATGCAATAGGGTGAGGTGGAAAACTAAGGTGGCAGACTGACTACGCTAGTCAGCTTGCTTAACAGGCGAGGAGGGACCACAGGCTGATGGTTGGAACCATTTTTTCAAAACCCTTTACCACCCTACGCTACCCCTGCAAGTGGTTTTTAAGAAAGGAGTAAGGGGAGGTTGTTATGAAACTAGCTCACAAAAAGATAGAAAAGATAGATCAACACCTTAGAAATAAGCCTCTTCCAGAGGGCAACCTCCTTTACATTACACAAATGAACAATTCTTCGATGATACAAATGACAAGACCTCCTTTCTATATAGGAGTCTAAGGGGTCATAATATAATCAGAGACGACATAACAATAATAATGTAAGGGCACAATAATAACAATAGTGGGCTTCTATGGGGCATAATAATAACAAAATGGGGACTACATGGGCACAACAATATAATAAGGGGGTTGTACTAATAACAATATGGGGTTACACTAGTAGTATAGGGACCTAGCATGCCCCTCTCCTTCAAAAAGTGTTGTCCTCAACGCTTGAGTAGTTCTTGATGCTTCTGTATAAATTCTTGTCCTCCCATGTGGAATCTTCAATGGGTAAGTTCTTCCACTTGATGAGATACTCTGAAATTGATCTATTTCAAAGCTGTCGATTTCTCAGTTCTGTGACTGCTTCAGGTTCCAATATGATTTTTCCTTCCTTGTCAAGTTCTCACAATAATGTTTGAACTGGGATATTCTGCAACTTTTGAATGAGTTCCCACTCCTTTGGGCATATGGATATCTGTAAGGCCTGATGTTTGGAGGAACACTTCCTGGAATCAAATGAATAGTATGATCATGTTCACGAATAGGTGGGAGGCCTTTGGGAGTCTCAAATACCTTGGAATGATTGTACAAAATGTTTTGGAGATATGGAGAAATACATGATTTCGATGTGGGATCCTCTAGTTAACATAATTGTGCAATTACGCTCTGTTTTTATTTATTTAGAAGATTTTTCATGCTTCTAGAGTTGATTATCTTTCCAGGTTTCCCTTTGATACCCCTCAATTCAACTTCCTTTCCTTCCCAAAAAAATTCAAGAAAAGTTCATGAAAATTAAAAGCTATCATACCCAAAGATTGTAGCCATTGGACACCTAGTAAAACATCAACACCACCCATTGGAATGGAAAGCATTGGGCTATTCAATACATATTATCCCATGGATAGCTTCGTATTATGGCACTTTCCAGAGCAATTTATGGTTCCTCCACTTGCAACCGTCACTTGACACTCTGGTGCTAGATATAGGAAGCAATTCAATTCCTTGGCTATCTTACAATGAATAAAATTATGGGTACTACTCGAATCAATCAACACTATTACCTTTTTCTTCTTGATATGTACTTCTATTTTGCTAGTTTTAAGTGGTAATTTCTTCCAATGGATTACAAGATATGGTCAGATTCATTTCTTAATGCTCGATGTGATCTTTCAATTCTTGAACATTTTTCTTCTTGAGATGTCCTTCTATATTGATAGTTTGAGGAGTGGTAATTCTGGCCAATGCATTACAATATATGGTTAGATTCATTTCTTCTTTCTTGATGTGATCTTTCACTTCTTGAACCTTTTTCTTCTTGATATGTCCTTCTATATTGAGAGTTTGAGGAGTGGTAATTCTTTCCAATTCTTTACAAGATATGGTCGGATTCATTTCTTCTTTCTCTAGGGTGGGTTCGTGGTGTATATCCTCTTCTTTTGATGCCTCTTAATCCTTTTCTTCCTCCTCTTCATAATCTATGTAAAATAATTTCTTCTCATCACACTTATGACCTTTAGTGTATTTGCTATCACAATTGTAACAAAGCCCTTTTTCTATTTTTTCTTCCAATTGTTGTGGTGTAAACCTTGTAGGTTGTGGAAGGCTAGGAGAAAAAACACTTCCATAATTATAGTCGGGATTCCGTGTTTCCATAATTTCTCTTTCAATTTTTCTTGCCCGCTTGAATGCCTTCTGCAATGAATCAGGTTCCCAAAGACGAACCTCGTGTTGAATGTTATCCTTTAAATTCCCTATGAAGACATCAACCATTTTCTTCTCTAGAATATCATTTACCCTTATATTTAATTTTTGGAAGTCTTCAATGTCTCTTCCATTGAACCCTTTTGTTTGAGATTTATCAATTGGCTAAAGAAGGTGTTTCTCTTTGTATCCTCATAATGTGTTATCATTTCCTCCGTGAAAATTGACCACGTGACAAGTGGTTTACGAGAACAAAGCCCTTTATACCATAAAAATTTATTCGGTTCTAAATAATTAGATGCAATACATACCATTTGTAATAGTGGTACACCATGTAGATCAAAGTATTTCTCCATTTGTAGTATCCAATTTACTGAATCCTTGCCATCAAACTTCCTCATCTCATTTTTTCTTGATTTTAGGAGCTCGAGCTTGAAATGACTATAACCCTGTACTTTCAAATCTTTAAGTTCTAAAATTGCAGTCTGTAATAGCTCTATGAGTCCTCTTTCTAACCCCGTAAGCCTGATCAAGATTTGATTCTCCAAAGAAGGGTTATGCCAAATCTCCCACGATGACCTGAGTATAGACTAGTTCAGTAGAGCGAACTTGTACGATGTGCCACAGGTCATTGTTTCCACCTTAGGTTCTAAAAATGATATCCAAAAAACTACAGTCCGTCCTCTTTCTGTAAATTCTTACGAAAATTCAATCTAATGCTCAGAGCCAAAGTTATGACGATTTTCCCAAGGTGACCTATTTGGAATGTAATTCAGGGGTCTGTAAAACCCCTAACTTCTTCAGATTATATCTCCGAAAATATTGCGAGACAGAATCTGAAATTTGGAGCCGAGGTTCAAATAGATTTATTCTCAAATGGGTTTTTTTATTAGCTTCTGAAACTTTGTAGCGAAAGAGTTATAGCAAAAATTCCACGATGGCCTGTTTTAGATGAAATTCTGGAGCTTGCAAAAACCCTAACTTCTTGAGATCATATCTCTGAAAATATAGCGAGACAAGATCTGAAATTTGAACACGAAGTTTAGAGAGATTTTGTCTCAAATGGGTTTTTTTTTATCTTCCAAAAAGTTACCCAAAAAATTTATAGCCAAAATTCCACGATGACCTGTTTGGAGCAGCGAAACCCTAGAATCCAAAGCTCTGATACCAAATGTTACGAAACCAACTCACAAAAAGATTGAAAAGATAGATCAATGCCTTAGAAATAAGCCTCTTCGAGGGGGCAACCTATTTTACATTACACAAATGAATGATTCTTCGATGATACAAATGACGAGACCTCCTTTCTATATATAGGAGTCTAAGGGGTCATAATATAATCAAAGTCGACATAACAATAATAATGTAAGGGCACAATAATAACAATAGTGGGCTTCTATGGGGCATAATAATAACAATATGGGGACTACATGGGCACAACAATATAATAAGGGGATTGTACTAATAACATTAAGGAGTTACACTAGTAGTATAGGGACCTAACAAAGGCATAGTCAACTACAGTGGTTGATCGATTGATTGATGGAGTTTCAATTCCACTTTGCACCGAGCCTCATTTTTTTTAAATTTCATGCAAGTTGGAGAGGTGCAGTTGTCAATGATGCGACCTTAGTACAATTTTGTTTGATCCGTTGTTGGAACTACATGATAATTAATTCCAAATAAAGAATTGTGGGTCCCGCCTCCTTGAACTGTGTATTAGGCCTTGGAAATGTTAGAAAATAAAAAACAATAACCATACGACATATAGACAACATTTTTTTTTTGGAATCAAAAAGAAGATCTATAGTATTGGCTCCTTTTGAGGATAATGTTTTGGAACAAAACACTAAGAACCGACAACCAATGCTTTATTCATTGGGCATGGATTTACACCAAAAATTGAAACCAACAACAAAATAAAAACTATCGATATTTACAATGAAGTGAGTTTTCTGATCTTAATGTTAGAAAATATGCTTCAGATATCGCCCGTTTATATGCAGTTGCAACCACTCACCATCAAGATTTTCCAAAATAAGTGTGTTATTGCCTTGAACCTCAACCATTTTAAATGGTATGAACCATAGAGTGTCAAACTTTCCATGTTTCCCCTTGTATTCTCTCTTAGCATCCCATCGGAACGTAAGGTCTCCTCGCTAAAATATCTTGTCTTTAGCCTTCTTATCTAATAGCGCTTTCATCTTTTCTTGGTATCTAATAAGATTTTATGTCACTTGTTCCCTGCTATCACTTAACTCCACCAAATGATTTAATCTTCTAGTCAATGGATTGGGCTCTTTCTCAACATCTTGAATTAATTTGACCACAGGTATGACTAACTGGCTAGGAAACAAAGTCATCGTTCCATATACCAATTCAAAAGGATATTTCCTAGTAGATCTTTTCGTAATTACGATTTTCCCAAAGGGAAAATTTTAGTTGAGAATCCCACTTATTCTTGTTCTACACAATGATAATTTTTATAACTTTAACCAAACTCTTATTGGAAGACTCGACCAATCCATTTAATTATGGGTAATACATGGTGAATGACTGAGTGTGATATTATACCTCTGGCAGAAATTAATGAGTTTGGCAGACCTGAACACTTGTGTATTATCAACCACTATCTTCTTTAGACAACCAAACCTTGCTAGAATATTTTCTTCATTAAATCATAATACCACTAAGTCGATTTTTGTGTGAGTAGGGATGGCCTCCACCCATTTTGAGAAGTAGTTGGTAGCAGTTAAAATCCATTTGTGCTACCCATTGGATGGTGGGTGTATTTCGCATATAAAATCCAATCCCCATTGTTTGAATGGATCTTCTACAAAAATGGGAATCAGAGGCATAGGTGCTAATTTTTGCTTTTCAACAAATATTTTGGCACTCCTTACAAGTTTTCCATACTATATACATCAGAGAACATGGTTAGCCAGTAAAAACCAGCTTTAAGGATTTTATAAGCCGTTACCTTCCAACTGTAGTGTCCCCCACAAGCATACGCATGAAATTCATTGATAATTTTAGGGACCTCCTCTTTTGTCAATCATAACAATAATATCCCAATAGGATCCTTCCAATATAATTGACCTTTAGATATGAAAAAATTTTGAGCCTTCAGTCTTAAGGCCTTATACTTTGTTCTGTCAAAATTTAATGGGCAACTTAGAAACAATAGGTAATGGACAATGTGATTATACCATTCTGAGCATAAGTATTTATATACAATTTTAGTGTCTACTTCTTTAGCCCTAGCCTTATTAGCTTCTACATCTACCACGGAGCTATCAGCCAGGGAATTAATGTCCAAGACTTGATAGTTTACTTCAGACCGGATTTTGGATAGCCATTGCCCCTTTATCAACTTAGTTGGATTTGTGTCCATGTCATACTCTTGTATCCTTGCAATCCACTTCCCCACTTTTCCCGCACTATCTCCCTGTGTCAAAATATCCTTTACTGCAACTATAGGAACATAGGACATTATCCTTTATTGTAATACATATGTTCTAAATTCCTTTAATGCTTAAACAAGGGACTAAGCTTGTTTCTCCAAGATGTTATATTTCAGTTCAACATCCCTTAATACATGGTTGAAGAAAGCAACAGGATGATCCCTGTCATAATTATTTTTATGTAGCAACACGACTGCAATAGTGGTGGGTGATGCAAAAGAAAATATCATAAATGGTTTCTAATAATTTGGGCTAGATAGAATGGGAGCTTCGTTGAACACCTTCTTAATTCTTAAATATGAGTCTCTAGCTTCAAGAGTCCATTTTACCTCCTTATCCTTTTTCTACATATCAATAATTTCTTCATAATTAGGAACAAATCACCTCAAGGAATTGATTTTTCCAAGAAAAAATTGGATCTCCTTTTTATTCCTTGGTGTGGGATGTTATTAATAGATTCTACTCTCTTAAGACCTTACCTTCCTTGAGAGCAACCTGTCATTTCTTCGAATTTAAGGACAACCCATACTTCCTACATTTTTCAAATATTAGCTGCAAATATTCTAAATGTTCATCATCAAAATTAAAAAAAAAAAAAAATATAAAAAAAAAAAAAAAAAAAAAAAAAAAAAAAAAAAAACAGTTATGTCATCTAGATAAATAAATACAAACTTGTATTTCTCTCCAACAAAGATTATATCCATTGCTCTCTGAAAGTGGCACATGCATTCATGAGGTCAAACGACATCTTGGCATACATAAACGTACCCCATGGCATCATTAAGGCTATCTTTTTTCTGGTCATTTTGATGGACTGCAATCTAATTGTAACCAAAGAACCTGTCTATCATTGGAAATCTTAAGGATCCTACACCCTTTGCAAAATATGATCCATCTTGGGTAAAGGATAGTTGTCTTTTAGAGATTCTTTGTTGAGGTTCTTGAAATCTACACACAATCTTATTTCTCCATTCTTCTTTCTTACTGGGACAAGGTTTGCAACCCAATCAAAGTAACCCCATGGGACAATAATCTTAGCTTGAAGTAACTTCTTAATTTCTTTTTCTATGAAGGGGAGCAACAAAGGGTTGATATCCCTAATTTTATGCTTGTAAGACCCGATATATTGTTTTAAGGAAATTTTATGTTGAATGATATCGGTGTTATAGGTATTTAAATTCTCATACGACCAAGCCAAGATATCATAATATTTCTTAAACAAATATATGTACCTCTGCATATAATCTTCAGGAATCCCCTTTGCTATTTTGACCAGTTTGGGTTGTTGCTTTGTGTCAATGTTTCAATCCTCAATTTATTCTTCCCAACTATACTTGCTCACTTTGGTTGGGACATCATTTGCATCAAGCATCCTTTCTATAGGTACCAACCCTCTCAAAATTGTATTTCCTTTCAATTGCAAGATCTTGTGATCAGCCACTGGGTCCTTCCAAGGAAACTCCTATTCCCTACCTTCTTGTTCATTTATACCTTCTTCCTCTTGATCGATTCCTACAACATAGAACTCCCCCACTGTCTCCATAAAGCGCTTGATATTCTTCATCTTCAAAAACTTTCCAATATTTTACATTGTCAGGTATGGAAGATCTATACCTGACTTCGATCTCATAACTTAATTGAATGTTTTATGGGGGTTTAAAGGTACTAGATTCCACTCCTAAAGATTCTATCAATTTGTTTCTTTCCCTTGGAAAAAAATGTATGTTAAAGGCTGAGAAGAAGTTTTCAATCAAATCTCAAGCTTCATTCCTGTACGACCTTAGTCTTGGATGTTTGGTTTGGCATTGGCCCTTTATCTATTTAACCATTAATTCAAAGTCCCCAAATACTGATAAACACTTTATCTTAAGATTCCTTACATCTTGTAATCCCAAAATCAGTGCCCCATATTTTGTGATATTATTTGTTGAGTCGAACTTCAATTTATAAGAGAGAGGTATTACTTCACCTTTGGGAGATACTAGCAAAACCCCTGCACCATTCCCTTCTCTAGATTATGCGCCATCAAAATACAACTTCCAAATGGAACCTTGCAATTATCCTAGTCTTTGTGCAACTTTTGGAGCCTCAACTTGCATATCTTCAACTACCTCATCATCTATCTCCAATAGGAAGCAGGAAGAATCCTTCTCCTGGTTATACAACGGGGAGTTATTTGGATCACCCTCTTTAGTAATAGTTTTAGTGAACATGAGTTCTCTATACAACCTTCATTCTTCCCCCCCCAAAAATTGGGGTTGTTGCATATGTGAGGTCCAATTTAATATATCCTCCAAGTTTCCTTCCATGAGATCTTGAGAGCAACATGCCAAACTGCATTGGAATGTGAGCAACCACAATATCCATCACTATATTTTTGACAGAGATTTGTGCTAGGTTGACTAACAAATCCTTTATAACACCAAGACATTTCATCCTCTTGCAATCAAAGGAATATAAGTCTTTATATGGCTTAGTGATTTGTAAATAAAGTTGCTCCATAAGAGTGGGAGGCATGAGATTATAAGAGGCACTCGAATCAAGCATACAATTATGCAACATGAAATCATGAACTAAAAAAGTGATATAAAAAGGAGGGGTAGTTGAGTCTACTCTTCTAAATGTGGCCCAAACATTACCACATGATTTTCTTCATGCAAGTTCACACTATCTTGAGTTGTAGTTACTAGTGTGATGTTCATGAAATCAATAATATGTTTTTTGTAAGCGGGTTGCCTTGCAAATTCTACCAAAGCTATATAAATATTTACCTTTTATAACTCCTTCTCAAGACTAAACGTGTGTGATCCTTTCTTTATTTTTACATGTTCACTTGTCTCCTTATTCTCCTAATATTCACACTTCAACTGCATTTGTTGCTTTGATAGATTTGTTTAGCGTGGCTTGCCTTGTTGAGAGTATGATGACTCTCCCTCGACCAATGGAATGGCCTGGACAAGTTACTTCCCTTTATTATTTCTCCTTGGTGTATTTTGTTCAGCATGATAATCACTTTGATCCTGAATTATAGACCTCTTCCTAGACCTAAGATCATATCTTATATGGAATTCAGCTTGCATAGAGTCTGTAAACTTCTTACAATAAACCTCAATCCTTGCTTCAAGGGGGATCCAGATCCAAGTCATCTTCATAAGTTTCTACTGCTTCTTCCTCTCCCTCAGATAGTGTAGAATATTGATTCTCTTGAAACTTAATTTGATATTCATGATATTTTCTCTCTCTCTGGAGGATCTACAAAGAGGGCCTCCAAAATTGGGGGTTGAAATTTATATTTGGAACTTCTTAGACTTATGTTGGAGGGGTTTTATTTTCGAGTTATAACTTTACCAGCTTATTCAAAAGATTTCTAAGGACTTTAGTGATCTCATCCAGTTTTTGATCCTGCGTGTCTCTCTACTAGCCTAAAGGGCCGATTTCTTCTTCCCCTTTCTTCTGTCAACATGTTCAGCCTTTATTTTTAGTTTCTCTATTATAGCTAGATTTTCTTCCACATCTAATGCATCAGCCTGAATTTGATCAGGGGTAGGTGAATTTATTTCACTTAGAGTGAACTCGAAGTCAGAATCAAATACCCAAACGAAGACTACGTTGGCAATTGTTGGTGGAGGTTTGATTTCTGTTGGCAAGCCATTGTAATATTTATTAAATTTCTTAGTAAATTTAGTAATATCTTCATTACCCCTTTTCTTGATGCCATTAAACTCAGCTAATAAATACCCATGATATTTCCTCTCTCCCCATTTTTACATGAAAATGTTGTCTAAATCCTCCCATGTGTTGATTGAGTTAGCAGGGAGGGTTTTAAACCATTTCCCAGCTTCCCCATCTAAATATTATACAAACAACCTCATTACTACATCAAGGTTCTCCACATTTAGGTTCTCAGCAAATGCACAAAATGTTACCACATGTTTTTGGGTTGTCATTCATCTTCTCCATTAAAACGAGGAAAGAGATTTAGGTAATCTTGTGGCATGGTATTCATCGGTTGTGGCAGATTTAAAGGGGCATAATGATTTAACAAAAATCTTGGTATGGCCATATTTTGTAGCAGGTGTTAGCGTTTGAAATTTCACGTCAGGCTGAAAAGGCAAATCTCAAAAGCTACATCAAACCATTCAGCCTCGTAGCTAGCCCTACGGGGCAGGAGAAGGCTCTCTCCGGTCAATCTCGGTAAATTTTCAATGGGAAGAGATGACCAATCAAGGTAACACAGATATTAGGCTAGTAAACTGATTTGAAGGTTGATTTGGGGGTTTTTTTGGGTTTTTGGTGGCAAATTGAGGAGCTGCAATTTAGGGTGCGGGGATTGGACACAGTTTCTGCAGGGGGGTCTTTGGGGCAAGGTAGGAACCTGTATTGATGTATTTAGCTGAAGTGGATGATGTGGAAGAAAGATAAGAAGGCTAAAGAGAGCAAACAATGGATTTGAATTCTCTTTAGACAGTAGAAAACATAGAAATTAAACAAATTTGAAAGCAGAGCATGCAAGCATGAGTTCTAACTTTATCACTTCATTTGTTTAATATGCAGCAGTATAGAAAGGAAATGAATCACATAACAAAGCTTACAATAACATGAAGAGACACACCATCAACACAATGAGTCCACAAGAATCCCAATGATGACTGCAAAACCCTGGTCTTCCTTAGCCACAAATTGCAGAGATACAAGCAAAATATACAATGATAGTTCCTCCCTCAAGAGTCCAACCATGAAAATGAGCATGAAAGTACATAATATAGGTGATCTAACCTCTTCCCCACCTCTAGGGGTCGAGATCACCATCCTAGGAGCTGTTTGAACAACTCCTAAACTAAGCACTACAAAATAGGCAGTCAAAACAACTTGCCTCTAAAAACTTGGAAACCAGATCATACAGTCAATTTTACTCTTTTTCATGAGAGAAACTTATAGAAGAGTAAAAGTACCCAAAAAGTGCCACAAGTACAGTCAAAAGGATCATCATCGACCTCAGCAAGTCAAACTGGTGCTAATCTGCAAATTCTGGGCTAAACTGGTCAAATCTGGCCAAATCTGCTCAACGGGTCGCGCACATGCTGCTCAACGGGTCGCGCACTTTGGAGGCCTGTTTGGAGGCCTTCCCGGTATCAGAATCAGATGTAGGATAGCTCGTTGGAAAGGTATCTGAGTCTACTTTCCAACCCAACCAGAATTTTTGGATTTGGAGGTCATTAGCCTAGTCAAAAGTTAATTCTACCAAGACTACTTCTGCAGCTCAAAAAAGGGGCAGAAAGTCAAAATTTGACTATATTTTGACCTTTTGGAGGCCCAAAACTCCATGAAAACTCTAGGTAATGGATGGGAATATGTAACTTTGCATGAAAAATCCACCAATGCTGAGTTTCCGCAAAACGGAGCTACGATGACAAAGGGTCTCACCGGGGGTGAGACCCGTTGAGAAGCCAAAACCTGTAAATTGCCCAAAAATGCCAAAAATGAGCCAAAACTTCCAAAAAAATTTGTGCTTGATGCTGTGAAGAGGCTAGTGAGTGTCATGATGAGTGAGAGAAGCCTCGGCCAAGATGCGGAGTGGGTTTCCCTTCTTCTTCCTCCCAAGAGCCTCGGTCAATCTTCTTTGAAACACTTTCATCTTTGCTTTATAAACGTGCATCCTAGCCCAATAGTGGTTTTTCATGTTCCTTAGCAGCCTTTTGTCTTGGTTGGCCTTAGCCAACAGCCTCTCCAAGTGTGCATTGACCCGGATGAGCATGGATTCTCTCTCAGCAGGCAATAGGTCACCGGGCCTCCTACGGTTTAGGACTCGATCACTTCGAATCCTCCAAATCTCATCAAGGGCCTTCTCCTCCTCCAGCTGAGTGTTCCGCTGCTCTAAATATGTGATGGTCCACTGAGCACCCTCAAGTCTCCGCTGCAAAGTCTCATTCTCGGCCCTGAGCTGCTGAATGATCTCCTTTGCCTCCTGGCTAGGAGAACTGACCTCAAGATCGATCATTGGATCCTCGTGAACCATGGGCTCTTTGCCCCTCTGCAATACATCTGCTGGTGAAGAAAGCGAGGCCCCTTCCACATGCTGTGAAGATAACACTCGCTGCTCTGACGATGAAGGCGAGACCCCTTCCACCTGCTGTGGAGATAATACTCGCCTAGCTGTTGCAAATAAGGCCCTTGGGCCTTTCTGATAAGTGACCATGGGAGTAGAGCTGACATGTCAGGTGATGGGAGCATCAGGCTGCTGAGATGGTCCCCCCTCCTCATGAATGGCCTCCTGATGTGGCTGAGGTGGCACTGTGAAAAACTCACGGGAGATGAACTCCTCCCACGAGATGCCCTACTGTGTCAACTGATGCAAAACAATGAGCTGAATCAAACCATAGTGACAAAGACTCCTGTACTGCTGGGCCGGAGTCTTCCTCTGCAACATAGGTACCATCCTCTGAATGTTCTGAAACAGAAAGACTGGGAGGTTCATCATCCTCACCCGGGTGAAATGCATCAACAGGCGAATGTGATATGAATACACCTGTGAAAATCTGCCCTAACATGTGAAATAATGCATGATGAGTCTCATGAGGGGAGCATACTCACTCCGAAGGAATCTGAATGGGAAAACACCTGCCAACAGTTTCACAAATGATGGCCGGACATAGGGCTCAAAGTGAACAAAATCAAGAAGTCTGCGCTTAGACCACACCTCCCCCACATTCGGTATACCTGTAGCCTCTGAGATCACCTCGGGTGTCAATATGAAATTCACCCCTGCAAGAGTGACATGTCCATCATGGAGGTGTAAGACAAACAAGCGGGCCAACTCTCTATGATGCTGAATCTGAGAGAGCCTCTCACAAAACTGATAGCATGACATGTACTGGAAACAACTCAGTGCCAAAGGATAAGCCTGTAACTCTGCCAATGAAGTAGGCTCTTCCCTCCTATGGTGACCTCCTTTACCCCCTCTACGAGGCCTCCTCTGTTCCTCCATCTCTGTAGATTATGAATGGTCATCACCTTGCTCATAAATCTCAGTATCCGACATGGTTTTGGAGCAAGGTGGGCAAACTGAAGGAGTAAATGAACTGCTGCCTCTGCCTGCAAAAGTACTGAACTCTATGCTGTTTCAAGGGGAAAAAACATGAGGGGAATGTTAGGGGAGGGAACTTCTTAACAAGGAATGGGAATATATGATAATAACAGGGAATTTTTAAGGGAAACTTTACATATTGTCATGCATATAGGAACAATTTAATCATTGGGAAATCATTTGCAAAGAACATCTCATTATGGGACAAAACATGTATGATAATGAACATGAAGGGGCATACATGAATCAACAGGGACATAAAGACACCATACACAAATTTCCTTGCAGGAGTTCATGTGTGGCATAGGGCAAATTTTGCTCTTTTTCTGTTCTTAAGGAGTGCATGCACATTAAGGGGTACATACTCATCATTTTCACATAAAGGGAAAGTGTTCATGCACAAGGAGATGTCAAAGATATATAGGAGTTTGTACATGCTTTTAAATATACAACACATTAAATTTACATGACTCTCTTCTTTCTTTACAATGTATCTTTTCTTTTTTGTTTTAGTTTTTGCATGTGTATGGTAGAGGGAATTAGGGTTTGAGTGCTTGTGAGAGGGGTAGGGTTTATAACTTAGGGATGGGGGTAGGGCAACATTTTATGTGCAAATGAAATAGGACAGAGATGCCAGCATGATTATTAATGAAAGAGGGGAAAAAGGAAGGGATCAATAGGACAATAAACACTTGAAACAGTCACAAAACCCTAGCATTTTACAAACATTAGCAACAACCATATTAATCCATTCACTTGCAAATTTAAATGATAAAACCATGACACACATCATTATTTTCACCATCCATATCAACATTCATGAATTGAGTGCCTACCTCGATCGATTTAGCAAGTTTGAAGAGGAATGAGGGAATTTATTGGCAGTTTTGGAAGCTGGCAGACGAACGGGTCGCGCACAGCCCTGGACGGGTCGCGCCCGTTGTGTTTTTGCACTACCGGAAGCTGCTGGACGGGTCGCGCACCACCCAACAGGTCGCGCACGAACCTGGACGGGTCGCGCACCTGGAAACTGCCCGAAACACTTGTATCTTCGCCTTCTTCTCCTTGCACGCTCTCACAATCTCTCTTGGAAGCTCGAAATGCATAATAAGATTGTAAGGAGGGAGAATTACCTTTTATAATCTCACTTTTGAAAAAATTTCATCCAAAACCCACTTTATAAAGTCTATTTGGTCACTTTTTAAAAACACTGATTTTCTTGGTTTCCTTTATCCTGAAGTTGACTTTTTGAGTGCTTTCACCTGATTCTTTTTACAGGGAGATCATCTGAAGGACTGTGGCAATGGGACCAGGGTTGTTGCTGCCTTTCTGAAGATTTCTTGGACACTTATTCTATTTACAAAAATTATCATGACCTTGGCTTTAAAAACAGGGTTTTTAAATCCAAGGTTGAAAATAAGCTATACATGATGAAAATTTCAAAGGAACATATTTACCATCCTCCCTCTGGCTTGCTGGTCATTCAAGGACTCTCAGAAACATGACCTTGCTAACCTTGCTAAGACAACTGACCAAAATCCTAGACCTAGAATTTTGACATTAAGACCAAACAAGAGCATTTTGACAAACTCAATGACCTGATCCAGCAGAGCCAAAAGGGATATGAATAGACCAGCTCCTCCATCAGGGTTATGGCATGCCTAACGGGATGCAAATTTTGACACTGATGAGACACCTACCAATGCAAATGCAAAGAGCTTTGATCACTGATGGAGGGCTTTCAAGACCGACACTAACAGCAGGGATGGGGAAATATTTACATTTTGGGACACATATAGGGAGAGAGGAGTTGTAATATTTGTGATAGGCTGAGAAATACTTGTGAGAACTCGAGATGTGACTAGCATGAGAATGTCTTTAATATCCTCTACTTCTGGGAAGACACAGAAAGAAAAAGAACGTAACTTAGAAAATGTTCTTTCCAATTTGGGTTTGAAGAAAGGGAATCTAGAGGGAGGAAACTCTCCTTCTGAAAAGTCTAGAGTCTTTGATACACTTCCAGGGATATTTAGTCCAGTATTTTGAGAGTTAGAGGGTGAATCTTATGAAGTAAATATGGTATGACCTAGGGTTTTCGGGGACTTTTCTCTACAAATTCTTTTCGAAATAAGCTTTCTAGATGAGACACAGCCGGAATGTGTTGCTAGGAATTATTAGAACGAGTATGGGGCCTTCTAAAAGCCAAGATTTTTTTATCTTTGACTCTTCTTGGTGATTGATCTCATCCCACACTTTATTTGCTCATTGATTCAAATAAATCCTCGAAAAATAACACCCAGGGAAAATATTCAAATTCGCTCCCCGATAATGGCACCAAAAGATGTTGTAGATCCTAGAGACAACCCCTAGGCTGAAATGAGGCCAATGCCTAGGACATCCATTCATTGTGTTCAGAAGTTTTTACTTTTTGATCGAATTAAACAATTATCTATAGATGTTATTCATATTTTTGTTCAGAGACTAAATCTTTACAATAAAAAACAATGTAACCCTTAGGAGAATTAAGAGAAATTTTTCAACTAGCCTACATATCTGTGATTATAGCCTTTAACTTACATTGTAATGTTGTGGGAAGAACTGCAAAATATATTAGATAGGATGCATAGGGCTAAAAAGAATCATATGTATTAGATATTTTAGAAGAAAACATGGAAAGCAAGAAAACAGAATAGTGAAATTGTGGAGCGTTTCTTTAAGGTTCCTCAAATATGAATTATTATAAGTATCTTCACTTATTCACACGACATTGATAAATTTGTATATAAAAGGAAGCCAATAGCTACATCACACAAGTTTCAAAGGAATAACAAGGCAATGTGAAATCACAAAGAAAGAGGACACATATTGCAATCACCAGATATTTGGAATAATTTGAACCTTCTTCATTAATCTCTTCAAAATCCATGTACAAAAATTTTGAGTATTAGTCTCTAAGAGCATAATTCAAACCCACTGAATGAGTTCTTTTATATTCTTTTAAAGAGAAAACATCATGTCCTCAAAATAGTTACAAGTAAATGTTAAAGCATACAATTGTCTAGTTGTCCAGCTGTTTTATTGTCCAACTGTGCTAGCTGGCTAGCCATTCTTTAACTAAAACTAACATATCATGACAAAATATAGAAAGACATGCTTAAGTATCTGCATGGACAAAGGAACTTGGTCGTTGGGGCCCAACATTGGGATCTTTAGTTTCAACCCTTATTTGTTGAAGTAGGCTTTCACATCTTTCTCAAAGAATCTTGTTTGGGATTAGACATTGAACCATCTTCTTGAATATACCTAGCAACTATGAAAACCTAGTGTAATTGGGTATAGCTTCAAATAGGGTCTTCATCAACCATAATAATTGGAAGTCTCTCTGTACAACATTGACCACAATATTTCCTTTTAACACCACAATTTTTTCCAAATATGTATATATCCTGCATTTTGCAATTGTCGGTTCTTTTTCATAGGCTTCCCATATCATTAAGCTACCATTCACATTCTAACACCCTGACAATCCAATTCTTTGTCTCTGGTAAAATCTAGTGACAAAGGCAACAACAAAACTCCTTATTGCATCCAATTTTCTTTCAATATGGACACACAAGTTATTTTTCTCGATGGCTCAAGTGATTTCCATTATAACTTTGTCCTTATCAATGATGAGCATCATTTTCAGTTGTGTTGTGGATTTCTCATTTAGAAACTTAATGCTTTTCTTGGTGGTTTGTGCTTCTTTCAATGTTTCCTACTTGCATGAAATTATCGCTTCAACAATAGAGGTAATGACAACTTTCTCTTTCGCAACAACCTGAAAATATCCCCAGGTGGAACACAACTGTTGGATTATATCATCCTAGATGACCTGTATGGCCTTAATCAAGGACATGCTACCCTTATATCTACTCTTTAACTCCCTAGTCTCTTCTTGAGTTGTTTTATATTTTTCAGAAGTTTGCTCAATTTCGGCCTTGGCAGATCTCAATTGTTTTTTCTTTATTGATCAATTGTGCTGGGAAGAAAATCAACCAGTCTTGTAGTTTCTTTGTTTCAGCTTTAGAAATATTTAGCTTCGTCATCACCTTTGCTAGGCTTTCTGAAGGGTCATCTGATTCTCCTAGAATTACCACAATACAGAAATGACTTTTAAAGACATTTTCCAATTCTTGAATCTTCTCCTTTAAAGATAGGATTTCCTTATTCCTATCAATTAACTGGATCATTAGTTCTTTCTTTTCCTTTTCGACCAATGTTACTTCGCCAGCTTGTACGGGCTCTACTACGGGCATTTTTAGCTTTTGCTTCAAGGTTTGAACCTCAGTTTTAGCTCCTTGAATCCGTTCCTTAATTGCTTCTTGATTTTTTGGGTTAACACTAGAATTAATAATAAACTCTTTGAAGCTTTCATTATGAAAATATAAGGCTCCTAAATATGCCTTTTCATATTTGATTATGTTCAGGGCCTTCATTAGAAACTTCTTTGTTTTTCTAATTAATCATGAGGCCTTTCTTAAATCATGGTATATCATCTCGCTTACCTACCTATGCAGATTGATCTTGTCAAGAAGGGTGGCATCAACAATGTTGAGAGACAAGTCTACAATTTTAAACTCACCACTTGTAGGGAGCACTTGGTTAGTATGGTCAAAGAGATAGATATTGAGTTGATTTTTCTCAAGATCCACTGGTGAGATCAATCTCGTCTAAGAAGTAAGTGGTGCTTGCTTGATCAACTGGGACATCATTTCTCCTTTCACCTTCTGACTTCTTTTCTTCAATTGATTGATAATCCTTTAATGTTGCTTCTAAAACAAAAGGACTATCACCCATTATAGATAACCTTAAGTCTGTAGAGCTTGTAGGTGTAATTTTCTCAGGGTTTGCGAAGCTCATCTGAAAACCCAGTTGATCAGAGGAGCTTTCTGTCAATTTTACTTCAATTTGTTCTTCACCTTCAGTTTGCATTTTAGCCTTTTTGGATGATTGTGCCTCCACCATATCTATATCGATCACCTCAAGAGCATTTCTCTTTAAAGTATTATCTTTTGCTAAAGGTGTCTCAATGTCCATTTCTGAACTAGTGGGTTATTCCTCTTGGTTTGCTTTCCATTCAATTCCATGTTTATTCTCATGGGAAGAGGCAATTGAGCTCACACTCTTTCTTCTATCAAAGATGATATGGTGTGGATCATATTTCCATCTCTCCCCCAACTCTAAATGGAGCTCCTTCATGTTTATTCAACCTGGGAGATAGCTTGTATAGAGTTCAAAATAAGGGGGCCCACACTGCTTCGTAATTTAAACATGTACCCTCTATGCATGGGGAGAAAATCCTCATAGGCATAAAAATAGGTAAATTGTATGGTTTTTCTTCAAATCTATATAACTTGATTTCCATGAAGTCTTCAAACAAGTACCGATCTCCTACCCTGGTATTATTACTGAGTTACAATGATTGCTTTTGCTATGTTATAATTCTTGGAGGTGGTGTATCATTCAATATGGTATAAGCAGTTTCCATGTAAGTGGATAAGAATTGAGAGAGATCTTGATTCTCATGCTTCATCTTAACTATATCTGTCCATTCAATCATTGACTTTCTTTGGTTTCTAGAATCAAAAGTACTGAGACCTAAATACTCAAACTTGTCAATATGGGCGTACAAGAAGACATAGACTAGGATAGAAGGATATCTAAAGAGATTATCCAAATGTAATTTTTCAAACTAAAGATTGATAAACTTGGTCACGTATGTAAGAATAGTTAAATTTTCGATGCAATTTAGTTGATCCAGAAATTTTTTACTTGCAGATGCATCAGAATTATATGAAACAAAGCACTTAAAAACCATGGAACATAAGGATAAAAAGTGAAGATAAAAGAGACATAATCACACATGAGATTAAGACACAAAGATTTGATTATGGAGTTCATCCAACTTGGACTACATCTTTGGGCCCTACTCAATAATGGGGAGGCCTTCATTCATTAAATGGCATGGAAAGAGAGAAGTACAAGTAGATTTTTTACATAAACATCCTTATACCTCGAATCTAGAATATAAATGACAAATGGAGAGCCCAGATCTAGAGACAAACAACACCACTGACTTCCTGGCAAAAAATCATGCAGAATCGCCTATCCGAACACCCAATTCGGATTATCAGGCTTTTTCACCCTCTTGGAACCTCCCTGCTGCTTAAGGCGAGGTCCCAGCCTGCGGCCATGTCAGGTTACTGTTGTGCGCAATGTTCTATGCAAGTCTCCCCCTCTCTTCCAACACAAATGGCACTTTATATAAGTCATGGCAGCAATTCCTCAACTCCATGGCAGTTTCCAACCATAGACCAAGTAAAGCATGCAGGTTTGATCTGATATCAAGGATCTCGAGCCTAAATGAGATATCGCAACAACATTACAAATATGGTGAAACTCCTTCGGAATGCGTGTTTGACTCAGCAGTTGATACTATCGGCGGTCCCAATCAGTGGAAGAATCAAACCATGCTTCAAGTGCTCTGCGATATAGCGGACCCACCAGGCTATAAAACACGACATATAAAACATCGCATCTAGTAGTCCTATTGCAAATCACAACCGATGCTTTTCCCATCGGCATATCGGCCCAACCCTTTGCGATAACAATATATCCACCAAGATTATTAAACATAATGCATAGAGTATTGAGTCCGGAGTCTCCCATCACAAATCACAATCGGCGCTTTCCCTCGGCATATATTAAATTCCATACAACTGAGATATTAGTGGACCCACTAGGCTATGAAATATAATGTATAACATATCACATCCAGAGCCCTATTTGTGAGGACCTAATCCAGGCTATATACATTTTTTTTTTTTAAACAGCAAATACAACCAGAAAAGAAACGCATTGAAATTCAAATTTATTTAGCACACACATTCCTGCCACTCATTTCAGGAAACATTTCATAACATTTTCATACTTTTAACTAAGATCAATATTAATGAAATACATATGTACCGTTCAACAGAAGACGAGACTCCACTTGCTCTGATGTTGCCGGTATTCCTTGTAGCTGGTCACCTCCGCGAGTGAATGATGACACACTTGATCTGAATGCGAAGACCCATCGGTTAACCTCCCAGCCTACTCCGTGGGTACTCTTCTTCCCCACGGACCCCCGAGCTGCAATGGGGTTGTACAATGGAGGAAAGCACTAGCTGGTAGAGGAGAGCCCACCTTGGCTCCAGAGTCCCCTCTCTAACATCCTCTACCTCACCAAACTCACTATAGCTTCGTAATCACTGCTCTGACATCATCTCATCCATCCAACAATAGGGTTCCCCCAATCCCTTTCTCCCATGGCTTGCCCCTTCTTTTATAGGAGTCCTCATAGGTGAAACTTGTCATGTCATGCATAATTAATTATTTTTTTTATAATTCAATAGCTTGATTATTCACCCACCCATGTGTCATTCTCACATCAAGGGTCTCCAAAATTATTTACTTAAATTTTTATTTAAAACTAATATTTTCCTCACCTCAACAAGATTCCTATTTCTTCTCCTAGTTGTCTCTTTATTCCCCCTTTTATTCCTTAATTTGTGTTCATTACTTGAAGTCAATTAATGAGTCAAGATTTTATCCCCAATCTACTCCCTAATTTAACTCAGGTTATCTCCTAGATGGATATTCTTATGTTGGTTGTTGACACATGGAGCTTCTCTACCTTTCTCTAAATTTAATTTATTATTCTCATTTTAATTCACCTTCCTCTTTTCTTAATTAGGTTTAAATTAGTTTAGGATTAATCTTTATCCTTACCATTATGTTTGTCTTTCCCCTTTTTCCTAATTAAACCACATAATCTTCCTAGTATTTTCCAAAATGGGAAGGGTAGAGTTTTTAAGGTACTCTATTTTAATTCTTCCTATGATCCTCCTTATTCCAAGTTTTATTTTTGATTTAATTACATTGGTTTCTAATCATCATTTACCCTTGATGTAAATTTACCTAGTTTTCATTCCTTGCTTATATTTATTTATTATTATTTATTTTTAATGATTCCAAGGATGCCAAGTTTGGTTGTGCCCTTCAAGAACTTCCCTAGAATTAGTTCCAAGGGTGCCACACCTAATAGCTTATTTGTGATGTCAAGGATGCCAGTTTGGTTGTGCCCTTCAAGAACTTCCCTAGAAGCTCCAAGGGTGCCACACCTAATAGTTTATTTGTGATGTCAAGGGTGCCAATTTAGTTGTGCCCTTCAAGAACTTCCCTAGAAGTTCCAAAGGTGCCACACCTAATAGTTTATTTGTGATGCCAAGGGTGCCAAGTTGGTCGTGCCCTTCAAGAAATTCCCCTGAAGTTCCAAGGTTGCCACACCACTTGCCCTTCAAGCATCCAGTGATTACGAGGGGAAAGTATAATTCAACGTCATAGACAACTATCATCTCTTATGTTTCCTGCTATAGTGAGACTAATGGTGTCAGGGATCAAGGAATCTGCCTTGATGCGCACCCCCCGGTAAAGTCCTCATGAGCGACCCAACTTTGGAACCTGCCCTCATGGCATCGTGATCTTCAAGGCGAAGGTGTTTCAACCCTTCCAGCCCAAGTCACGGCGGGAGTGCTAGTGGGTGAGATCAGGGACTCTGTCCCACCCCTCCCATGTAGTTCCATCCACTTGTACAACCCCATCACCCATATGTGAGTCGTTAGGTCAAGCAACTAATCTGTGCCTGCAACCATTAATATATCATCAGAATATAGTTAAACATATATGGCAGATTCCAAGATCGACTTAGACTTTCAAAGATAAAGTAATATAAATTTTCATCAAACCAGGTGTCATCGACATGTCATATGCGAGTGCCTCTGATGGTTTCCTGCCATACTCAATCATCATCAGTAACAAGGTTTCTCAATGTTAGTCAATTATCATACTAGCATCATTAACAATTCCTGGTCATTCACACCATTGTCCATTGTAAGTCTGAACTAAAGGAAGTAGGTAACATAGGGGACACATCCCTCATGGCTATCATCAATAATCATCAATGGAAACATACATATTCATTAAGCTATCAACATCGTAACATCGTAGAAATATACCTATCCATAAAATTTATCCTCATTATGTTTTTAGTAGAGTGCATACATATTCTTTACTACCCTCATCATAATTTCAAATAGAGACCAACTTAACTATTTAATATTGCAATCATCAGAATACTGATAGATAAGATACATAACCATTCATGCTACCATAATATCAATGGAAAGCATTCATAAACATCACAACCATGAATATCTCAATCGCTAATAATAGTGTCATGGGTCCAGATCCTCAATCTGAGGTCCTTGAAGAAAAAGTGTCTAAGATAATGTCGTATTAGGGTCAAGAAACAAAGTGGGCACTACACTATTGCAATCGCAACCGAGATTATTATCGAGGTCACTTCGCAAGCACTAGCCGCTTTTGCGACTGCGATATGTAACATATCGCATCGTAACTAGGATCTGTCGAGGGCTGATTCATAACACTTGTCCACCTCTGATATGCAATATGCCATATCGCAATTGCAAATCGGCAATGTTGGGGGTCGATTCCTTAACCCGCGACCTCTATTTTCCCACAATATGCGATATGAGGGACCCAATGGTAGCCTGTCACTTGGTGTTTCCCTATTCGCTGAAAAAGTTTCCACGTCATCTCCTCCTTCCACCTCAACAAGTCAAACTTGAACTTTTACTTTCTCTAACTTCTTCATATGAACTTGGATTTGAGTGTCATTCGCATCATTGGAATCAGGATGATGAGCACTTCGATGCAATGCAAATTTTATCCAGATTCTTCCAATTTGAGTTTTGAGCCTTTTACCATGCCACTGGTACTTTCTGAAGATCCACCTGGATCAATCTTCTTGGGTCAATCCTCCTAGATAATTCCTCATGGATCCTCCTGGACCAATCCTCCCAACTAAGAGAACCCTTTGGACCTCCAAAAGCATTAAATAATCTACAACTGCTCTGTACTTTGTGTGCACTACAACTGTCCTAATAGGTCATCCTTCCTTCTCCTTCACTTTTGTCCTTCGGAGCCATAAGCGATGAGCCGACACCTACATCTCTTGCAAACATGTAGTACAATATCTTGCAAATTACATGTTTAGCTATATGACCAAAAATGAGCCAAGCATCCCATACTTTCCACAAGTTTATAACACATACTCTATGGTCAAGTTTACATAAAAATGGAAACAATACTCCAGCTATCAATACAAGGCCAAACATCATTGTTGCTTCAACAAGTGATGGATAACACATCATCACTGCAGCACATGATTTACAAAAATAAGGCCATGACACTATGGTTTCATCAACAAGTGATGGAAACACATCATCACTTTCACAGTTTAAAATGCAACACAAAATAAGTCCAAACATCATTATTAGTGCAATCAATGATGGAAAACACATCATCACTTTTACAATTAAAAATGCAACACGTGATTCGCAAAAATAAGGCCATGACATTCTATCACACCTAGCAAAACCATCTCTCCCTTATCAAAATGAATGGGTCGCCTCCTTGTGGTGCATTTGTTGCTCAAACAATTGTTTCACCTCGTTCATACACGGATGATTTATCCTTGCGATGTTACTCTGGATGGAGCCTCCAATACGTGGCTCTTTGATGAACACCTTTGTCGCAATGACTACAATAAGCCTTCTTCCTCCAAATTTGCTTTACCTTCTTCTTCTCATACGCTTCATACATGATTTCCACCATGTCTCCTCTTCATGATGCACGTCCTCTGAGGCTTATTTCTAGCTAACGTACTCATGCAATTCACATCAACTAAGCCCTACTCTGATACCACTTGATTCAGGATAGTTTACATACAGATGAATCAGAATTACATGAAACAGAGCACTTAAAAACCATGGAAAAAAAGCATATAAAATGAAGATAAAAGAGACATAATCACACATGATATCAAGACAGAGATATTTGATTACATAGTTCATCCAACTTGGACTACATATTCAGGACCTTCTCAATAGTGGGGAGGCCTTCATTCATTAAAAAACATGGAAAGAGAGAAGTACAAGCAGATCTTTTACATAAACATCCTTACACCTACAGTATGGAAGATATATGACCAATGGAGAGCCCATCTCTAGAGACATACAACACCACTGACTTCCTAGAAAAAAATCATGCAGAATCACCTGTCCGAACACCCAATTCAGATAATCGGGCTTTCAGCACCCTCTAGGAATCTCCCTGCTGCTCAAGGCAAAGTTCCGACCAGCGCCCGGGTCGGGTTACTATTGTGTGTAATCTTCTATGCCAGTCTACCCCCTCTCTTCCGACACAAATGGCCCTTTATATAAGTCATGGCGGGAATTCCTTAACTCCCGGGAAGTTTCCAACCATAAACCAAGTAAAGAAGGTGGGTTTGATATGATATCAAGCATCTCGGGCCTAAATGAGACATGGCAACAACCTTAAAAATATGGTGAAACTCCTTTGGAATACATGTTTGACTCAGAGGATAATACTATCGGTGGTCCCCTCTATTGGTGTTTCCAATCAACAGAAGAATAAAACCATGCTTCAAGCACTCTGTGATACAGCAGACCCGTCAAGTTATAAAACACAATATATAAAACATCCCATCTGGCAGTCCTATCGCAAAACACAATCGGTGCTTTTCCCATTGGCGTATCAACCCAATCTTTTGCAATAGCAACAGACCCATCAGTATTATTAAACATAATTCATAGATTATCGGGTCCGGAAGCCCCCATCACAAATCGCAATCGGCAATTTCCCTAGGTGGATATCAAATTCCATACAACTGTGATATCAGCGGACCCGCTGGGCTATGAAAATATAGTGTATAACATATCACGTCTGAAACACTATGCAATCACAACTCGGATAACTTTCGTGGCCGCTTCGCAAACACTAGCCCCTTCTGCGATTGTGATATATCGCATCGCAACTAGGCTCTATCGGGGGCCAATTCATAACACCTATCCACCTTCGATATGTGATATGCAATATCGCAATTGCAAATTGGCAATGTTGGGGGATGATTCTGTAACCCACAACCTCTACTTTCTCGTGATATGCGATTTGGGGGACCCAATGGCTGCCTCCCACTTGGCACTTCCCCATTCGCTGAAACTTTTTCCACATCATCTCCTCCTGCCACCTCGACAAGTCAAACTTGAACTTTGACTTGCTCTAACTTCTTCATATGAACTTGCATTCGAGTGATATTCGCACCATTGGAATTAGGATGACGAGCACTTCGATCCAATGCTAAGTTTATCCAGATTCTAACACTTTGATTTTTTAGCCTTTTACCATGTCACTGGTACTTTTTGAAGATCCACCTAGATCAATCCTCATGGATCCTCCTAGATCAATCCTCTAGGATCCTCCTAGATCAATCCTCCCAACTAAGAGAACCCTTTGGTCCTCCAAAAGCATTAAATAATCTACAACTGCTCTGTACTTTGTGTGCACTACAATTGTCCTAACAGGTCATCCTTCCTTCTCCTTCACTTTCGTCCTTCAGAGCCATAAGCAATGAGCCGACACCTACATATCTTGCAAACATGTAGTACAATATCTTTCAAATTACATGTTTAGCTATATGACCAAAAATGAACCAAGCATCCCATACTTTCCACAAGTTTATAACACATACTCTGTGGTCAAGTTTACATAAAAATGGAAACAATACTCCAGCTATCAATACAAGGCCAAACATCATTGTTGCTTCAACAAGTGATGGATAACACATCATCACTGCAGCACATGATTTACAAAAATAAGGCCATGACACTATGGTTTCATCAACAAGTGATGGAAACACATCATCACTTTCACAGTTTAAAATGCAACACAAAATAAGTCCAAACATCATTGTTAGTGCAATGAATGATGGAAAACACATCATCACTTTTACAATTAAAAATGCAACACGTGATTTGCAAAAATAAGGCCATGACATTCTATCACACCCAGCAAAACCATCTCTCCCTTATCAAAATGAATGGGTCGCCTCCTTGTGGTGAATTTGTTGCTCAAACAATTGTTTCACCTCGTTCATACACAGATGATTTATCCTTACGATGTTACTCTGGATGGAGCCCCCAATACGTGGCTCTTTGATGACCACCTTTGTCGCAATGACTACAATAAGCCTTCTTCCTCCAAATTTGCTTTACCTTCTTCTTCTCATACGCTTCATACATGATTTCCACCATGTCTCCTCTTCATGATGCACGTCCTCCGAGGCTTATCTCTAGCTAACGTACTCATGCAATTCACATCAACTAAGCCCTACTCTGATACCACTTGATCCAGGATAGTTTACTTACAGATGAATCAGAATTACATGAAACAGAGCGCTTAAAAACCATGGAAAAAAAGCATATAAAATGAAGATAAAAGAGACATAATCACACATGAGATCAAGACACAGATATTTGATTACATAGTTCATCCAACTTGGACTACATATTCAGGACCTTCTCAATAGTGGGGAGGCCTTCATTCATTAAAAAACATGGAAAGAGAGAAGTACAAGCAGATTTTTTACATAAACATCCTTATACCTATAGTATGGAAGATATATGACCAATGGAGATACCATCTCTAGAGACATACAACACCACTGACTTCCTGGCAAAAAATCATGCAGAATCGCCTGTCCGAACACCCAATTCAGATAATCGGGCTTTCAGCACCCTCTAGGAATCTCCCTGCTGTTCAAGGCGAAGTCCCGACCAGCGCCCGGGTCAGGTTACTATTGTGTGTAATCTTCTATGCCAGTCTACCCCCTCTCTTCTGACACAAATGGCCCTTTATATAAGTCATGGCGGGAATTCCTTAACTCCCGGGAAGTTTCCAACCATAAACCAAGTAAAGAAGGTGGGTTTGATATGATATCAAGCATCTCGGGCCTAAATGAGACATGGCAACAACCTTAAAAATATGGTGAAACTCCTTTGGAATACATGTTTGACTCAGAGGATAATACTATCGGTGGTCCCCTCTATTGGTGTTTCCAATCAGCAGAAGAATAAAACCATGCTTCAAGCACTCTGCGATACAGCAGACCCGTCAAGTTGTAAAACACAATATATAAAACATCGCATCTGGCAGTCCTATCGCAAAACACAATCGGTGCTTTTCCCATTGGCGTATCTACCCAATCCTTTGCAATAGCAGCAGACCCATCAGTATTATTAAACAAAATGCATAGAGTATCGGGTCCAGAAGCCCCCATCACAAATCACAATCGAATTTCCCTAGGTGGATATCAAATTCCATACAACTGCGATATCAGCGGACCCGCTGGGCTATGAAAATATAGTGTATAACATATCACGTCTGAAACACTATGCAATCGCAACTCGGATAACTTTCATGGCCGCTTCACAAACACTAGCCCCTTCTACGATTGTGATATATCGCATCGCAACTAGGCTCTGTCGTGGGCCAATTCATAACACCTATCCACCTTCGATATGTGATATGCAATATCGCAATTGCAAATTGGCAATGCTGGGGGATGATTCTGTAACCCACAACCTCTACTTTCTCGTGATATGCGATATGGGGGACCCAATGGCTGCCTCCCACTTGGCACTTCCCCATTCGCTGAAACTTTTGCCACGTCATCTCCTCCTGCCACCTCGACAAGTCAAACTTGAACTTTGACTTGCTCTAACTTCTTCATATGAACTTGCATTCGAGTGATGTTCGCACCATTGGAATTAGGATGACGAGCACTTCGATCCAATGCTAAGTTTATCCAGATTCTAACACTTTGATTTTTGAGCCTTTTACCATGTCACTGGTACTTTTTGAAGATCCACCTAGATCAATCCTCATGGATCCTCCTAGATCAATCCTCTAGGATCCTCCTAGATCAATCCTCCCAACTAAGAGAACCCTTTGGTCCTCCAAAAGCATTAAATAATCTACAATTGCTCTGTACTTTGTGTGCACTACAATTGTCCTAACAGGTCATCCTTCCTTCTCCTTCACTTTCATCCTTCAGAGCCATAAGCGATGAGCCGACACCTACATCTCTTACAAACATGTAGTACAATATCTTGCAAATTACATGTTTAGCTATATGACCAAAAATGAGCCAAGCATCCCATACTTTCCACAAGTTTATAACACATACTCTGTGGTCAAGTTTACATAAAAATGGAAACAATACTCCAGCTATCAATACAAGGCCAAACATCATTGTTGCTTCAACAAATGATGGATAACACATCATCACTACAGCACATGATTTACAAAAATAAGGCCATGACACTATGGTTTCATCAACAAGTGATGGATAACACATCATCACTGCAGCACATGATTTACAAAAATAAGGCCATGACACTATGGTTTCATCAACAAGTGATGGAAACACATCATCACTTTCACAGTTTAAAATGCAACACAAAATAAGTCCAAACATCATTGTTAGTGCAATCAATGATGGAAAACACATCATCACTTTTACAATTAAAAATGCAACACATGATTTGCAAAAATAAGGCCATGACATTCTATCACACCTAGCAAAACCATCTCTCACTTATCAAAGTGAATGGGTCGCCTCCTTGTGGCACATTTGTTGGTCGAACGATTGTTTCACCCTATTCATGCATGGATGCTTTGTCCTTGCGACCCTGCTCTAGATGGAGCCTCCAATACGTGGCTCTTTTATGACCACCTCTATCACAATGACTACAATAAGCCTTCTTCCTCCAGATCTGATTTACCACCTTCTTCTCATACGCTTCATACATGATGTCCATCGTGCCTCCTCTTCGTGATGCACGTCCTCTCAGTCATATCTCTAGCTAGCGTGTTCATGCAATTCACATCAACTAAGCCCTGCTCTGATACTGCTTGATCCAGGATTTTTTACTTACAGATGCATCATAATTACATGAAACAGAGCACTTAAAACCATGGAACATAAGCATATAAAATGAAGATAAAAGAGACATAATCACACATGAGATCAAGACACAGAGATTTGATTAAGGATTTCATCCAACTTGGACTACATCTCTGGGCCCTGCTCCATAGTGGGGAAGCCTTCATTCATTAAATGGCATGGAAAGAGAGAAGTACAAGCAGATTTTTTACATAAACATTCGTATACCTCCAATCTGGAAGATAGATGATAAATGGCGAGCCCAGCTCTAGGGAAAGATAACATGACTAGCTTCCTGGCGAAAAATCATGCAGAATTGCCTATATGAACACCCAATTCAGATAATCAGGCTTTCTACACCCTCTCAAAACCTCCCTGCTGCTCAACGCGATGTCCCGGCCGCGGGTTACTACTGTGCGCAATGTTCTATGCCAGTCTCCCCCTCTCTTTCGACACAAATGGCCCTTTATATAAGTCATGGCGGCAATTCCTCAACTCCCATGCAGTTTCCAACCATAGACCAAGTAAAGCAGGCAAGTTTGATCTAATATCAAGGGTCTCGGGCCTAAATGAGACATGGAAACAACCTTACAAATATGGCGAAACTCCTTTGGAATGCGCATTTGACTCGATGGCTAATACTATCAGTGGTCGCCTCGATCGATGTTTCTAATCGGCAGAAGACTCAAACCATGCACTCTGCGATATAGCAAACCTGCATGGCTATAAAGCACAACATATAAAACATTGCATCCAACAATCCTATTGCAAATTGCAATCAACACTTTTCCCATCGGCGTATTGACCCAACCCTTTGCGATAACAGCAGACATTCTAGGGTTATTAAACATAATGCATAGGGTATCAGGTCTAGAATGTCCCATCATAAATCGCAATCAGCGCTTTCGCTCTACAGATATCAAAGTCCATACAACTACTATATCAGCAGACTCATCGAGCTATGAAATATAGTGTATAACATATCGCATTCGAAACCCTATCGCAATCGCAACCGGGATTACTGTCGAGTCTGCTTCGCAAACACTATCCCCTTCTACAATTACAATATTCAATATATCACATCTCAACTAGGCTTTCCTGGGGGTCGATTCATAACACCTGTCTACCTCCAATATGCAATAAGTGATATCACAATCGCAAATTGGCAATGTTGGGGGTCGATTCCTTAACCCTTGACCTCTATTTTCCCATGATATGCAATATGCGAGACCCAATGGTAGCCTGCCACTTGGCGCTTCCCCAATCGCTGAAAATTTTACCATGTCATCTCCTCCTGCCACTGGGACAAGTCAAACTTGAAATTTGACTTGCTCTAACTTCTTCATATGAACTTGGATTCGAGTGTCGTTCGCACCATTGGAATCAGGATGACAAGCAATTTGATGTTATGCTAAGTTTATCCAGATTCTACCACTTTGAGTTTTGAGACTTTTACCATGATACTGGTACTTTATGAAGATCCACCTAGATCCTCCTAGACCAATCCTCCCCACTAAGAGAAGCTTTTGGTCCTCCAAAAGCATTAAATAATTTGCAACTTCTCTATACTTTGTCTGCACTGCAAGTGTCCCAACAGGTCATCCTTCCTTATCCTTCACCTTTGTCCTTTGGAGCCATAAGCGACGAGCCGACACCTGCATCTCCTGCAAACATTTAGTACAATATCTTGCAAATTACATGTTTAGCTATATGACTAAAAATGAGTGAAGCATCCCATACTTGCCACATGTTTATAACAAATACTTTGTGGTCAAGTTTACATAAAGATGGAAACAATAGTCCAGCTATCAATACAAGGCCAAACATCATTGTTGCTTCAACGAGTGATGGATAACACATCATCACTGCAACACATGATTTACAAAAATAAGGCCATGACACTATGGTTGCTTCAACAAGTGATGGAAAACACATCATCACTTTTACAATTTAAAATGAAACATATGATTTGCAAAAATAAGGCCATGACATTCTACCACACCTAGTAGAACAATCTCTCACTTATCAAAGTGAATGGGTCACCTCCTTGTGGTGCATTTGTTGGTCGAACAATTTTTTCACCTCGTTCATGCCCGGATGCTTTGTCCTTGCAAAGTTTCTCTGGATGGAGCCTCCAATACGTGGCTCTTTGATGACCACCTTTGTCGCAATGAGTATAATAAGCCTTATTCCTCTACATGTGCTTTACCTTCTTCTTCTCATACACTTCATACATGATGTTAACCATGTCTCCTCTTTGTGATGCATGTCCTTTGAGGCTTATCTCTGGCTAGCGTACTCATGCAATTCACATCAACTAGTCCCTGCTATTATACCACTTGATCCGAGACTTTTTACTTATAGATGCATTAGAATTACATGAAACAAAGCACTTAAAAACCATGGAACATAAACATATAAATGAAGATAAAAGATACATAATCACACATGAGATCAAGACACAAAGATTGGATTACGGATTTCATCCAACTTGGACTACATCTTTAGGCCCTGCTCAATAGTGGGGAGGCCTTCATTCATTAAATGGCATGGAAAGAGAGAAGTACAAGAAGAATTTTTACATAAACATCCTTATACCTCCAATATCAAAGATAGATGACAAATGGAGAGCCCAACTCTAGAGATAGACAACACCACTGACTTCCTGGCAAAAAATCATGCAAAATATCCTATCCGAACACCCAATTTAGATAATCAGGCTTTCTGCACCCTCTCAGAACCTCCCGGCTACTCAAGGCGAGGTCCCGGCCTACGGCCGGGTCGGGTCACTGTTGTGTGCAATGTTCTATGCCAGTCTCCCCCCTATCTTCTAATATAATTAGCCCTTTATATAAGCCATGGTGACAATTCCTAATCCGAATTGGATCCATGAAAATTATCAAAGTGTGATGACTGTATCAAATCAGGACATACTTCAAAAATTTTCTAACAAAGAGCTATCAGGAAGGACCTCTGAATAGTGGCAGTTTGTAGTTAGCAAGGAACGACGAGGACCTCGATCAAAGCGCGTTGACTGAGGCCCATGGAGACCGCGCAGGATGCAAACTGGAAAATAGGAAGCTCAAATCAAAAAACAGAGGCACGCTTTTGCTGGGAAAAACCCCTCGAGAAGGAAAATCCCTGACTGCTCAGTCGCATGGGAAGCTGGGAAACCGTAGGGAAAGTGGTAAAAGTGAAAGGCAGGTCCCGCGCTCCAAAACCGGTGGAATATCGGAGGCACTTTGGGTGGTAAGCAGATTTCGCAAAAAATGAGCAATTCCATACATTGCACGACGTGTGTCCAGCGGATGAGAGAGAAAACCACCTCTCATCACGGGCTAATGGTCGAGCAAGTCAACCATGTGATAAGAGTGAACACCGTAGGACCTGGGGGCTCTAGATCTGACGGCGGAGATTGTGCCCGATGGGGAACCAGATTCGACAGGAGAAAATAAACCACAGCACATAAAGGTTTCAAGTTGGATTTGACCACTGAGTTGGAAGATGAATCATTTCACAACGTAACCGAAATATCGAACCATTTGAGGAAGAGTTGGCGCAGTTCATGACAGGACAAGTGGCCACTTCCCTGTGAGACGTTACACAGTGGCGATGACGCAGAGGCAGGGAATCCTAAACGAACAGCAGCAGGAGATCCGAAGGGGCAGAAGAGGAAGCGAACAGTCATGAGACGGATTGGCTTTAAGCCATGAACAGACAGAGAACAAAACAGAGGGCGAGAGAGAAAATAGTGAAGAAGGGAGAAGGAGACAACGAAGCAAGAAGTAGAAAACAGAGAGCCAAGCTAACCTGTAGAATAAGGTAGCATCGAGCAGACAGAAGGCTTGAGAGGTTCAAGCCATCCCGGAGAGGATATCTGTCAGGAACTGAGCACCAAATTGGACTTGTCCCATTTAAGACCAGTTGAGGTCGAGACTTGGTAAGGAAGAGTCTGTGCACTCTAGTGGCTTGGGGAATCCAAGAACCACCCTACTAAGCATTATCTGTTTCAGGAGACCCAAATTGAGCTCCTCATTGTAAAAACTCTGCTTTAAAGACACAATAAGAAAAGGCCACCACTGAAAGCTGGACCGGAGATGTAGCCCTGGAGGAGAGGGTGAACTCCTTATTAATTTGTTGTGTTCTTGCATTTGCTTACTGTGTTTCTCTTACTGTTTTCCATTTTCCATTGTTTGTGTATTTTGCAATCTGATCGATCCATTGCCTAAGATAACATAGACACACACCAATACATGAGTCTTTAATACCTTCATTCATTAATTAATTAACTGAGGTCACTTACGAGTGATTTTCAGATAAATTCCTCAGCTCCCAGAAAGTTTCCAACCATAGACCAAGTAAAGAAGGCGGGTTTGATCTGATATCAAGGATCTCGGGCCTAAATGAGACATGGAAACAACCTTATAAATATGGAAAAACTCCTTTGGATTGTGTGTTTGACTCTACAGTTGATATTATCAACGATCCCCTCTATCAGTGTTTCCAATTGGCAAAAGACTCAAACCATGCTTCAAGTGCTCTGTGATACAGTGGACCCGCCAGGCTATAAAACACAACATATAAAACATCACATCAGCAGTCCTATCGGAAATCGCAATCGACACTTTCCCATTGGCGTATCAACCCAACCCTTTGATAACAATGGACCCACCTATATTATTAAACATAATGAATAGATTATCGAGTCTGAAAGCCCCCATCACAAATCGTAATCGATGCTTTCCCTTGGCGCATATCAATGTCCATTAAACTGCAATATCAGCGGACCCACCGGGATATGAGATATAGACTATAACATATTGCGTCTGGAACCCTCTCGCAATCGCAACCAGGATTACTGTCGAGGCTGCTTCACAAACACTAGCCCCTTCTGCGCTTGCGATATGCGATATATCGCATCGCAACTAGGCTCTGCCAGGGGATGATTCATAACACGTGTCCACCTGCGATATGCAATATTGCAATCGCAAATCAGAAATGTTGGGGGTCGATTCCTTAACCCGCGACCTCTTTTTTCCCAGAAAATGTGATATGCAGGACCCAATGGCAGCCTTCCACTTGGTGCTTCCCCTTTCTCTGGAACTTTTGCCACGTCATCTCCTCCTGCACCTGGACAAGTCAAGCTTGAAGTTTTACTTGCTCTAACTTCTTCATATGAACTCAAAATTCGAGTGACGTTCACACCATTGGAATCAAGATGATGAGCACTTTGATCCGATGCTAAGTTTACTAGATTCTGCCACTTTGAGTTTTGAGCCTTTTACCATGCCACTGGTACTTTCTAAAGATCCACCTGGATCAATCCTCCAGAATCCTCCTGGATCATTAGCTTATGACTCAGAAAACCTAGGGTCGTTTAGTCACCTTGCATGTATTATCTTCGCCGAGTAATACTAAGATAGACTTTAATATTTTATGAGCGTCTTGAGAAAATACATGTGTAGGATATCTTTCCATTGTTTTGGGAGTGGGCGTTCCTGGAGTTGAGGTTGTTAAAAATAAGGCTATTCTATTGTTTTCTAATAATTGGGTAAAATCTATAGACATGAAATCTTCATTAAATGCCTTTGGGTCTGGAATTTCAGGCATACATAAAGCTTTATAGATGTGGTTTTCCATAACCTCGAGGATAACTTCCCCTTTTGAAGACACCACGTATTTCCTTTGGAGGACGTATGAAGAAACAAGCCAAGTTACAAATTCAAGGAAGTGGTATGTAATTAGGGATATAACATGATATAAACCAAAATTCATGATTCCAAAGTGGTATTGCTTTTCCAAGAAACAGGTCCAGCGAAATTTCGCAGTCTAAAGGACACCATGGGTTATGAATTTCTCTTTCAATATCCATTAAAGGTTCCTGAGTGGAGGTATTTGACATTGTAGGATTTGGGGTAATTTTCTGAGGTTTGTTGATATTCAACGTGATAAAATTAAGGTCTGGCTCAACATATAAATACTTGTAATCGAAGCAAAGTGGTGGAAGTTGGGTTGTACCATTCACAAGATGACCTGGACTCTGGGTAGCATGGTCACTTGTACACTGAGAAGGACTAGAAATGTGATGAGCTAAAAAACTTGAATGGGTTTGTATAAATCTTTGTATTAGGTGGGAGCGGGAATTTTAATGAGGTAAATGATGGACATGTGGAGTAGGATGATTGGAGGGTGACACAATAGGGTGAGCTGGAAAACCAAGGTGGCGGGCTGACTACGCCAACCGATTTGCTTAACAGGCGGGAAGGGACCACATGTCTATGGTTGGAATGGTTTTCTCAAAACCCTTTACTACCCTACTCTACCCCCGTAAGTTTTTTTGAGAAAGGAGTTAGGGTGAGGCGTAGTCAACTGTGACTGTTGATCGAAGGAGTTTGAATTCAACTTTGAGCTAAGCCTCATCTCGTGTAAGTTGGAGCGACACAATTTGTGTGATGTGGCCTTCATACAATGTTGTTTAATCTATCATCAGAACTACATGATAACTAATTCCAAATAAAGGATTGCATGTCCTGTCTCCTCAAACTGTGCATTAGGCCCTGGAAAGGTTAGAACAAAGGAAATAACCATACGACATATCCATAACATTTTTTTTATAGGAATCAGAAAGAAGATCTACAATAGAGACCATCATTGGAGGCAAATGGAGAGTGGACTAGATTTTTTTCTTGTGTTCCACTATCTTATTCATGGTGTGATCATGTCTAAAATTGCGTAGGTTTATCACTTTTGTCTTCCTTATCAATGCAATGCCCATTTTTGCAACTAGCAAGACACCATCCGTGATAGTAGGAGATGTTGGTTCAAATGAATCAATGGCCATGGAATTTGTTTTTTATTGGACATCATGTTCTTTAGTTCTCTGCCAGACCTTGAGAGCTTCTTCCTATGCTTTGGCCTCAACTTCTTGTTATTATCTCCTATATTCCTTTTCATGTTCTCTGGTCTCAACTTCATCTTATTGTCTACTTTGTTCTACTCCATGTGTTTTCCACCTTTAATCCTATTCTTGTCACCTCCTTTCATTCTCCCTCCTCATCTCTTCATATTCCCTCTTCTTGAGCTCAAGATCCTAGGCTATACAGGCTACTTCTTATTCCTATTTCAGCTTTTTCTCTCATGTATCTCTAACTGCCTCCTACTAGGTAGCTTCTTTCTTGGCTAGAGCTTCTCTTTCAGCTTGAGATTTCTCTTTTCTTCTTTGAGGTGAATTATAACCTATCATGAAGACAACTTTTAAGAAGTTCAATGCATTTTCTTGCTTCTCCTCTTCAACCCATGTATTTCGTTCGTCTTCCCGCTTGTATTTGCATGATTTGCAATGATTATTCACCACAGGGTTGGGATCATACTTTTGGAATGTTAGATCCCTAAAATGTAATAATGTTAGAGCGTAAAATTTTTCTTTGGCTTCTTTCATGTCCTTTAACTGATATGAGCCCAAGTGTAATGGCATGTGTGGCCAGGGAGCCTTTTTTACCTATGATAGTGCTCCACCTACTCTTGATAGAGCTGATATGCTATCTCTTGTAGTATCATTCGGTCATATAAAAACTTTGGAAGTGGACGAGGAGGTTTGGTTGTTCCAAATATTCTCAAGATCGCCATCTTGATCCAAAAACCAATCCCCAACTACAGACATTAGTTGCCAGACTCTTTCAGACATACATGAGGTAGACACATTGAACAAAAGGTCATACAATGGGGTCGAGAAGTGTTGGCATATCATGGTGTAGGACTGAATGTAATGATACTTCCATATAACTTTAAAATAAATATGAATTGGGTCCTCCTACGTTGTCCATTTCTAGCCTATTGTTGGGAATACATGCTTGACATAGACGATGTCTATAAGGTAGGAGGCGATGGAGAATTGAGGTTTTTCACCTTATTTTGAGTTATGATCCAATTTTGTATTATCCTTCAAGGAGAGATAGAGAATATCAACCCAAACGAAGATGTTTACCTCGATTGTTGTTGTGTACATTAACATGACCCATCCTTCATAGAATGTTTTTGCAATGGGATGACCATACAAATTACATAACCTGACAATCGATAGTTAAAATGGGATCTTTAACATGTTGGTAGAATATTCTTTGTTTGGCTTGGACTTCAAGGTTCCTCTATTGGTCCACCATGTCTTCAGGAGCTCTCTAAGAAAGATCTTGAAATCTAACAACTAGTCCTCATCCAGGGCTAACTCCTCCTTATGGATCTTATAATACATATTGATGTTAGAGGCATTAACAAAGGCAATAGGATTCTTTTGGTTGTCTGTGATCATGGTTTCTTTGGGACTAGAATGCTTTGCCAACAACTAAACTACCTTTACACATGGAAATATAGGGAGATGTGCGACGACTTTGTGCAACTAAGACCTATAAGTAGCCTTGTAAACTTCTAAATTTGGGTCATCTGGAGATATGTTCTCTATAACACCCTCCTCCCACATCTACCCAAGTAACCATCCAACCGCGGTAAAAATGTGATGAGAAGTTACTATGATATGATTTGACTCCCTATGTGTCAGTTAAGGAAGTGGAACTGGTGGAACACATCACAGAGACCTTCCACATCATCAATAGAACTCCTAGGAGCCATCCCAAGCACTTAGGTAACCTGCCCTTGAGACCAGTAAGGTTTTAGACTGTTAAACCCCTGGACGCTCCCTTGATATGGACAAGCATGCGTCTAGGAGGCTCCAGACACTCCCACATCATGGGTATGCATGCGTTCAGGGACTTTTCTGCCCAATGTTGTGCTTGCATCTCTGAGATTTGAGCCACTTTTTCAGTCCCAAAGCCTAGGTCACTTCCCATAACTCAATGATACTTTCAGAATTGCAAGATAACAATAAAATAATGCTACACATATAATTACTTGAATAGGGATTTGACTGGAGCCCTACTAGCCATGACAAGCATTTCATCAAACATGTCACAAATATGTAATCAACAAGTTTAAACAATAGATTTGAGCATAAGGGTCTCATACTCATCTGATAATCGCTAAGAAGAATTTATGCCTCAACACATTAGCTATAGTTTCATCCATTAGTCCATAGATGAATTGCTCATTCATTTACAAGTAGAAACATAATGAGAGCCACACATAGCCATTGTCATAATACATGTTCATAACCAGCATAATAAAAACAAAAATACAAAGGAAACAACATCCATATAATCCACATATAAACCAATACAATACTCATGAATTAATAAGGAGAAATAACCTCATATTAATAATGCAAAGGCCAACCAGTTGTGCGACTTCCATGAACCACCTGACCATAGACATGGCTGAGCCAAATCTCTCTTCATCCATTCACCCTTGTGCCATATTCCAAGCATGAATGTGGGATCTCAAGAAACACATCAATCAAAAGCATCTAGGGCTTCCAGAGGCCAAGGCACCTCAACCCATCAAACAGGGATTCCACCTCATGGTCAAACATCACAAAGCCCTCACTAGATTGGTCTCTACCCAAGCCTTCCAGGGCTCCAGAGCATTTGTTCCAACCAAGGCTTCTAGGACTAGTAACTCAACCCACCAAGGGCTTCCAAAGCATTTATCCAACCAAGGCTTCCAGGACTAGTAACTCAACCCAAGTTGTTACAAAGCTTCCAAAGCATTTGTCTAACTAGGGCTTCCAAGAACTAGTAACTCAACCCAATATAAAGGAAACATGAAAACCAATGAGAAAAATAATGAAATGAACCCACAACACCATGGCTATCCAGGATGTTAGCACTCCTCAATGTCCCAAGGGTGAGAAAGGAGACTGAAGGAGGTAACATCAAACCAATATTTTGATTTGGCAGCTAGCCCTACTAAACTAGAGAGGGATCTCTCTATGAACTCACAGCCAATGAATGACTAGAGAAGGAAAATATTTTAGCCTAGGTGCGTTCATCTCAGGGGTTTTGGAATTTTAGGGTTTTGTTTGAACAGGAGTAAAGGTCAGGGAACTAGGTTAGGTTTCAAAAGATTCAGTTGCAAGGGATAAAGAGGAGAAAGGTAAGTATGTTTCAGTGACACTTTGAGGTTTTTCGATGTAATGTAGTGTTGAAAAAGAAAAGGTTCAAAATGAGCATGAATATCATGAATTGATTTCTCAAAAGATAGATAACATAGACATGAAATTCCTAACAAAACAGAGCTTAAGCTTAAGAATTTTGTTTTAAAACTCATAGGAATATCACTGAAAGAAAATATATGGAAAGGAGGATAACTAATAATTAATTTAAGTGATTTACAAAAGAAAAACAATGTCACAAAATCTTACCACAAGAATTCCTAAATAATAGTTGCAATTGGCCTGTTAATTTCCTGTAAAAAGATGATGAATACAAGCTCCAAAGCCTTTCACTCTCTAATGTCCAACCCATCCCTTGAGTTTGATTTGGGTAGATATAGACCAAAACAACTATTTTCCCCTCTAAGGGGTTGAATACTATATGATAGGAACAATTTACATGATTATCTCTAACCAAACCTAAACCTAGGGAAGTTAAAAACAAACTCCCTAATTAAACCAATTGATTCATTTTGACTTTACAAACATAAGTAAGCATGAATCTACATGAAATTTACATTGTCCACCTCATTTACATTTAATTACATCACATGATTACCCTGGAGGAGTAATTTGACCAACATCTTTGACTTTGATTGGAGAAAATCCGAATTCCTGTCTTTCTGGGAAAAGTGCAGCGCCAACTTGGAGGAGAGTTTTGAGTGACTTCTAGTACTCCAAATTCTGATCTGAAGGCATAAATGGAAATATTAGGATGTCTAATTTTTCATAGAGTCCTTAAGCATGCCAAATGACCTCTCTAAGGGTGAGAAAAATGGATTATCCCAAGGTCACTCTAAAAGTGCAGCGCCAGGGTAAAAACAGTGGCAGAAAGTGGTTTTTTGGCATGTTTTGGGCCTTTTCTTCCAAACTAAAGGCTAACATGGCACCCAAGTGGCATAGCTCAGGTTATACGCTATCCAAGCATGCAAAGTTTTTGTCATTTGGAGGCCCCAAGGAAAAGCGCAGCAAGGCTGCAAAAAAACGCAGCGAGGGAGAGAGAATGACACTTTGGTAGCAAGAAATCAATCCTCTAAGAGAGGAAATGATATTTGCTGGTGAAGAGATTTATCATGAGGGTGAAATGAACAAATGACATGATTTTTGGTATTTTTATAGTTTGGGGGTCGTTTTTTCTCTTTTATGGTGATGTGGCCCCACCTTGTCTTTTTGCAAAATGATTTAAGATCCTAGTGTATTGCAGCTTCAAACTTTATTATGCATAATTACATCTTAATAAATATCAAAATGTACTTTAGAAATCATTTTAGATCATTTTCCCTGGTTACTACTCCCTTAATTATGACCTAGGTGATGACATGACTCTTTTTTACCCTTTTTGATGACTTGACCTAATGATGACATCTAATGGAGTATGAAAATGATGATTTGTACCTTGAAACATGACTGACCATGAGATGATGATTGAGATGGTGATAAAGACACTTGATTGCTGACTCATCATAATGAGTCATGGCATGAATTAGCTGACCATGAAATCAAGGGAGTAGTAACATACCTAGACATACTAACTAGTGACCAAATTTTTATTTGAAAACCTATTGAAACCATAAAAATTTGACTTAGGACCCTATCAACCATATTGAAAAAGCACATTTGATCACTGGTGACTGACAGGACTGACAGACACTAACATAGGAAATGGAAAGGCTAGGCAAATCCATTGTCAATCCAGTCAATCCTCCATGTCAATGACAGATCATGACCAATAAACCACATGCATATGCCATGCATGCCAAAAATAGTGATGAAAACATACATGCAACTTGGTAACTACAAGAAAAACCCGTTGTAGTTGTTGATCTCGATGTCCTATTGCGCTTTCCTTCTCTTCCTTTACCTTCTTGCTCCAAAACTCCAAGTATGCCACATTAGTCCAAGATTACTCCAAGAAAACTCTAAGTGTATAAGAGTATGAGAGACAGACAATAGAGAGAGAGCTCCAAAACTAAATTGAGAAAAGTCTTTGAATTGATCCTCATAATCCTTTTTATTAATGAGGCCTCTATTTTCTTCATTTTCCATTATTTTCCTTCATTTTCCTCCTCACATGCAACCTGCGTCCTTTCACTCCCCTTTTCTCCTAATTTCCATAATGTTCATAAATAAATGTTCCAAAATGCCATTTTTCCTTTCCAAAGCCTCTGCCATTGCCTTTTCCATTTTCCTTAGCCATTAATCAACCACAAGTGATCCCCATCATTATGTTTTTGCCCAACATTTAGCTTGGAATACGTGTCCCATCAATTGTGGTTATTATTTTTCCTTTATTAACTTTTCTTACATGGAATTTTCACCAGAGTTGTTACAGAACCCTCCCCCTTGGGGGAACACCATCCTCGGTGTTCAACAACACCTACAACCAACAAGACTTTTGTAAGAAAAACATGTTGCCCATGGATATTTATAACTCAGCTCATTGCAACATTTACAATGATCATCCTACTGAGAAGCAAACCAACACGACAAAATAACAATTATAACATCATAATGACATGACACTGACACTGCTTATTATATATTTATAACATAGCTCATGGTTGTATTTACATCCGTATACATATGCACATATACCAAACATCACCAAATCATGCAACAAAAACATAAACCAAAACATTCGCTCAACCAACTAATAAGGAAGGATAGATAGCCCGCATTTGATTCGACATCTCCCGTGTAGCTTCATTGGGCCCAAAATGCTTCCATTGCACTTTAACCTATTCGATTGCTCGATTCCAGAGCATGAGAATCTTTCTCTGCAATATACACTGAGGCTCCAACTAGAATTCTCCATTTGGCTCCACCTGCAATATAGACCAGCCAATCACATAATCAACATCTTTAACATACTTCTTAAGCAATGACACATGAAAAACATCATGGACATTCATTGTCGAAGGTAGTGCATTTCGATAAGCTATTGGCCTAATCCTCTCAATAATCCTGAAAGGTACACAAAACCGAGGTGCCAGCTTGGCACATGATCCAATCCGCAAGGACCTATTCTTCGGTTTGATGCGCAATTACACATGTTCCCCAACCTGGAACTCCTTGAACAACCTATTTCGATCTGCATAGCTCTTCTACCTATCCTGTGATGCTTTCAAATTCTTCTTGATTACCTGCATTTCCCTAATGGTAGAAGTGTCCTCAGACACGTAATTTTATTAATCAGAAAAAAACAATTACATAATTGATTTGCAAGAGCTTACACCCGAACAACCAAACACTCTTTCAATGAGCTATTTATAAGCTCCATGTCCTAACTACCTCTAATTATGGATCACTTATTAAATAACAAGTGTCCATTTACAATAAATGCTATTCAAACCAACTAGCTAACTAATCTCCTAAAATAGAGCCTAAGATACGACACATTTGGAGAGTCATATCTAGTTACAACAATATGCTAATTCTAAAAGTCTCCATTAAATAATTAAACATTCTAGAATAATAATTATTAATTTAATATCTTAAATTAATAATTATTTTATTCTAATTTTATAACCTATGATAAAATTTGTATGTTTGGATCATCTAACATTCCCCCCTATGATCCAAAGATTCATTACAACAGATACCAAGTTCATCCCTGAACTTAGTAAATTTTATTCTGCCAAGCGGTTTCGTGAAAATGTCGGAGATCTGATCTTCAGAAGGACAATAAACTGGTTTGAGGACATATTTGGCAATGAGAGACCTGATATGATGATACTTGGTGTCCACATGCTTTGTCTTTGAATGAAAAACTGGGTTCTTGGCAAGTTTGATGGTTGACTGGCTGTCAATGAACAATGATGTAGCTTCTCCCTGAGAAATGCCCAAGTCCTGCAAAATTCGGTGCAACCAAACAATTTCACATGCTGCTTCCCATGCTGAAATGTACTCTGCTTCTGCTGAAGAAGTGGCCACTGTAGCTTGTTTTTTACAACTCCAAGATACTGTTGCTGACCCCATATTCATTAAATAACCTGATGTTGATGCTCGATCATCAATATTCCCAGCAAAGTCGGCATCAGAATATCCACCAACTACAAAATTTTTAGTCTTTGTGTAAAGAAGACCAAAATATTTTGTTCCTTGGATATATCGAAGAACTCTTTTGGCTGCATTCCAGTGGCTATCTCGTGGTTCCTTCATAAAACGTGAAAGAATATTGATGGCATAAGATAGATCAGGACGAGTATTTGTCAAATAAATCAAGCTGCCAATCAACTGTCTATAAGTTGTACTGTCCACCTTTTCCCCCCCTTCAAATTTTGAAAGTTTCAAGTTTTGCTCCATGAGGGTGAGAACAGGCTTGCAATCTTGCATGCCAAATCGCTGAAGAACCTCTGTGGCATACTTACTCTGAGAAATCAAAATATGATGTGGACGTTGGAAGACTTCAACTCCAAGATAGTAGTGAAGTAATCCCAAATCTGTCATCTTAAAACCTGCATGTAACTCCTTTTTGACCTGTGCAATATGATCATCATGATTGCCAGTGATGATCAAATCATCGACATACATAACAAGAATTACCAGATATTTACCCTGTTGTCGCACATACAAAGTATCATCAGATTCACTTCGTTGAAAACTAACTTTCTTAAGGTAATCATCCATCTTTGCATACCAGGCTCGGGGAGCTTGTTTTAACCCATATAAAGCCTTGATCAATTTGCAGACTTTATGTTCTTGTCCTTCCATTTCAAAACCTGGTGGTTGAGTCATATACACTTCCTCCTATAAATCCCCGTTGAGAAAATCACTTTTCACATCCATTTGATGAACTTTCCATCCTTTTTGAGCGGCCAATGCAAGTGTTAATCGGATGGTGTTCCATTTAGCTGTTGGAGCAAAAGTTTCTTCATAATCAATGCCTTCCTGCTGCGCAAAACCCTTTGCGACAAGTCGTGCTTTGTACTTTTCAAGTTCACCCTTCTGATTATACTTAATTCTGTAAACCCATTTGCACCCTATGGGTTTAACATTTGCTGGACAATCAACAAGTTTCCAAGTGTTGTTATCAATTACTGCTTGATATTCTTCAACCATATCCTATTGCCATTCTTTATGTTTTACTGCCTCTTTGTATGTGGAAGGTTCAGTAAAATCATTTGCTATCAAGGCAAAATTGCCTTCACTTCTATGTGCCCCTCTGGTGCCAGTTTTATTTTGTTCATCAGGCTTTACATCTTTCAAAAGTTGAACTGCCCATTTCGGAAGTTGGTGCTCACTTGTTTGCGCTTCTGTAAAGTCCCCATCATTGTAAAGAGGATTAATATAAACTGATGTTCGTCGTTCAGGTGAAGAATGTGGAGACTCACTGTCTGAAGAACTGCTGCTACTTGGAGATGCGGATGAACTGCTAGAAGACCCAGATGATGTTGTTGATGTAGATGGACTGGATGACTCATCTTCAGAGGAAGGAAAATCAAGTTCATACCAATTTGGTGAAGTTGGTTGACTTTGTATTTGTCCATTTCTTTTACTTCCCTTAGTTTCTAATTTGTGAAGAAGATTTTCAATTTCTTCAGCACTCTTACTCTCTGTTTCATCAAAAATGACATCCCTGCTCACAATGAATTTTCCATTGGTCAAAAGACGATACCCTTTCTTCTCATCAGAATATCCAATCATTGTGCATTTTAAACTTCTTGAGTCAAGCTTAGTTCGTTTTTCTTTCGGAACTAAGGCATAACACACTGACCCAAAAACTCTAAGATGTTTAACTCGAGGTTGGAAACCAAACCAAGCTTCATAAGGTGTGATTCTGTCTAAAGAAGCAGTTGGAGATCTATTTCTTAAGTAGACAGTTGTATGAATTGCTTCCGCCCAATATGTTGGACTTAACCTCTTGAAGGTTAACATGGATCTCGCCATTCCTAACAAAGTGTGGTTCATTCTTTCGACTACTCCATTTTTTTGTGGAGTGTAAACATTAGTAAGATGTCGCCTTATGCCATTTTCACTGCAATAAGTTTTGAATTCATTTGAATTGAATTCTCCCCCATTATCCGTCCTGAGAGTACCTATCTTTTCTTTGACTTCATTTTCAACAAGTTGGCGAAAAATTTTAAACTTATCAAATGCTTCTGACTTGTTCTTCAAGAAGTAAACCCAAGTCATTCTGCTGAAATCATCAATGAATAGTAAGAAATACTTGCAACCACCAAATGAATTTTGGAGTGGACCACAAGCATCACTGTGAATTAGTTGTATCCGCCTGTTTGCACGCCATGAACTTGTTGGAAAACTTTCTCGATTTTGTTTGCCATAAATGCAAGCTTCACATTTTGAATTTTCTCTTTTGAATGTGGGAAGTCCTTTAACCATTCCTTGTTTCTGCAATTGAGAAAGACTCTCAAAATTCAAATGTCCATATCTTACACGCCATAGTCTGATAGGTGAAATACCTGTAGTCACTGCCCCTGCAAAATCAGAATGCCTTGGAATAACTGTCCCTTTCATCCGTAACAGTTTTCCATCTTCATAACCTGTCATAAATGTTTTCAAGTTTTGTTTCACTGAATTAATCTTCACTAAACCATATTCCATAATTACCTGATGTCCTGCTTGTCGAATCGTGACTAAAGAGAGCAAATTTTTCTTGAAACTAGGTACGTACCATACATTGGAAATCAATTTTTCTCCAATGTCAGGGAGAAAAACTTTCACTACTCCTTTTCCATAAGGAGTATGTTTGGCATCATCAGCAAGAAAAATTTAATTAAGTTGGCATTCTTGAAAATTCTAGAAAAAATCACGTCGACAAGTCATGTGCTGAGTTGCCCCGGAATCCAAGATCCAGGCATCTTCATAGTCACTTCTAAGATGAGATGAAATTTGTGATGCTGGTGAGGAAGTAAAAACATATTCTGAGCTATCTTCATCTTGATCATTTGCAAATTGTGTTGAATGCTGCTGAAACTTGGGAATTTTATTAAGTGAAGTTCGACAATCTTCAGCATAATGGCCAACTTTTTTGCATCTTCGACACACAATTTGACTTAAGTCTCTTCCTCTTCCTGAAGATTGTCCTCTGCCTCTGCTTTGACCTCTATTTTGAGATTGTCCTCTACCTTGACTATTATATCCTTGTCCTTGAAAATTGCCTCTTCCTTGGTTGTTTCCTCTACCTTGAAAATTATTTCTTCCTCCTCTGTTAAAATTTTTGCCTCTGCTTTGGCTTCGACCTCGATTATGTGCTGCTTGATTCTGATTCCACCTGCCTCTTCCTCGAGAACTATCTGCTGATGACTTACTTGTGCTGGCTTCTGTGAGAAAAACATCTTCACCAACTTTCTTCTTCTTCCCAAAAGTTTTATCATGTTGACTTAACATTTCACAAAGTTCATCAAACTTTAGTTTTTCTAATTTCCCTGTTACTTGTAAAGTCTCTAAAAAATGCGTATAGGAAGAAGGAAGCCCAGCAATTACAATTGTGACCATAAAGCTATCATCAATTGCAGGAAAACCAGCATTAATAATTTCCTGCTTAATATTCTTAAGTCTGGAGAGATATTCAAGAATATCACCATCTTCAGTTAATTTTTGTTGCAACAATTTTAACTGTAGATCAACCTTCTTCAATTCAGGTTGAGTATCAAAGAGGTCTTTAAAGGTTTTCAAGGCAGTCCATGCATCTGTGGCATTTTCGATATGTACATACATTTCATCATTCACAGACGATTTAATAAGAGCTAAGGCTTTAGCATTCTTGATTTCCCATTTTGCCAATGGATCTGCATCTGTGGGTTTATTCGGATTAACATCTCCATCACATATTCCTTGCCATAATTCATTGTAAATGAGTGTGCTTTCAATAAGATGATTCCACGTTTTATAAGATTTGGTGCCTTCAAGTTTGTCGGAATCAGAAAATAAGTTAATCAACTTAGACATTTTTAGCGATGAAGAGACGCACCAAGAAGCAGAACAGAAAGGACAAGATAGTCAGCACAACACACCACGCAAAAAACACGATCTATCGGGGCTTGTCTTTGACCCTCGAATAGTCGTCAAAACAGGAGAATATTGACTGAGCTTTGCACTTGGCTCTAGTCAATTTCTCAAATTTTTACAGGGAAACTTTCAAAATTTGACTTTTTACAATGGTGCTTTTGCACAACCTGGTAAAAAATTTACCCCCCCTCAAAGTAAAATTACTTTGAGTTACATTTATCTCCTTCGAAAAATTTCAAAAAAACTCCTTATTGCTCCAAAAATTACAAATTGCTATTACACCTTATTTCTCCACTAATTTACAAATTACAAATAAACCTCCTTATTACTCCAAAAAATTACAATCACCTTATTGCTCCATCAACCATAAATTCCTAAAATTAAAAAAATCACCATATTTCTGCACAATACAATATTACAAATTTAATTCAGCTTCCATACATTCATCCTTGCCACCTTCAAGATTGTTGAAAAAATCAAGATTCAATTCTTGCGCGGTGCCATTTTTTCAACTTTCGACACTGTAGTGTCATGGAACAAATCCAACAAAAACCACAGCTCCCGTATGTTTCATATCCTTATTGGGAAGTCCAGCAAAGTCAATGGGCAGCTTGCTTTGAATACAACTACTGCAGATTACTGTTTTTCAGATGTTCAACGTATCTTGACTAGTGAGGGTGAAAATGGAGAGAGATCGATATGCTAAACAGCAAAATAATTGTTCCAAGTGCTTTTCAATTACAGACTCTAGCCAAATTGACAGCTTATTGTAATTTCACAGTAATTATTTCCAGGCAAATAGGAATGTAGCGCTATGAATAGGCTCTGTAATATACTTGCACCAGAAGTGAGATCTAAAGAGATTGTATTGACAAACATTCAAAGATATCTAAGTGACTAGTTCATTACCAAAAAAAAATTTAAAAGAAATTTGAAGTCTTCCTTTGATTTGTTCTGCTCAACCAGCATTACGAATCCTCATTTGCGCATGTATTTAATCTACTCCGCTTTCCCTAAACGAAATCATGGGATCATACACTGATATTCTCTGCACCATTGAGGAATCTGCGCCCTGCTGCCACCGTATTCAATTATCTCTTTGAAACCATCAACTCTGTCCCGGATTCAATTCTTGGCTCTCGAATATTATATTTAGAAACTTTCCCACATCGACTCAACATATTAATACAAAATAGACTCCGAAATAGAAGTCGAAAGAAGCAGATTAGACTAGTTCAAATTGCCAAAAAATCATATATTTGGAGCTGGGGGCAGTACGCGAAAAACCCAGAACTCCACCTCTGGATTCTTTTTCCTGGTAATGATTCACCACACCATTGTACCACTCACGCCTCCTATAGTGTGAACACTGCACAGAATAGGATCATAGGGTGGACCAATTTTTGCTGATCACTTCAACGGAGTTGAGTTTTTCCACGATCTGATAGAGCCAGAATCTCCTCCTCAAATCAACTGCTGGAATCTCTTCCTCAAATCAACTACAACATTACTGAAGCTCTGATACCACAATAATGGCAGAAGTGTCCTCAGACACGTAATTTTATTAATCAGAAAAAAACAATTACATAATTGATTTGCAAGAGCTTACACCCGAACAACCAAACACTCTTGCAATGAGCTATTTATAAGCTCCATGTCCTAACTACCTCTAATTATGGATCACTTATTAAATAACAAGTGTCCATTTACAATAAATGCTATTCAAACCAACTAGCTAACTAATCTCCTAAAATAGAGCCTAAGATACGACACATTTGGAGAGTCATATCTAGTTACAACAATATGCTAATTCTAAAAGTCTCCATTAAATAATTAAACATTCTAGAATAATAATTATTAATTTAATATCTTAAATTAATAATTATTTTATTCTAATTTTATAAGCTATGATAAAATTTGTATGTTTGGATCATCTAACATTCCCACTCCATGTATGCCAACATGTCTGGCCCAATCAACACCCTGTTAACTGAATCACTCCAACTAATGGGAGTATTACAACTCCACCCATACAATACCTCAAACGAACTCATCCTCGGCGAACTCTACCAGTGGAAGGTACTCTTCCCACTTCCGTTGTTGATGCATCACATACATCCTCAACATGTCCTCCAATATCATGTTAACCCTCTATGTCTGTCCATATGTATGTGGATGATAAGCTATACTGAAGGAAAACTTTGTGCCCAAACCTGCAAATAACTCCTTCCAAAACTTAGAAGTGAAATTTGCATCCCTGTCTGACACAATCTTCTTTGGAAATCCATGCACGTACCTAATGAAGACCTATGCTACATCACTCACTGAGAATGTAGACTTCAATGGAATGAAGTGCACTACCTTTGTCAACCTGTCCACGACTACCATGATGGAATCATGTTGTCTCAATGTCCTTGACAAACATGTGATAAAATCCATGGAAATGACTTCCCATTTCCACTTTGGAATCGAAATCAGATGTAGCAACCCACTTGGATGCTTACACTCTACCTTCACTTGCTGAGAATCCAAGCACCTAGCCACAAACTTAGCTATGTCTCTTTTCAAATTCGGCCAATAATATAATTTCTTCAATCTTGTCAGCATCTTCTGATAACCTGGGTGACCTGAATATGGTTTCGCGTGAAACTCCCACAAGATCACCTTCTTGAGCTCACTGCTATCTCATACATATATCATGTCACTAAATCTAACCAATCCGTCTACCATGAGATGATAGTCCAAATCCTGTGCACTTACATCTGTACTTATACCTGTACCACTACCTATATCTTTACCTATACCACCACCTATACTTGTACCTGAACTCTGCTACAACCTGTGCACAATCTCCATATACCTGACATCTTGCTGGCCTACCTACAAGATCCTATCCTATAAATTTTTCCCATAGGAGCTCATAGTTGCTATGCGATTTACCTATATCTGCCTGCTAAGAGCATCTGCCACCCTATTCTCTTTACTTTTCTTATACCTGATCTTGGAATTGAACTCACTAATTATGGCTAACTACCGAGCCTGCCTACCATTTAGATTTCATGGTCAAATAGATACCACAACCCAATGTGATCACTCATCAATACAAACCTCCCACCAAGAAGATAGTGCCTCCACATCTTCAATGCATGTATGATCACTGCCAAATCAAGACCATGTGTCAGGTAGTTCTACTTGTGCTGATTCAGTTTTCGTGACTCATAGCATACCACCTTCCATCCTTCATAAGGACTCCACAAAGTCCTGTCTTGTAAGCATTTGTACACACTACAAACTCTTTGTTCTAATCTGCAATCTTTAACACTGGTGCATGTGTCAACAACTACTTAAGCTACTTAAAACTGGCCTCACACTCCTCTTTCCATTCAAACTTCTTACCTTTCCTCTGCAATGATGTGATAGGATACGCATTCTGCGAGAAGTTCCTGATGAACCTCTTGTAATAACCTGTTAACCCCATGAAATATCTCACCTCATCCACATTCTTGGGAGCTTCCCACTCCATGATAGATCTTACCATTTCTTGGTCCACTGTTATGCCATCCTTGGAAACCACTTGTCCCAAGTAGTGTACCTCAGTTTGAAAGAAACTGCACTTGTTGAGCTTAGCATACAACTAATGCTCTCTCAACAATCTCAACACTACTGCTAAATGCTCAACATGCTCTTCTTCATTTTTAGAATATACCAATATATCATCAATGAACACAATAACAAACTTGTCCAAATACAAACACAACACACTATTCATCAAGCACATAAAGGTAGTTGTAGCATTAGTTAAACCAAATGGAACTACAAAAAACTCATAATGCCCATACCTGGTCCGAAAAGTTGTCTTGTATATGTCCTCTTCTTTAATGTGTACCTGATGATATCCAGATCTCAGATCAATCTTCGAGAACACTACTTCTCCCTTCAACTGATCGAACAAGTCATCAATCCTCAGTAACGGATACCTGTTCTTGATGGTCACTTTGTTCAACTGCCTATAATCAATGCACAACCTGAGAGTACCATCCTTCTTCTTCACAAATAGTACTGATGGACCCCGTGGTGATACACTTGGCCTAATGTATCCCTTGTCCAACATTTCCTTCAACTGCAGCTTTAACTGAGGTGTACTCATCCTATAAGGTGCCTTTGATGTCGGAACTACCCTTAGCACCAACTCAATAGAAAAGTCGACTTCCCTGTGAGGTGGTGACTCTGAAATATCTGTGGTAAATATATCTTGATACTGTTGTAGAACAGGGTACCTACTCAAAACATCTGCATCCTCAATTTCCTTACCTTTGTCACTAGAAATGTGCATTGCAAATAACACACACCCTTTCCTACAACTAAACTCGACCTACATAGTTTTCACCATTATGACTGAGGTTGCTTTCTTATTACCCCACATGACTCTTTGTTCTCCATTGTTATCTAAGCACTCAATAACTTTGTCATAAAAATACACCTTGGTTGTATTGAGGTACAATCAATCCATGCCCAACAACATATTATATGATCCCAACAGTAATACATTCAAATGTGTTCCGGTAGGCATACCATTCAAATCAAATTCACAAGCTCTTACCCAAAGATGAACTTGCTTCTTTGTATTTCTAGCCAACTTCACTAACCAAGACTTTGCATGCACTTCTTTACTGAAACCACACTTATCCACCAGGTTAGGATTAACATAACTATAATTAGATTCAAGGTCAATCAAAACAAAAACAACTTTATCACAAAGCTTACCGTCCATCTCAATGATAGATGCATGATGATCTACCTGTCTATTATCCAGCATTGCATAGATCCATTGAATACTCTATCCAACATCTCCCATTGTCTATGTCTCCTGAGCACTATAAATATACGATCTACCACCATGATGTTGTCGAAAATCTCTCCTATGATGATCCTTGCCACAAGTCCAACACTGCAAAGGCTTCCAACCTTTATCCTTGTTCTGCTCCTCATACTGAAGTCCCTGTCTTCTATCAGATCCATTGAACTTCTTAGATGGAGTTGCATTCTCTTCAACACCTGTACCTTTAGGTCTTGCTCGTTTCTTGTCCCATTTTCCTTTGTTCCTATCATTTCCCTTCCAATATTTCTTTGTCTCAAACCTGCACTTCGATTGCTCATAGAAATGCTTTAGCTTTCAGATGGACTCCTCTAATGATCTAGGCTCATCGAACTTAATCTTGTCTTTGAATGAAATCAGTAATTCACTAGTGAATCTATAAATCTTAGCCTTCTCCTCCTTGAGGTAAGGCACATACCTTAGTAGCTCCAAGAAACTGCTAGTGTACTCCTCATCTGTCATCCATCCCATCTTTAGCTCATAGAAATCTTTTTCCATGTCATCAAAGTATCTCTCCAATAGGTACTTCTTCTTGAATAGTCTCTCGAGCTCAATACAAGTCAAGTCCTTGTCATGAATACCTCTGACATTCTTCACATCTTCCCACCAAATATTTGATTTACCTTTGAGATTGAATTTAGTTATTCTAACTTTCATGTTCTCTGAGTAATCATGCAACTTGAAGAACTTCCTCGTACCAAGCAACCACGCTTCAGAATCCTGTGATTCCTTCATCTCTCTATCAAATGTAGGTGGATTCACTTTCTTAAACTCATCCAAAAAATATCCTCTATCATTCCTCATGTAAGGATGATAACAATGTCAATCATTATGCCTATCAGAACCATAACTATAATAGTACATGTGTCCATCACCTCTCCTATCCAGAGTGTCCAAGAACTTGCCATCTCTAATCGTGTCATCTCTATCTGACCTATACTCACCATGAGATCTACTTCCATATGCCCCATTAGTTTTGTCCTCCTACTCATGACTAATATGAAGGGGTCCCTATCACTGCAATTCTAACAAATGCTTAAGTATCACTGCATTTACCTATGTTTGTTTCTCCTGTGCTTGTATGTTTCTATCATTGTATGCCTTACAACTCCTTATTTCTTCCTTTAAGCTTCTCAATGTATCTTCCAAATTAGAAGAATTCCCAACACCATGCTGCTCATCTAATCCATAGGGAGAGTCTCGGGAACTGTAGTCTACCATCTTGCTAGTCATCTTTTATATTCTTCCTACAAGGTATATCATGGCAGCTAAACCAAATCACAATAAACCAATGTACCTCAGCATAATTTGAGGAGGATACCTCATCTGCAAGATCAACCAATCAGCGTAATACATGTAAAACATAATCAGGACAACATGTAGAAATATAATACATAAGCATATAAGCATATACCCGTCATTCTAGCTAGAGTCCAGTCATCAATGCATGACCATATCAACTACACATACCATGACCTCATGCATGACAAAAACCACCACATCATTGTACACTTGACCAGATGTGAATAGTAATGTGCATAATCAACCATACACTCATGACGACACACTCCACAATAACACCATCAACCTCCCATGGTGACCTCACTACAACCATAACCAATAACATACAAATGCTACAAGCACATGGTCTCACAACACAATAAACTTTGGGCTTACTGTGGGATTACTCCGGGCTTCCAGAGCATTTTTCCAACCAGGGCTTATAGGACTAGTAACTCAACCCAAGCTATTACAGGGATTCTAGAGCGATTTTCCAACGAGGGCTTCTAAGAACTAGTAACTCAACCCAAGCTAAAGGAAACATGAGAACCAACCAGAAAAAAAAGGAAATGACCCCACAACACCATGGCTATCCAGGAAATTGAAAGGCTAGGCCAATCCACTGTCAATCCAAGCAATCCTCCATGCCAATGACAAATCATGACCAATAAACCACATGCATATGCCATGCATGCCAAAACTAGTGAGGAAAATATACATGCAACTCAGTACCTGTAAGCAAAACACGTTGTATTTGTTGATCCCGATGTCCTCTTGCACTTTCCTGCTCTTCCTTTGCCTTCTTGTTCCTGTTAGGGTCCTATAATCTATAGGATCTCAAGGTAATTAAGTATTGTATCTCTGGAATCTTATTTTGTAAATACTTGTCAATCTGCCAATGATTTCCAAATAAAAGAAAAAATAGAATAAAAAATGAAAATAGGTTATAAATAAGAAAAAAAGAGAGAGAAAAAAACAAGAATATTGAAAAATAAAGAAAAGATTGAACCCCATCAAAAGAAAGAAAAACCAAAAGAGGAATGATACTAAAAGTGTTGCAAGTCTAAATGCCACTACTGATAGTTAGTTTTCTTCATTATTGTTAAATAAAGGTTGTGTGGAGCTTGTTCAAAATGCCACAATCACTAGCTTTTGGTTTAATCATATAGTGTAATCATGGTTAAACTTGTTTAAATTTCTGTAAATTAGGATAAAGAATAAAGATTTGCCCAATAGTCAAATCTGGGTAAATCAGTAGTTAGGTATAAAATGGCATTGATTCAATTGTTTAATCTGAATCAATAGGAGAAATAAGGGATAGGTTAGATAGTTTTTAATTCTGTATAAAAGAAAATAAAGTGGGTTTGCTAGTCTAAGTTCACCTTTTGAAGAATAAAAAATGATAATTTAGTCATGAGGTAGGTAATTTCAATGATTTTACAAATATATGATTATGCCTTTTTTATCCTAAATTTTAAGGATATGGGAAAAGGAAAAATGGGCACAATGAAATAAAGTGTTTTCATATGTTTTATTATTAACCTTTATCCTAATTCTGATAGGCAAAATGTAAAAGCACAAACAGACAAATATTCTTTGTCGCATATGGTAAATCAACCGCACAGTCAACAGCATCGGGATTTGTTCCTGCTTAGCATCCATGGTCCTCATCTGCCTTCGGCCCCCCCTCCATCCTGCCTTTACCACTGCGGGGGGTGGTCTAAAAAGATGGTTTCTCCCACCAGGCCCCATCCTAACATGGCAACGCCTCACGATTTCGCACCCCCCTTCCAAAACCGCATACCGCTTTCTACCACCTCCGAAACCACCGTCCCCTCGCCCGCCTTACCGCGCCTCACCACGACTTCCTCCGCCACTCTCCTCCCACCATGTCACATAACCGTTAGCTAATTAAATGCATTCCCAACAAAGAAATAACCATTCAACATTAATTAATTTTTCCCAGGTAATCGTTCAGGCCTAACGGTCCCGCGCCATTTTCAACGGAACATTCACAACAGCGTTTAAAAGATTATGGACCTATCGCTTTACTCCCTTTTCACTCCTGATTCTCTGTAAACTGACATCTTTGCACAATAATCACTCTCAGATCTATTTCGCGACCAGACCAAGACTTAAAATTGACAGTCCTCTGTTCCTTTCACCTGAAAGTTCGTTACTCAAACACTTTCCCCAGTAATCTCTTTTATTAATTCCTCTTGTTCTTCAGATTGTTACAGTCATGCCTCCAAAGACAAAAACCCAAGACAAATTTGTTAATCCTTTGATTCCCCCTTCTGTAGACTTAGATCATATCCCTCTGGCCGACAGGGATTATAGGATTAATGAAACCCAATGTGACTGTGACTTTCTTGAATTATATTGTTGGTTAGAAGACAAACATGCAGATAAAACTGATGAAATTGGGCTCTGGGAGTCCAATCTTCCCCATTACATTTTCCCCTTGACATTTCAAACCCCTAAGTTTACCAAAAAGTGTCAGGCATGCTATGTCCCTGCTCAAAGAGCTATCATGGCCCCTTCAGGTAACATTCTCTTCACAATTACTACCTACTTTATAGACCAAATGATGATGGCTCCCACTGTGGAAAATAATACTCCTTTCTCCTTAGAAGCCCTCACCCAGCTTTATCAGAAGCTAGATTTTGCTACCAGAGCTAAAATTTTTGAAATCTTCTTGCCCGAGAATGCCTAGTTACCCAAAAAGAATCCTCCATATCCTTCCTCCATCTTCCATGATCAAGCCAAACAAATTATATCCATGATTTCCTATATTTTAGGTTATTTTTTTTATCAGTGGGTAGATGAGCCCATTTTAGGATTTTTTCCACAGATAGCAAGCCTTCCATTGTGTTTAGTTTCAGCCAATTCTTGGCTGACAATATTCATGAACAATTCATAAAGTTTCCCATATAACATGTGTTTAATTACACCTCCATGTTGATTTATATGTTCCTCTACTATTAGGCAGACAAATTCAATTTTGCAGTGCAGAAACTTGATGATGCAGGAAATCAGCAACCAGTGATCTTTTGGACATTAATGGTCATGAAATAACAACAATAGTTTTCTTATAAGCAGATCATTGAACATTTTGTTCACCCAACCATGAACATTCTGAACAGTGCAGTACAACCTAGGAGCAGTGAAGAAGTCAAGAGAATTTTGCACCTGACAGATCAAGCAAAGAATGGGGATTGATATTTATACCAAAATTACATAGAGATCAAGGTGTATGGTTGTGAATCAACACCATACAAACTCCCCAAATACCTCCCCATGAGGATTTTTTCCCTGGAGTACATTAGACAGATTCTCAATTCGAATGACATCCATTTTGTAGTGGCCAAGAAGAAATCACAATTCAGAATAAAGACACAGGTGGGCCCATTTGTATGTAACACTAGTATAGTAGGTGAAGAAGCAGACAGAATGCTCAAAGAAATGAAGTTCAGTCTGAGCTTTACATGGTCTTATGACCCCTGTGGAATTATTTCAAAGCTAAGAGTGGAGAATAAAATCACTCCTTGCATTCATAGTTCAAGGCCTAAAATAGAGCAGTGTGCCAATCAACTAGAATGGATAGAAAACACTTTGCAGGAAGCTGAAGAATAGCTCTTTTCCACTTCCAATTTGCAGACACCCACTCCTCAGGAAAAATCAAGGAAAATACAGAGGGCTGAAGGATCATCATCGACAATAGGAAGTGAAGCCAAAGAGTTTAGAATTAGTTACAGGAAGAAAACAAAGTTGACTCCTAGAGTAGAGGTGGACAAAGGGACTGAAGAGTAGGTTGCCATCATAATCATAGATTCATCACATGCAACCAGAAAATTCACAACATCTCCTATTGAACCTTCATCATCACAAGGTCAGAAGGAAACTAAGCTAGAGTCACAAAATGTCCAAACATAAAAGGAGAAGACAGTTTTGGATAGTTACAAGGAGATCAAGCTCAGAAATGAGATGCTCAAAAACAATACCTATAATAAATTTTGGAAACAGACCTCCAGCTCATAGAGTAGGTTGTTGTCAGTCCTTAACATGGAGCATGGAAAAATTTAGATGGCCTTCCTTGAGGCCCAAGTTGCATAGCCAAAAACAACAGCAGACTACAAGAGCACCACATTTGAGTTCAGCACTAAAGACATTCATCCCATAGATCAAATGGAGATGCACAAGCAAACTGGTGAAATGATATCTTCTACTTTAAATAACATTGTTATGTCATTGTCTAAGTTGCAGGTTTCATTTGCCAATGTTTAGTCACAGTTAAAAATGGAGAAAGTGTCCTCCTTGGCAAAAGATAACAGGATCAAATCTTTGGAGGATTTGGTACTAAACATAGGGTATGACCCTAAATATGTCAATGCTAGTGAGGAGATTATTAAAAATAAGAATTTGGACATTGCAGCCTTGAGAAAACAAATTAAGCTGCCAACCACAGAGGATCCATTGACCAAGGACATTGAAGAAAGTGAAGCACATAAAGTAGACATGATGAAGTTGATCATAGAGCAGAATATAAAAATTAGGCAGATGGAGGCAGAGATGGAGAAAATGATAAAGGAGAAAGAAGAAAGTCAGAAGATGACCATTATTCCCCTGGATGCCATACCCATTTCTCAACTTCCAGCTACAAGAACAGCCACTTCTTCTACTCATATTGTAAGTGTTGAACAGGTGACCAAGACACTGGAAAACATGTCACTCCAGTCAAAAGAGATTAATACTTTGCAAGATCAGCTCAAATCTTTAAAAGTACAAAAGGACAGAGTTGAAGCCTCTCGTGTTACTGAAATGCAGAAAACACAGAGATTGTTGGAGAAGTTACAGAAGGTGGAAAGGGACACTTCAATTGGTCAGACCTTGGCCCAAGCCAAGGAAACCATTTGGATGAATATACTAGACTCTATGAATGAGATTTGGCCTCCTATCCAAATCATATTTGAGCAGAAAAGGCTACTGAAACTATTGTGCAGGGAAGAGAGAAGCTTGGAGAGATTCCCATAGAAGCCTCCAACATTATCAGGTTCCTGAATTATAAGTCCAAATATGAACTTGAAGAAGTAGGAATCAATGATAGAACTGCTACTATTTTGGAAGTCAAGAAAGTCCTGACGAAGAGGAACCTTATTGATCAATTGGAAGAAATATGTGAAACCTTGGAGCTGCAAGTAAATAGGTTCACTAACATAATTGAAACATTGATCCAGTAAGGACTGCCCAGCATTTCTGTAATAAATGAAAAATTAATTACTCAGGAAGACTATGTCTTGAAGATGAAAGAAATTACCAGAAGCAGTATCAAGGTCAATTGGAATAACGGGAAGTATGACATCAAGGGCGTTTTTGGAAACCATGTCAAATTATTTCTACATACAGAATGAGGTAAAACATATTTTTACTTTGAAACCGACTTTTGCCAAATACACAGAGGTAGATGAAGTTTACCGCGGGGTAACAAAATTGACCATACTAGATGAAAAGAGATGGGAAGAACTGGTTGATTTACTGGATTGAAAAGGTAATTTGGGAGCAGTAAGACAGTGACCAGCACATCAACTAGTACGACAGTCAGTTCAGCAATGCAGCATAGTTTTGGATTGACTCAACAATCGAAACCATCAAAACAGGGCCACCTTTCTTTTCAGCTATCTACGTGGCCTATTTTCTACCAAGATTAGATCATATTGTTCGTAATTAGGCTAATAATACATTGTCAGTTTGACAATGATTTTTTAAAGGATTTTTGTAATTATCAGTATAAATACTCCACTGTTTGAAGTATTAAGGATTGATTTCTGAATGTAATTTCTTCTGCATATTGTAATTTTCATTGTACTGGAGCATCAATAATACAAGGACCTTTCACAGGATTCATGTGGTGTACCAAATGGTGATGTGTCTCTTCTATTTATCTGTTTAAACATTGTTTTTCTTTCTCTGTTATTCTGAATATCTGAATTACTTAACAGAAACTGTGATAAATAGGATTGGCTACTTAGAGCACGCTATTTTGGTTGTTGGTAATTTTAATGTTTTCCACTGAAGTCAAATCAAGGAATTCTTAATTACTTATTGATTTCTGTTGAACCTTACGTTTCTGTTATTTCACAATTCATTTAATTTATGAAAATATCCAAATAGTGCAACCTAGTTGGGCCTATGAGAACTCCTCTAAAAATTGATGCAAAATCCAATTTAATTTATAGACTCCATAGCCCAATGGAATTATAACACTCAAATCAACCAAAACTTTCAAGCAAAACAAAAGTATAGTCATAACTAGCCTAAAATTTACGTAAAACAAAGCTAAAAACAAAGAGATCCCTCTCTAAAGTTGGTAGGGCTAGATTCCAGCTTCCAAAGTGGTTTTGATGTTGTCCTATGTGTTTACTCCCTTAACCTAAAAAATACAGAACGACAACAGCTCCAAAACTCTGAGTATGCCATACTCCTCCAAGAGTGCTCAAAGAAAACTCTAAGTGTCCAAGAGTATAAGAGAGAGAGAATAGACAGAGAGCTCCAAAAATGAGCTAACAAAAGTTTTTAAACTGATCCTCATAAGACTTTTTATTAATGAGGCCTCTATTTTCTTCATTTTCCATTATTTTCCTTCATTTTCCTCCTCACATGCAACCTGTGACCTTTCACTTCCCTTTTCTCCTAATTTCCACTATTTTCATAAATAAATGTGCCAAAATGTCATTTTTCCTTTCCAAAACCTTTGTCATTGCCATTTCCATTAGCCATTAATTAACCACAAGTGATCCCCATCACTATGATTTTTCCCAACATTCAGCTTGGAATACGCGTCCCATCAACCGTGGTTATTATTTTTCCTTTATTAACTTTTATTACATGGAATTTTCACCAGGTTTGTTACACTCTCTTTGAAATACCCTATACACTTCTAGCATGAGTATGATGTATATTTTTTAATGTAAAATGGAGTATCCCAAAACTCAAGAACAATTTTGTTGGTAGGTGTCTCTTCATTTGAGGTCTCAATCATTGGGGCTTTAAAAGCCCTTCTCTTTGACATATGCATGATTCCCTACATATCCAAATAAAACAAAAAGCACCCATTACATAGATTAGCTCACAATGTTAAATTCAAGGAATTAAAAGGTTTGGGATTAAGGGTAAATGTGCCTATCTATTGTTCTACTTTTTACAATTTAACTTACCTAGAGGTAATAGGTTTCTAAGGTAAAAGAAAAACAAACATAACAAAGAGTTCCCAAGACATTGCAATCCCTAAGATCACAATCTTGACCATGATAGCAACACATCGTGCCACAAAAATGTATCTCTATGCTACAAAGACTAGGACTAGGGTTATGTGTAAGAAATACATGTGTTCATGCATCCAACACCAAATGAAGGAAACTAAAACCAAGTTTTTAAATGGAAACATTGAGCTAGGGCATAGGGGTGTTGCATTGGACATGAAACCCACGGTAACTTGGTGAGTTCGACCCTAGGAAGTGAAGAGAGAAGGAGGTTGGCACTACTAGACATGGAGGAGGGGAAACCCAAGGGTTTTGTTTTCACAGTAAATCAAACTAGAGGAAAAAAACCAACTCAAGGTTGTTGGCACATTTCTATGGTAAAATTGAGAGAGACTGAGTGAGATTAGCTAAGTGAGGTCGTGAAGCCTTTTTTCTTGTGTTGAGACCACTATTGGGGATAAATTGAAATGTTATACCCTTTTATGAGTGCATGCAGAACTTAAGAAGGCTAGGATCAATAGAGAAAGAGACAATGTAGCCATACTTTTCAAAAGAAGCACTTAATTTTGCCAAATCAATGTGAAAGAGGAAACCAACTAATATAATATGAGAAGGAGAGAAAGAAATGAGCTAACAATAGAGATAGGAAATTTATTAATTAAATAAATGAATAAAAACCAAAAATTCAATTGCTGAATGGGATGGATTTGAACATACCAAAGTTTTCTTGCGCCTAGCACTAATGAGGAGAGAGGATGTGTTTTTCTCCATTGATGCTTTTAATTCTCACAAGAGGACAAGAGCCAAGCATTGTGAGAAGAAAGGGAATTTTAGGGCCTTTTTAAAGAGTTTTCTTGAGCCTAGGTGTATTGATTTCTTTTAATAACTGCCTTTTCCACTTTACTTCCACTAATAGTTAAGCCAAAGATATTATTTTGATTAGACGATATCCAATAAATCATGGCAAGAAAACCCCAATAAAGATGCAATATCATTGCCTTGAAAATAAATCAGGCAATATAGTGCTAGTCTGAGGCGCAAAAGGGAAATATATTGTTGCCTTGAGGAGTGAGGGAGTGATATGTTATGCTAGAGGAGATGCAAGGTGAGCTTAAAGATGAATTTTGAAAGTGTATCACTAGATTTAGGAACATTGGAGCAATATAATGTTTCCTTTGTGGAAAATGGAGCCATATGATGGTGGATTAAGGCTAAATGAGGCAATATATTACTGGGTTGAGGCTGAGTGAGGCACTATATCACTAGATTGAGGCGATAGATTGAAAGAGAGGATGTTGCAGTGTGATTTTCAGCCAAAATTAAAGGGTGAATCGTTAGTATAAGTAATAGGGGATTGTTTTATTGCTAGCTTACTCAACGATGGAGTGATACATTGGGATATGAATGTTGTAGAGTGAGCTTAAAACCCAAGTTATGAGGTTTTGTTGCTGAACCAAAGCTCAATGGAATGATGTATCACTAGCTTAGTGGTAATCAAGGTGATATGGGGTTTAAGAAAACAAATTTGCAAGAGAAAAACTTGAGTTAAATCCCTTTTCCTTAGTGTCATTTCATTGGGTTAAGCAACCACTAGGTGATTGTATCATTGCATTAACCATCATTTAAGCCTTGTATCATTAGACTAAATAACATTACAAAATCACACTTAAAATCCATCTCTAGTGGTATAAAGGCCAACAAAAAGTGCATTTGATCTTAGTACAAGTTAGGCAAGCTCACAATGTGTGTGATGAATCATTTTAGAATGTGGGACCATCATTTTCTTCCAAGCATAAGTGGTACTTAGAGGAAACGAAGGGTGGTGTTGTCGCTGCTACAAGAAAACTTTGGTTAGTACCACAAGCAAGGGCCAACTAAGGTAATCCGCAACATGGTTGGTGGTACCCTTCATGTATTTGATGTTAAAGTGGAACTGTTGAAGGCATGTGGACCAATTTTTGTGGTGATCATTCTCTAACTTTCTTTTTGTCTGCATGAATTGCAAAGGCCTATGATAAGTGTGCATGATCATCTCCTCTAAAATATAATTATTCCACTGTCAGCATGCCTACATGATGTTGTACATCTCCTTCTCATAGGAGGGGAATATTTGTACAATATCAAAGAGTGTTTCATTGTGATAGGGCAACGGATTTCCTTGCTAAGTGAGGACTACACCGATAACGTAGCTAGAGGCGTACGTCTCAATCTAAAATGGTTGTTGCAAGTTTGGCAAGGTGAGGAATGGTTCAGAGTAAAGATGATGTTTTAGATCCTCAAATTCTTTATGTTTTGTGATTTAGACCAAGAAAACCTTACTTTTATTCCACCCCTAGTCACTTGACTTAATGTCCAAGCAATATGAGATAACCCCAAAACAAACCTTTCCTAAAATCTAGCAAGGCCCAAGAAGCTACAAAGCTTTGTATAAGGCATTGGGGCTGGACAATCTTGAATGACTTGGATCTTGGCTAGGGTCACATGCATCCCAAGTTCATCCATAATGTATCCAAAATATTGAATTATTTTCCTCCTAGATGAGCATTTCTTCAAACTGACATACAACTTGTGTTGTCACAGGGTGCTCATGACCTGTTGAATGTGTTGCAAATGTTTTACCAAGGTTCTATTTAAGACAAGGTTGTCATCCAAATACACAACCACAAAAGAATTTGTGAATGGTTGTAGGATATCATCCATCAACCCCATGAATTTTACTAGAGCATTAGTCAAGCTAAACGGTATGACCAACTACTCAAAAAGGTTTTGTTTAGATTTGAAGGTTGTCTTCCATACATCACATTTGTTTAGTTGAAACTTGGTGGTAGCCTGACTTCAAATCAATCTTAGTAAATAAATTGGCATTTTTAAGCTAATCAACAAGATTGTCATTCTAGAGTATAGTGTATCTATTCTTGAAAGTGATTTTATTCCGGTTCAATAATCAATACACATCCTCCATGTCCCATCCTTCGTTTGCACTAACATAATTGGAATTTTGCAGGTTCAAGAGCCTAGTCAAATGTGTCTCTTTTGTATGAGCTCATGCATATGACGTTTTAGTTCCTCATTCTCCAAGAAAAAGTGATTACATATTGGGACATTAGGTAAAGGAGCATTAAGTATCAAGTCATTTGAGTGTTTTACCTAATAGTGCAAAGGCACCCCCATAGGTGGAGTGAAGATATCTCTGTATATGTCTATAATCTTGTTCACTTGCTTCTATTGTGTAAAGAGGCCTCATGCTAAGGTTGTGGTGGTCGCAGTGACCTTCCTTTCACCTTTTGACCAAACCATCAAAAGGACAAACCTTATAGTCTATGATATTACCTTTCGACATTGCTTACTTGAGATTAAAGAAATTGTAATAGTTGGAACTACCTCATGTACCCTATAGAGCTAACCTCCTAGAGAAACAATCACTATGGGGATGAGACTCATAAACAATATGATGTTTCAACATAAAAGGTTATCCTAAAATAACTTCACAAATTTTTAGTGGGGCAACATCATACAATACCTCATCTTTCAAGGGCTTGATGTTATAAGATAGGTGGCATTGTTGGTTAACATGAATGTCTCTTCCATGGTTCAACCAAACAATGGGGTATGGTTGGGGGTGGGGCATTATCGACAACTTCAATCTTTTGATGACTTCAACCGAGACCATGTTCTTCTAGCATACATTGTCAATTGTGTAATGTAGTGGGGTCCCCTTCGGCCACATTTATGAATGGAAGAGATGATCCCCCTCTTTAGGCTCCTCAACTCTTTTGGTTGGATTTTTAGGGTCATGACGGTATAAATACGTTTTGCATCAGTGACTCAATTTCGTTTATCTTGTTTTAAATCATAATCAGAGCTAGAATGTGCTTCCTTTTATTTAAGCTCCACCAATAATGATTGTTTCACTTGGCATCCAACGATGTTTCATCAAATGATTGTTTCGAGCAACATTCAACAATGTTGTGTATGGGGCTTTATGGAACTTGTTGAAGTCCTAAATTGTCCTCATTTTGACACCCTTTTTCCTTCTCCTTCATACATTTAATACATATTTTTGCTATATCTACAAGTCATAAGGTAATCCAAGTCATGTTAAGAAATAATAAAAGGTAGCATTCATTCATAGCTTGTAATTTATAATTTCCTTGTGAAAACACACTAAAACATTGCTATGGCTACCAAAAAGCGCATATTTTGTAGATAATCAATGTTTCGACAGCTAAGTCCAAGGTTAAGCAGGTTCCCGCAAGCTTGATGATAAACAAGATACATGGATGGATGCCAAATGTCAAGCACATGGATATCCACCTATCATGCCTACCTAGAAGACCACAGAGCTCAAGAATTTGGCTGGTCAAATCATAAGTCAACTTTAGTTATAAATTGTATCCTCAAATAGAATTTTAAGGCAAGTAGTTTCACCATCAAATAAATGTGGAATCAAGTTAGCGAGACTTGGATTTAAAGTGATGATGTGTTGATCTAAAATTCTAATGATTTTTGGATTTAAAGTGATGATGTGTTGATCTAAAATTCTCATGATTTCTCTCTCATAGCTAATCATGAGAAACATATTTCCTATTTCAATCAGAACATTTAGTTGTCAATCAAAGAACTAGTTTCTTGGCTTGTATTTATTTGAAGTTGTTATCCTAGGGATATTATAAATTGCTTTGAAAGCAAAGACAAGGATCGATTATTCTAAGTTCGTAATTGTTGTTATCATCCTAGACTCTGTTTTCAGTAATACAATTACTCTGCTCTTAGCAATATTGTACATGCGTTGTTGATTTGATTTGTTGATCTAAGTTTGAACTTCGCTTGTTCTCAACAAGAGGGTCCCCTGAAGACTTGTGAGACTGTATAGTTTTGTTAATTTCGATATTTTTGAGTAGTCATTTCACTCTGTTTTCCTTTTCTAGTTAGAGATTTCATGTTTTGTTCATGCTTGGTTTATTTTTATTATTGATTTGAACACAACAAGTTGAGAATTCAATTAAAACCAAAACCAACAAAAAAAACTTATTTATTAGTTTATTCATTTAAATTATTTTCTTAGTCTCAAATTTAAAAGTTAATGTTTAGATTAGTTCTAATCGCGGTTGTACACACTAGTCATATGTCAAGACTTCAATCGTTTCTTTTTGAGTTTACTTTAGTTATGCTTTTTAGATAGATTTCCTAATTCGTCATTAGAATAGAATTGATTTCACAGTACTTAGAATAAATTTATTTCCAGTGAAAATATAATAAATTTATTTTCAATCAGAATAGAATATATTTATTTTGAGTCAATTAGCATAGATTTTCAATTCAACTTAATAGAATAAAATTTCAATTATGACAAATAGAATAGCCCTTAAATTCAATTCAATAGCATAAGCTTTTCATTCTATTCAATAGAATAGATTTCCAATTCTTTCTCTTATATTAGTTTTAATTCATTCTAGCATAGATTCCTTTCAAGTTTATTTCGATTTGAATAAGTCTTATAGAAGGAAAATGTGCGTACACTTGAAGAGAGTTAGCCTTGAATAGATTATATTTATAACTTGCATTTGAATTCAATATTTTGATCTGAAATAAATCTCCTAGCATATATTGTGCGCATAGACTTCACAAGTATACGAACCTTGGTTTGAAAATTTAACGAAGTAATTTAACTAAAAATTATATTACTCAACGTTACATCGTTGTCGGGTATTGATGGTGTTGGACCCGCCAACATTCAGGGGATCTCCCCAATATGAAGTTCCAATTAGACCCCACACCGCTTGGTGTAAGAGTCCCATCCGGAATACGACTCGGTTGGCAATGCAGTGGATTTTAATGATGTGCCTTGGCTGCAATAATGCATAGAGTGATGTATGGTAACTTTGGTGGGAACAAGTGTGTGAATCTGCAAAAATTCAAGTGCAATGCGTGGAGTTTCTAACTCACGAAAGGAAAATGAGTGAGTCCCTTAGAAGCCTATAATAGTATGCAACTTGAAAGGAACACATGAGCATAAAGACATCACAAGCTAATCTGCGAAATAGTTCACAAGTTAACAATGATGGAATCAAATAATAACACACATTCAACAAGATTCATACCAATGCAAACGAAATAGTTCATAAGAATAATTGTAAGTAAAATAACACACATTGCAAACATAACAAGAATAATATTACTATATATACAACATATGCATGAAAATGTGTCAGCTCTAAGCTTTTATTAAGTGAAAGTTCCATTCATACATATACCATTGACAGACCACTAGCCCTAATAGTGGAACATGAAGTCAACACCTACTCCTCCAAGGAAAGATACTCCTTGTAACAGGCCTCATGAAAATTCCATGTAACAAACGTAAATAAAAGCAAGATAATAACCACTGTTGATGGGAAAATTATTCCAAGCTGAATGTTGGGCAAAATCCTAGTGATGGGGATCACTTGTTATTGTTTATGGCTAAGGAAATTGGCAAAGGAAATGGCTTAGGCTTTGGAAAATAAAAATGCCATTTTTGGCACATTTATTTATGAAAATAATGGAAATTAGGAGAAAAGGGAGGTGAAAGGTCACAAGTTGCACGTGAGGAGGAAATTGAAGGAAAATAATGGAAAAGGAATAAAATAGAAGCCTCATTCATAAAAAGGCTTCTGAGGATCAGTTGATAACATTTTTTAATTCAGTTTTGTAGTTCTCTCATACTCTTGGAGACTTAGAGTTTTCTTGGAGAACTCTTGGTGGGTGTAGCATATGTTGGGTTGTGTTATATTCTTTCCACGACTACCCCACGTGTGGGGGAGTGGCAACCTGCCTTGTACGTTGTGCCTAACACTGCCGAGGGGTAAGCAGGGGGGTGATAACCCCTTTGCACGTGGTCCGGGGCAGCGCCCCAAGAAAAAAAAATTGGACCCTATATTAGGTGGGCGGACCTACCTATGGTTTTGTGCATGGATTTCGCACATGGTTTTGGGCATGATGGTTTTCTATCCTTGGTATTTTGTAGATCCGATCAAGGGAACTATGGTTATGTTCTAATCCAGGGTTAATGGAATAGGTTTTATAGATGTTTTGACATGTATATATATGTATTATAACATTGAAAGGAAAATAATGAAAAATCAATCTGGTAGTCCCAATTTTGGGATCCAGGGGAAAATCTCTATGTATATATGTTTTATGCTCGTGCCATTGTTTATTTTCTGTTTTTAGCATTCATATGCTCGTAATTTCTATACGGGATAAAAACTTACATTTGGAATCAGAGTTGTTTTTAATTCAAGGGGACACCTTTGTTACTAAGGGGTTTTTTTCTCGGGTATGTGGTAGTCCTTGTTCAGTGGGAGATCTGTAGGATTGATTCTTGTGGTGAAAGAGGATGGCAAGTAGTGGAAAGATAGAGATCAAGAAATTTAATGGTCAAAGTTTTGAGTTGTGGAAACTCAAGATGGAGGATCTGTTGGTGGATAAAGATCAATCAATCACAGTAGATCTGGGTACTAAACCAACAACAATGTTAGCTGACGACAGGGTGAAGTTGGATCCGAAGGCAAAGAGCACAATAAGATTGTGTGTCTCAGATTCAATATTACTAAATGTATTAAGGGAAGCTTCGGGGAAGGCTTTGTGGGACAAGTTAGGGACTTTGTACCAATCTAAGTCTTTGGTGAATAACTTGTTCCTACGAAAAAAGATGTATAACCTGAGGATGAAAGATGGAAACTCAGTGACATTGCATCTGAACGCCTTTCATATTGTGGTAAGCCAATTATTACCTGTTGATATTAAAATTTTAGATGAAGATAAGTGCATCAGTTTGTTGTTTTCTCTACCAAATTCATGGGATAGTTTGGTTGTTGCAATAGGTAGCAATGTAACTGCCTTGCAATTTGATGAAATAGTCCCATCCTTGTTGTTGGAGGAGATGAGACAGAAAACCATGGAGGGCCATAATGGTCATGCCTTGTTTGTATGAGGACAGTCCCAGAACATAAACAAACATGTGTCCTCAGATGGGAGATCAAAATATAGAGGGAGATCTAAATCTCTAGGAAAACTTGTAAAGGTGTGCTAGAAATGCGGAAAGGAAGGGCCTACAAAAGGGACTGTAAATCTATAGCTCCTGAGAAAAGAAATGAATCTGATGATGTTCCTTCTGCAGAGATGAAAACCACGTCAGATGAAAGTCGGTATGTTTACTTGCCTTCTTCTTCAAGTACACATGTAGATCATGAGGCATGGTTGATTGACACAGGTGCATCCTTTCACTTAACTCCTCATAGAGTGGTTCTGCGGGTATGAGAAATATGATGGTGATGATGTCTTCTTAGGGGATGACAGAAAGGCTATAATCGTTGGTCGCAGAAGAGTCAAGTTGAAGTTTCAATGTGGAAGGATTAGAACACTTCTAGGTGTTCTGCATATTCCTGCATTGGCCATAAATCTGATTTATGTAAGCGAGATGGATGATGCTGGTGCAAAAGCAGTGTTCGAGAAAGATACTTGCAAGATGGTTTGGGGAGCATTGGTATTGATTCGGGGAGTTCGGATTGGAACTCTGTACAAGCTTCAAGTTAGCATTGTTATTGATGGGTGCAACAATTTTGTGGTTCCTGAAAGTGGAGTAGAAAATCTATTGGTCCCTCGAGAAAAGGCCATGCTATTGCATCAAAGGCTTGGACATATTGGAGAGAAGGGCCTTCGAATACTTCATCGTAATGGTATGGTAGAAGGTATTTCTAATTTCTCTATGGATTTTGATTTCTGTGAAAATTGTGTATATGGGAAGCAGAATAGGGTGAGTTTCCCCTCTGGTGGTAAGAGGGCGAAATGGATATTAGAGCTTGTGCACAATGATGTGTTTGGACCTATATCGGTTCCATCACTAGGTAAGTATGTGTACTTTGTATCATTTATAAATGACTTCTCAAGGAATACTTGGATATATTTCCTCAAGAATAAATATGAAGTCTTTGACAGGTTTAAAGAATTTAAGGCTTTGGTGGAAAACCAGAGAGAGAAGAAGATAAAGGTGTTGATGATAGATAACGGTGGAGAGTTTTTCAAGAAGGAATTTGAAGAGTTTTGTAAAAAGTGTGGTATAGCATGACAGAAGACTACTCCATACACACTTGAGAATAATGGAGTTTCATAAAGCATGAACAAGACGTTGATGGAGAGGGCAAGAATCATGCTCAGTGGTGTCGGGTGAGGATAGGAATTCTGAGAAGAGGCAGTGGAGACTACATGTTACCTGGTCAACAAATCTACCTCATCAGTGTTGGAGGATAAGAGTCCACAAGAGGTATGGAATGGTAAAAAACCTTCTCTTTCACATCTGAGGGTATTTGGATGTGATGCATATGTACATGTACTCAAGGAGAAAAGAACAATGTTGGATAGTAAATCTGAAAGTGCATCTTTACTGGGTACAAGGATGGTTTAAAAGGTTATAAGCTTTGGAACCCAGAAACACGGAAGGTTGTGGAAAACCGAGATGTGGTGTTTAGAGAGGTGAAATATGTCATTAAACATGAATTCCTACCAAAGGAATATGAGAAGATAGAGTTTGAGCTAAAGGAGGAAGAATCAGACTATACAGCAGAAGAGGAATCAGAAGAGAAGAGCCACAAACTCCAGCTATGACAAGATCAGTTCAAGAAAGAAGGTAGCCAGAAAAGTATAGTCCATCTTCTTTCTGTTCAAATTTTGCTTTATCTATCACTGATGATGATCCCATAAATGTGAGGGAAGTAGTAGATTCAGAGGATGGCAAACTTTGGAAAGAGGCCATGGTTGAATAAAATGGCATATTTTCACAAAAATGAGGCTTGGGATATGGTGGAGTTGCCGACTGGAAGGAAACACATTGGAAACGAATGGGTGTTCAAGAAGAATATGAATGTAGAAGCAAAAGGTGGAGAAATACAAAGCTCGGATGGGAGAAAAAGGTTATTCCTAGGTGCCAGGAATCCATTTTGGTGATATTTTGTCTCATGTTGCCAAGGTAGCTTCTATTAGATTACTTTTATCTGTTGCTACAGCTTTTGATTTTGAGGTAGAACATATGGATGTGAAGACAACATTTTTTCACAGGGATTTGGAAGAAGAGACCTACATGAAGTAACCTGAAGGATTTGCGGTGAAGGGTAAGAAAGAATTGGTATGCAAGTTAAAAAAGTATTTGTATGGGTTAAAACAGTCACCAAGGACGTGGTATCAAAAATTTGATACATTTATACGGGGACTTGGATTCACTAGAAGCAAAGAAGATCACTGTGTATATTTTAAATTAATTGGTGACCGTGTTATTTATTTGGTCTTGTATGTGGATGATATGTTGCTGGTTGGAAATGACGGAGAAATTATCCAGGATTTGAAGACCCAATTGTCCTCCAAATTCGACATCAAAGATATTGGTGTTGTAAACTATATTTTGGGCATGGAAATTAAACAAGATCGGGCAAAGAGGAAGCTCTGGTTAAACCAGAGGAAGTATGTCAAGACAATACTGCAAAGGTTTAATATGCATGATAGTAAACTGGTGAAGGTTCCTATTCTTGTAGGTGTAAAGTTATCTGTTGAAAAGTGTCCCAAGATGCAAGAAGAGGAAGAGGACATGTCTCATGTTCCATATGCAAGTGCAGTCGGTAGCCTAATGTATGCAATAGTCTGTACTAGATAAGGCATTGCACATGTAATGGAAGTATTCAGAAATTTTATGTCAAAACTAGGGAAGGAGCATTGGACAACAATGAAGTGGGTTTTCAGGTATTTGTGTGGCACTAGTGATTATGGTTTGCGCTACCAAGGAAGACCAGGATTGGATAGAGTTTTGGACATTTGTGGCTTTATTGATAAGGACTGGGCTGGAGATCTGGATCAGAGAAGATCTACAAGTGGGTATGTGTTTAACCTATTTGGAGGTGCAGTCAGTTGGATGAGTAAGCGACAGTCTGTAGTGGCACTTTCAACTACATAGGCATAATACATGGCAGCAACTCATGCAAGCAAGGAAGCAATTTGGTTGCAGATATTGTGTTCAAGTACGGGGTTAGTACAACAGGCTATAAGGATAGAATGTGACAGCCAAGTGCAATTTTCTTGTCAAAGAACCCTGCTTTTCATTCAAATACAAAGCACATTGATGTTCAGTATCACTTTGTGAGGGATATGGTTGAGGAAAAAAAGGAGTTGTTGGTAAGGGTGGACACTTTGAAGAATATTGCAGATGCATTGACAAAGTCTGTGAGCACTGAGTTCTCTTGGTGTAGAGAAACAATGGGCATTGTAGGGCTGGATAAATGACTAAGCTCTCCCCTGCCCCCCTCTAGAAATAAAACAACAAGTGGGAGAATGTTGGGTTGTGTTATATTATTTCCACGACTACCCCATGCACGAGGGGGGCGGTAGTACCCCTTGTACATTGTGGTGAGTGGCAGGGCTATTGCACGGGGTCCAGGGTAGCGCCCCGATAAAAAAAATTTGGACGCTATATTAGGTGGATGGACCTACCTATGGTTTTGTGCATGGATTTCACACATGATTTTGAGCATGATGGTTTTCTTTCCATGGTATTTTGTAGATCTGGTCAAGGGAACTAGGGTTATGTTCTAATCCAGGGTTAATGGATTGGGGTATGGTTGCTTCAACATGTATATATATGCATTGTAGCATTAAAAGGAAAATAACAAAAAATCAATCTGGTAGTCCTGGTTTTGGGATCCATGGGAAAATCTCTGTGTATATTTGTTTTATGTTTTATGCTCATGCCATTGTTTATCTTCTGTTTTTAGAATTCGTATGCAGGTAATTTATGTACGGGGTTAAAACCTACAACATACTTGGATTCTTGGAGAAAGAAAGCAAAGGAAGAGGAGGAAAGTGCAAGGGGGCATCGAGATCAACAACTACATAATATTTTCTTGCAAGTACCGAGTTGCATGTATGTTTTCTTCACTAGTTTTGGCATGCATGGCATATGCATGTGGATTCTTGGTCATGATCTGTCATTCACATGGAGGATTGCCTGGATTGATAGTGGATTGCCTAGCCTTGCCATTCCTGGATAGCCATGGTGATTGTGGGTTCACTTCCATTATTTTTTTTTGTTAGTTCTCATGTTCCCTTAGCTTGGGTTGAGTTATTAGTTCCTGGAAGCCCTGGATGGACAAACGCTTAGAAGCCTTATAACAGCCTGGGTTGAGTTACTAATCCTAAAAGCGTTGGTTGGAAAAACTCTCTAGAATCCCTTCATGGGTTGTGTTACTATTCCTGGAAGCCTTGGTTGGACAAATGCTCTGGAAGGCCAGCGACAGTTATGGGTTGAGTTACTAGTCCCGGAAGCCTTAGTTGGAACAAATGCTCTGGAAGCCCCAGAAGGCTTGGATGGAGACCAATCTAATGATGGTTTTGTGATGTCTGACTATGAGGTGGAATCACTATTGATGGGTTGAGGTGAATGGCCTCTAGAAGCCCTATATGAGTTTTGATTGATGTGTTCTATGAGATCCCACATTCGTGCTTGGAATATGGCACGAGGGTGAATGACTGAAGAGAGATTTGGCTCAGCCATTCTAAAGTTGGGTGGAACGTGGAAGTCCATCTGGGGTTTGGATTTTGCATCATGAATGAAAGGTTATTTATCCTTGTATTTATATGAGCATTTTGATGGATTATATGTGGTATATATGGTTGTACTTTCATGAATATTTTTGTTGCTATTATACTTGTTATGTATGTGTTTTATGACAACAACCATGTATGGATTTCACCATGTTTTTACTTGTAATTGAATTATCAAAGTATCTATGACCTAATGGATGGAATGGCAGTTGATGTATTGAGGAATCGATGGTTCTTAGCAATCCTCAGCAAATTATGAGATCCCTATACTCATAAATGTTATTTACACCTGTAGATTACATATTCGTGATATGTTTGACAAAATGCCTATCATGGCTAGTAGGGGTCCAGTCAAGCTCTTAAACAAGTATTTGCTTTAATACTATCATTTCCATGTTATTTTACTGTTCTCAAGAGATGGTTCAATAATGGGCAGTGACCTAGGCTTTGGGCCTAAAAAAGTGGCTCAAATCCCAGGGTTGTTGGCATAGCACTAACAAATTTAGTCTTTGGTCGTTGGCAAACAAGCCTATAGTCTAAAGTATTGGAATGGTTCCTGAGGGTCCTGTATCTAATGTTGAATATTTGTATGGTGCATTTTCGTCAGTTCCACTTCCTTAACGTGACTTAGGAGGTCAAATCATATCATAGTGGCCTCTTTTCAGATGTTTACCCCGTTTGGCTGGTTGCTTGGTGTTGTAGAGGCTACAACCACCATCCAAAATTTTTCGTTAGCTTCATTTTGGAGCCTCCCTACCAACTTTTCACAATAGCTTGTCTTGCTTCGTCAAGTTCACAAGCTTCAGTGTTTTGCTTGTACAAAGGTAGCCTGTCTGATCAGTCACACAAGTATGTTGCAAGTCAGTTCTCAAATTCATTTTGGTTTTCATCTGACAGATTGCTTGCCATGAGTGTTTCCATGTCTCCAAGTAGTGCAGGTGTTCATATGCCTCTCGGCAATGCAGGTACAATGGTTTCAAGAGAGTAGAGTCGAAGGCACCATTCAGAGCACACTTGGGGATGCAGTTAATCAAGTGTCTATGAACTTGCCTACCCACGAAGACATCAAGTTGTTCGTAGATGAGGGCATCAAAATATGACGACAGCAGTATCACAGCGAGCAGCATCATGAACAGCAACTGAAGGCAACATACCAAATGCAACAAATGCAAGAGGAAGGTTGTTAATAACACAAAGGCAGAACAAAGTTGCGAGCTCAAGTAGATCCACTGATGATGAAAGAAACTTTGGAGACTCAGGCTATGAGGTGACGGCACGACATGAATATAACATGAAGAGAGAGAATGGAACAAAGAAGGAGTTTCATTTGTTGAAGCAGCAACTCAAGGAAGAATATGAAGTTTCACAAATAAGCGAATGAGTTGCAACAGGAACAGGAACATCAGGGGGTAGAACATGCACTCACGGATGAAATTGTGCTTGTACAAGTTAAAGATCCATCCCAGCAACTAGCACAGAGTAGACATGGTAAGCAATGTTGTTGGTCGCATGCAAGGGATTCAACAACATGCATGTCATTGTGCGCACGCATGCAATCCAACCCATTCAGCACACTCACCAAGGAGAAGACAATAAGCAAGTCCAACTAGAGCTGAACATGTACTTCGGCAAGTTGAATGTGCATGACCACCAGCACATACTTGAAGATCAAAACGGGCACTATGCATCAATGTGTTGTTGGTTCAGCCGCACCCAAGAAGACCATGCGCATGTTAGCAGACGAGTTGGATAAAGGAACCAAACCAATGCACCGGTTGCAACGAAGGCAAGAGTTTGCTTCAGTAAGATGTCACCATGGGGTGCATGCACACCATCATGGATTACCAAGATTGGCATCAGCTCACCACCTTCACCATCACAATCATGTCAAAGAGTTGGTCTCATCACAACGAACCAAGTGTCAGTGATGTCTTGCATGGCTTTCTCAAGCCATGTTGTCTCACATGAGTACATGTGCATTGTAATGTAACGTCATGTCAAGTGTAAGTCAAGTGTTGATAGTTGGATGTAACAGTCATAGAGTAGATGAAGAGCCATGAGGGTAAATGAACTGTCACAAACGGGGATGTCAAGGGTCACCCCACCCTTTGCTATAAATAGAACCTCATAACTCATTGTAGAGACTTTTGGTCAACCAAGCTTCTGATAAGACTATCTTGGAGAGAGCTTGGACAGTATTCTAACGCATCTTGGCTTCTCCACTGCACGGAACTAGTACATCTCTTTGGAGGAGCAGGCGGATGTGGTTGTAACATTTCACTATTGGAGCTAGTGGTTGGACATGGATGTATTGTATGATTAAAACTTACACTTCTTTATATAATAAGAGCCAACATGTTTCATGCATATGTTGTATTGTATTCCAGCTATCTTGTTTACTCTAAATGGCATATGTATTTGCTTTCTTATGCATGCATGTATGGACTATTCTGTATGAGTATGTATGAATCTTTCTGAAATGTGTTGTTGGTTTAACCATCACTTTGGATTTCCAGCTAACTTGCTTTCCAGCTTGTGATGTATCTTCGCTCGTGTGTTCCCTTCCCATCCGAGTACTATTACAGGTTTCCAAGGGGCGCACTCATCTCAACCCACATGTGTTAGAACCTCTCATGCACCTTCCTTGACTCACTGTAGCTGTCACACCCTTGCTACCAACGGAGTTATCTTACTTTCTTTGTGTGAAATTGTGGTCAAAGCATTAACATACGACCCACTGCTGGGACTTCTACACCAAACGATATGAGATCTAATTGGGACTTATTACCAGGGAGATACCCTAACATGTTGATGGGTCTAGCATTGTCAACATTTTTGGCGCTAGAAGGAGGGCCAGATGACAATCTGTGTCCTCCCATTTGGTTTTGAACCTTGCATATCTTTCATGGATTCTTGCACTCTTCTGCCTCCATGATGTTTTCTGAATCATGAAGATGTCACCATCACGAGGAAGTTCTTTGATCACATGTCCACTTACATGTATGATGGTGAAGGCAAAGTGTCCTAGACTGAGTACTTACATGGCTTTCTTTCCATGCTTCATGAGGAAGATGGGTGTTCTGACGAATACGCCAGCTTGCAGCTTTCATACACACTTTGAAAATCTCCACTTTGATGGTTGTGCAGCCTACCGGCTGACAGCGTGCACTCACTTGAGCACTTATGTGATCTCATGGAAGATACTTTCTATCATTTTGATCCTTAATATCTTGACCAAAAACTGCTACAACAACGAAAGGCTCCGTAAGAATCGATCATGGATTTTTGGCAACGCTTCTATGACTTGCAATTTCAAGCTCCAAGGAGCCAGATGAAATTTCCCTATCTTTGGGACCGATTCGAGTATTACCTTAAGAAATCTACTCGTCCCAAGAAGAAGCTTGAAATCAAGCCTCACTCAACATTCTTCACTGATTGAGTTGTGCAATCTCAGCCGGATGCGGTCACTGTCTCGACCGACTATCCGCCATCCCCTCATCAAACAACTCCACCACTACGAAATGATGTTGAGGATCATGCAAACACACCTTTTCATCTTTCACATCCTCCCAACATCACTTCACTTAATTTTTGCACAGATTTGGTTGTGACTCCATCGAGTTGCCATATGCGTATTGTTCCACAACCTCCATCCTCGCACTCAGGTGTTCCTCTGGATGATATTGTCTTGTATTCTTCCATTCTGGAGTTTTCACATGTTGTGAATGAGGAACAAGCCAACGGAGTTCGTGTTGCACAACCAACATGCATTGTCATTCATGAAGAGTATGAGTAGGAGCTTGAACATAAACACTTGGCAAAGGATGACTCCCTTCCGTCCAAGCCCCCTACGTTCTTTCCTAACATCTTTGGTGAACCTACCATCCATGATTTTTCATGTGTTTCTTCATCCACGGATGCACCCATTGTTGATCACTCACAGGACACACCAAATGTTGGTCCATCATTCGACAACGGAGAGGATAAGTTATTCATTAAAAATCCACTTGATCTTTCATCTGTCCTTTCTGGAAACACAGAGAATGAATTTGTTCACTTGTCATCTACCCCTCTGTTTGATTCATCTGATCATGAGGATGCTGATGAAATCATTTTTTTTTTATCGTGCAGTCGTGATCTATTCGCTCCCATGTTTGGTCATGATCATGAATCTATCACAGTTGATCTTTCGAAGCCATCAGTTTATGATGATCTATCTGATGATGAAGTTCAAACACCCAAGACTGTCGAGGCACTTCAGCCCAAGCTGATGTTTATGTTAGGCCCTCTCTCCCTTGCGATTAGTCTCACTTTTGATTAGGAAACTCTTCAATCATCTAAGGCTCCTCATCACTCATATTAATGCATTGAAGATCCATCTCACACACAGATCATTCTTCCTCCACTCGAACTGCATGATCCCATTGCTCATGCATTGGAGGAATCTTATATTGCAAGTACTCGTGCATGACACAAGTTATCTTTGTTTCTTTTGTTTGCGTACATGTCACAGTCAAGAGTGTGTTTATGCTTCAAGGTTGCACGATGTGTCACACAACACCATGATAAGTCCACAGACTGCTCATCACACACTTGTACTCACTTACGTCCTGTGAGCACTTTGAAACATGAAGTGTGGTTGCCTTCATTGTTATATCTTTCTTGCTTGCTGGTCCACACAAATGGGTTTCTCGCAGACCAAGCCTTCACCAACATGGGTCAACCAATGCACCGGTGGTTGCAATAGAAATATCACTTCACATGATCAGGCCCATACACCGTTAGTTTAGGAGTAGGGGTAGTGTTTTCTTTCAGTTAGTCTTCTTGCATGCTTGTTTGCTTACTTGCTTTGTTTGTTGGTTTGTCTACTTGCTTTTTTTCTTACTTTCTTTGCTTTTGCTTTTGCTTCTGCTTGTTGGGTTGTGTTATATTCTTTCCATATAGTTAACAGGGAGTTTAAGGGGCACCCGTAACCCCACTTTATGGGGTCTGGGGCAGTGCCCTGGAAAATTTTGGTTTTGGACCCTATGCTAGGTTGGGCGGACCCACCTATGGTTTTGTGCATGATTTTCGCACATGTTTTTGGACGCGATGGTTTTCGGTCCATGGTATTGGACGCGATGGTTTTTCGGTCCATGGTATTGGATGCTTTGGCATGTATAAATATGTATTATAACATTGAAAGGAAAATAATGAAAAATCAAGCTAGTAGTCCCGGTTTTGGGATCCAAGGGAAAATCTCTGTGTATATGTGTTTTATGTGTTCTGCTCTCACATTATTTATTTTCCATGTTTTAGAATTTGTATGCAGGTAATTTTTTCACGGGGTTAAAACCTACATTTGGTATCAGAGCAGATTTGGCTTCAAGGGGACGCCTTTGTTGCTGAGGGGTTTTGCTCGTGCCTGTGGTAGACCCTGTTCAGTGGGAGATCTGCGAGTTCGATTCTAGTGGTGAAAGAAGATGGCGAGCAGTGGAAAGATAGAGATCGATAAATTTAATGGTTAGAGTTTTGAGTTGTGGAAACTCAATATGGAGGATCTGTTGGTGGATAAAGATCAGTGGATCGCGGTATATCCAGGTACTAAACCAACGGGAGTGTCTAATGAAGAATGTAAGAAGTTGGATCGGAAGGCAAAGAGCACAATACGATTGTGTGTCTCAGATTCAGTATTGCTGAATGTATCAGGGGAAGCTACAACAAAGGTTTTGTGGGACAAGTTAGGGACTTTATACCAATCTAAGTCTCTGGTGAATAAACTATTCCTTCGAAAAAAGTTGTATAACTTGAGGGTGAAAGATGGAGACTTGGTGACAGAGCATCTGAACGCATTTAATATTGTGGTAAGTCAGTTAGCATCTGTTGATATTGAAATTTTAGATGAAGATAAGTGCATCAGTTTGTTGTGTTCTCTACCAGATTCGTGGGATAGTCTGGTTATTGCAATAGGTAGCAATGCAACTGCCTTGCAGTTTGATGAAATAGTCTCAGCCTTGCTGACGGAGGAGATGAGACGGAAAAATATGGAGAGCCAAAATGGTGATGCCTTGTCTGTACAAGGAAGGTCTCAGAACATAAACAAAAATAAGTCATCGAGTGGGAGATCTAAATCTAAAGGGAGATCTAAATCTCCAGGAAAACCTGTAAAGGTGGTGTGCTGGAAATGCGGAAAGGAAGGCCACCTCAAAAGGGACTATAAATCTAAATCTCCTGACAAAGGAAAGGGATTTGATGAGGCACCTTCTGTAGAGTCAAAAACCACCTCAGATGAAGGTGAGGATGTGTACTTGGCTTCTTCAAGTACACATGTAGATCATGAGGCATGGTTGATTGACTCAGGTGCATCCTTTCACTTCACTCCCCATAGAGATTAGTTCTGTGAGTATGAGAAATATGATGGTGGTGATGTCTTCTTGGGGGATTACAGGAAGGCTAGAATCATTGGTCGTGGAAAAGTAAAGTTGAAGCTACAAGGTGGAAGGGTTAGAACACTTCTGGGTGTTCTGTATATTCCTACATTAGCCAAAAATCTGATTTCTGTTAGTAAGCTAGATGATGCAGGTGTAAAAACAGTGTTCGAGAAGGATACCTGCAAGATGGTTTGGAGAGCACTGGTACTGATGAGGGGAGTTCATATTGGAACTCTATACAAGATGCAAGGTAGCACTGTTGTTGATGGGTGCAACAGTTCCATGGTTCTTGAAAGTGGAGCAGAAAATCTAGTGGTCTCTGGAGAAAAGACCATGCTATGGCATCAAAGGCTTGGACATATTGGAGAGAAGGGCCTTCGAATACTTCATGGTAAAGGTATGGTAGAAGGTATGAGTAATAGCTCTCTGGATTTTGATTTTTGTGAGTTTCCCCTCTCGTGGTAAGAGGGCAAAACATATATTAGAGCTTGTGCACAGTGATGTGTTTGGACCTGTGAAGGTTCCATCACTAGGTAAGTTTGTGTACTATGTATCATTTATAGATGACTTCTCAAGGAATACATGGATATATTTCCTTAAGAAGAAATCTGAAGTATTTGATAGGTTTAAAGAATTTAAGGCTCTAGTGGAAAACTAGACAGAGAAGAAGATAAAGGTGCTGAGGATAGATAATGGTGGAGAGTTTTGCAGTAAGGAATTTGAAGAATTCTACAAGAAGTGTGGTATAGCATGGCAGAAGACTACTCCATATACACCTCAGCAAAATGGAGTTGCAGAAAGAATGAACAAGACGTTGATGGAAATGGCAAGAAGCATGCTCAGTGGTGTCGGGTTAGGACAGGAATTCTGGGCAGAGGCGGTGGATACTGCATGTTACCTGGTCAATAGGTCACCTTCATCAGCGTTAGAGGATAAGACTCCACAAGAGGTATGGACTGGTAAGAAACCCTCTCTTTCACATCTGAGGGTATTTGGATGTGATGCATATGTACATGTTCCAAAGGAGAAAAGAACAAAGTTGGATAGTAAATCTGAAAAGTGCATCTTTATTGGGTATAAGGATGGTTTAAAGGGTTATAAGCTTTGGAACCCAGTAACAAGGAAGGTTATGTACAGCCGAGATGTGGTGTTCAGAGAGGTGAAAGATGTTATTAAACATGAATTCCAACCAAAGGAACCTACAAAGATAGAGTTTGAGCTAAAGGAGGAAGAATCAGACTCTACAGTAGAGGAGGAATTAGAAGATGAAGAGCCACAAACTTTGGCTGTGAGAAGATCAGTTCGAGAAAGAAGGCAGCCAGAAAGGTATAGTCCATCTGCTTTTTGTTCAAATTTTTCTTTGCCTGTTACTGATGATGATCCCAGAACTGTGAAGGAAGCAGTGGATTTAGAGGATGGAAAACTCTGGAAAGAGGCCATGGTTGATGAAATGGCATCTTGCACAAAAATGAGGCTTGGGATCTGGTGGAGCTTTCGGCTGGAAGGAAACCCATTGGCAACAAATGGGTGTTCAAAAAGAAGACAAATGTATAAGGAAAAGTGGAGAAATACAAAGCTCGGTTGGTAGCAAAAGGTTATTCCCAGGTGCCGGGAATTGATTTTGGTGATATTTTTTCTCCTGTTGCCAAGGTAACTTCTATTAGATTACTTTTATCTGTTGCTAGTGCTTTTGATTTTGAGATAGAACAGATGGATGTGAAGACAGCATTTCTTCATGGGGATCTGGAAGAGGAGATCTACATGAAGCAACCTGAAGGCTTTGTGGTGAAGGGTAAGAAAGAACTGGTATGTAAGTTAAAGAAGTCTCTATATGGGTTAAAACAGTCACCAAGGATGTGGTATCAGAAATTTGATACATTTATACGGGGACTTGGCTTCACCAGAAGCAAAGCAAATCACTGTGTGTATTTTAGATTAATTGGTGACAATGTTATTTATCTGGTCATGTATGTGGATGATATGTTGTTGGTTGGAAATGACAAAGAAGTTATCTCGGATTTGAAGACCCAATTGTCCTCCAAATTTGACATGAAAGATCTTGGTGCTGCAAACTATATTTTGGGCATGGAAATTAAAAGAGATCAAGCAAAGAGGAAGCTCTGGTTAAACCAGAGGAAGTATGTCGAGACAATATTGCACAGGTTTAATATGCAGGATAGTAAACCGGTGAAGGTTCCTATTCCTGTAGTTGTGAGGTTATCTGTTGAACAGTGCCCCAAGACACAAGAAGAGGAAGAGGACATGTCCCATGTTCCATATGCAAGTGCAGTCGGTAGCCTGATGTATGCAATGGTTTGTACTAGACCAGACATTGCACATGCAGTGGGAGTATTGAGCAGGTTTATGTCAAAACCAGGGAAGGAGCACTGGACAGCAGTGAAGCAGGTTTTCAGGTATTTGTGTGGCACTAGTGATTATGGTTTGTGCTACCAAGGAAGCCCAGGATTAGACAGAGTGTTGGATATTCATGGCTTTGTTGATGCAAACTGGGCTGGAGATCTGGATCAGAGAAGATCTACAAGTGGGTATGTGTTTAACCTATTTAGAGGTGTAGTTAGTTGGATGAGTAAGAAATAATCTGTAGTGGCACTGTCAACTACAGAGGCAGAATACATGGCAGCCACTCATGCAAGCAAGGAAGCAGTTTGGTTGTAGAGATTGTGTTTAAGTATGGGGTTAGTACAGGAATCTATAAGGATAGACTGTGACAGCCAAAGTGCAATTTTCTTGGCAAAGAACCCTGCATATCATTCAAAGACAAAGCACATTGATGTTCAATATCACTTTGTGAGGGATATGATAAAAGACAAAAAGGTGTTGCTGGGAAAGGTGGACAATTTGAAAAATACTGCAGATGCATTGACAAAATCTGTGAGCTTTGAGAAGTTCTCTTGGTGTAGAGAGACAATGGGCATTTCAGGGCTGGAAAAATAACTAAGCTCTCTTGTGGCCCCCTGTGGAAAGAAAACAACAAGTGGGAGAATGTTGGGTTGTGTTAATTCTTTCCACGTAGTTAACACGGGGTTTGAGGGGCACCCGTAACCCCACTTTATGGACCCTATGTTAGGTTGGACAGACCCACCTATGGTTTTGTGCATGATTTTCGCACATGTTTTTTGGATGCGATGGTTTTCGGTCCATGGTATTGGACGTGATGGTTTTTCGGTCCATGGTATTGGATGCTTCGACATGTATAAATATGTATTATAACATTGAAAGGAAAATAATGAAAAATCAAGCTGGTAGTCCCGGTTTTGGGATGTAAGCGAAAATCTCTGTGTATATGTGTTTTATGTGTTTTGCTCTCACATTATTTATTTTATGTGTTTTAGAATTCGTATGCAGGTAATTTTTGTACAGGGTTAAAACCTACACTGCTCTTGCTTTGCTTTGTTGTTTGTTAATTCACTTGTTTCGTTCGTAGGTTAGTTTCGCATGAAACCATGTATGACTCTTGAAATGAGCTGGGTAAAATATAAGAGGGCTTGTACTATTATCACTACTTGGTTATCTGTAATCTTGCCTTTGTATGAAGAACTTGTTACTTTTAGTCCATGATACGTTGAAGGAAAATACATATTGTTCGAAATAAACCTTGGTGAAAACACAACGCTTGCGTGCTAACTAGTGTCACCTTCTCTAGTCGGTTGTTTTTGGGTTAACCCTTGTCAGTTGAATCAAGTAGAGTAAGGTGAGGGGGAAAACCTTAACAGGCACGTCATAGGTATAATAAACTACTCCTCTGCTGGAACAACCTCCTTTTCTCTCAATAAGTCAGGATCCCTCTTCCGCCTCTGAAATGAATAAGTGTGATGCACAGTTACAAAAAATAAAAATAAAAAGTGAAAAAAGTTTGAAAAACTTAAAAATGAATAAGGCGAAAGAAGATAAAGGCTTCCTGCATAGAGAGGTGATGCAAGTAAATCCGTCGGGGTACTGACCAGGATTGCTGGCAGCAGAGCCATGCTTGTGTTCCTATGTGACTCCGTCGGGGTACTGTTCAGGCCTGCTGGCAGCAGAGCAACACTAGAGATGAAACTAAGACTTTGACGACTATAATGTTTGTGCATCAATATACCCCTCAACCCCAATCGAAACAAATTTGTTGATTTGGCTTGGAATGTGTGTCAATCGACCAAGAGCATGGCAGGCACTACATCTTACAATCAAGCTAGTGTGAAACCAAGATGAGCTGAGAAATGAACAATACTTCCGGAGGTGTTAGACTTGATTTTCATGAACAAGGTCCATTCAGAGAGCTGGAGTTCTACCAGTGTGTCGCCAAGTGTTATAGCGGATACAACCACCCTCCATAATTTTTCCTTAACTTCGTTTTGGAGCCTCCCTACCAACTTTTCACAGCAGCTTGTCTTGCTTTGTCAAGTAAACAAGCTTCGGTGTTTTGCTTGCACAAAGGCAGCTTATCGATCAAAACTTGATGCACTCCCCTCATAGGCTGATCACCCGAACTAGATCCAGTTGTAGGTTGACCAGCTCCCCCAAGAAATTGCACATTTCTAGAGGTAAACCAGCCTTCCCTCCGAAAATTGCACGATCCTATCTGGCAGCTTGTTGGGCTCCAGAATTCCGCAATTCTTCCAGTCAACACTCACAGTGAAAATTACGCAATTTTCCCCCAGCAGGGATGCTCAGTCCAGAATTTGCGCAAATATGGGCAGCAGTCAGCTACCATGCCCAAAAATTGTGCAAATCTCCTAGGCAGCCAGCCAGCTCCCAGCCAGAAATGTGCATTTTCTCCCAATAGTTGAGCAGCGTCTTGCATGTGTAGCTGAGTTGACCGGTTCCCTCCGGGAGCGAGCAAAACAAACTTGCATGCATGATTTGCTTCTCCCAAGGCAGCATGCAAAGGCATCCCTTGATTCAGGGATCTACTTTTAGCAGTTGGAGGTTACATGCAAGGATCAATTCATAAACCTCCCACCAAGTGTCGCTTTCCCGAGATTTATGGAATGCACGTCAGAACTTCGATGTTATCAAAACTCATCAACCAGACGCCACAGAGCTCATTCCTCACATCAACCTTGCAGCTCTGACATCCCACATCACTTCTAGGAGCTGTCGGCACATTCAACTCAACTGTTTTGGTGTAAGCCCGCCTTCCATGCCTTGTGTTGCATTTCTGTCGTTTTTTGTGTATTTTCTTGTGTGAGTGTTGTTTTCTTGATTTCTTTGAACGCTTATTGTCCTTTGCGTGTATACTAACTTATCCTAGCATTGTTTCAGTTTTCGTTGTTATCTCAAAGTTGTCACATGCATGAAACCATTTTGCACGAATGGTCGCCGATTTGGCGACTCACTTCACCCATATGCATGTTGATATGTTTACTGAATCTTCCATTCAATGTTTGCATGCATGATCAATCACTTCTGCTTTCACTTAGTGTCGCCATGCATTCACTGTCATATTTGCCTTTAGTTGTCCGTCGGCAAGTCTGGCCAACCTTGGCCCGGACTCTGCCTTCACTGAGACAACATTGTGCAATCTGAGGAAGGAAGGCTCTGTCTTCCTCTCCATAAATGCGCATTTCTACCTAGGCACTATCCTCCATGACTGTTTTGTGCATTTCTGAGGGACAGTGACTGCTGGCCCAGAAAATTGCACAATGCAGTTACTGAGCCTGCAACCATTGCCAGTTGAGATTACGCATTGCTCAATTCCAGCGGTCAGCAACCAGACTAGACTGTGCATTGCGCAGTTCCAGTAGTCAGTCAGTCTCCTAGCAGCCCAAACTGTGCCCTGCATAGTCTTAGCAGTCAGTCTCCCGACCTCCCGATCGAAATTGTGCAAACTTCATGATCAGTCACACAGGTATGTTGCAAGTTAGTTCTCAAGTTCATTTTGGTTTTCGACTAACATATTTCTTGCCATGATTGTTGCCGTGTCTCTAGGTATTACAAGTGTTCATCTGCCTCTCAACAGTGCAGGTACAATGGTTTCAAGAGAGCAGAGTTGAAGACACCATTCAGAGCACACTTGGGGATGTAGTCAATCAAGTGTCTATGAACTTGCCTACCCACGAAGACATCAAGTTGTTCATAGACGAGGGCATCAAGATATGACAGAAGCAACATCACAACGAGTAGTATCATGAATAGCAACCGAAGGCAGCATAACGAATGCAACAAATGCAAGAGGAAGGTTGTTGATAACACAGAGGCAAAACAAATTTGCGAGCTCAAGCAGATCCATTGATGATGAAAGCAACTTTGGTGACATGAAGATCGTGTGAAGATAGAGAATAGAACAAAGAAGGAGTTGCATGTGCTGAAGCAGCAACTCAAGGAAGAATATGAAGCTGCACAGACAAGCGAATGAGTTGCAGCAGGAACAGGAACAGTAGGGGGCGCAACATGCACTCACGAATTAAACTGCGCTGGTACAAGTTAAATATCCATCCCAATAGCTAGCATGGAGTAGACATGGTGAGAAGTGTTGTTAATTGCATGAAATGGATTCAACAGCATGCATGTCAGTGTGCGCATGCATGCGATCCAACCCATTCAGCACACTCACCAAGGCAAAGACAAGAAGCAAGTCCAACTGGAGCTGAACAAGTACTTTGGCAAGTTGATGTGCATGACCACTGTTGGTATCATCCCAAGACCCCTTTTTCCTCCTAAAAACACATCATTTACCCATTCCTTTTCATCATATATTCCTTAGAATCCTTGAAAATTAATTATTAATAGTCTTATAGTTATTAAAATGCATTGGAATTGATTTAGGAATTTTATGTTGAAGAATTAGAAGTTTTTGGTGAAATGGTTACAGGAAGTTCCAACATCCTGTAATTAGCTCATTGTTTGACATGTGGCACAAAAGTTGGGTGAGAACGGAAGGCATGGATGAAAAGTAGAATGTCCAAGCATGGACAAGCACCTATCTTACAGCCGGATCGATTCTCCTACATGCGCGGTCAACTCAGGTCAAAGCATGGCACACTGGCGACAAAGGCAGAAACAGCAGCTCATTCTATTTTGATTTAGTTTTTGTTCTTTTTGATCAGTTAGGATTGAAACATTTTGAAAAGCTCGATGTAATAAAAGCGGCAACAGCCAAATTCCGAATGTACATTCATTATCGAAATGACATGGTTATGTAAATACAGTCCGAGTAATGGATAGGAGGTTAATCGTTGTATCATTCTAAAAACTCTGTTTTGAAACTTAATACTAAGAACCAGTTACAGTTCCGATTTGTGTCTCCTATATTGATTTGATAGCCGGTCGAATATAGTCCAGTGTACCTCTGGAACGCGGACAGGCCCTGCGTTCAACCGGTATACTGTTCTTTTCATTTTATTTGCACTTAGGTTATCGTATGGTTTGATTTCAATTTCAATAGGTCTTATATGGTTTGCACAGCAGTTACAATTACTTGGGTTTCGATTTCCATAGCTTTTGATTTCCATTGAATGTATATGGTTTGCGCTTATGGTTGGTTTGCGTTTATGGTAATGCTGAACAGTCATCACTAAGATCTGGAAGTGCGTCCTGTAAGGGATTCGATCCCTGTGTTGTCTTTTAAAAGCACCATCATAAGCTTTGTTTTCATTTCACAATTCATTGATGATCTCTGTATATTTTGATATTTTATAAATACTAGCGAATGCTGGGTGTTTCCTGAACAAGGGTTTTATGTGTAAGGTATTTGTAAGGAGATTGAGATCATTGTTGCAGTGATACACAGTGTTTAGTTTTAGTGTGTAATTTGGTAAATGTATTTAACGATAGCATTGTAATCAGTTATATTAGCAGGGTGACCTGAGTGTTTGGATGATAGGTGACATATCCCAGTCTTCCGTAAAGAAGCCCTGTGACCTACATCATAACCACTTAGTCAACAATCCTTTATGTCTATATACTTTAGACGCATGCCTCTAAGCTTACGCACCCTGGTCGATAATTAATATAGTCTAGTCTAGTACCCTAGCTAGAACACTACATTTTGGCGCCGTTGCCGGGGAGGCGTACTTAAAGGATTCAGACAAAAAGAAAAATTTCAACACACAAAAATAAACAAAAACACAGTTAGAAATCATGTTCATTTATGCCTAGATTTAGAGACAGTCAAGGGAGATTTGTAAAAACCCCCCACCATCTAAAAACTAACCCATCATCATCAGGAGCAGACTCTCTAGGGAATACGACACCAGCTGAGGAAGTTATCCAAACATTGGCAGAAAAATTTTATTCAGGACAGGAACTTACTCTTATTGAGAGGGAAACTTTATTCACACATAAATCGCAGAAGAAGCACTTCCTAAACCTTCTACACAAGGAGAAAGTAGTACAGTTACCGAACAATCTTCCTTCCTCCTTTTTCCACCAAGTGACATTGACACGGAGAGACCAATTACAATGGCTGAGGAAGGATTTGGCTCAGTACCACGCCAAGGAGATGAAGAGGAGTCAACTTTTAAGTTCCCTATACATGAACCACAGGAGGATGAGGAGATCAAAATGAAAAACATACCCCCATCCGTGCTACCAAATTTCTATGGTATGGCTTCGGAGGATCCGGACTCTTTCTTGTTCGAGTTTGACATTGTATGTCGAACTTATGGCTATACAGATGATGCCCATAGGCTTAGATTGTTCCCAGCCACACTAAAGGCATCAGCCTTAAAATGGTTCATGGGGCTTGGTGAGCATGCTATAGTTGATTGGGTATGAGGAGAATATTTCTTAGGAAATATCAGCCTTATTGCAAATCCAAAGACTCTAAAGATGATATCTTTAGAATGAGTCAGCAAGAGGATGAAACCTTAGAGGAATATTTAGAACGGTTTGTCTATAACTTACAAAAATCTAAACACCGAACTATGCCTCCTGATCTGGTCCGCACATTATTCTTGAAAGGTATCCGAGAAGAATACATGGATGATCTCAACCTGATGGGCAAAGGTGACATTTCTGCCTTACCCTTTGAAGAAATCGCTGAGTTGTGTGAAAAGTATTCAAGGAGTAAAGCTAAAATGGGAAAGAGAAGCCTGTCATCAAGGGTCACAAAATCTGCCTCTGCAAGTGTTACAAGGGCCGAAATAGGGAATCTTTTAGAAGAGTTTAAAACAGATTTGTTAAGCACTCTAGGGAACCAAATTGACACTTTAAAAGCCAAAAAGAAACAAGAAGATGAAGATCATATCATGGCTATCTTCTGCCCAAAATGCCGAAAGAAACATGCATTAAAAGATTGTCCTCTAGAGAACATCCAAGTTTGTGCTTTCTGTACTGAACATCATGATATGTTTAACTGTCCTAAAGTTAAAGTTTTGCAGAACTGTAATATGGCAGCCAATGCAGAGATGGAAAACGTGTATTACATGGGCACAAAGCGACGATGGCAACCAAGGCCAGCAACCCAAGGTATGTTTCCAAATCAAAATCTGCAATTTCCTATGAATGATCAAATGTATGCACAAAACTCATGGAATGTACCCATGCCATGGCAGCAACAAAACCAACCACAACACCAATGGAGACCGTCTCAACAGTACTCCCAATCTTATCATACATATCCTCAATCATACCCACCTTACTCACAACCATATCAACCATACCAACAGCCGTATCCATCACATTCTCAACCATATCAGCAGTATCCTCAGCAAGTTGTCTATCAGACCCAACCTCCTCAACAAGCTCTGCCTGCTCCTCCACCAATAAATGCACCACAACTGCAATTTCCAGCTAACTCACAACCTCCCAGACCCACTCAAATTCCTGCTCAAACTGTCCCAAATCCGAATAATAGAGCAGAGAGGCCATCCTACAATGTAGAAGAAGGAACCTCATATTCCACTCTGCCTTTGCAAAACATTAATTTGAGGTCTGGTAGGGTGCTCAACAAAGATTCTCCAATAACAGATAAGCAAGAAGAAAACTCAGAAAAGGAAAATGAAATGACAAATCCAACAAAACCAATCAATGATACCAAAGAGAAACAGATGCAACCACTGCATCCACCTTTTCCAGACCGATTGGTCCAAGTAAAACCACCACTGTCTATACCACAATTTGATGTCTTAGATGAGCTTAAAAATGTCTACATAAAAATCCCACTGCTGCAAGCTATAAAAGACATTCCTATCTATACCAAAGCCATCAAAGACATGTGCCTCAAGAAGCCTGCTAGGAAAAGGATTGATCCTCAAACCATTCATGTTTTAGGAAATTTAGCAGGCCTTATGACCAATACCATCTCCATGGAGAAGTATGTTGAGCCTGGCATTCCCAAAGTGACCACCATCATTAACAACATACGGATTCCAAACACTTTGATAGATCTTGGAGCCGCAATCAATGTCATGACTCTTGAAACCATGAGAACACTCCAGCTCATGAATTTGCAACATACCACGATTGTTCTTGAACTAGCTGATAGGTCCAAAGTCATTCTTGAATGGATTTTGGAAGACATCATTGTCTTACTGGACTCTTGGGAGTATCCAGTGGATTTCCTAGTCCTTCAACCCAAATCCAATTTAGGAGGACACCCTATCATTCTAGGTAGACCATGGTTAGCGACTGCTGATGCATTTATAGGATGTCGATCAGGCAACATGATCATTTCAAGGGGGACCGAAAGGAAACAACTCACCCTTTATCCATCGGCACAATCACCAGCAGTAACACATAATTTGTGGCTTGATGATAAATTTAATGATAAAGAAGAAGTACAATCTGTTTTTAGCATTGACCAAATCTATGATTTCCAGGAAGACAATAATGATTTGGTAGAATTATTCTTTTCTCAACCTGATATGTCTGAAAATTTGAGAAGTGAACAATATCATGCTGTAGATGTACTTCTGGCCCAAAGCTTTCAAGAAACATGCACCATCCAATCTTTGCAAACTACATTTCACGACATTTTTCCAGTTCAATCCATCACCAATACACAGAGTCAGATCATAGAGATTAGTCCAGGGAAAACTCTGAACATAGGCAATCACCTAGACTCATCTCAACAAGAGAAATTGATTAAACTCTTGAGAAAATACCAAAAAGCCTTTGCTTGGGACTATACCGACATGCATGGGATTCACCCCGACACATGCACTCACCACATCTATACAGATAGCACCATTAAACCAGTGAGGCAACCACAGAGAAGAATGAACCCCATGCTCCAAGATATTGTCAGAGAGGAATTGCAAAAACTTTTGAGAGTTAATTTTATATATCCTATTTCTGACAGTCAGTGGGTATCCCCATTGGTTATAGTGCCCAAGAAAAATGGTAAGTGGCGCATTTGTGTTGATTACAGACAACTGAACAAAGCAACGCTCAAAGACTACTTCCCACTGCCATTTATTGACCAAGTGTTAGACACCCTAGCTGGCAAGTCATCATTTTCTTTTCTTGATGGTTTCAGTGGCTACAACCAGATCAGGATAGCCTCTGAAGACCAGGACAAAACCACATTCACATGTCCTTGGGGCACCTATGCCTACAATGTTTTGCCATTTGGGCTTTGTAACGCACCAGCTACATTTCAGAGAGCTGTGTTAGCTATTTTCGTTGATTTAATTCATGATTGTGTTGAAGTCTACATGGATGATTTTTCAGTATATGGCAATTCATTTGAACATGCATTAGAAAATCTTGAGAGAGTTTTGAAAAGATGTATTGAAGCTAACCTGTCCCTCAGCAATGAAAAGTGCTTTATGATGTTAAACGAAGGGATAGTGTTAGGCCACTATATTTCTTTTCAAGGCATCCAGGTTGACCCAGCCAAGATCCAGATCATAACTGATTTGCCAATTCCACAGAATCAAAGAGAGGTAAGAAGTTTCCTTGGGTATGCAAGCTATTACTGCAGATTTATTGAAAATTTTAGTAAGATAGCTTTACCTTTGTTTAAACTTCTAACCAAAGATGTACTTTTCAACTGGAATGAGAACTGCCAACAAGCATTTGAACAGCTCAAAAAGAAGTTATCAACCGCACCAGTCTTGAGAGGGCCTAATTGGAGCCTACCATTTCATATCTTTACAGATGCATCCGACACTGCAGTAGGTGCATCCTTAGGCCAAAAAGAGGAATCTTGTACTTATGCCATTTATTTCATTAGTAAAAATCTAACACCTGCAGAGTTAAACTACACAGTTACAGAAAAGGAAACACTTGCCATCATTTATGCTGTGAATAAATTCCGACATTACATAACTGGTTATGAGGTCTTTGTACATACTGATCATTCGGCCATTAGACATTTAATGAATAAACCAATAACTAGTGGCAGAGTTACCAGATGGTTACTATTGTTACAGGAATTTAACATCACAGTGTTAGATAGACCAGGCAAATAGAACCAGGTGGCAGATTTTCTCTCTAGACTGCAAAATCCAGGTGAGGTTGTTCCAGTTGAAGATTCTTTTCCAGATGAAAACTTATTTGCAATTTCCATAGTAACTCCTTGGTATGCTGATTTGGCCAATTATTTGTCTACAGGAAGGACACCTCCACACTTTACTGCAAAGGAAAGGAAGAGACTAGTCAAACAAAGTGCTAGATATTCATGGCTTAATGGCGATTCATTTTACACTGGTTATGATATGATTATTAGGAGATGTGTAAGAAATGATGAGGTAATTGATATTTTAAAATCTTGCCATGATGAACCGTGTGGTGGGCATTTTGCAGCGAAGCGTACAGCATTCAAAGTTCTTACTCTTGGATACTACTGGCCATCCATTTTCAAGGATGCCAAGAAGTATGTAAAGAGTTGTGACAACTGCCAAAGAATGGGCAGGCCCACAGCTACCGATGAGATGCCCCTTCAGCCCCAAGTTCACTTAGAGCCATTTGATAAGTGGGCTCTAGACTTCATAGGACCCATTAACCCAACCTCCAATGGTAAGAAGTACATCTTAGTATGTACTGATTACGTCACAAAGTGGGCTGAAGCAAAAGCACTGGTTAGAGCAACCGAACACACAGCAGTCAATTTCCTTTTTGAGGAGATTTTTGTGAGGTATGGAGTACCAAGGGAAATTGTGACTGATCAAGGTACCCAATTCACCTCAAAGCTAGTGAAGGACATCACAGACAAATACCAAATCAAGCATAGGAAAAGTACCCCTTACCATCCACAGGCCAATGGGCAGGTGGAATCCACAAACAAAACCTTGGAAGGCATCATTACTAAAACTCTTGCAATGAACAGGAAAAACTGGGAAGAGAAGCTCAAAGATGCACTCTGGGCTTACAGAATTACCTGGAAAGATACTACAGGATTTACACCATATCAATTGGTGTATGGCAAAGAGGTAATGCTTCCTATTGAGTTCCAAATACATACTTTTAAACTGGATGCAGATTTACAAATTGATTTGGACCAAGCACAAAAAGAAAGAATTCAGCAGTTGAACCAGCTGGATGAGATGAGGCAGCAAGTAGAGGAAACCACAATCCTCATGCAAAAACAAAGGAAGCAGTGGCATGATGCACATATTAAGAAGAAGCAGTTTAAGGAAGGTGACTGGGCTTTACTTTTCGACTCAAAATTCAGAGATCATAAAGCCAAGTTCAGCACCCATTGGATGGGCCCCTATGAAATTGTTCAGGCTTATGACAATGGTTCAGTCAAGCTCAAAACTATTGATGGAGAAGGTCACTCTTTCACAGTCAATGGTCATCGCCTGAAACTCTACACCAAGCCCATCAGCAAGCAAGATTTTCTCCATACACTATCTCAGCAAAGAGAGGTTGAGGTATTGCAGCCCTCAGCTGCAGTACCACTACCTTAGTTTCATTTCCTTTCAATTTCAGAGTCAAAAAGAAAAAAAAAATAATAATAAAAATTTATATAAAACAAAAACTAAAAAAAAATATATATATATATAAAATAATAATGGGTTAGATGTGAAAACCAGTCTCTGGCACACTCTAACCTCGAATTCCTACTTGAAAACCAGTCTCTGGCGGGTATGAATTCTCTTTCTTTTGTTTACTGTTTGATTTATCAGCTGAATCATGACTTGAGGACAAGTCAAAATTTTAGTCGGGGAGAGAGGCATCAGCACTTTGTTCTTTTATCTCTCCATTGTAAATTCTTAAAGATTTCTTATTCTATATCTTCACTGTAAATTTCCAAAGCAGCTTGTTCCAGCATTCCAGACTTCAATAAATAAGTTGTTTTGTCATTGTTTTATCTCAGAGGGACCTGGTTATAAACATTATTCAGGGGGACCTGTTTTGTCCAGACAACTATGCTACCAACACCAGCAGTAAGGGACCTGTTTAAGACATTCAGAAGGGACCTGTTAAAAATTGACACCAAGGGCTACTTCAACAAAGTTTCATCAAGCTTCTACAAGGATTTGGGCACCAAGACTCCATCAAATGCCCAAGCTCAGTGAACCTGTATCAATATAAGGAGCTGCATGAACATTTTCAATTTTCTCAAGGGACCTGTTACATTCAATCTTTCTCAAGGGACCTATTATATCTTCAAATTTTTCTCAAAGGACCTGTGCATTCAATCTTCCTTAGAGGACCTGTTACAACAAGCAAAAGAACAGTCAAAAAGGGACTAGCTACTCAGCATGTCAATACAATAACGACCAACAAAAAGAGTAATATGTTTCTTGTTCTTAAACATTTAATTTCTTAGATTGATTTTTAATGTAACTTTGATGACTGTGAACTGTTATGATTGATTTCAAGGATATCTACATTTCCTATCATCCCTTATTCCACCGATTCTCATCATTCTCATACATCAACCTATTCATACTCCTAAACTCATTACCAACACATCAACCTATTCATACATCCTACAGTCATACCAACATCCTCCATCTGACCGAATACCAACTGAAATGGGACACGTGGCGGATTGTGTTTTTAAATACAAGGGAAAGAGACAAATGTAAAGCGGCCTATCTATTTCATTCCACACAGCCAAATCATAACTCCATCACTCGACGTACCCAATGATTCAAGGGACTTCCCAAAACCATACCCACCATTATATATACATGCTCCCAGCGCTCTTGTGGTGACATCTATGTAAGCGTACAGCTTGTGGTGACATCTATGTAAGCGTACAGCACTCCTCTGTTTTAAAATGAATGAATATGTTGTGAAGTGAGTACAGCCGGGTATCCATCATTTCCGCATTCAATTCCCATAACTTTCAAAGTAAAATTAGAAGCAGTGAGCGCCGAAAGAAGTATTATCATTTGGGTCGATTTACACAGTGAGGATTGGAGGCAGTGAGCGCCGAAAGAGGGAAGTATCACCACTCTGTTGCGATTCCCACCACAGTCATAAGACAATCGACCGGTCAAGCATCATCTTGAAGACTAAGGGAAGCGATACACCAGGTAACCAGTTTGAAATTTCTTTGTTAAAATTGTAAGAACATAAACAGAGAAGGGTTAGAAGCACGACCCTCTGTCACTATGACTAATAGGGTCGAACCGAGTGTGTTCGACAGTTCACAATATCATGAGGATTGCATTGAAATTCTTAGAGAAATACAGTGGTTACCATTTCTAGAGAAATTTCATGGAAGCAATGAGGAGGTTACCAAGCAATTTTCCTTCACCTTCAATGGAGAAAAAGCCCTTATAGGTAACTTCTCATTCAGGGTTTCAGAGGATACTATAGCTCAGGCAATAGGGATTAGTCCAGAAGGGGAGAAATATTTTAAAACCAAGCAATTTAAAGAGAAATCGTGGACACAGTTTATGTCTAGATCTAGAGTCTCATCGGTGAACTGGAAGAAGGGTGTTCCAAGAAGTTGGTTGATGCATCCCTGGGATGAGATGGTCTACATCCTTCAAAAATTCATAACCTGTGAAGGCCGCTACAGTATTGTCTATCTATACCACATTAAACTACTCCTCCATTTGAAGAAACAATGTGTTATCAGTGTACCATATTTTCTGTTACAAAGCTTAACCAATATGTCCAAGACTATCCAGAAGCAGAAGGGGAATGAAGACAAAAGCCTGTATCACTTTGGCTTAATTAAAATCCTTATTGAGCATGAATTGCAGAGAAGAGGGAAGCCATGGAAAGAATTTCTAGCTGTTAATCAAATTAGAGATGAGGAAGATAAAGAAGAAGTGCAAGAGGACTCAGGGTTCATGAAGGACATTGATGAAGAAATCCCAGTATCCAAAACCAGCAAGGCACCTCTACCTGTGGGCAGCATAAAGACTAGGAACATGAGAAAGGAAGATGCTAAGAGGGCCGAAAAAGATAAAATTTTCACCACTTACTCACGAAGAACAAGGAGGACACCAAAAGCCCAGTTACAAGAAGACCAGTTTGAATCCAATGCACCTGTACAAATGGATGTTGAGAGTGGTGACCACTCACTACCAGGACCAGAAGTTGACATAGAGGTAGAGAGCAATAACAAGCAGGAGAAATGTTCACCACCTCCCATTAAGAGACAGAAGAAACTGGAAAAACAAATTGAAGAATTAAAGGAAGAGCTCATGGAGGCTAATATGCTAGAAAAGGTTATCAAGAGAGAAAATGAAATGCTCCGGGCGCAGAGTAAAGAAACTCAGAAGAAGAATGAAAAGTTAAAGGAAAGAATCAGTGAACTGGAGGCTGAGCAAACTGAGATTTCTAACTGGGCCACTAAGTGGTACAATCAGAAGAAGACTCTCAAAGAGAAATACAAAAGGTTAAAACAGGAGCTCAAGATAACCAGGTGAAAAAGAATGTGGACACCTTGCTCAAGGAAGCACAGATCCAGGCAGGGATAGAGTTAAAGGGAAGCACTTTGGGGATAGCATGAGGACATGCTAATTCCTTAAGTCGGGGAGAGATGTTGGTATCATCCCAAGACCCCTTTTTCCTCCTAAAAACACATCATTTACCCATTCCTTTTCATCATATATTCCTTAGAATCCTTGAAAATTAATTATTAATAGTCTTATAGTTATTAAAATGCATTGGAATAGGAATTTTATGTTGAAGAATTATAAGTTTTTGGTGAAATGGTTACAGGAAGTTCCAACATCCTGTAATTAGCTCATTGTTTGACATGTGGCACAACAGCTGGGTGAGAATGGAAGGCATGGATGAAAAGTAGAATGTCCAAGCATGGACAAGCACCTATCTTACAGCCGGATCGATTCTCCTACATGCGCGGTCAACTCAGGTCAAAGCATGGCACACTGGCGACAAAGGCAGAAACAGCAGCTCATTCTATTTTGATTTAGTTTTTGTTCTTTTTTATCAGTTAGGATAGAAACATTTTGAAAAGCTCGATGTAATAAAAGTGGCAACAGCCAAATTCCGAATGTACATTCATTATCGAAATGACATGGTTATGTAAATACAGTCCGAGTAATGGATAGGAGGTTAATCATTGTATCATTCTAAAAACTCTGTTTTGAAACTTAATACTAAGAACCAGTTACAGTTCCGATTTGTGTCTCGTATATTGATTTGATAGCCGGTCGAATATAGTCCAGTGTACCTCTGGAACGCGGACGGGCCCTGCGTTCAACCGGTATACTGTTCTTTTCATTTTATTTGCACTTAGGTTATCGTATGGTTTGATTTCGATTTCAATAGGTCTTATATGGTTTGCACAGCAGTTACAATTACTTGGGTTTCGATTTCCATAGCTTTTGATTTCCATTGAATGTATATGGTTTGCGCTTATGGTTGGTTTTCGTTTATGGTAATGCTGAACAGTCATCACTAAGATCTGGAAGTGCATCCTGTAAGGGATTCGATCCCTGTGTTGTCTTTTAAAAGCACCATCATAAACTTTGTTTTCATTTCACAATTCATTGATGATCTCTATATATTTTGATATTGTATAAATACTAGCGAATGTTGGGTGTTTCTTGAACAAGGGTTTTATGTGTAAGGTCTTTGTAAGGAGATTGAGATCATTGTTGCAGTGATACACAGTGTTTAGTTTCAGTGTGTAATTTGGTAAATGTATTTAACGATAGCATTGTAATCAATTATATTAGCAGGGTGACCTGAGTGTTTGGATGATAGTTGACATATCCCAGTCTTCCGTAAAGAAGCCCTGTGACCTACATCATAACCACTTAGTCAACAATCCTTTATGTCTATATACTTTAGACGCATGCCTCTAAGCTTATGCACCCTGGTCGATAATTAATATAGTCTAGTCTAGTACCCTAGCTAGAACACTACAACCACCAACACGCACTTGAAGATCAGCATGGGCACTATGCATCAATGTGTTGTCAGTTCAGTCGCACCCAAGAATACCATGCACATGTTAGCGGACAAGTTGGATGAAGGAGCCGAACCAATGCATTGGTTGCAATGGAGGCAAGACTTCACTTTAGCAAGATGTCACCATGGGGTGCATGCACACCATCACGGACGACCAGGCTTGGCATCAGCTCACCACCTTCGCCATCACAAGCATGTCAAAGAGTTGGTCTCATCACAATGAACCAAGCGTTAGTGATGTTTTACATGGCTTGCTTAAGCCATGTTGTCTCACATGAGTACATGTGCATTGTAATGTAACGTCATGTCAAGTGTAAGTCAAGTGTCGATAGTTGGATGTAACAGTCATAGAGTAGATGAAGAGTCATGAGGGTAAATGAATTGTCACAAAGGGGAATGTCAAGGGTAACCCCACCCTTTGCTATAAATAGAACCTTATAACTCATTACAAAGGCTTTTGGTCAGCCAAGCTTCCGATAAGACTATCTTGGAGAGAGCTTGGACAGTATTGTAATGCGCCTTGGCTTCTCCACTGCACGGAGCTAGTACATCTCTTTGGAGGAGCAGGCAGATGTGGCTATAATGTTCCACTATTGGAGCTAATGGTTGGACACGGATGTATTCTATGACTGGAACTTACACTTCTTTATATAATAAAATCCAACACATTTCATGCATATGTTGTATTGTATTCCAGCTATCTTGTTTACTCTAAATGGCATATGTATTTGCTTTCTTACGCATGCATGTATGGACTATTCTGTATGAGTATGTATGAATCTTTCTGAAATGTGTTGTTGGTTTAACCATCACTTTGGATTTCCAACTAACTTGCTTTCCATCTTGTGATGTATCTTCACTCGTGTGTTCCCTTCCCATCCGAGTACTATTACAGGTTGCCAAGGGGCGCACTCATCTCAACCCACATGTGTTAGAACCTCTCATGCACCTTCCTTGACTCACTACAGCTGTCACACCCTTGCTACCAACAGAGTTATCTTACTTGCCTCTATGTGAAATTATGGTCAAGGCATATTACCATATGACCCACTGCTAGGACTCCTACACCAAATGGTCTAACATCTAATTGGGACTTCTTACCCGGGAGATCCCCTGACATGTTGGTGGGTCGAGCACCGTTAACACTTGGGTAGATGTGGGAGGAGTTTGTTATAGAGAGGTATCAGAGCATGGTTCACCCCTCAGAATGGATGGGTTATGTGTTGGTCATATTTACATGTCAATTGCATGTGTTTCTATCACCCTTGCATTCCATGTGCTTATTGCATTTGCATGATGTTGTTCATGGTTGTAGTGATGTCGTCATGTGAAATTCGAGGTTGTTATTTTGGAATGCATCGTTGTGAGTATATGACTGGTTGCATGTCGATTTATGTTGCCTACATGTATCATTGTAGTATGTTGGTTACATTCTTGCATGTTTGGTTACATTCCTATATGCTTGGTTGTGTGTATGGTTTTTGCAGATTTGATTTCAAGTATTGTTCACTCATGCTTGATCATATGTGCTAATGCATATGTGTAGTTGGTTATGTATTGCTTATGCATGTCCATGTTTGGATGTGGTTAAGAGTAAAATGATGTAGTTGTTGTTGTCATGCATGAGGTCGTGGTGTGTGCTCTTGTTAAGGTCATGCATTGATGACTAGACCCTAGCTAGAATGGTTGCATGGTTAGATGCTTATCTATTAAGTTTCTAAATACTGTCATGATTAGGTTATACATGTACCATGTTGATTTGTTGATCTTGGGGACAAGGTATCCTCCCCGAGCTATGCTAAGGTACGTTGGTTTATTGTGATTTGGTTTAGCTAACATGATATACCTTGCAGGACGAAATATCAAATGGCGAGCAAGATGGTTGACTACAAAGAAAATCACTATGAATCTCAAGAGCAATATGGTGTTGGAATATCTTATGATTTGGAAATTACACTGAGAAGCTTAAAGGAAGAAATAAGGACTTGTAAGGTATATAATGACACAATCATGCAGGCACAGGAGAAACAAGCAGAGGTAAATGCAGCGATACTTCATAGTTTGTCAGATTTGCAGCGACAGGGATCACGTCGGATCAGCGATGAGCGGGAGGATAGAACTAATGGGGCATATGGTATTCGGTCGCATGGTGGTCACAGGTCAGATAGAGATGACACAATTAGAGACAGCAAGTTTTTGGACACTTCGAATAGGAGAGGGGATAGATACAGGTCTTATTCTTGTTTTGATTCAGATAGGCATCATGATTGTCATCGTTATCATCCTTACAGGAGGAGTGATAGGGGTTTTTTCGAATGAGTTTAAGAAATAAAATCTACCAACTTTTGACAGAGAGATGAAGAAACTGCAGGATGCAGAAGCATGGTTGCTTGGCATGAGGAAATTCTTCAGATTGCATGACTATTCAGGGAACATGAAAGCTAGAATGGCTACATTCAGTCTCAAAGGTAAAGTAGAGATTTGGTGGGAAGATGTGGAGAATGTCAAATGCATTCATGAGGAGGATTTGTCTTGGAGTGAGTTTGAGTGGCCATTCAAGAAGTATTTGTCACAGAGATAATTTGAAGACAGGTCAAAATAATATTATGAGCTAGAGATGGGTTCCATGATAGATGATGAGTACACTAACAGATTCTTGGAATTGTTGAGGTATGCGCTTAATCTCACAAAGGAAAAGGCCAAGATTCAAATTTTTATTAGTGGCTTACTGGTTGCATTTAAAGACATGATTGAGTTCGATGAGCCTAGATAATTGGAGGAGGCCATTCGGAAGCTAAGGCATTGTTATGAACAATTGAAGCATAAAACTAAGACTAAGCCAAACTGGAGAGGTAATGCAAAGAATAAAGGAAAATTGGACAGAAAGCGAGCAAGGCATTAGGATACAGGTAACAAGGAGAATCTTATACCACCTAAGAATTTCAATGCATCAAATAGAGGACGGGAATTTTGATGAGGAGAACATAAAAGGGAGACATGATGGAAGCCTATAGAGTGTTAGATTTGTGGCAAGGATCATCGCAGAAGAGACTATCCGCAGAATCAGGGTGGTAAACCTCAGATATACAGTGCGCAGGAGGCACAAAATGTTGGGGATATTGGTCTGAGTATTCCAAATGTTTATGCAGCATTGGATAACAAACAGGTAAATCATCAGGCATCTATCATTGAGATGGACGGTAAGCTTTGTGATCAAGTTATTTATATTTTGATTGACCCTGGCTCTAATTATAGATATGCTAGTCCTGACTTGGTGGATAAGTGTGGTTTGAGTAAGGAATTTCATGCAAAGTCTTGGTTAGTGCAGTTGGCTATAGGTACGAAGAAGCGAGTTCATCATTGGGTAAGAGCTTGTGCATTTGATTTGAATGGTATGGCTACCGCAACACATTTGAATGTATTACCATTGGGATCATACAACATGTTGTTGGGCATGGATTGGTTGTACCTTCATAGAACCAAGGTAGACTTTTATGACAAAGCCATTGAGTGCGTTAATGACAATGGAGAACCAAGGGTCTTACATGGTAATAAGAAAACTACATCAGTTAGGATGGTGACAGCTATGCAAGCAAAGCGTAGCCGCAGGAAAGTGTGTAAGCTATTTTCAGTGCACATTTCTAGTGATAAGGGTAAGGAAGTTGAAGATGCAGATGTGTTGAGCAGGTACCTAGTTTTACAACAATTCAAGGATGTATTTCTTGAGTAAATTACAGAGTTTCCACCTCGCTGGGAGTTAGACTTTTCTATTGAGTTAATGCCAGGGGCAACTCCAGCATCAAAAGCACCTTAAAGGATGAGCATACCTGAGTTGGTTGAGTTAAAGTTGAAGTTGAAGGAAACGTTGGACAAGGGGTACGTTAGGCCTAGTGTATCACCTTGGGGCGCACCAATATTGTTTGTAAAGAAGAAAGATGGTACTCTCAGATTATGCATTGACTACAGTCAGTTGAACAAAGTAACCATCAAGAACAAGTATGTGTTGCCGAGGATTGATGACTTGTTCGATTAGCTAAAGGGAGAAACGATGTTCTCTAAGATCAACTTGATATCCAAATATCATCAGGTACGCATCATAGAGGAGGACATTTACAAGACCACATTCAAGACCGGGATGGGTATGAGTTTGTTGTAGTTCCATTTGGCTTAACTAATGCTCTAACTACATTTATGTGCTTGACGAATAGTGTGTTGCGCCCATATTTGGATAAGTTGGTTATTGTTTTCATCGATGATATATTGGTATATTCTAAAAATGAGGAAGAGCATGATGAACATTTAGCAACAATGTTCAGGTTGTTGAGAGAGCATCAGTTGTATGTTAAGCTCAGCAAGTGTAGTTTCTTTCATACTGAGGTACATTACTTGGGGCATGTTGTCTCCAAAGGAAGGCATTGCAGTAGATCCAAAAAATATAAGATCCATAATTGAGTGGGTAGCTCCTAAGAATGTGGATGAGGTGAGATCCTTCATTGGTTTGGCAGGCTACTATAGGAGGTTCATTAGGAACTTCTCACAGATTGCTTATCCTATCACATCATTGCAGAGGAATGGTAAGAAGTTCGAATGGACAGAGCAGTGTGAGGCTAGCTTTGAGCAGCTCGAGTAGTTGTTGACACATGCACCAGTTCTAAAGATTGCAGATCCGAACAAAGAGTTTGTAGTGTGCACAAATGCTTGCAAGAGAGGACTTGGTGGAGTCCTTATGCAAGATGGAAAACTAGTATGCTATGAGTCACGAAAGTTGAATGAGCATGAGTAGAAATATCCCATACATGATCTTGAGTTCGCAACGATTATACATTCATTGAAGATGTGGAGACACTATCTTCTGGGCAGGAGGTTCACATTGATGGGTGATCACAGTGGTTTGCAATATCTATTTGACCAACCGAATCTGAATGGTAGGCAAGCTCGGTGGTTGGCTACGATTAGTGAGTTTGATTTTGAGATCAAGTATATCAAAGGTAAAGAGAACAGAGTGGCATATGCTCTTAGCATACGAATGCAGGTAAATCAATTAGCATCTATGAGCTCATATGGGATAGATCTATAGGATAGGATCTTATGGTCAGGTCAGCAGGATGTCAGATATATGGATATTGTGCACAGATACAACAGAGTACAGGTACATGTGATGGTACAAGTACAGGTACAGGTAGTGGTATAGGTGCAGGTGCACAGCATGTGGATTATTTCCTTACAGCAAATGGATTGGTTAGGTTTAGAGATAGGATATATGTGTCAGACAACAGTGAGCTCAAGAATATGATATTGAGAGAGTTTCATGTGAAACCTTATTCAGGTCACCCAGGTTATCAGAAGACACTAATAACAGTGAAGATATTTTACTATTTGTCGAATTTGAAGAGGGATGTAATAGAGTTCGTGGCTAGGTGTTTTGATTGTCAGCGTGTGAAGACAAAATGTAAGCATTTAGGTGGACATCTACAATCAATCACGATCCCAGAGTGGAAATGGGGAGTAATTTCCATGGACTTCATTATAGGTTTGTGGAAGACAATGAGACAACATGATTCCATCATGGTTATTATGGACAGGTTGACGAAGGTTGCACATTTCATTCCGGTGAAGTCTACATTTTCAACTAGCGATGTAGCACAAGTATTCATTGAAGATGTGGTCAAATTGCATGGTGTTCCGAAGAATATTGTGTCAGACAGGGATGTCAAGTTCACTTCCAAGTTTTGGAAGGAGTTATTTGCAACTTTGGTCACAGAGTTGACCTTTAGTATGGCTTATCATTCACAGACAAATGGAGAGACAAAGAGGGTCAACATGATATTGGAGGACATTTTGAGGATGTATGTGATGCATCAACAACGAAAGTGAGAAGGGTACCTTCCATTGGTAGAGTTCTCATACAACAATGGGTATCAGGAATCTTTGAGAATGAGTCCTTTTGAGGCATTGTATGGATGGAGTCATAACACTCCCATCAGTTGGAGTGATCTGGTTAACAGGGTATTGATTGGATCATATATGTTGGTAGACATGGAACAACAAATGCAAGTTATAAAGAAAAATCTAAAGGCAACACAAGATAGGCAGAAAATCTATGCATATCGGAATAGGTTGTTCAAGGAGTTCCAGGTTGGGGAACATGTGTATTTGCACATCAAACCAAAGAAGAGCTCCTTGCGGATTAGATCATGTGTCAATATGGCACCACATTTTTGTGTACCCTTCAGTATCGTTGAGAGGATTGGGCCAGTAGCATATCGACTTGCACTACCTTTGACAGTGAAAGTCCATGATGTTCTCCATGTGTTATTGCTTAAGAAGTATGTTAAAGATGTTGATCTTGTGATTGACTAGTCTGTATTGCACATGGAACTAGATAGAATTCCAACCAAAGCCTCAGTGTATATTGCAGAAAAAATGTGCTCATGCTCTGGAACTGAGCAATTGAGCATGTTAATGTGCAGTGGAAGCACTTTGGGCTCAATGAAGCTACATAGGAGATGGTAGATCAGATGCAGGCTATGTATCCTTCCTTGTTTGCCGGTTGAGGCAAAGCATTTTTGGCTTGGTGTTTTGGTGTGGTTTGTGGTATATGTTTTTGTATATGTTTTGATGATGATGGTTTATGTACATATGTATATGGATGTAAATACCGTCATGAACTATGTTATAAAGCTCCAATAAGCGGTATGGGTGTCATATCATGATGATGTTATGTTGTTATGTTTTTATGTAGGTTTGCTTCTTAGCAGGTTGATCATTGTAAATACTGCATCAAGCTAAGTTATAAAGCTCCATTAGCAATATATTTTGCTTATATAAGTTTTGGGGTTATAGATGTTGTTGAACACCGAGGAATTTTTTCCCTGAGGGGGAGGTTTCAGTAGCAACCTTGGTGAAAATTCCATGTAATAAAAGTAAATAAAGTCAAAATATTAACCACGGTTGATGGGACGCTTATTCCAAGCTGAACGTTGGGAAAAATCCTAGTGATGGGGATCACTTGTGATTGTTTATGGCTAAGGAAATTGGCAAAGTCAATGACTAAGGCTTTGGAAAGGCAAAATGGCATTTTTGGCACATTTATTTATGAAAATAATGGAAATTAGGAGAAAAGGGAGGCAAAAGGTCACAGGTTGCATGTGAGGAGGAAATTGAAGGAAAATAACGGAAAATGAAGAAAATAGAGGCCTCATTCATAAAAAGGCTTATGAGGATCAATTGGTAACCTTTTGTCAGTTTAGTTTTGGAGCTCTCTCATTATTCTCTCTCTCTCTCTCTCTCATACTCTTGGAGACTTAGAGTTTTCTTGGAGCACTCTTGGTGGGTGTGGCATACTTGGATTCTTGGAGCAAGAAGGCAAATGAAGAGCAATAAAGTGCAAGAGGGCATCAAGATCAGTAGCTACATCATATTTTCTTGCAGGTACGGAGTTGCATGTATGTTTTCTTCACTAGTTTTGGCATGCATGGCATATGCATGTGGATTCTTGGTCATGATCTGTCATTGGCATGGAGGATTACCTCGAGTGACAATGGATTGCCTAGCCTTGCCATTTCTTGGATAGCCATGGTGATTGTGCGTTTACTTTCATTATTTGTTTTTGGTTGGTTCTCATGTTTCCTCACCTTAGGTTGAGTTATTGGTTCCTGGAAGCCCTAGTTGGACAAATGCTCTGGAAGCCCTGTAACAAATTGGGTTGAGTTACTAGTCCTATAAGCCTTAGTTGGAGAAATGCTCTATAATCCCTTGGTGGGTTGAGTTACTAGTCCTGGAAGCCTTGTTGGACAAAAGCTCTAAAATCCCGGTGACAACTATGGGTTGAGTTACTAGTCCTGGAAGCCTTGGTTGGAACAAACACTCTGGAAGCCCTGGAAGGCTTGGATGGACACCAATCTGGTGATGGTTTTGTGATGTCTGACTGTGAGGTGGAATCATTGTTGATGGGTTGAGATGGATGGCCTCTAGAAGCCCTAGATGATTTTTGATTGATGTGTTCTATGATATCCCACAATCAATCTAATTCTATCAAGTTTAAAATGGAGGTGGAAGAGGATGGTAGCCTACCCTTTCTTGACATCCTAATCAAGAGAAACCAAGATGGCTCCATATCTCACTAGGTATATTGTAAGAAAACCCACACAGAACATTACCTTCATGCCAACTTTCACCATCATCCTGCTCAGAAACTTGGGGTTCTCAACACTTTAGAAACCAGGGTTGTTCGCATTTAAGATCATGATCATTTTGAACAAGAGAAGAAACATTTCATGGATTTTTTTGAAAAGAATGGATATAATAGACACAAAGGAATCAAATCTTTCAAGAAGACGGAGAATCCTAAAAACATACAACCAAGGGATGATTACGCTGGTAAGGTCCACCTCGCCTACATATTGGGCACCACTGATAAAATTGCTTATAACTTAAAGAAGAAAAACATAAAAACCACCTTCAAGCATATGAACACCATTAGCAGATGCCTAAAATCAGTAAAAGATCCTATTGATCCTAAATTCCACAAAGGGGTTTATTCGATTCCTTGTTCTTTTCGCAAAACCTACATTGATGAGACCGGTCGATCAATCTTAACTAGGATTCAAGAACATGTCGCTGACATTAAGCATAATTGTTCCAAAACCTCAGATTTTGTCGAGCACTCCAGTAAAACCAATCATCATATTTGTATTGAAAACTCGTGTGTTGTGGCCAAGATTGATCATTATCACCATAGGAAATTTAGAGAAGCTATCGAAATAGGAAAACACCCTAACAACCTTAACCGTGATGATGGTTGGAAAATAAGTGATAATTGGATTCCCACTCTAACCTCTGATTCCACCTTCTCCTAGTTGCTCCTTGCCCTCTTATCGCTAAATCTGGCCTTTCAAGGTCTTCCTTAGAGTATACCATCCCTAAAATTTATTAAAATATTTTAATAATAAGCAATAATAAAAAATAAATAATTTTTATAATTTCAATTTAATTTAATTTAATCAATTTTAAGTTTAACTAAAACTTTAGTTCAATTTAATCCCAATCAATTTTAATCTTAAAACTTTATAAATTAATTAATAATAATTAATAATGAAATTATTAAAGTTTATAGACATTAATACTTTGAATTAATCATTGACAAAATTTAGATAGTAATTATTATTAATAAAAAATAAAAAATTTAATCTTCAATTTAATTCAAACAAAAAAATAATCTTCAATTTGATTCACACAAAAATTAAAAATAAAAATAAAAAATTTGTATTTAATTTCAAACATTAAATTCAATCTTAAAAATTAATATAAATTAAATTAACAAGTTTAGTTTGTAATCATTAATTAATATTAAGTATTAATTATCAATCATTCATTTTAAAACTAAAAACAATTTAAACAACCTATTAAATACAATTGTCAACAAATAAAAATTTATTTATTAATAATTAATTTGTGAATTAACCTACATAAATTTTTTAATTATTAATAATTCTTTAAAAGTAAAACTACATGTTAAAATCAAAACTATAACTAAAAACATTATCAAAATTAAGAAATTAAAACTAAAACTGAATTAAATCATTATCAATCGATTCACCCTCTTTCCTTCAGAACTTGTCAGGTGCCATTCATTCCCATTCCAACCCTCACATTTATTTATAACCGTTATTGAGTTTTAACTTATTCACTCATGGATCTATCCTAATGATGAGCCACAGAGGATGGTTCGAAACGTCAATTCGAAGAATATGAATGTATGACTCCAGAAGAGAACACCACACAAAATACAGATCGCAGAAGCCTCAAATCAATAATTTTCATGAGTATTTATGCTGCTATTATGTTGGTTATGTATGCGCTTTATGACAACAACCATGTATGGCTTTCACCATGTTTTACTTGTAATTGAATGTTCAATGTATCTATGACCTAATGAATGGAATGGTAGTTGATGTATTGAGGCATCAATGGTTCTTAGTGATTCTCAGCTAAGTATGAGATCCCTATGCTCACAAATGTTATTTACACTTATAGATTACATATTTGTGATATGTTTGACGAAATGCCTGTCATGGCTAGTAGGGGTCCAGTCAAGGTTTTAAACAAGTATTTGCTTTAATACCATCATTTCCATGTTATTTCATTGTTCTGAAGAGATGGTTCAATTATGGGTAGTGACCTGGGCTCTGGGCCTGAAAAAATGGCTCAAATCCTGGGGTTGTTGGCATAGCACTGACAAATTTAGTCTCTGGTCATTGGCAAGCAAGCCTGTGAGAACGAATTTGGGTTTCTAAATGTTGTCATGCCTATAACATGAGACCGAATGATGCTTAAGTTGTCCAAAAGTTCAGTGGGATCCAAGTGCAAGCTATCTAAAGTATTGGATTGGTTCCTAAGGGTCATGTAGATGATGTTGAATGTTTGTATGATGAATTTCTATCGGTTCCACTTAGGAGGTTGAATCATATCATAGTGGCCTCTCATCGCATGTTTACCCCGGCTAGTCGGTTGCTTGGGTAGATGTGGGAGGAGGGTGTTACACTCCCTCTGTGCTATGGAGAAGCTAAGGCTCTCACAAACTCCCAAGCTCTTGATTCTAAGTTAAAAGCCTAGCCAAAATCTTGGCTCCCAAAATCCCTTTACATGAGCTATGAGGGTATATTTATAACAAGAGGGGGTGACTTTTCAACTCCCCTTTGTGACTCTTGGACTTCCCTCACGACTCTTCAACTTCATAACAAAATGACTCATTGCATTACATTGTGACTCTACATATTCCAATATTCACACTTGGAATTACACTTACAAATTAATTACCAAATAATATTACAATTTACACTCGTACTCATATAAGACAAAATTGGGTAGAACCACCTAGACAACCTAATAAGACAAAATATATCATGCTTAAGTTTAGGGGAACTCCAGCTCAACAACTTCCACTTGATGTTTCTAGGTGACATAGTGGTGCCAAGATTTGTACTGCATGATGACATCCCCAAACTGTGCGATGGTGTTAGGTTGGAAGCGGACTCTAGCCTCCACTGGGTACACTAATTTGGAACCAATTTGTGTTTCCTTCTTGAGGAGGAGCAACATCATGTTGATTTGGACAGGGCCACCAATGTACTTATGCATGTTTGGCCTTTTTACTTCAAGATCTTCCTTGATGGTTACTTGTCTCCCCTATTCCAAGTAATCTCAATCTCTTCCTAACCTGATTCCTATGCTTGATCTCCGTGAGTGAGCCGACTGGTGGGATCCTATGAGATTTCACCAAGTAGTCCAAGTTGTTGTACAAATGTGCATATGAGGCCTGAGTGTTAGCAATGAACGAGGCAAGATGTTTGTTATTATGGATGAGCATCCAACCTTTGCCTTCTCAAAATCTGCCTCTTGCCTTGTTTTCTTGCCCAAGTCAAGTAGTGCCCCTTTGTATTACATTGATCATTCATGCACGACGGTGATGGCAGCTTGTACATTCCTGAGAGTTTTAAAAAAATATTTACACTTCTGCTGCAAGCCATGCAAGTGGATAGTTGTCTTATGCATGGTAACAAGCTCCTCATAAAGGCTCTGCATGGTCTTTCCTAGTGTCGATACTTCATCGAGTATCGTTGCATTTAGCTCTTCCAGATGGACATGTGTGGAAGTTGCATTCTGTACCTCTCCTTAGAGATGTTCAACCTCTTGCCTAGCAACTTGCAAGTTCTTTTCCAATTGCTTATTATCATCCAAAAAATAATTCATATTTGACTTTGAAGCACCTACGAAGGCCAAGTTTGCTACGACAATGGTACCTGAATTCCTTCTAGTGTTGGTGATCCAAGAGGATCCTAGAGGATTGATCTAGATGGATCTTCAAAAAGTACCAGTGGCATGGTAAAAGACTCAAAACTCAAAGTGGCATAACTCTTTAAAATTAGCATCGGATCAAAGTTCTTGTCATCTTGACTCCAACGGTGCGAATGACACTCAAATCTGAGTTCATATGAAGATATTAGAGCAAGTCAAAGTTCACGTTTGAATGTCCAGGTGGCAGGGGAGATGGCATGGAAAAAGTTTCAGATAATGGGGGAGCACGAAGTGGCAGGCTGCCATTGGTCTGCATATCATATATCACACAAGAAGAGGTCGCAGCTTAAGAGAATCGGCCCCAGAATTGCCAATTTGCGATTGTGATATCGCATATTGCGGATCATAGTTGGACCAGTTTTTTACGAATCGACCCCAGGTAGAGCTAGTTGCCATGTGATAAATTCACAATTTCATATCGCAGTAGGAGCACGGAGTATCACTGTGACTGTTTCCGATTGCAATTTGTGATGGGACTCCAAACCCGATATTTTATGGAGTAGGTTTGATAATTCCGGCAGTTCTGTGCTTATATGGGTTTTGGTATGTGCCGATGGAAAACATCGATTGCGATTTGCGGATGCGATATGTTATACATTGTGATTACTCACCCCAGCAGATCTGCATATCGTAGAGTGCCATTGTTTGGGCTTGGCCTGTAGGCCAGTTGCGGGGAACCCCGATAGTAAAAGTCGTCGGCTAAGGAGGAAGTGCCAATTCTTTGTGTATTCTGTCGGTTTGAGGCTTAAAACAAAAACACTCTGTATGAATTGTTTTCGATGGGTCTTCTATGTTAAGGATGCAAACACTCGAGAGTTGTCTTCAAATTGATATGTTGATTGTTAAAATGAACTGCCTAAACTTGGTCTATTGTTTAATATGCCTAGATTATGAAGGATATTGCCACACCAACATATAAATTGGGCTATGCACACAGATTGGAGGGGGATAAACTACATGATTTCTCAAAATACCATTGCAGAGCAGTGGCACTTGCTCTTGGCAGGTGGCCGGGACCTCACCTTGAGCAGCAGGGAGGTTCCGAGAGGGTGTAGAAAGCCCGATTATCCGAATTGGGTGTTCAAATAGGTGATTCTGCATGATTTTCTACCAGGAAGTCAGTGGTGTTGTCTATTTTCTAGAGCTAGGCTCTCCATTTGTCATCTATCTTCCATATTGGAGGTATAAGGAATTTAATTAAAACCTGCTTGTACTTCTCTCTTTTTTCATGCCATTTAATGAATGAAGGCCTCCCCACTATTGAGCAGGCTCCGAAGATGTAATCCAAATTGGATGAACTCCGTAATCAAATCTCTGTGTCTTGATCTCATGTGTGATTATGTCTCTTTTATCTTCATTTTATATGGTTATGTTCCATGGTTTTTAAGTGCTCTGTTATATGTAATTCTGATGCATATATAAGTAAAATATTTTGGATCAAGTGGTATCAAAGCATGGCTTAGTTGATGTGAATTGCATGAGTACGCTAGCCAGAGATAAGTCTGAGAGGATGTGCATCACGAAGAGGAGAGATGGCAAATGTTGAAGCTCGTTGGGAAGAGAAGTGGTCTTATGGCTATTAAGGATTGCGAGTGTGAATGACCGAGTGTGCAACCATGGAGAGTGACACCAGACCTTCCTACGAATGTCAAAAATGGTGGACATCATGTAAGAAGTGTATGAGAAGAAGAAGGTAAAGAAAATTTGGAGGAAGAAGGCTTATTGTAGTCATTGCGACAGAGGTGGTCATCAAAGAGCCACGTATTGGAGGCTCCATCCAGAGCAACGTCGCAAGGACAAAGCATCCGTTCATGAACCAGGTGAAATAGTTGTTCGATCAATGAATATGCCACAAGGAGGTGACCCATTCCCTTTGATAAGTGAGAGATGGTTCTTCTAGGTGTGGTAAAATGTCTTGGCCTTATTTTTGTAAATCATGTGTTGCAGTGATGATGTGTTTTCCATCACTTGTTTCAGCAACAATGATGTTTGGCCTTATTTTGTGTTGCATTTTAAACTGTGAAAGTGATGATGTGTTTCCATCACTTGTTGAAGCAACCATAGTGTCATGGCCTTATTTTTGTAAATCATGTGTTGCAGTGATGATGTGTTTTCCATCACTTGTTGAAGCAACAATGGTGTTTGGCCTTGTACTGATAGCTGGAGTATTTTTCCATTTTTATGTAAACTTGACCACAGAGTATGTGTTATAAACTCGTGGCAAGTATAGGATGCTTGGCTCATTTTTTCTGTCATATAGCTAAACATGTAATTTACAAGATATTGTACTATAGGTTTGTAGGGGATGCGAGTATCGGCTTATCACTTATGGATCCAAAGGACAAAGGTGAAGGAGAAGGAAGGATGATCTGTTAGGACACTTGTGGTGTAGACAATGTACAGATCCGTTGCATATTATTTAATGCTTTTGGAGGACCAAAAGCTTCTCTTAGTGGGGAGGATTGATCCAGGTGGATCTTCGGAAAGTACCAGTGGCATGGTAAAAGGCTTAAAACTCAAAGTGGAGGAACTGTATAAACTTAGCATCGGATCGAAGTGCTCGTCATCTTAATTCTAATGGTGTGAACGACACTCAAATCCGAGTTCATATGAAGAAGTTAGAGCAAGTCAAAGTTCGAGTTTGACTTGTCCAGGTGGCAGGAGGAGATGACATGGCAATAGTTTCAACGAATGGGGGAGTGCCAAGTGGCAGGCCTCCATTGGTCCTGCATATCACATATCACAGAAGAAGAGGTCACAGCTTAAGAGAATCAGCCCAAACATTGTCGATTTGCGATTGTGATATCGCATATCATGGATCAGAGGTGGACCAATGTTTTACAAATCAACCCCGGGAGAGCCAGTTGCGATGCGATAAAATTGCAATCGCAGATCGCAGCGAGAGCATGGAATATCACCCTAGCTGGCGCCAATTAAAATTTTCAATGGGGCTCCAAACCCGATATTTTATGGACTAGGTTTGATAATCCCAACGGTTCCGCAATTGTATCGGTTTTGGTATCCGCCGATGGAAAAAACCGATTGCGATTTGTGGGTGCAATATGTTATACACTGTGCTTAATCACCCCAGTAGGTCTGCATATCATAGAGTGTCATTGTTTGGGCTTGTCTTGGCCGATTACAGGGGACCCCGATAGTAAAAGTCGTCGGCTAAGGAGGAAGCGTCGATTCTTTGTGTATTCTATCAATTTGTGGCTTAAAATAGAAACAGTCTGTATGAACTATTTTCGATGGGTTTTCTATGTTAAGGATGCAAACACTCGAGAGTTGTCTTCAGAATGATATGCTGATTGTTGAAACATGCTGCCTAAACTTGGTCTATTGTTTAAACTTCCTGGATTATGAAGGATCCTGCCACATCAACATATAAATTGGGTTATCCACACAGATTGGAGGGGAAGAAACTATGGGATTTCTCAAAATACCATTGCAGAGTAGCAACACCTACTCCTGGCAGGTGTTCGAGACCTCGCTTTGAGTAGCAAGGAGGTTCCGGGAGGGTGCAGAAAGCCTGATTATCCGAATTAGGTGTTCGGATAGGCGTTTCTACACAATTTTTCGCCAGGAAGTCAGTGGTGCTATCTGTTTTCTAAAGATGAGCTCTCCATTTGTCATTTATCTTCCATATTGGAGGTATAAGGAATGTAATTAAAATATGCTTATACTTCTCCCTTTTTTCACGCCATTTAATGAATGAAGGCCTCCCCACTTTTGAGCAAGGCCCGAAGATGTAGTCCAAATTGTTAGCATATTTCGACACATAGGAAATAGTTAAGTATAACTTGGTCTAGTATAGAGTTAGGTAAAGTGTGTTTCTTTACTATGTACATTTTGTAACTTACAATCCGAGGGTCATGATATGTAGTGATCCGACGGTCCATTCTCTCCTCGGTATTACCGACACTTGATCCGTGGCTTAACACCTGATTGGTCCATGATCTCTATTTAAAGAGCATGGAGGTTCATTTGTAGGGTAACCGTCCATGAGAGAAGCTTATGTAAATTTTCATTATTTTATTAATAAATTGCCTGAAGTGGTCGCGTTGGCTCAGGCCGTGGACTGTTTCCCTCTTTGAGGGTTTTAACCACGTCAAAAATACTGGTGTATTGATCTATGATATGTTTGTGAGCAGTGTCCTTTGAGCGGTGTCCTTTGGTGTTCTATCTGAGGAACTTACCCTATAAATTCCTACATGGTATCGGATCTATTTGAGGGCCGCGTCCATTGGTGATCCAAATCTGAAGCCATTAGAACTGCATCCGACTGTCGTTTCCTAGATCTACTGTTTCTGACTACTTTCGGGCCGAGAGGACTGCTCTATTGTGTTAGGAGCATCTGTTCCAGTGAGGAACCCCTTTCGTTTCACGCGAAAAGGTTTCCGGTAGCCCTAGCTACGTCATTTTTAAGATCTGGAGGTATACAATGTTTATTTGCAGTTTACAGTTATTTTCTCTCTGTTTATTTTGGTTTATTTAGCTTTTTTTAATTACCTGATCTATACCTTTCATTTCTGCATATGCTCTTTGGCCCGCGACTCTGTGCGATCTAGGAAAATCAGAAACAGAAAGGAAGGATTTTTCTCATGCGTATGCTCTTTTCCGTTGCGCCTTAGTGTGATCTCGGAAAATCAGAAACATTGAGGAAAATATTTAGTTTCCGGCTAAAGCTAACTTTGAGCCGTAAGGTTCGTTTTTTTTTTGTATGTCCGTGTTGGGTTTTGTGTTTTTTTTTTTGTAGGGAAAAAGATATTTCTCAAAGCAAGCACGCAGGCCAAAGCTTCATCGACTAAAAAAAAACAAAACAAAACAAAAAAACAAAACAAAACAAAACAAAACCCCCCTTCCTCTTTTCCAAAAATTACTAAACTTTTAGTTTAGCTCACTTGGTCAAAAGCTACTTTATGAGAGTAGAGGTCTTGAGTTCAAGTCTTCTTTTTGTTGAGCTAATTAGATTAAGTTTGGAAAGCGGGCTGATTTTTTTTTATAACATTATCATTCATTTCCGCACATTCCCGCACTTCGTCGGCATCTTGATCAAATTTTCTTCAAAAAGCCATAGCTTCTTCATCCAGAAGTCGTTTTTAGAGCCGTTTTTTTTAACCAGCCTAATTTTTTGAGATCTTTCCATTGGAACACTTAGTTTCAGCATCTATAGCTTCAGTTTCTATTAAAATGGAAAGTCCATGCCAAGTTATTCTTGACAACACCAACTACTTCCAATGGTGGTCCTACATTGTGGATTTACTTAGAAGTAAAGGTCTCTACAGAATAGCCTCAGGCCAAGAAACCAAACCAAAAGATGAAGATAAGGCAGCTAAATGGGAAAATAGGCAAGATCAAGCATGAGGGTTGATAGGGATGTCTATTTCTCCAGATCTTAGATTCCATATTGCAGAACTTGATACTCCTGAGGAAGCAATGAAACAGATCACTAAAGTTTTTGGAATTAAAAATGAACTTAAAGCCCATCAACTCGAAAATGAGTTGCTTACATTGGACCCCAATAATTTTTCTTGCATTGAAGATTTTTTGTCCAAGTTCAAGACCCTTAGACTTCTCTTGGAAGGTGTTAAGGTTAAGAAAGAAGATAGTAGCCTTATCTATTCCATTCTTACTAAGTTGGGACCAGCCTATTATGTGTTTGTTTCCACCTTCCATTCTACAAGAGAAGCCTTCATTTCTCAAGGACAAGCCTACAAGTCCCCTTCCTTTGATTCCTTTTGTGATTCTTTAATAAGAGAACAAGAAAAACTCTTACACCTTGGTCTTCTTAATCTTGCAAACTCTTCTAATAAAGCGTTAGCCGCCCAGCAGCAACCAAATTCAAATAATTCTAAGAAGTTGTATCCTAAAAGGAATGGTCCTAAACCAAACAAAGGTCCTAAGCAATTTCAGCCTCAAAATGAAAAATCATTTCAACAAAATGATAAGACAAATAAAAACGAAGGGAAGAAGACTGATAGACATTGCAACTTTTGTAATCGAGATGGCCACTTAGAATCCAAATGCTTTAAGAAGATGGAAGCCTTGGAAGCAGCAATGAAGAAGCATAACATCCATTTGGAGCACTCTTCAACTTCAACTTCATCTTCAGGAATAGTAATTTCTGCATGTGGTTGTCAAGCATCTCGGTCTGGCTATGCACTAAATGTATCTTCTTCTTCTCATTCTCATGAGTGGCTCATTGATTCTGGAGCTTCTTATCACATGGCCAAAAACAAAGCCATGTTTTCTTCTTTAAATGATTGTAACACCAAAAATATATATGTTGGTGATGATAGATCTCTTAGTGTTGTAGGGACTGGAACTGTTCATATAGACAATGGTCAATTTAATGATGTATTATGTGTTCCAACCTTATCCTGTAACCTTCTATCTGTATATCAAATAACTCATTCAGGTGAAGGTAAAATCGTTGAATTTTCACTTTCACGATGTTGTAATTAAGGACCTAAGAGATCCTAGACAGATTTTAGCTACTAGCATTGCTGATGATTCTACAAGGTTGTATAAGTTTCACAACTTTGGGTCATCAAATCTTCCCTTGGTATTTGTTGCTCATAACGATGAAGTGAGCAAGCTTTGGCATGAGCGATTTGGTCACTTAAACTATCGCTCCCTTCAAAATCTATGTAAAGAAAATATGGTGACAGGTCTTCCAATGGTATCTTGCAAAGATGGTGTTTGTTCCGGATGTGTACTCGGAAAACATCATCGGGATAGTTTTGAAAAACGTGCCTCTTGGTACGCCTCAACCCCTTTACAGCTTGTACATAGTGATTTATGTGGTCCACTTCCAGTTGTTTCATTCTCTCGCTACAAGTATTTCTTAACTTTCATTGATGATTTCTCCAGACGCACTTGGGTATACTTCTTAAAACTCAAGAGTGAAGTATTTAACATGTTCTTGGCCTTTAAGGCCTTTGTTGAAAAACAATTTGGACATCAAATTCTTAAGCTAAGATCTGATAATGGCGGAGAATATGTTAACAACAAATTCATCAACTTTTGCACTGAGAATGGAATTCAAATGCAACATACTATTCCATATACTCCACAACAAAATGGTGTAGCTGAAAGGAAGAATCGCACCTTAAAGGAAATGGCTAATTGTATGCTTCAATCTAAAGGACTTGGTCTTAATTTTTGGGCAGAAGCAATTAACTGTGCAACTTACATAATAAATCGCACTCCTACTAAGGTTTTAAAGAATATCACTCCAGAAGATGCATGGAGCTCAATTAAACCAGATGTAAGTCACTTTCGTGTTTTTGGAAGTGAAGCATGGGCCCATATTCCAGATGAGAAACATAAAGCTTTAGAACCTAAGAGTGAAAAATGTATTTTTGTTTGATATTCTGAAGATGTCAAAGGATATAGACTTATTCCACTTAAGTCCAAAAATGTTATCATTAGAAGACATGTAAAGTTTGCTGAAAATATATCGGCCTATGAGCCTAGTTCGGCGGATGTGCCACCTCTCCCTATCTCTTCTACTTTTGAAAATATTTCTTCTTCAGATGATGAAAGCGAGGATGACAATCCTCCACCACCTTCTCAGGATCCTCCTTCAACTCCTCAGCTTCCAAAATGGGTCCATGCTACTCGAGATGCAGCAGGTGATCTTGCCGGTGGTCCTACAGATCAGCGACGTACACGTTCTTAGTTCAATAGAGCCTCTTCTTTACTGGCTCAAGCTTTAGCGAATTATGATCCTGACACCTTTGCAGAAGCTTCAAGAAATCCAAATTGGGACGCAACTATGAATGAAGAATATCGTTCATTATTGGCAAATGATACATGGGATCTTGTTCCTCTACCAAAGGGACGAAAACTTGTTAGATGCAAATGGGTTTACAGAACCAAGTATGGACCAGATGGGAACGTTGATAAACATAAAGCTCGTCTTGTTGCTAAGGGTTTTTCACAAGTTGAAGCCATTGACTATACCGAAACCTTCTCCCCTGTTGCCAAAATGAACTTTGTCCACCTTGTTCTTTCCCTTGCTTCCTCTTTCAAATGGGAAGTCCATCAGATGGATGTTAAATCTGCCTTCTTGCATGGGGACTTGCATGAAGAAATCTATATGGAACAACCTATTGGCTTTATACAAATAGACTCCAGCCTTGTATGTCGGCTTAAGAAATCCCTTTATGGTCTCAAGCAAGCTCCTCGGGCTTGGTATGCCAAAATGGATAGCTTTTTTTTAGAATCTGGCTTTTCTAGGTGTCATTCTGACAATACTGTCTACACCAAGAAAGTGGGCAAGTCTCTTATCATTATTGTTCTTTATGTTGATGATCTTATCCTCACTGGTAGTGATCCCAACCTTATAAACCATGTGAAGTCCAGCATTAAAAAGAAGTTTGAAATGACAGACTTAGGACACTTGCATTATTTTCTTGGTCTTCAAGTCTTGCAATCCAAGGAAGGTATTCCCCTTTCCCAGTCCAAGTATGCTTGTGATCTTCTATGCCATTTTCACATGGAAGATTGTAAGCTAGCCCCTTCTCCCTTTCAGTCTGGAGTCAAACTTTCAGTCACTTGCACTTCCCCTGAAGTTGATGCTACCTTATACCGTCAACTTGTAGGAAAACTTTTGTATCTAACCCATACTCGTCTTGACCTTTCCTTTGTCGTTGGCCTTGTTGCTCAGTTTATGCAAAACCCACATGAAAGTCATTGGAAAGCATCTAAAAGAATACTTTGTTATGTTCGAGGTACAGTTCAGTTTGGGATTCATTACAGTGCCAAAGCATCTCCTCTATTGGTTGGTTTTACTGATTCTGATTGGGCTAGTGACCCTGATGATCGGAAGTCTACTGTAGGTTATGTGTTCACTCTTGGTTCAGGACCTATTACATGGGCTTGCAAGAAACAAGGCGCCATTTCTCTTTCTTCAGCAGAAGCAGAGTATCGTGCTGTCGTAGAAGCTAGTAAGGAAGCCTTGTGGCTTCGTCAGATCTTGTCAGAGTTTGGCTTTCAACAGCAACATCCGACTACACTTTGGTGTGATAATCAAAGTGCCATTCAACTATGCAAAGATCCAGTCCAACATCAACGCAACAAACACATTGAACTGCACATGCACTTCATCAGAAAGCTCATTCACGACCATGTTCTTGAAGTGCAATATTGTTCAACAGATGATCAAGTTGTAGACATCTTTACAAAGGCTCTCACAGAAGCGAAGTTCACTAAAATTCGATTTATGGTTGGAGTTCAGGAAGTTGTCACTAAGGGGGGATAGGCTCTAGTGCCTCCTTCCTTCTCCTATTGTGTCATATTTGTAAATCCTTCAATCCTATCCCAAGTTGTTCTTAAGGGGCGATGTTAGGATATTTCGACACATAGGAAATAGTTAAGTATAACTTGGTCTAGTATAGAGTTAGGTAAAGTGTGTTTCTTTACTATGTACATTTTGTAACTTACAATCTGACGGTCACGATATGTAGTGATCCGACGGTTCATTCTCTCCTCGGTATTACCGACACTTGATCCGTGGCTTAACACCCGATTGGTCCATGATCTCTATTTAAAGAGCATGGAAGGTCATTTGTAGGGTAACCGTCCATGAGAGAAGCTTATGTAAATTTTCATTCTTTTATTAATAAATTGCCTGAAGTGGCCGTGTTGGCTCAGGTCGTGGACTGTTTCCCTCTTTGAGGGTTTTAACCACGTCAAAAATACTGGTGTATTGATCTATGATCTATTTGTGAGCGGTGTCCTTTGGTGTTCTATCCGAGGAACTTACCCTGTAAATTCCTACACAAATTGGATGAAATTTTTAATCAAATATCTGTGTCTTGATCTCATGTGTGATGTCTCTTTTATCTTCATTTTATATGCTTATGTTCCTTGGTTTTTAAGTGCTCTGTTATATGTAATTTAGATGCATCTATAAGTAAAATATCTTGGATTAGTCGGTCACGATCACCCTTTCTCTAATGAATGCAGGAGATGTGAGGTCATCCAAAAAATGTTTCTTTCATGTTTTTACGATATTTTTTTGAAGCTCCTCTTAGGTAAGATTGTACGTATCCATCATCAGACCATCGTCGAGAGGAAAAAATTCCTCTTCCTTTCTTGGATCTTGCTCCGTTGGAGGATGGGGAGACTGAATGGTGACCTGCTATTTACTAGGCATCAAGTTGACACCTTGATTCTCTGGCTCTGCTTCCTCCATGTCTTGAATTTTAATCAACTCCTCAATCTCTTGAGCAAGTTCTTTATCTTCCATCTGTTTGCTCTCCTCTTCTTATTGTTGGTTCCGTTCTAACTCTTCAACTTGTCTCTATGTTGTTTCTTTTGTTATTACCTTCGCTCTTCACCTTTGTTATTATTCTTTCTTCTGCTTCTCTTCTTCTTACTTCCTCTTCTTCTCCTGTTCTTCCCTCTTCTTTTTCTTTGCTTCCTGCACCCTCTGTTTCCTCCTTGCATATGTTGTTAAAGTCACTTTCATAATGGTTGGATTTTCTTTCATCTTGCAGCTTCATTCTTCCCCTGGACTATGCACAACATTCTTCTTTCCCTTCTTGTGCACTGAGTTGCACACTTTTGTTTATGTTGCCTCTAGAGTGTCTTCCTGTTGTGGAGCAACCTGTGAAGTTCTTGAAAAACTGATCAGCTCACGGAATTTGGAGGCATTATAACAATTCCTCCATCCATCCTCCTCCAACCAGTGAAAGGTCCCACTTAGTCACTGAAAATGGATCCTCACACAATGGTCTTTGCAAATACTCCTCGGATCGTACAGATTCAAGTCCCAAGTACCAAATGCCAATTTTTATATCACTTTCACTTCGATATCCACAACTTTCAAGTTCTTAATCTCGTACAATATGATCTACATAGGAACAGTTGGTCAAGGTGCTTTCTTCTTCCTATGCAAAGCAGTTGACAACCCTTTGGAGAGATGATACACAAATTCTTGCATGACTAACTTACCAATGGCATACCTTGGTAAAATATGTGGCAAATTTTGTCCGTTGAACACTAAAAGGAAAGTGCCATCTGGTGAGGCAAACCAATTTGCTATCTACGATACTGCTTCCATTGCCCCATCTGACATGCATGGTGGCTCTTCCTCAAAGATCATCTTGTACAACGAAATGAGGAAGTGTCAGTTAGCTTCTCCATTACTCCTTTGTGGTTGCATTCCAAAAGCATCTTACAATAAACATACATGACAGGCTCCCATGGTGTCCAAGTCCAATTCATGCTAGGGATTTCATTGTGCGTGCAAATTGCATCCAATAGATATGCAAACATATAAAATCTAGCTTGCCCGCCCTTGGGAATAATCATGGCATTAGTTACATGGATCCGAAGATGCTGAGCCAACAAATCTTACTAGTTGAATGGTTTACCTTCGTTCAAACCCTGGTCCAATAAGAAATCCCACCCTTCAGGAAAGGTCTTAGTGCTCTGCTGACCGTAGATTTTGCAACATAATATGATCAACAACTGATAGAACCTCCTGAGATTATGTTTTGTATGTGTTGGTGGGTGTCTGTCGGAACTTCGTTGGATATTTCACCCAACCTTTAACAATATCCTTAGTGCTCAAGTAGCTGGTTTTTTCATAGAAGTATGAATCCATGAGCGATTCTGGCTCAGGAAAATGGTACATGAGATGATAGTCTACTGCCAGAAAAGAAGAAACCCTTCATCCGCTGGTAATGTTAAGAGTCATAGTCTTTAGATTTGTGTGAGATAGTATCCAGCTAATAACATCTGCACATGGGAAGGTTGGGTACTTGCATGCAACCCTATGTAACCCCGACTTTTGGACATTAATGTACACCTACCGATCTTCCAGATCCGCTTTGAAGGTTTTTCCTGAGAAAATTTTATTCACCTTATGCCATGTGATATATGATTCCTTTTCTACAAATAGTTGAATGTCTGAGTATACTAGCAAGTAAACTATTGTACTCTCAACTGCCTCCCCGAAGCTGCTCTTTGTGGTATCCTTTGAAGTATTTCTCTTGGGTGCCATGATAACATTGACTCGTGAAGAGAAGTGCTCAACATGTGCACTACCTGTGGGAGGAAAAATCACACATGGCAGACAAAAGTTAGCTTCAACAAATCAAATTACAAAGCAGAATCAAGCACAACCACATGCATTGACTGGGAAAATTGTGCAATTATAGAAGTGAAGCGAGGGAGAATGGATATGGGAACTGCACAGTCATAGTAGCTAGTGATGCCGCTTGAGGCTAGAGATTGTGCAATGTGCAGTCCAGCTTGGGCAAACTGTGGGAGACACTACACATTGCGTAGTCTTAGTGGTCAAGGTGACAGGCTTGAGTCCTGGAACTATGCAATGAGTAGTTGGGCCAACATGTACTGCGCATTGTGTTGTATCAAAGTCCAAGTTGAGAGCTTGAGCCTCATACTTGTGTAATGATAATCTAGACAAGGTGAAAATTGGCAAAGGAAAGGGTAGATCAGCCTAGTGAGAGTGTGGGATGTTAGAGTCGGTCTTGTCAGTCCTCCTCAGAGATCAAAACTCTTTTTGCATTTCATTTTTAGGTGTCCCATTCTGCTTGATCACCTGCATTCCATTTAGGAGCATGCCATATTCTGACGGAAGGGCCTTATCATTCATTCCCCTCATGCCTTGTACCTGCTGGCTCAGGTCTTTTCATCAATGTGTATTAAAGTCCATGACAGTCAATGTTTGATCTTTTAGTGGAGAGAGTCATTTCGGTCATTAAGTCTAGGGATTAGTCATTAGGTCTTCAAACAATGTCCAATAAAGCCAGCAAGGCCAGAGGGAGGCTCTTATAAAGTTGTGATTCACAGATTTTCATCATCATATTGATAGATTACGATTGTTCTTCAAAACTTTGTTTTGAAGAAAAGTCAACAGTTTGTCATTTGTAATAATTTTCAAAAGTTTCTCAGTGGATTTCTCCAAGAGTAGCCCTGGTCTCCTTAGCCAAATTCCACGTCGGCTACCCCTGCAAAAAATTGCCAACAATTTCATCATTTTAGTCAAAGAAATCAAAAGGAAAATCGAAAAGTAGAGTTGTATTAATTGAGAAAAAGTGCCAAAGTGAAAACATTACAAAATGGGTTTTGGAGGAAGAAAAAATCAAATCCAACTCTTGCAACATATTTCTCCAAGTTATATAAATCATTTGTGACAAGTTACATTCATGAAATCTTATAGCAAAGTCGAATTTGGAGGTTGAAGAACAAACCGCAGTTGAAAAGCCGTGACTGTGTCAAAGGATTGGAGCGTGGTGCACATAGAGCGCGCGGCGCACTGGGGATTTCTGCCCAGTGATAATTTGAACGGGCACGATGCACATAGAGGGCGCGGCGCACTGGGTATGCTGCGCGGTGCACATACACAAAAGCCCGATTTTGCTCAGAATTTGCAACCAATCGCCTTCAATCCCTTGAATTTGCCAGGTGGGGTCAATCTCTCAGTGTTTCATCCATTTTTATGTTAGTATGATGATAGTTTATGGTGGCTTATGGTTGCACAAAAACTATTAAACCCTACCACTTAAAATCACCAAAGCAAATGTTGTTAGGGTTACAAACTCATTATGTTGGTGCCAAGGTTCTTCCTCCATTTCATTTTTCCTTCTTGCCCTCATTCCCTTCTTCCCTATTCCACTTTTTCCATTTCTCCCTATCCTAAAATGCTACTAAAATCCTATTCCCTATCCCCTCCACACATTTTTCAAAGGTAAAACCCCAAACCCTACCCCATATAAAATCTCCTAAACTCCCTACTCCCTAAATAAAATTCCTCCTCATAGTCCCCAATCCCTTCATATTATTCCCCTTCCTAACAGTCCCTTGTTGCATTTTCCCCTTGGTGACAGATTTCAACACATCAAAAAGAGCAGTTCAAGCACAGTTCATACACAACAGTCATCTCGTCTTCAAGGTATTTTGTATAGCAGTCATGGCATCTGAGCATTCATCAGACTATGAGGTGGAAACCCAAAGTGATTCTCCCTTGGAAGAACAAGCACCCCGGAGGCCTCATAAAAGTGGCAGACATGTTAGAGAAGAACCAACCACCCTTACAGAATTGCAAGCCTGCCCTCTTGCTATGTCATGTTTTCAGCATCAGTCATGCTATGAGTTTTGTCAAAAGGTGGCTAGTGTCCAATTTCATCATGAGTTGGCTCGTCTTTTTGTGCTGCACTTGCACGGAGATCAAGCTATCTTGGCTGGTGTCACCTTCACACTTACACCAGAATCTGCCTCATTAGCAACTGGTATACCGAACATTGGTGAACCATGGCACAAGAAACAGAAGATTGACCGACAGCATTATGAGCCATATATCAAAACCAGTTTCTTAAGGCAACTCAAGAGAGTGTTTCCATTCTGGTATCTGAAAGATGAATATGCTCCACTAATGAGATTGATTATGAAATATTTCAGCTGTGAGGGGAGATTCTCTCGTCTGTATGCTTATCACATCAGGTTGCTCATGCATTTCACCAGGGTACGGATGATGAACATTCTGTATTTCATTTGCCGGAACATAGAGAGGATGACCACCTTTATACAACGCAAAACACCTCAACAGCAACTTAACAGTGTTTATCATTTTGCTCTTATTAAGATTTGGTGGTTCATCAGCTTGGATTGCAGGGCATCACTTGGGATAATTTCATCTCGGATGATTTCATCTCACGTGATTTCTTCACAGCTTCACGGGGAGTATCAGAGGTTAAGCATGAGGGTGAACCTTCTCATCGGTACGGGCGCCATGAGACTGCTAGTGTGTCGGTTTTCATAACATATCAGAAAGGCATCAGACGTTTGTTTGCAGCGGCAAAGTGAGTGTTATCTCCACCCGGGGTGGAAGGGGCCTCGCTTCCTCCATCAGCATCACAGGAACAAGACAAAAGCAAGGATCCAATACAGGATGAGGGGCCTTCAGGTGAGCCATCAGGTGAGTGAGAGACCGACTTCATTCTCCTTCATGATGATGATACAGATACGGGTCCACAAAGCGCCAAACTTAGAGAGATCATCCAGGAGCAGCAATCAGAGATCGAAGCCTTATCCCTTGATTTGGAGAGGGCTAAGTGGAACATGAAATACTTGGAGCAGAGGAAAAAACAGCTTGAAGATCAGCAGGCAATCATGGAGCTACAAAACATTCGTGAGAATCGCCAAGCTGCGCAAAGGAGAAGAGTTGAGCTCACGTCATTAGAGCAAGAGATTAATGAGGATCGGGAGGCCAATATCGAGAGAGTTAACATGCACTTAGAGAGGCTACTGGACAAGGCCGACAAGGACCATGCGTTGCTGAGACACATGGCTTTCCACTACATGCCGCAAAACAAAGTGTGCAAGGCCCGAATCAGGAATTTGAAGGCGAAATTGAGGAAGGCAATCAAGAAGCAAAAGAGGTAAAAGGAGCTCGATCGTCTTCAGATATTGGCCGAGGCCTCTTTAGCCCAGCATACTACTTGATAAGGAAGCTCCAGCCCAAATTTCAAGAAATTTGGGGCATTTTTGGTATTTTTGGAAATTTTTGTGCAAAAAACAGGGTTTTTCTCCCTGTGCGCCGCACCACGTGGCGCGCGCTTACAATAGGAGGCTCCAAATGCAAAAAAGTTTATAGTTTTGGATTTTCCATGGAAAATCATGAATTTTGGTGCATGGCCAAGAAGTTTGGGCCAATTTTGAGTCCTCAGGAGGTCAAAAACACCCAAAAAATGACCTCTCTGCCCCTAATTTCACACACAGGAAGCAGTCTTGGGAGATTGAAGTTTTGGAGGGGAAAATGGGCACCAAATTCTGAATTTCCACTTGGGTTTGAAAGTAGACAGGTATGGATTTCCAACAAGCACACTTGGGCTCAACTTGGACTTCAGAAGGTACCTCAAAACCAGCTCCAAAGTGGCACGACGCATACAGTTTTTGGCGCGGCGCACAGAGACCCAAAGGCCAAAATCACTCCCGCTTCGCGAAATTTTGATTCGCAATTTTCTCCAAGTGGGCCCGCTCATTTACAATACATTTTTCCTGGAATCAAAGGAAAAGTTTAAAAATCATTTTTGGCTTCTATCCAAGTGGCCAAATGAAGGCGAACAGCCATCCAAAAAAGTCTGCGCTCATATTTGATTTTTTCTAATTGGTCCTTATAGAAAATTGAATGTAACTGTTGATGGTTGGCTATTCATCTCCTGGGTGGGTCAAATTTCTCATGGCAAAGCTTATTTATTGTATTGAGAGTCATTTTGTAAAGGGTTGGAGTTTCTGGGAGCAATGTGGAGGAAAAAACCCAGCACTTTCATTGTACAATTTTGGCCAGGAGATTAATAAAATGATGCAGCTCTGATTCAGGAGATCCCTGTGGTATGGGTTTAGCAAATGTGTTTCTTCTCTGTTTCATATGTACCTTGTTATGTTTACCGTTTCCTTCATAATCACTTCTGATTGAATGCTTTTAAGTATGAGAGGTAGAATCCAGTTATTTGCTCTGCCTTGTGAAAGCGTTCAGGTTCTGTGTGTTTTTCTTCTATCTGAAAAGGATTCATTACACATGCCCTTTTCAGCCTCTTAACAGTCTTTCCACTCCATAATATTTCAAATTTGATTGCTAAACTTTCTGTCTATCTTGCCTCACGAAATATTCTGTATCATCGATTTAATTTCCTAGCTCATGCGGTCCTTTGGTCCCACACAGCCCAAAAAATTCAGTCATTCAAAAATTGCCTTTTTCCATATCTATTTACTAGCCTAAAATCAGTATTTAGTTTCAGTCATCTCAGACCATATTTTTTATTCCTCACTGAGCGTGACCCGGAGAGAGCCCTCTCCTGTTCTGGTAGGGCTAGCTACCAAACTGAGCGTGGTTTGTGGTTACCCTGAATTTTGCCTTCTTTCAGCCTAAGGAAAATTTAGGTGCTAACATGGGAAACAAGCAGATCTGAGTGATGGTGCATGTTAAAGTGAAGATCTAACTAAGTATGGATAGATCATTGCAAAACAAGTGCAAAAGATTAACATCTAAAAGGAAAAACAAGCATGCAAGAGGAGTCGCTGCATCGGTGACCACTAATGGGAAAAAACAAGAAAAATAATGTGACACTTGTGAAAGGTGAACGACGGACTGAATCAACACTTAAACAAGCTAATATATATTAAAAGGCCAACAGGCATGAAAATGAACAAGCAAAACAACACTAATAGAAGCCAAACGATGAAAACCGATGAAAAAAAGTGACAAAAAACAACAAAAGAAAAACTCACCCAGAAAAGCATCAAAAACTCCACCGAAGGCTCCTTAATCTCCTTGGGAATGTTAGAGCTCCAAGATAGAATGTACAAATGAGATCTAGGGGCATAAATTAACTAGATCTAGACTGATTTGGGTCTATGATGTGCATGCCTAAAATCAAGGAAAAAGCGACACTTGGCAAAAAGTTCCAAAAATAGTAAGTGTGGCACATTCAGGAAACTAATTAGTGAATCCCTATTTTCCAAGGATGCTTTTGCTTTTAGCTTTTCTATTTTTTATTTTTCCATAAACTTGCATGCACACTGCCAACAAGGATTGCACAATTCCTGAGGGACAGTGCAACTTCTTGACTCAGTGCATTGCGCAGTTTCTGAGCTCAAGGGATACTTTGTGCAGTTTCCATCAAAAAGGCTAGGTTTCCATCCGGAACTGTGCAGTTCTCAAGTGCAGGGATGCCTATAAGAAGGACTGTGCATTTTCTAGAGGCAAGGCTAGCCTGCGTTCCTAGATTGTGCAGTTTCTAGGGGTAAGCCCAGCAATGTTGCAAGGTTAAGTCAGAAAGTTAGATTGTGTTTGAAAGATGTCAAGCAGGGATCTATACATCACAAGCAAAGCATCAAAAGATAAGTCTTTAACACACCATGAATACTTAACAACAATAAAAGATAAGCTCCAGTGGACGGAAGGACGGCTCCAAAATCAAAGCATGGGAAAAAAATTATATGGTGGTTGTAGTAGTTACAACAATGGGGAAGTGTATATAGAACTTTGTTTTTTATTTTGATTTTCATATCGTACTAGACACATTCATTTTCTAGATGCACACTTAAAATCATATTAAAATATTTTAGAATGCATGCCTAGAGAACAAGATTCTAGAGGTCGATTTGTGAGTAGAGGTAGAGGACGTAGTTCAATACCGACATCACCAACCACCACCGCTAGACCACGTAGTGCCACACCATCCACCGAAACTCACATTCCATTCATAGTAGTGATCTGAAAATCACCCTTGAGTGACCTCAGTTAATTAATTAATGAATGAAGGTATTACAGATTCATGTGCTAGTGTGTGTCTATGTCATTTTAGGCAACAGATCGATCAGATTGCAAAATACACAGACACTAGAAATAGAAAATAGCAGAGAAACACAGTAAGCATAAACAAGAACACAACAATTAATAAAGAGTTCACCCTATCCTCTAGAGATACATCTCCAGTCCAGCTTTCAGTGGTGGCCTTCTTTTATTGTGTCCTTAAAACAGAGAATTACAATGAGGAGCTCAACCTGAGTCTCCTGAAACAGAATTGCTTGGCAGGGTGGTTCTTGGATTCCACAAGCCACTAGAGTACACAGACTCTTTTCCTTACCAGCTCTTGACCTTTCTGGTCTTTAATGGGAGGAGCCCAATGTGGTGCCCAGTTCCCCGACATATCCTCTCAGGGATGGCTCGATGCTGCCTTATGCTGCAGGTCAACTCAGCTCTCTGCCTTTCTGCTTCTTGCTTTACTGTCACTTCTTCGCTCTCGCTTTCTCTGTCTTCGTTCTCTTCTCTCCATTGTCCATTTCTCTGTGTGTTCATGGCTTAAAGCCACTCTATCTCACCACTGCTCGCTTCCTCTTCCGCCCCCGTCTGATCGCTTGCTGCGGCTCGCTTGGAATTCCCTGTCTCTGTGTCTTCATCAACGGCTCATAGGGAGTGGACACTTGTCCTCCTACGAATTGTGCCAGCTCTTCCTCGTTAGTTCGATTCTTCGGTTATGTCGGGAAATGACTCGTCCACCACCTCAACGGTCAAATCAAACCTCAAATCCTTATACATCACGGCTCAATCCCTTGTCAAATCCGGTTCTCCCATCGGGCGCGATCTTAGTCGTTAGATCTGGAGCCCCCAGATCCGACGCCATTCACTCATTTCGCATGGTTGACGTGCTTGACCATTAGCACACGATGAGTGGAGGTTTTCTCTCTCCTCCGCCTGCCACGCGTCGGGCGCTGAGTGGAATCACTCATTTTTCTCCAAATCCGCTTACCACCCAAGGGTGCCCCCGATATATACTGTCGATTTTGGAGCGCAAGTCCTGCCTTCAGCCTTCAGCATTTTCCCCCACGATTTTCCCCGCTTCCATGCAACCGAGTGCTTCAGGGCTTTCCTTCTCGAGGGGTTTTACCTAGCGCTAATCACGCATCAGAAACTGCCTCCTTTTCCCGATCCAAGCTTCCCAGGTGCTAGTTTCGCCTCCTGCGCAGTCTCCATGGGCCTCAGTGAGCGCGCTTTGACCAAGGTCCTTGTCGTTCCTCGCTGGCTACCAACTGCCACTGTTCAAAGGTCTTCCTTATCGCTCTATGCTCATAATTCTTTGGAGTTTGTCCTGTTTTGGTACAGCCATGGTGTTTTGATTATTCTTCATGGATCCAATTCAGATCGCGGCCTTCCCATTGAAAAAGATTTTGGACCACCAAAAGTTGGTTTTCAAGCATCGACTAAGTGAGGGTACAATTGTCTCACTTGTTCGACTTTGCACTGCTCGGCTTTGAATCCTTGAGTCCAATTCTGAGGTACTCAACATCTCCTCTGCGTGTCGTCCTCACCTTCTGTCTAAAATTGTGTCTTCCTACAACTCATTAAGATATTCAGGTAGCAGGTCATCAATAGAAGGCAATTGACTCTGCTCTTCAGGATTCTCAATTAGAGAGGGTTCAAACAATCTCAAGCAATCTGCATTTACGACTGAGTAGATGTGCATGTAAGCTGGTAGATCAAGGCGAAAAGCATTCTCACCAATCTTCTCAAGTATCCTAAAAGGCCCACATCTAATAGGCTTTAGCTTTTCACCTTCACCTTGCATTCTGTCTTTGCTGATATACATCCAGACTTGGTTACCAACCTTAAAACTATGCTCCATTCGATGCTTGTCATGCCTTGCCTTGTATTTTGCTTGGCTCTTTTCCAGCTATTCCTGTACTGCCTGGTGGATCTCCTGGATTTGTTCAATGAACCTAGTTGCCCTGTCCACATCACTGTGTCCCTCAACTGTGGTATCTTTAGTAAAGACAAAATCCAAAGGAGACCTTGGTGTGAAACCAAAACAAGTCTCAGAAGGAGATCTCTGGGTAGAAGAATGTTTTGCTCTGTTGTAAGCATGCTGCACATAACACAAATGTTCATCCCAAAGCTTAAGATGTTTGCTGCAATATCCTCTAAGTAATTGGATCATTGTCCTGTTAACTACTTATGTTTGGCCATTAGTTTGTGGATGAAAAGTCGTGCTCTTCTTCAATTTGGTGTTCATCAGTTCCCACAGACTAGACCAAAACTTCCCCACAAATCGGGTGTCTCGATTAGATACAATGGCAGTGGGTAATCCAAAATGAACCCATACATGTTCAAAAAATAGTTTTGCAATTTGTTCAGCTGTAATATGTTTATTACAAGGTATCAAAATACACATTTTGCTGAACCCATCCACAACAAAATACAAATAATCATGACCTTTCCTAGATTTAGGCAGCCCTCCAACAAAATCCATGGAAACACTTTCCCAAGGGTGAGAAGGAACTGGTAATGGAGTGTACAAGCCTAGTTTTCTATTGCTAGGCTTCCTTTTAGCACACATATTACATCCTCTTACATATCTAGAAACTGTCTCATTCATTTTTGGCCAATAACAAAATCTTTGCAACTGTGCAACCGTTTTACTTACCCCAAAGTGACCTGATATCAAAGAAGTGTGTGCTTCTCTAATTATCTTTACTCTCTCAGTTTGTGGAATGCAGAGTTTCCCACAATGGTATAAGAGCCGGTCCTTTACATGATAATCCAATTCTTCTACTCTTTTGTCTTGACTTAAAGTTGCATATACATCTTTAAAGTCTATATCTTGAGCATATTGTTCAATGTAACTTTCATGTAACACAGAATTATGCTTAAGTATAGTAGATGCACTTATAATGGGTCTAGATAACATGTCTGCAACTTTATTATGTATGCCCTTTTTATATCTGATGACTAAATGAAACTGTTGTAGAAAACCCATCCATCTGTAGTGTCTTGATTGTTGCAACTTAGTTTGGGAGTGTAGATATTGAAGTGGTTGATGATCAGTGTGTATTACTGTCTCTTTGCCCATTAAGTAATGTTTCCACTTTTTCACACTTTGAACTAATTTATACAATTCTTTATCATATGTAGGATAGTTAACTACTTCAAGATTAAAAGTCTCAGAATGATAACATACAAGTTTATCGTGCTATGTCAACACTACTCCCATGGCATAGTCACTGGCATCTGTTTGGATCTCAAATGGTCTTTGAGGATCAAGCAGTGCTAGTACAGGTGTTGTTCTAGTCTTTTCTTTCAAGGTTTTGAAGGCTTTCTGTTGTTTGCCTCCCCACTGAAACACCTTGTTCAATCATGTCAAAGCATGTAAGGGAGCTGCAATTGAGGGAAAGTTAGAATTGAACTTCCTCCAATATTGTGCTGCCCTTAAGAAGCTTCTCACTTTTGTAGCAGACTTGGGTTTAGGCCAGTTTACAATGACTGCCACTTTAGAGGGATCTATTTTCAATTCACCACCCCCTACTATATGACCCAAATAATTTATAGATGTTTTTCCAAATTCACATTTTGAGAGTTTAACATGAATTTTTTCTCTTTTCAAAACATCTAATATCTGCTTAACATGCTTTAAGTGTTCTTCCCATGTTTTGCTAAAAAACAGAATGTCATCCAAATACACAATAACAAAATCATCAAGAAAAGGTCTAAGTACATCATTCATTAATCTCATGAAAGTAGCAGGAGCATTAGTTAAGACAAAAAGCATAACCAGCCACTCATACAATCCCTGCTTTGTCTTGAAAGTAGTCTTCCATGCGTCTTGTTCTGCAACCCTGACCTGATGGTATCCACTGTGCAAGTCTAGCTTGGTGAAATAAATAGATTCTTTCAATTGATCCAAAAGATTATCTATGCGAGGAAGGGGATAAAGATTTTCTATTGTTATCTTATTCAGTGCTCGGTAGTCAATGCACATTCTCCATGAGCCATCTTTCTTTCTCACCAAAACGATTGGTGACCCACATGGTGATGTGCTAGGTCTGATGAACCATTTCTCGAGCAACTCCTGCACCTGCTTCTTGATTTCAGCATTCTCTAAAGCAGACAACTTGTACATTCCAATGTTAGGCAATGGAGCATCTTGCTGCAAAAGAATATCATGTACTATTTCCTTTTTGGGTGGTAAAACCTTTAGGTTCTTGAAACAAGATATCATACTCTGAAACAACCTTTTCTAAATCAGCTTGTTGTTTAGCATTACAGCCCTCAAATACATTTGTTTTATCAGGTTTCTTTTCCTTTACAACCATCAATAAGAATTGTTTACATGAATTTATCATTCGTTTCATCTGCCCTGAGTTTATGAGAGTATAATTATTCTTGAGCTTATGAGCTCTTACAAAGTATTCGATTCCATCTTTGACAAGTAGATACTTGTTCTCAGCTCTATAGAAACTAGCTTTTCTGTCATACAAGTAAGGACTTCCTAAAACAATTCCATATATATCCAAAGGAATTGTGTCTAACTCAACCTAATCTACAAATGCTAACCCAAAAGAAAACTTGAGTTTTCACTGTCTAGTCACTTGTAGTTGTGCTTTGTCATTCAACCATCCTAATGGTTATGGTTTCTTGTGAGGTGTAGTTGCTAATCCCAATTTCTTTACAACTGCTTCAGAAATTAGATTTACTTGTCAGCCACTATCAAACAAAGTATCAATCTTTTGATGTTTTGAAATAACTCGAATATGGAAAAGCTCATGTATTTTTCTCTCATTTTCTTCATCAGTAATAGATTGTGCATAATTACTAGTAGACGCTTCAGAATTCTTACCTTTTATACCTATGGCTGCAATAGTTATTTCATCTCCTGAGTCTGACCCCAAATCTTTCTGAATAGCTGCAGCAGTCTTCTTCTTCTTGCCCTCGAACTTCTTAGGTCTTAGCTCTGGATGTAGAATCCAATAGTGCTCATCATCATGCCCATCCTTTTTATAGTGAGTGCATGAAGCCTTTCTCTTCTGTGCAGTGTTAGCCTTCCTTGCTTTCCATTTCTGCTTTCTTTTCTCCTTATTCTTGCTTGCAGTGTGTTGGGATGATCCCCCAACTTCTGGACTTCCATTCTTTCCTCTAGCTTCTAGATGAATAGCTTGTACATATACCTCATCTATACTAGTGGGATTAAACATGAGGATAGTGTGCCTCATATAGCTGTGTAGACCACCAATGTACTTCAAAAGAGTTGCTAGTGAGCCTAATGAGATTCCTAGAATCAATGCTCTCTTTCTAAATTCTTGAGTGTACCCTTGCACACTTTGCCCTTTCAACTGTCGAAGAGTTTTCCAACTCATCATGGCTTGCTGCATGTAGGCCAATGGATAGAACTGCTTTTTGATTGTAGAAACAAATTCACTCCAGACAGAGATAGTCTTACCATTTCTCTTCATGTCAGCTTGGGTCCTGCCTTCCCACCAAACCAAGGCATTGCCTCCTAGGTGTAGGCTTGCCAGCTGAATCTTGCTCTTGTCTGAGTCGATGTTCTATACTCTGCAATAAACATCAATTTGTCTAATCCAATTGCCCAACTTTTTTGCATTCAACTCTCCATCATATATAGGCAAATCAAATTTAACATCTAGTTTGATCAAAGATGCTTTTGGATTTCAGAGATCTGTGGTTTGTGCTTTTTGAATTTTTGACCGGAGAATCCACAGTAATGGAATTTTTACACCAACGTTTCTTTCCCTTTTCCTTTTGAGTGGTCATGGAAGTGAGACTCATCTTCTCCTGTGTCTTGCTTGAAGCCTGATGAATCTTCCTCCTTATGCTTTCTAAAGTCCCTATACATTTCTTCTACCATGGAATTTTTGGCTAGGAAACTATCTATGAATTGAGGGTCTGGTCCTACAGAACCTTCTTCTCACATTGTCTTTCGACTCTCCCAATTTCAGGATTAGTTTCAACCAACTCTCCTCCTAACTTGAGCTTTGATCTAGTTAGCATTCAACAGCTAAACCAACACAAGCTTGTCTAACCTTAACAGCCTAGAGCTCTGATACCACTTGATCTGAAAATCACCCTTGAGTGACCTCAGTTAATTAATTAATGAATGAAGGTATTACAAACTCATGTGCTGGTGTGTGTCTATGTCATTTTAGGCAACGGATCGATCAGATTGCAAAATACACAGACATTGGAAATAGAAAACAGCAGAGAAACACAGTAAGCAAAAACAAGAACACAACAATTAATAAGGAGTTCACCCTATCCTCCAGGGCTATGTCTTCGATCCAGCTTTCAGTGGTGGCCTTCTTTTATTGTGTCTTTAAAGCAGAGAATTACAATGAGGAGCTCAACCTGAGTCTCCTGAAACAGAATTTCTTGGCAGGGTGGTTCTTGGATTCCCCAAGCCACTAGAGTGCACAGACTCTTTTCCTTACCAGCTCTTGACCTTTCTGGTCTTTAATGGGAGGAGCCCAATGTGGTGCTCAATTCCCCGACAGATCCTCTCAGGGATGGCTCAATGTTGCCTTATGCTGCAGGTTAGCTTGGCTCTTTGTCTTTTTGCTTCTTGCTTTATTGTCGCTTCTTCGCTCTCGCTTTCTCTATCTTCATTCTCTTCTCTCTGTCGTCCTGTTCTTTGTGTGTTCATGGCTTAAAGCCACTCTGTCTCATGACTACTCGCTTCCTCTTCCGCCCCCATCGGATCGCCTGTTGCTGCTCGCTTGGAGTTCCCTATCTCTGCGTCTTCATCAACGGCTCATGGGGAGTGGCCACTTGTCCTCCTACGAACTGTGCTAGCTCTTCCTCGTTGGTTCGGTTCTTCGGTTATGTCGGGAAATGACTCGTCTGCCACCTCAGCGGTCAAATTGGACCTCAAATACTTATACATAGCGGCTCAGTCCCCTGTCAAATCCGGTTCTCCCATCGGGCGCGATCTCAATCGTTAGATCTGGAGCCCCCAGATCTGACACCATTCGCTCATTTCGCGCAGTTGACTTGCTCGACCGTTAGCACGCGATGAGCAGCTGTTTTCTCTCTCCTACGCCTGACACGCATTGGGCGCTGAGGAATCGCTCGTTTTTCTCCAAATCCACTTACCACCCAAGGGTGCCCTCGATATATACCACCTTTTTTGGAGCGTGGGTCCTGCCTTCAGCCTTTAGCATTTTCCCCCATGGTTTTCCCAGCTTCCATGCGACTGAGTGCTTCGAGGTTTTCCTTCTCGAGGGGTTTTACCCAGTGATGTGCTAATCGTGCATCAGAAACTGCCTCCTTTTCTCGATCCGGGCTTCCCAGGTGCTATTTTCACCTCCTGCGCAGTCTCCATGGGCCTCGGTCAGCGCGCTTTGACCGAGGTCCTCATCGTTCCTCGCTGGCTGCCAACTACCACTATTCAGAGGTCTTCCTGATCACTCTGTGCTCATAATTCTTTGGAGTCTGTCCTGTTTTGGTACAACCATGGTGTTTTGATTATTATTCATGGATCCAATTCGAATCAAGTAGGTAGACATAGACTACCTAAAGTGCATATATCTGAAATTCAGCCTATGGATTCACCAACTTCATCTACAAAATTTGAAGTTGAAGAACCTATATCCTTTACTGAAGAATTCATATTTCTTCCTTCAATAGGTGGACGACTCTTAGGACAGGAGTTAGAAGTACTTGGTGAGGAGGAAGATAATTTTTTTTGAGAGACCATTAGTAAAAGAACCAAAGGAAGAAGAAGTAAACCCTATTGTTGAACCTTATATTAGCTCTAAATAATATACAATGGCGGGAGAAGGAGAAGGAGAAGTACACAATGGAGGGGAAAGACCAAAGATTGGTGTAGGAAGAGGTAGAGGAGGTTATAGAGGAGGTTGAGGTGGTAGAGGTGAAAGGATAAATGATAGATATTTTCATGAAGAAGACCTTTTTGGATTCCCCATCTTAGATACAAATACCACTGCTACCATGAAAAATATCTCACCATGGTATCCTTCCTAACTTTCATAGGTTAAGCTCCAATGATCCAGATACATTTATTTTTGAGTTTGAAGTATTATGCAAATCATATGATTATTTACTTAATATTAAAAAATTTGAAATTATTTCCATCCACTCTAAAAGATGGAGCTCTTAAATGGTTCATGGGTCTAGGAACACATTCTATTAGAACATGGGTTGATATGAAAGAATATTCCTAGAAAAATATATAGATTATTGCATACATTGTGACCTTAAGGATGAAGTCTTTAAGATGGTTCAAAAAGAGGATGAAAAACTTGAATATTTGGTGGAAATATTTTCTTAAAATGTCAAAAGGGATAATTTGCATAATTTAGGTGAAGAGACATTAAAAACTCTTTTGCTAAAAACTATGAGATTAATGGATTGATATTCTCAATTTAATGGCTAAAGGAGATGTCTATAGGTTTCCATTCAAATAAATTTGTGACTTGTGCAAACACATTGCAAGAGGAAAGGCAAAATATTGTAAGAACCTAAGAGATCCGGTCAATTCAAGAGTAAGCAAATCTGCATATCGAACAATAAAAAGAGTAGAATTAGGAATTTTGCTTGACAACTTTAAAACTGACATCCTTGGAAATATTAGTGAACAACTAAATACTTAAAGGATGCAAAACACGCAAAATGTTGAGAATGATGCATTATCTATTTTTTGTCCCAAATGTAAGAAAAAACATGCTTTACGAGAATTTCCTTTCGATAGTGTTGAAATATGTGTTATGTGTGCAAACAATCATGATAAAAAGGAATGTCCTTCAATACCTGGACTTAAGGTTGTTTTCCAAGCTTCTTAACGCCCCAACTTTATTGCAACTAGTAGATAGATCTATTATCAAACCTGATGGTATATTAGAAGATGTATCTGTATTTTAGATTCATGGGAATACCCTGTTGAATTTAGGATTTTGACTCCCAAGAATAATTTAGGAGGGCGTCCATTGATCCCTGGTAGACCTTGGCTAGCTACAATTGTGGCATTTATAAGTTGTAGATATGGCGATATGTATTATTTTATGGTAGTTCCACTAAGAGATCCATGTTATATCCACCTGCAAAAACAATAACTGAAATAGAAAGTGAGGTATGAATTGATGATGATGATAATGAAGACTTCTAAAATATTCAACTTGTATTTACTCTTTCACAACTTGATGAGGAGGATCAATTAATAATTTTGATGAATAATAATGACTCTTCTTCATATTGTGAACAAGATCAAACTTTTCAAGAACAATGTAACATTGAATATTTATCAACTTGACAATCTAAAGTAGCTTTACATTCTATGGAAAAGTTTGGAAATTCTTTAGTGTAAATTTTTCCAAGAAAGACATTAAATATTAATAAGAACTTGGAAGAATTTCAAAAGAAACAACTAATAAAGATCCTACAAAAACATTGTTTTGCATATGCATGGGAATACACTAACATGAAGGAAATTTACCCGAATACACGTATGCATCACATATATATTCAAGAAAAATGCAAAACCAGTGAGACAACCTCAGAGAAGGGTGAATCCCAATCTGAGAGAAATTGTTAAGGAGGAATTACAAAAATTCCTTAATGTGAATTTCATTTACCCAATATTAGATAACAAATAGGTCTCACCTTTAGTGATAGTTCCTAAGAAGAATGGAAACTGAAGAGTTTGAATCGAAAATAGAGAACTAAATAAGACTAAATTAAAAGATCATTTTCCACTACCTTTCATAGATCAAGTATTAAATACTTTAGCAGGGAAGATATATTTTTCATTTCTTGATGGGTTTAGAGGATATAACCAAATTCAACTAGCACTATAATCTCAAGTCAAAACTACTTTTACATGTCCATGGGGACATATTCTTACAGGGTACTTCCTTTTGGTTTATGTAATGCACCTACTACATTCCAAAGAGAAGTTTTAGGTATCTTTTTTTACTTGATTCATGATTTTGTAGAAATTTACATGGATGATTTTACTGTCTATATGGATAAATTATAAAAAGCCGTCATTGGTTGCAAAGAAGCAAATCTTTCATTGAGTCATGAAAAAAATCTTATGTTGTTTAATGAGGGAATTGTTTCAGGGCATCATATTTCAGGTGTTGGAATGAAGGTGGGTGCATCTAAGGTAGAGGTAATCTCCAAAATTTCAGTTCCTACTTGTCAAAGAGATGTTAGAAGTTTTCTTGGTTTTATAGGATGTTACATAAGGTTCATAGAAAACTTCACAAAAATAGTTTCTCCACTCTTTAAAATTCTTACAAAATATTGTGATTTTGTTTGGAATTCTAACTACCAAAAGGCATTTGAACCATTGATTTTTTTTTTTACTAAAGCACCAATCTTAAGAGGGCCAAACTGGTCTCTCACATTTCATATCTCAACTAATGATTCAAATACAACTTTACAATCAGTGTTGGAACAAAAAGCCTTGACTCCTTATGTTATTTATTATACAAGTAAAAATTTGACTCCTGTAGAGTTAAATCATACAGTTACTAAAAAGGAGTTTTTAGTTGTTATTCATGCCATTAATAAGTTTCACCATTACATTATTGGTTATGAAACTCTCATTCATATAGATCATTTTTCTATTAGATATTTAATGAATAAACCAATTACTAATGGCAAGATTACTAGATGGTTATTATTATTACATGAATTCAATATTACCATCCTGGATAGGCCAGGAAAGCAAAACACAATTGTTGATTCCCTCTCTAGGATGCAGAATGATAATATAGATACCCCTCTAAAGGATAATTTTCTTGTCAAATATCTTTTTGCAGTGTCTACTAAAACTCCTTGGTTTGTAGTCAAGTTCCCTAGCACGGCTGATTGCAGATAAGCATCGTTAACAAGGTGACCCAGGATCAAACCTCACAGGGGAGTGCTTGTGCCCCGTGCTAGGGGGAGGAGACATGATTAAAAATCCAGTCAACTAAGGGTTGGTGTGGCCCAGGTCGGATGTGATCCTCGAGTGAATTTGATGACCTAGATGCCCCTAGGTCGTTGCTCCTCAAGCCACAGGTCAAGCTTGGAGGATCACAAACAACTTGACAAAAAGAAAATCCTTGGTTTGCAAATATTGCTAACTATTTAGCTACAAGAAAGTTTCCTCCACAATTTTCAGACAAAGAAAGACAAATTTATCAAGACAAGTGCACCCTACTCATGGATAAAGGGAGAATTGTACCAAACATGACATGATCTGATTATCCAAAGATGTGTTTGAGAGGATGAAGTACTAGAGATAGTAAAATATTTCCATGATGAACCATGTGGAGGACACTTTGATAATAAAAGAACTACATACAAAGTACTTCTTTTGGGGTATTACTGGCCTTCTTTTTTTATATATGCCAAGAAATATGTCAAAATATGTGACAACTACCAAAGAATGGGGAATACCATTCAATCAAATAAGATACCTCCACAACCTCAAGCACTCATAAAGCCTTTTGAAAAACGAGCTCTAAATTTTGTTGCTCCAATCAATCCTTCATCTAAATAAAAGAGGTATATTCTTTTTTGTACGGATTATATTACAAAATGGGTAGAAGCTAAGCCACTTCTTTTTACTAATGAAAATGTTGTATTTACATTTATTTTTGAGGATATTGTCACTCGTTTTGGTGTCCCAAGGAAATTGTGACATATTAAGGTGCTTAATTCACATAAAAGTTGGTGCAAATAACTATGGAGTAATACAAATTCAAACATCATAAATCCACTCCATATCACCCATAGCCCAATGGGAAAGCGGAGTCTACCAAAAAGGTACTTGAAGTAATACTGACCAAGATTGTGCACTTGCATAGAAGAAACTGGGAAAAAAGGCTTCTAGAGTTACTTTGGGCATACCACACCACATGGAGAAACACTACTGGACATACTCCTTATGAGTTTGTCTATGGAAATCAAGTCTTGCTTCCAATTTAATTCCAAGTGGAGAACTGGTGCTGAGTCGACTGCCGCTGCATCGTGCTGAGACCTCGGCCCTGCAGCCGCCTAAGGGCTTCCAAGTGGTGCAGCCAGACCGCCTTCCTGGCAGATGATCACTCTGCAGGCTGATCTGAGAGCCAAATAGCGTTGTGCTGAGCCGACTGCCCCTGCATAGAGCTGAGTCTTCGGCCCTACGGCTGCCTGACGACTTCCGAGGGGTGCAGCCAGACCGTCTTCCTGGCAGACTAGATCGACCACTCTGCAGGCTGATCTGAGCGACTATGCCCGGAGAGATCTGGGGGAGCTCGACGAGCTGAGATCTCCCTCATGGAGTCTTCTTCGCCCTCCCCCGCTGAAGCAGAGGCCTTCTCAAATCTGTTGAATTCGCTGCCAAAAAAGAAAACTACAGAGGCGTCGAAATTTGTGAAACGACTTGATGATATTCCGAAGATCTCGCTCCCGCCTGAGAAACCGATCCAGGTTGCCCTTTCTTTGTCTGAACGTGCCTTGGTGGGACAGTTCACTGGCCTCTGGCCCTCCCCCAGATCCACTGAAAGCTGGGTCTCAAGGAACTGGGCGCCTCTGATATCGGGCAAAGTCACTTCTTACTTTCTGGGGAAGGGTTTCTTCCTATTCGAATTTTCAGAAAAGGAAGATAAGGATCTGATCTTCCGAAATGGACCCTACTTCATGGGCCCTCAAGGACTGTATCTCAATAAGTGGACGCCTGACTTTGATCCAGCAGTCGATGTGCCCTCTGCCGTGCCCGTGTGGGTTAGATTGCCTAACCTGCCAATGCATTGTTGGAACTGGGAATCCCTTAAGCACATCGGGAATACCCTGGGTAAATTCATTGACCGAGCTAACAGCAAAGATCAATATGATTGTGCGAGAATTTGTGTTGAAGTTGACCTTGAGGTTGGCCTGCCAGAGGCAATAAAGATCAGAGTTGGCAGTTGGACGCATCTCCAAAAGCTAGATTATGAACAGTTTCCGTTCAAATGCAGGAAGTGCCAGGTCTATGGCCACTTCGCCAGAGGATGTCCAAAAAACGCTGAAACAGAGAAAGGCAAAGAGGACGGGTGGATGCAGGTCAAAAGGACAAAAAGCAAAGCCCCAAAAATAGGAAATGTCAATGGGAAAGCAATTCAAATGGGGTCTCAAAAGCCACATAGGGAAGAGCAAGGAAATAAATTTATACAACTCAGCTCAGCATCAGAGGAAGTCCATGAGTTAGAGACACAAAAGGAAGAATCGGCTCAAAAAGAGCCCCCCCAGGAATCAAAGCAAACAGGTAGCAAAATAGACAGAATGGAAGATACACCCTCAGAAGAGGTCGAGGAAGTATAAGGTTCAGAGGATTCAGAAGAAGAAGGTGAGATAGGAGAAACACAAACCTCAGCCAGAAGATCGTTGAGGGGCAGAAAATCAACCCGTGAGAAAAGAGAGCAGGAGACATACAAAGACAAATTGCAAGGAAGCCAACCCACTCTCGAGAAACTCCTGGCTAAGACTCCGAAGATGAACAGAAATCCGCCCCAGAGCTCTAAAGGAGCTCTCCACTCCAAAAATAAGTAATGAGAATCGTCTCCTGGAATTGTAGGGGTATGGGGAGAAAAATCAAGGAAGAAGCAGTAAAAAGTTTGATAAGATCTGAATATCCTGACATACTCCTCATCCAGGAGACTAAAATGGAGGACAAGGCTTTCCTCCACATAGGCAAAAATCTTTGGAAAAAAAGTGAAGGGCAAGTAGTCTCAGCCAGACGTGCCTCAGGAGGTCTGGGTACCCTCTGGAACCCAAGCAAGCTCACAAGGGTGAAAGAGATCGCCAATACCCACTGGCTTTTCTTAAAACTAAAGCACGTTGATATAGATGAGATTCTTTGTCTCTTTAATGTGTATATCCCGGTCAATGCAAGAGAAAAAAATAATTGCTGGAAATCTATCAGAGAGCTAGCAGAATCTGAAGATCTAGCAAATATTATCATCGCTGGAGATCTTAACCTTACACTATCTACGGCTGAAAAACGTGGTGGGAGCATAGTAAGGGATCCAGCGCGAGAGTGGGCTGAAGATCTACTCCAAGATTGGGACTTGATCGACATCAAACCTTCATCGGGCAAGTATACCTGGTCCAATAAAAGGCTTGGTCCAGGCCACATCGCTGCAAGGTTAGATCGATTTCTTGTTCAAAGCTCTTTTTTACTTCTTGGTCTAGATACTAGAATGCATATTCTTCCATGCAATGTCTCTGATCATAGGCCCATTAAGCTAGATCTCTCGGCTCATTGGGATAAAGGCCCCACTCCTTTTAAATTCAATCCTCTCTGGATCAAGGAGCAAACCTTCTTGCAATTAGTAAGGGATATGTGGAAGCAACCAGTGAATGGCTCTCCATTCTTTGTGTGGGAGGAAAAACTCAGGAGAGTGAAGACAGCTCTTAAAGTTTGGGTAAAATCTCTCCCAAACCCTACAGTGGAAAGAAAGAAGTTACAAGAGCAGCTAGAAACCCACCAGCTTAATTCAGAAAATGAGGAGATCACAAAAGAAATCCTTGATCAAGAAGCAGACCTCCAGCAAAAGCTGCTAAAAGCAAGCCTGGACGAGGAAGAATATTGGAGGAATAAATCACGCAGAATTTGGCTCAAGGCAGGTGGCAGAAATACATCATTTTTTCATAAACAAGCCCAAGCTCGAAAAAACTCCAACAGCATCACCGAAATCAGGGAAGAGAACTCTATTCATAGAGACACTAATAGCATAAAAATTGTGGCCTTTCAGCAGTTTAAAAAGTTGTATAGTGAAAAAGAGGAACAAGCTCAAGCTCCATTGACTGTAAATGAGGTTCCCAAGCGGATATCTAACAAAAAGAATCAGTTCTTGGAAGCAGAAGTCACAAACAATGAAATCAAAGCCGCCCTCTTCTCTATGGAGTCAGATAAGGCTCCAGGCCCTGATGGCTTTACAGCCAGATTCTTACAGCACTGTTGGCAGATTATCGAAAAATATTTATGTAGGATGGTACGAAAGTCTCAAAACTGTCAAAAGATAGGGGGAAGCACTAATTCGGCTTTCTTGGCCCTTATCCCCAAGGAAAGAGGTGCAAATTCCTTCTCCAGATTCCGCCCTATTTCACTTTGCAATATTGGCTATAAGCTGATAACAAAAGTGATAGCGAACAGGTTGAAAACAATTCTCCCGGACATCATCCCAGAGAATCAGGGGGGCTTCATTCAGGGAAGACAGATAGCAGACAACTATATTTTGGTTCAAGAAGCAATCCACTCAAGTTTGGCCCAGAAGGAGAAAGGAATGGTTATCAAACTTGATCTTGAAAGTGCCTTTGATAGGGTTAGACACAGATTCTTGCTGGAGGTTCTACATAAATTCGGGTTTGGGCATAAGTTCATCAATTGGATCAAGGCTTGCATTAGTGAGCCATGGATTGCCCCTCTGGTAAACGGGAGAGCCACGGACTTCTTCAAAGCCTCAAGAGGGCTGAGGCAAGGGTGTCCCCTCTCCCCCTTGCTCTTTGTCCTCCAAGCATCAGTATTAAGCTTCCTCTTGAACAGAAAGCAGCCAGAGCAAGAAATAATGGGAATAAACATTGCCAGAGGAGTAAAAAGTATAAATCATGCGCTGTTTGTTGATGACTCTCTGTTTCTCGGAGCTACTTCAGTGGTTTTGGCAAACCGATTTAAAGAGGTAGTGGAAGAGTACTGTGCAGACTCAGGAAGCAAGCTCAACAAAGGCAAATGCCAAGTTTATTGTTGGAACACCTCTGCCAGATTGACCCAAGCTATTTCTAATTGTCTTGGTTTCATAGCCTCCGCTGCTTGGACTTCTTTCAAATACCTGGGGCTCCCTGTCTTTCAAAAAAGGATCCTCTGCAGAGATTGGATGCCGCTGATGGAAAAATTCAAGCTTAAAATTTAGTCCTGGGGATATAATTGGCTCAATCTAGCAGGCAAGACAGTATTGATAAAGTCTGTATTGAATAGCCTACCCATCTTTCAGGCAACAGTTATGATGGCGCCCAAGGGTATAATGAGGAAGATGGAGGAGTATATAAAAAAAAAAATTGGAAAGGGGGCAAAGGCAATGAGAGAAAAATCCCATTACTAAGCTGGAATATGATCTCTCTGCCTAGATCAGAAGGCGGTTTAAACTTTAAAAATCTCAACATCCAAAGCACAGCGATGGGTGCCAAATTGGTTTGGAGGATTATCGCTCCAAAACCGGGTTGGGCACAACGGGCCTTGTGGAAAAAATACTACGGAGGGCAGAGAATGCGCTGCCTGAGCAATTCAAAGGGAATAGCAGGTACGCCGATCCACAAACATTGTGAAAATTCCGTAGCTCTGATCAATCAGCACGCACATTGGATCCCAGGGAACGGACAGCGAATACACATCTGGGAAGATAGCATTATGGGAAGCGATCCGTTGGCAGAAGATCACTCATTAGCCACGCTGAGAGAATGGATGAACTCAGAAAATATCAAAACTCTGTGGGATCTGTCCCTCTGGGACAATGGAGATTGGTGGCGGTGGAAGCATCTGGAGGTGCCTGCGAATCTTGTTCACGATTACGCTATCCTCCTTGCTCATCTGAAAGGCAAAGCTCCGCTGAACATAAGGAAAGCTGATACCAGAGGCTGGGGACCGATCCCTGGCAATTATACAGTTTCTAAGGGATATGCCCAGCTCACACGAATTCCCAGCGCTCCGCCTGATCCGAGGCCATGGCAGGGGGTTTGGTCTTCAGAAACGCTGCCCAAAGTGGATACCTTCTGCTGGCTGCTATGTCACCACAGAATCCTGACAGAAGACAGACTCAAGAAAATTGGGTACTCAGGGCCATCACGCTGCTCTCTGTGTGAGGATCATGAGGAAAACGCGTCTCACATGATGTTATCCTGCAAGTTCGCTGCAGACTTGTGGAAGGAGGCCTTAGAGCCATGGAACATGAACTTTGGACCATTCAACCACTGCTCAGAGCTTTTTTCTAATTGGAAACGAATTTATCCAGGGGGCGTTGTTCAGAATTCGCAAATCAGAGATGCATGGCACGCCCTGCCCAAGCTAATCTGCTGGCATATCTGGTTAGAAAGAAACCAAAGGATTTTTATGAATAAGAAGAGTGTTCCTAAGCTAATCTGGGTTAAAATTAAAAGCCATCTTAAAGAATGTTTGGGAGATCAGATAAGCATAAAGGACCTCACGGAACAAGATATAGTCTGGGGTGCCTCCCTGGATCTCCACCTCTCAGACACTGTAAAGAATCCCCCCCCACCCTTAAAGTCTTGGCAAATCCGACTAAATGACTCAGAGTTTGCCGAATTCTGCAGCAAAAAGGCGATGAAAGCACTCTTCTTTGACGGTGCAGCTAAAGGAAATCCTGGCAGATCTGGAGCTGGTGGGGTTATTAAAAGTGCAGAAGGTATAATGGAAGCTAGTTATGCTTGGGGAGTGGGCGTCAACACCAGTATTCAAGCTGAAGCACTAGCTCTCCTCCAGGGTCTCAAGGTGCTTAAGAAATTGGGAATCAGAGAGGCAGTGGTTTTTGGGGATTCTCAGATTATTATAAACGCCATGGTGGAAAATTCACCTCCCTCTGATTTAAGACTATCTAGATTGCTGAGCAGAATCAACACTCTTAGATCCTCCTTCCATAAGCTGGAATTTCTTCACATAAAGAGGGAAAACAACAAAGAAGCAGACGCTGAAGCCAATATAGCAGTTAGTCTCCCTCTCGGAAATTATATAAGAGACGGAGAAGAAGGTTGGGATCCCATCCCCTAGCAGTCCAATAAAAATGTATTATTGTTTTCTCCTGAAGCAATTTGTTTGCACTTTTAAATTAGGACAGATAGAAAATTCTGCTAGAAGAACAGAATGTAAAATCAGAAAGATCTTGAAGAGGACAGCCATATGGGTACTGGATGAGGCAAAAACTGAGCCCCTCCCCCCATTTTGTAATCTGAATTGAGGCACTTCAGCCAAGAAGGAATATATCAGTCTAATCATTTCTTTAAAAAAAAAAAAACAACAACAAAGTTTGGGCTTGATTTATCTGAAGCTCAAAAACAAAGATTGGCATAGCTAAATGAGATAGATGAGATCTAACAAGATGCCATAAAGCGAACAAACATAGTCCAACAACAAAGAATCAAGTGGCATGACAAATTCATCAAAGTCAAAAAATTCAAGCAAGGTGATTGGGCTCTTCTTTTTTATTCTAAATTTAAATATTTTCACGGAAAATTTTAGACAAATTGGCTTAGTCCATACGAAATAGATATTTTGTTTATAACAAGGCAATGAGATTCATGACTATTGATGAAGAAAACATTACCTTCCTTGTTAATGGGCATAGGTTAAAGTTATATCATAAACCCTTGACAAGAGAAGAATGTGTCAAACATTTGCAAGAGAATTATGATCTGAAGTTAATGAGAAGGGGAGATTTTTCTTCCTTATCACTAAAAAGAATTATTATTTTTTTATTTTAGAAAAAATAAATATTAAAAACAATGAAAATGAAAAAATAAGAAGAGAGAAAATAAAAATAAAAAACATAGGTATGAAAACCAACACTTCTTTCTATGCATAAATCTTAGTTGAAAACCAAGGGGTCCTTGGCAGCTTAGATTTTCACATTTTCCTTCTTTCTTTTTCCCATTTTCTTTTATCCCACTTTTTCTTTGAAACAAATTTGTAAGTTTAAATAAATGTCTTTGAAGAATTTGTTTCTCTTTTAAAGAGAAATCTTCAATAAATCTTAGCATTATTAGAAGTCATCAACATCAATAAAGATCAACCACATCAACAACAACAAGTTTTCAAGCAAATGATTAAGTTGAAGAAGTAGTTGCAGAATCTGCAACATTTTGTAGCTCATTTCAAATTCTATAGCCAATGATGAACCTGCAAGCATTCTGAACCTGTGAACACTCCAGATCTACAAAAGCATTTCAGACCCACAAGAAAGAAAGATGTCAGTACCAAAAGGTATGTGATATAGGATATGCATATAGGATGTTAAATTAATTTTCATTAAAGAAAGCAATATATCTATGAGCTTATTGAATGTTTATGATAAAATTTTTGAAATAATGGTCGAAATTATGACTAGTCCTATTCCATCACTCATACTCATATCCCATTTCATCATGTCAAAAATCTCTTCCACTACATAACGAATTTTTCAAAATCACCTAGGTTCTAATGGTCCTATAAAATCATATTTGTGGATTGTGGGAAATCATTAAGGAAGGGTTTTATTGAAAGTCAACCACTACCTTAACAACCTATTTCACTCCAATTCAACCATCATTGAACCATTCCATCTCATTGTTCACTCCTTCATCCATCCCTATCAAAAGAGGCAATTCAAGAGCAAAACTTCCTTTCCACCATGGGTGTTATTGTCTGGTATGAGCTGAATGGAGTCAACTTTCTTCAAGCTTACCCACGAGTTTGAGATCAGTCACAGAAGGCAAGGTGGCTTAATTTCTTTGAAAATATATATGGGTATGAAGTCGAAGTCACCAAGGCATTTGATCGTGTTTCGATGGTTTAGAAGCTGAAATTTGGGGATATAAGTTTGATAATTACAAATTATTTAATGGCATAGTGGTGGGCCCCAGTATTGTAGCAATAATGCTACAACTCCTGGAACTCCCTTCTTTAATTTTATCAACCCGGTAGTTCGTAACAAACTTGGAAGCGACGGTCCTGTATGCACAAGTACTAGCTCTTGCCGCAGCTGTCACTTGGTCAGCTGGCACAAGTCCGCTAGGTCTCAAGCCAACTTCTATATATTCTCAGAAGAAGCTTTCTAAATGATGAATGAAGACTACCTGAAAGGAAATTAACCTACTTTGCAAGAATGAACTGAAAGCCAACCAAAACATGGAAACCCTAGTAAACCCTAATCTGACTAGCTTAATCTCTATGATGCAGTGGTGGGAGTGCAAGTGTCTAAGAATGATGCCATTACTGCTAGTGATATGAAATGCATGAACTTAAACTACTTCCATTGAAAAGAACATTGTTTTTGTATTTTTGCTTAAGTGGTTGGAGTGATTATGGTTTTGTTTCTTATTAGGGTTTGGCTGTGCAGAGGTGGTGCGAAGGGAGAGAAAGCTTGGGAAAGGTCAGGAGGGCTAGGAGAGGTCCCATGGGATCCAAAACATCATTCCACAGAAGTCCACAACGTTCAGGTGCTCGGCAACCGAGTGTGCAGGCTTCTACAGGATGTCTGCAGGGGTTTCTACAGGATGTTCAGAGATTTCTACAGGATGTTCTGAAAAGAGGATTTTGGAGAATGGATGGAGGGAAAAAGGTGGAGCAACGAGTATGGAGGTGAAATAGGGGTCTGAAGTGGCCTAGGAACTGATGGATGGAGCTAAGGAATGGAGAGGATGGTTCGATTTGTTCAAGGGAGAGTGAAGCAATGTTGCACAAAAATTAGGGTTTTGGGAGCGAATGGCAAACGTGAAGCAAGGTTTCTAAGTAGAGGGTGGAGTGGATGGTGCTGATGGAGAATAAGCAGATGAAGGAGTGGTACAGGTGCTCTGCAAGTCGTTTTTCCAATCTGAACCAACAAAACTTATAAATTCAAAGACCTAGTTACGTTGACCTAATTTGCTAGCTGTTAGTAAAGAGAATGAACAGAAGTGTGACCTGAATGAAACCATGTATTTTAACTCATGCAAATAAGCAAATGAAAGCTTGAACTTGTAACCAACTTCTACACATGAAAATCAAACACTAGTGATTGCATGGCAAAGCAAAATCAGTGTTTTTGTGGGCAGCAAAGTCATCCTAGTCACAGCTCCTGATCCCACTAAGGGAGAGGTGAAACCACAGATGTTTGTTGGCCCTTTTCTTGAAGCTTTTTCTGTTAACAACCTATCAACTAAATCTGAGCATGAAAAGCTATTTTACACATAAAAAATCAAACTAAATAACAACACAAGAGTTAGATCTAAATAGCAGATTTTATTCTAAGAATGCAGCAAACACATAAAGATAAACGAAGGAGGTACTGGGCGCTTGAGATGGGCCCAAACCCAAGAGCTACAGCCTCCTAAGAGAGATTTAGAACTGGTGCAAAGCTGGATTCATCTTTATTAATCAAGAATGAAGAGTTACATCAAAACTGTCCCCAAGGAGAGCTTGAGAATGAGCTGAAAGCAAAGCTAATCTATTGCATAAAAATCGAACTACAAACTAGCTAACTAATGGCTAAAACAAAATGACTAACTGGCTAACCAAATTGACTAACCACTAGCTAACCAAAATGAGGCCCTAAGCCTTCTTATTTATACAATTTGAGGACCCAACAGTCCTCCTAAAATTTAGGGACTTGGCTGCCCAAGACTTGTAGTTAACAGCAGTCCTACTTGACTTGCTTGGCTGCCCTTGTGCTCATTGATTTGGTGGCCTTTGAACTCCGAGCTGATGGTGGATAATTCGAGGTAAGGGCCCATAAATGAGGGGGACACCTTCCTACAAATCCTCTAGCTTGTTCTCCCACGAATTTGGCTGCCAAGTGCTCATTAAGACCTTCAATTTTGTCTCCAAGTTGACCAAAAAGGCTACACAAAGCACCCATTAGACTTGTTGGCATAATGACTAACCAAATTCACTCTATTAACATAAATATAATCAAAAACATGCAATAAACTAATGAGAATGGTGGATTAAGTCAACTTAGGAGGTTGGATGAGCCCAAATAATTGTCCATTTTTGGGGCTCATCACATAGGCTATAGGCTTGCCCAAGAATGAGGAGATTTGGTTCAAAAATCGAAAGATCAAAGATAAAGAATGGAAAATCTTCCTCCATAATCCAGTTATGGACACTTCAATATTTGAGAAAGGAATACCAGTAATTGTACTTAAGTCTAAATGGAGGAATTTTTTGCTAGTTCTTCAGAAATTCTTGAATTGTGAAGGTCGATATGGTACAATGTTCTTTTACCATACTCGGCTCTTGATGCATTTCATTGAAGGAAATGAGTTAAATCTGCCATACTATTTGGTGTGGAGCCTTAAAAAATGGCCTTTAGTATACACAGACAATGTTATGTACCATCATGCGCTAGTGAAAATTCTTGTAGAGGCTCACCTGAGAACCATTGGAGATAATTGGAAAAAAAATTATGGTTAGAAATCATTTCATAGAGGTACCTAAAGAGAAAGAAGTGACAAAAAAAACCAAGAAGAGAGCATTTCAAAACCATAATCCTAAATTTTCCCTGGAAGAACAAGAGGGTTTGATAGTTAATGAACCAATAGAGATGGAAATCCCGCTAGATGAAACAAAGGATGATCCTCCGCTTAGCCAGTTTTTGGAAAATGTTAATCAAATAAATGATAAACAAAATGTTAGAAGAAAGAGAGCCAGTCAAAGTACCGAGCAACCAAAGACAATAAAGGAGATAGAGACAACAAACAAGAACCAAGGAAAAACGCAAAAACAAGGCAACAAAAGGAAAACTATGCAAGGAACGGTGGAGCCACGACAAAAGGTAAGAAGCAAAAAAATACCAAGCGCTCAAGTGAACAGACATGACAAGAACCTCAAGAGATTGTTGATATTGATAAGGAAGACAATAATTAGATAGAAGCATTTGTAGAGCCTTCATATTATCAAAGTCCAAGTCCAACAAGAAAGAATCCTGAAATTGATCCTGCTGAACAAAAAATTTATGATTACTTGGAGACATTAGAGCAGAGGGCGCAAGAAAAGGTAGATTCTCCTTTGCAAACTGAATTTTATTGTAACAACCCTCGTCAAAATTCCATGTAATAAAGTTAATAAAGGAAAAATAATAACTAAGGTCATGGGAAACATATTCCAAGCTAAGTGTTGGGAAAAACATCCTAGTGTGGGTGTTCATTTTATTTATTATGGCTAAGGGTAATTGGCAAAGGAAAAGGAAAAGGATTTGGAAAGGCATGAGGCAATAATTGGCATTTTATTTATGAAAATAATGGAAATTAGGATAAAAGGAAGGTGAAAAGTCATAGGTTGCATGTGAGGAGGAAAATTGAAGAAATTAGAGGCCTCACTAATAAAAAGGCTTATGATGATCATTTGGTACCCTTTGTGAGTCCGGTTTTGGAGCTCTCTCTCTATTCTCTCTTTGTCACACTCTTGGACACTTAGAGTTTTCTTGGATCACTTTAGCATTGGACCAAGGAAAGCAAAGGAAGGACCAAGAAGGCAAAGGAGAGCAAGGATCAAGCAAGGAAGAGTAGCATCAAGTAAATACAACGAGATTAATTGCAGGTATCAAATTGCATGTGTGATTTCCTTACTAGATTTGGCATGCATGGTACATGCATGTGTGTATTTGGTTCTCTTGTTGTCATTGGCATGGGTTTTTCCAAGTGTTATAGTGTTCCTCAACCTTGCCTTGCCATTTTGGGATAGCCATGGTGTGATGGATTCTCTTGTATTTGGTTGAGCTAGATTGGTGGATGATTTCAAATTTGAGTGAGGTGGTGTCTGAAAGAAAGAACACAAGGCCTAAGAATCCCTAGACCGGAGAAGGTGGGATTGCAGTAAAGTCAGATTTTGTGTGCCTCAGTGGGTCTAGGAATCCTCGATCGGTGAATGGTGGGATATATGGTAAATCCTAGAGGTGGGTGCCCTCAATCAGGCCTAAGAATCCTCAACCAGTGAATGGTAGGATATACAATAAATCCTAGAGGGAGGAGTCTTGATTAGGCCTAGGAATCCTCAACTGCTGTATGGCAAGATATATGGTAAAGCCTAGAGACTAGGAGACAGGAAAATTCCTCACAGTGTAGGTGGAGAAATCCAGTGGAATCGATGCTTGTTTAGGACCTGGTGATTCAGTGGGGATTGTTGTAAAGCCTGAGGAAACCTAGTTTGGTTTGGTTTTGAGTCCCACATTCATGCTTGGAATATGGCACGGGGGTGATTGGCTGAAAGAAAGAATTGGTTCAACCAATCTATGGTCGGGTGGTTCGTGGAAATGCTAAACCTGTTTGGATTTTGCATTCATTAATAAGAGCTTTTTCTCCTTGGTATTTCATGTGTAAATGTATTGGTTTATATGTCATTCTTATGGTTGTTATATCGTTGTTAATTCTGTTGGTTATATGTTGGTTACGAATATGATTTATGACAGACTTGATGTATGGCTCTCATCATATTTTAATTTGCAAATGAATGTACAATGAATCTATGACCTAATAGATGATAATGAAGTTATTGTGATATGACAACGATGCTTCTTTATGAATCTCAAATAAGTATGAGACCCCTATGCTCAAATATGTTGTTATGACCTATAGATTACATATTTGACAAATTTCTTTTGCATTAGTACCTTTGCTCCAATGTCATTTATCATTTCTAGAAGTTTCATGAAGTTTTGGGAAGTGGCCTAAGTCATTGCCTTGAAAAATTGGCATAGAATCCAGGGTTTTTAGCTCAGAACTAGCTGAAAATTTCCATAGTCGTTGGCATGCCTTACTGTGGTAGTGACTAGAAGGCCTCAGTCGCATGCATAGCTTGTCATGGGAGCGACTGGGGGTCCATATCAATGAAATGTCAAGTTATCTCAGTGGTAGGTCACTTGGAAGGGTTGATTGGATCCTTAAGGTTCTGTAGCATGTGTGGAAGGTCATATTGGTTTGGTTTTGTCGATTCCACTTCCTTAACTATACATGGGGAGGTGAATCACATCATAGTAGCCTCTCGTCACATGTTTACCCAAACGAACCGGTTAACTTGTGTAAATGTGGGAGGAGAGTGTTACATTTGTGAAGATCCTTTACATCATAATGTTTCTATCACCAATCTATAAACCAATACTACTCCTCAAGCATAGCAAGAAACTGTTAAATATTCTCGAAAACATGACATCTATCAATTGGAAGTATTGAACGTACATATAAAATAAGAGAATAAGGAAGTAAGGACACGTAATGAAATCTTGAGAGCTCAAAATGATACAATGTTGTTGAGGATGTGTTATTGGTATAAAAAGACCAAGAAAATTAAAGCAAACAACAAGATTCTCAAGAACAAAATCAAGGGATTGCAAGGAAAAATCTTAATGAGGAAACCTAGATGGGCACTCAATGTCAAAAGAAAGGGAGCATGTACAAAATTGGATGTGTTAATCCAAGCATCATAACCAATTCAGTGATAGGACATTTCTCTAGTTTTGAAATTTTGATGCATGAGGACATGCAACATCCTCAACATGGGGGGATGTTGAATTCCTAATTTGTCCTCTTTTTGACACCCTTTTTCCCTCTCTTCCATACATTTCATACATATTTTTGTTATATCTACAAGCCATAAGGTTGTGCAGGTAATGTTTAGACAAAATAAAAGGTATCATTCATTCATAGCTTGTAATTTATAGTTTCTTTGTGAAAATTGATTGAAACATTACTATGGTTACCAAAAAGCACATATTCTATAGCTAATCAATGTTTCTATAACTAAGTCCAAGGTTAAGCAAGTTCCTGCAAGCTTGAAAGTGAACAAGATACATGGATGGACACCAAATGTCGAGCACATGGATATCCACCTATCATGCCTACCTGGAAGATCACAAAGCTCGAGAATTTGGTTGGTCAAATTAGAAGTCAACTCTAGTTATAAAATCTATCCTCACGTAGAATTTTAAGGCGGGAAGTTTCATCATCAAGCAAGCGTGGAATCAAGTGAGCAAGACTTGGATTTAAAGTGATGATGTGTTGATCTGAAATCTTCTCATGATTTTCTCTTCTCATAGCAAATCATGAGAAGCATATTTCCTATTTCAATTAGAACATTTAGTTGTCAATCAAAGAACTAGTTTCTCGACTTGTATTTCTTTGAAGTTGTTAGTCTAGAGATATTATAAATTTCTTTGAAAGCAAAGACAAGGATCAATTATTCTAAGTTTGTAATTGTTGTTATCATCTGAGACTCTATTTTCAGTAATACAATTACTTTGCTCTTAACAATATTGCACATGTGTTGGTGATTTGATTTGTTGATCTAAGTTCGAACTTTTTCTTGCGCTCAACAGGAGGGCCCCTTGAAGAGTTGTGAGACTATATAGTTTTGTTAATTTCATTCTTTTCTGAGCAGTCATTTTACTCTGTTTTCCTTTTCTAGTTATAGATTTCATGTTTTGTTTATGCTACATTTATTTTATTATCGATTTGAATACAATAGGTAGAGTGCTCAATTAAAATAAAAAACAAAAATAAATAAATTATTTTATCAATTCATTCATTTGAATATTTCTCTTAGTCTCAAATTTAAAAGTTAATGTTCAGATTGGTTCTACTCACAGCTTCACACACTAGTAATCTATCAAGACTTGCATCATTGCTTTTCGAGTTTACTTCAATTCCGCTTCCTAGATAGATTTCCTTATTCGTCCTTAGAATATAATTGATTTCAAAGTACTTAAAATAAATTTATTTTGAGCCGAAATAAAATAGATATATTTTTAGTTAGAATAAAATAGATTTATTTTGAGTCAATTAGCATAGATTTTCAATTCAATTTAATAGAATAAAATTTCAATTATGTCAAATAGAATAGTCTTTCAATTTAGTTCAATAGCATAAGCTTTTCATTCTGTTCAATAAAATAGGTTCCCAATTCTTTCTCTTAGATTAGTTTTAATTCATTTTAGCATAGATTACTTTCAAGTTTATTTAGATATGAACAAGTCTTATGGAAAGAACATGTGCGCAAACTTGATGAGAGTTAGTCTTGAATAGATTAGATTTACAATCTGCATTTGAATTCAATCTTTTGATCATAAATAAATCTCCTATCATATATTGTGCACATACACTTCACAAGTACATGAACTTTGGTTTGACAATTTAATGAAGTACTTTAACTAAAAATTAAATTACCCAACGTAACTCACACAACTCTCTAGTGTCTTTTTTCAAGTTCTCATTACCCTTCTTTGTTTGCACCTTCGACTGGTTGTCTTGAGGTTGGCTCTCCTGGCTCCGTCCCTTGTTCTACAAGTTTGGCCCACCCTTTCAAGGTTCATGTTGCATTCGATTTATAGACTTGAAATCCCGCTTTTCCTATGCTTCAATTACTGCTCAAATTTGACGACGTATCAATAAGTGATCCTTAGTGAGGATATGTCCAAGAAATTCATGTTTGTTTGGATGTACCCATGTAGACCACAACGTTAGCTTAGAACTAGGTGCCACATGAAGTCTTTAATACCCAACTTGGAGTCTAAGGTATGGAAAATATTAGTATACTCTGTGACTATGTTGTCTCTCCGTTGTTGCAAGGTCGTCCATCTCATGTAATGGTCATCATAATTCCTTATAAGGTACATTTCCTCCGTAAGGGCATAAACAAAAGCTTCCCAAGTGGGTCCTGCCTTGAATATCACAAACTCATATTCATTCAAATACTTGCAGACTCGTTTCCCTGGAAATCACCACCTGCTACTATTTTGTGTCTGAAACATGTTATAGAGATACAGATGCCATCCATCTTTTTTTATCGTCTTGATTTTTGTTCTCTTATTAACAAAAAACATTGTTGCGGGTAAATATCAGTCCTTTCAACATTCAATTCACCGACTACACACATGCGCATGTCTTCATTCAATGTCCCGACGTGAAGACGAAACGAGAAAACCACACACTGTATCAATGTTTCCCGTCCTTGTTCCGCACATCTGTTCTCTTTCACAACACTACGTGTACACACGCATTAAAAAACACTGAATCTAATATTGCATAGTAATAATAAGTATTTAATCCATAAAAGATTCGTTATTTCTAGTTTACAAACCACTATTTCTAGTTATGCCTATTACATTACAAATTAAAGTTTTTGTTCCTAGTTATTAAATTAATTTCGCAACTATGGAATAAATTTCCCTCTACACCCTCGTTCTCCTGCACATACCCCGTCCTCTACACATATTCACAGCTCTATGCAACTGTTATTCCACACAACTAAATTCGTAAAAGTTTTAAATGGAAAAGAGTTTAAAATTAATTTTGTCTTTGCGGAATAAAGTCCTCTCTGCACCATTGTTCTCCCACACATTTTCCATCCTCTGCACATCCTTTATTCCACACAAAATCACAACTCTATGCAACTGTTGTCCCACAACTAAATCAATAAAAGTTTTAAATAGAAAAGAGATTAAAAATGAAATATTAAAAAATAAATGCACTAACAATACGTGTCAGAATACTAATCAAAGAAACGTCCCCCTACCCCCTAAAGAACCTGCTCAGAGCATTCTGTCAAATTTGCCAGTTTCAGTGCACTCACCGATGGATTAACCACTCACATTGTGCCTATTACATTTTGAATAAAATCTGAACATACCCCTACGCACATACCCCATCCTCAGTACATCCTTTATTCCACACAAATTCATAGCTCTATGCAATTTCTCTCTTGCACACCTAAATTTGTAAAAGTTTTAAATAGAAAATGGTAAAGTCTCCTTTACACCCTTGTTCTCCCAAACATACCCCTTCTTCTACACATCCTTCATTCCACATAGGTTCACAACTCTATGCAACCCTTGTTATCAGTTTCAAAGCACTAACCGAAGAAACGTCCCCCCCCCCCGAGTCACATAAGAACCTGCTTAGAGCATCCTATTAATGTCAGTATCAAAGCACTCACCAATGGAATGACCACTCTAATTGTGCCTATTACATTTCAAAAAAAGTCACTTCCTTCACACATAGACCATCCTCGCATATCCTTCATTACGCACAGATTCATAGCTCTATGCAACTTCTCTCCCACATAGCTAACTTTGTAAAAAAATTATATGGAAAAATGTTTTAAATGGAAAAGAATAAAGTCCCTTCTGCATCCTCTTTCTTCTATACATACCCCATCCTCCATACATCCTTCATTATGTACAAATTCACAGCTCAATGCAACCCCCATTGTCAATGCCAGATCACTAACCGAAGAAATGTCCTCCCCCCCACCCTGTTACGTAAAGGCCATGCTCAAAGCATTCTGTCAATGTTAGTGTCAGAGCACTCACCAACATAATGACCCATTAGAGAAATTTTGCGTCTAAAATGGATCTCAAAACAAAAACATACAACTAAAACAAAATTTATAAGAACCAATAGGATTTAATATGGTGTCAACCATGGGGGATGATTCACCATTTTTGGAGTAAAAAGAAAATAATTAATAATAATAATAATAAAACTTTTTCCAACTTGTATTTTCAACTTATCTCCTTATGGTTTTACTCAAATTTCAAGTGAGAGAACTCTTGGATGCAAAATTTAATTCTTCATCTAAGGAGTACACATGTTAGATACTTTTGATAGACCCTACCACGAAAAATGAGAAATACATGAAAAATATTTTTCATGTATTTCTCATTTTTCATGTAGCAAGGTCCATCAAAAGTATGCAACATGCATACTTCTTGGATGAAGAATTAAATTTTGCATCCAACGAGTCTCAAAATTTGAGTAAAATTGTAGGGAGATAAGTTGAAAATACGAGCTGAAAAGATAGTTTTTCTTGGATGAAGAATTAAATTTTGCATCCAACGAGTCTCAAAATTTGAGTAAAACTGTAGGGAGATAGGTTGAAAATACAAGCTGAAAAATAGTAGTTGTTGTTGTTGTTGGTTTTTTCTTTTTGTTTTTTTTTTTTAATGATGTAATATAATCTTATTTTATTATTTTCACTATTGTTTTATAATATTCCTTAGGAGGCCCATTTTATACCTCAAAATTTCTATAATGACTCACAAAATTAGCCTTTTTTGGATTTTAAAATGATTTGTCAACTGAAAATTTCTAAAAATAAATTGCCCTTCACCAGGGAATTATAAATTAGAAATAATATTTCTAGAAATTAGATTTGTTTTTTTTTAATTTACAACAAAATAGAATTATTCAACATTTTCCAAAAACTTTGGTTAAAATTGCAAAAACTCAACGAAATAATACAGATTCGACACAATTTGACCACGAGGCAAATGCTATAGTCCATGGCAAGGCAGGGACTGAAAACATGGAAAATTGAACACCTTAAAGTACTTATAAAAACCCCTTGTTACACTATTATAAAAACAAATTATTTCAAAGTGCTTAAACTTCAAAAATTTTAGTTGTTTACTTTTTTCCATACTAGACTAAGACTAAAGATGAAAGAGCAAAGATAAAAAATCATTGATGGTTTCCTCTTCCACATTATTAAAGACAAAAAATATCTAGAATTGAGCTAGAATTTATTTGAACATATGAACTACAATATATAAACAATATGTGGTGGATTTAAAACATCCATTTGTACCGTGTGGGTCACAAGTGTTGTCTAATGATTTTTAATGTTAGTATGTAGTTTTTACAACTTTACATACGACGATTTGCAACTAGTTATCCAATGCATTCACAAATTTCTCAATGGACATCTCACACATAAAATGGTGAATAGTTGGCATTTGCAAGATGTTGTCTCTAATATCTTTGACCTATTACACAAGTTTCATTATATTATTCTCCAGCACACCCATTGGGAAGGGAATAGGATGGTAGATGCTTTGGCCAATTGGGGAAGTCAGGAATGACACCTTGCGTTGGATGGAGCTTGGTCAATTTTTTCAACTAAATAAGATGTTCCAGACATTAAATGATAGGTGGAGCAATATAGGTCCACATGGGAAGCTAATGTCCCCAATGGGGGTGTTATATAACAACCCTGTAATGACAGAAGACATGATTGACATGACGAGGACATGAATGGAGAGTGGGGTGGCAGACATAAAGAGCGGTGCCACACCCTACACCTATCATCTCTGCAATACCGTGTGGTTCATGTCTCGCTCCCAGGTTGGGGGCCACTTACTTGGGTCTTGTTGTTTTAAATGGTCACAGGTGGTATCCTTTGAGATGGAGTATGATATACCCTTTTGCATCTGGGATTTTCACTCAGCAACTGATATTGTTTGGTTCTCGCAAGGTGGATTTGCCATGATCTCGGGGCCTCTTGACATACAAATATGTGAGCTCATTGATGAGAGCATGATTAATAGGAGTTTTGGGATTGTTAAGGAGTGTGCTAGACATGATAAATGTCCTTACCTAGACCTTGCGAACTCTGGTAGTATTCTTCAAATGAAAGATTGAACATTGTCGATTCCCCTTTATAACTGCATGGGGGTCTTCCGTGGGTGGCAAGATTGTTATGTTTGTTGGGGTGGCGACATGGGATTTCCCCACGCTGTGTTGTTCCTAGTTTATACATCACCTATATTCAATTTGTGTGGGAGATTTGTTTCCTTTCTATTATCATCTAGTTTTCAGGTTTTATTTTGTTGTTAAGTACTCTATCTTCTGGGCCTCTACTTCCTGTTTCAAACATTTACGGGAGGGTCAACTTCACAATATAGGAACTAGTCCATCCTTCGAATTGGTGGCAATTCTTCCCACCTCGTTGCTTCAAGGTTCATACACTGTAGGCATATCCGTTAATCACCCAATTTTGGTTTTTGGGGTTTGGTATCCATGCACGTTTTACATTTGGTTTTAACAGTGGGAATTGGCTTCCTAACATACTATGTTCAAATTTTTTCATCTTGCCTTCTGTGTGTTTTCCTCAAATCCATGTTTCTTTGCTACTAGAGCTCGTGCGGGTGTTGCAGTCCTGGGGTTTTCTCTTATTTTTGTGTGGGTAGAAAATTCCCCTCCCCCTTCTCTATGACTTTGAGGATGATTCCCTTGTGGTTGGGTTAATTTCCTCCAATTTAAACGCCAATCCCTTTCTGGTTTGCGTCTGTTTTATGGTAATTTATTTAGTGAGTATTTTCGCTCTCCATTTTTCTAATAGCTTCTCAATAGAGCGTGCCAAGTCGCAGAGATGGAGAGACAATCTCATCTTCTTTACGTCGACGACTATTTGAGTGGGAGCCTATGGCAAATTACTTTGACTTAGTTCCTCTGGAAGTAAGGAGGGAAATTATCCTCCTCGAGTCAAAAGAATTTGGTGAGTGGACTTATTTCTCTAATTCAAAGGTTGTAGGTGGCAACCTCAAATGGATACTTGACACAAGGAGATCCAGGAAGCTTAGGCTCCATTTTATGCAATCTACAACATTGCACCAACAGATGGAAACCATACTTTGTATGGTTCTACAGGATAAGTACGCAGACAACTATAAATTGTTTACAAGACAGGAGGATATTAAGAGGATTCTTTGGAACATCCGTTTCAACCTCGATGACATTGGGAGTAGATTAGAAAGGGTGGAGAAGTTTGTGGTATCTGACTCAAATACTTGGTATGAAGAGTTGAATGATGCCCTGCTGTCATCAGTGACCCACCCATTCATGCTCCATCCCCTACTTCCACCTCTCCACAAGCAAGCTCTTTGGCACTCTCTTCGGTCATTATCTCAAATTAAAGGAATTTCATGCTTTCTGCATTTGCCACTATCGAAGGACATCAACATGGACTTTCTGGTGGAAGTTGGGTTTTATTTTCGGTCTTCAAAGGTCACTTATTTTGTTTCAATGTTATACACTCTCTATTGCCTTTAACAATAAGGCAAGTTCACACCTCTATTTTGGTCAATATGCGGAGCAAACAAATACTTGTTCTTATGTTTACTTTGTTCCTTTTGTTGTCATCATCAATAGTTTTGTAATGCTCCGGGGCACTGGTGGACATCGCTGATTGACAAAGTATTTACTTTGTGTCCTTGTTAATTTTTGTATCTTAATTTCCAACTTGTAGTTTTGGTGGTTTAGTATACACCTGGTTGAAGCACTGGTCTCTCGGGTTAGTCTTTTTGGTCAAGGGAATAGATCATGCTATCAAATTTTATTTTATTTTTTAACAAAAATCACTTGCAAAAGCTTAGAAAAGAAAAAAATTTACATTGATTTTAAATGATGAAAAATAATATTATAATTAAAGTATGAATCAAAACATATAGTCATGTCTTAATAAAACGATTATATGAGGTCATGGGATTAGCTCAATGAATTGTTGCCAATGATACTTAGCATTTTGCAAGTTTTTATTTCATGACTTTCTAGTTCAAATCCCCTTGGATGAGGTCTTCTAGCTGATGAGTTTACTATGAGTGTGTTGGTTAAAGTTGTCATTGATGTCAATATGTCATTGTTGAAGATGACTAAAACCCTAATAATGTCCTAACCCTAAGTGATTGAGAACCTAGACCTTTGTTAAATAAAAACCCCTATGAATGGCAAACCTTAATTATTAATGAAACCCTTAGTCCTAAATAAAATAACAAAGACCTTAGTACCCTTACAAAAAGCCTAACTCTGGTCCTTATTCCCTAATATTCTGTTACAAAACCAGCTCACAAAAGCATAGAAAAGATAGATCAATGCCTTAGAATTCAACCTCTTCGAGGGGGCAACCTCCTTTACATTACACAAGTGAACAATTCTTGGATGATACAAATGACAAGAGCTCCTTTATATATATAGTAGTCTAAGGGGTCATAATATAATCAAAGCCGACATAACAATAAAAATGTAAGGGCACAATAATAACAATATGGGGACTACATAGGCACAACAATATAATAAGGGGGTTGTACGAATAACAATAATGGGTTACACTAGTAGTATAGGGACCTAACATGCCCCTCTCCTTCAAAAAGTGTTGTCCTCAACGCTTGAGTAGTTCTTGATGCTTCTCTATTAAATTCTTGTCCTCCCATTTGGAATCTTCAGCGGGTAAGTTCTTCCACTTGATGAGATACCCTGAAATGGATTGATTTCGTAGTTGTCAGGTTCTTGTTTCTGTGACTACTCCAGGTTCCAATATGATTTTTCCTTCCTCGTCAAGTTCTAGCAATATTGTTTGAACTTGGATCTTCTGCAACTTTTGAATGAGTGGCCACATTTCTTCGTCCTCCTTCCATTCATCCCTTGCTTTGTTTATTCAATCTGGTTGGATAATAGAAATAGCAGAAAAGAATGCTTCCACATCCTTATCCTTTGTTGAGAGTGCCTCTGCAACAACATTTTTCTTCCCTTTTTTGTAGATGATTTGAAAGTCATAACCCAACATATTTATGATCCATTTTTTCTGTTCTTCTAAAGATAATCTTTGTTCTAAAAAGTATTTAAGACTATCATGATCCATTTTTACCTTGAAGTGTCTTCTCATTGGTAAGGTCACCATTTCTTAAGTGCATGTAGTGTTGTCAACATTTTCTTTTCATAAATAGCTTTGTGTAAATACTTTCCTTTGATTGGACGACTTTCGAAAGCAATTGGTCTTTCATCTTGCATTAAAACACCAATTCCATTTGCTGAAGCATCACATTCCACAATAAAGGTTTTTGTGAAGTCAGGCGTAGCTAAGACCGGTGCTTGACACATTGCCTCTTTAAGATGTTCGAAGGCCTTTGTTGCTTCTGGTGTCCATGAAAATGCATCTTTCTTCAATAATGTTGTTAGAGGTGTTGCTATTCTCCCACACTTCTTGACAAACTTGCGATAATACCCTATCAACCTGAGAAATCCTCGCATATGCTTTATGGATGTGGGGATTTTCCATTCCTTAATTGCTTTAATTTTGCTAGGGTCTACCTTAACACCTTCATAAGATACAATATGACCCAGATATTCCACCTCTTGTACTCCAAAGAAACATTTGGAGCTTTTTGCATATAATTGTTTCTCCTCCAATAGTTTGAACACCCTGTCAACATGTTGAACATAATCCTTCCAAGACTTGTTGTAGATTAGTATATCATCAAAAAATACTAACACAAATTTTCTAAGGGTGGGTTTGAAAGTGGAATTCATCAAACCTTGAAATGTAGAAGGTGCATTGGTAAGGCCAAAATGCATGAACAAAAATTCATAATGACCCTCGTGAGTTCTAAATGTTGTTTTCGAAATGTCTTCAGTCTTCATTCTGATTTGATGATATCCTGAATGAAGATCCAAATTGGTGAAGTAAATTGATTCATGCAATTCATCGAATAATTCATCAATGACAGGAATGGGAAATTTATCTTTAATAGTGAGCTTGTTGAGCTCCCTATAATCTGGACACATGTGTCATGATCCATCCTTCTTGTGCACCAATACTACTGGAGCAGAGAAAGAACTTTGACTAGGTTGAATTATACCAGCCTCTAGCATTTTTGCAACCATACATTCAATTTCACTCTTTTAGGCATAGGGATATTTGTAGGGCCTCATGTTTGGAGGAACACTTCTTGGAATCAAATGAATAGCATGATCATGATCATGAATAGGTGGGAGGCCTTTGGGAGTCTCAAATACCTTAGAATGAATGTCCAAGAATTTTTGGAGATCTAGAGAAATAGATGATTTCGATGTGGGAACCTCTAGCGAACATAATTGCGCAACTACACCTCGTTGTTCCTTCTTTAGAAGCTTTGTCATATTGTTAGAGCCGATTATCTTTCCCGATTTCCCTGCAATACACCTTAATTTAACTTCTTTTCCTTCCGCACAAAATTTCATGAAAAGTTCTTGAAAATTAAAAGTTATTGTACTCAAGGATTGTAGCCATTTGACTCCTAGTACAAATATCACCCAATATTATAGTTGTGATAGAAAATACACTTGTGTTCTAACCCCGCAAGTCTGATCAAGATTGGATTCTCCAAGGAATAGTTATGCCAAATCTCCCACCGTGACCTAATTATAAACTAGTTCAATAGAGCGAACTTGTACGAAGTGCCACATGTCACTGTGTCGACCTTAGTACCTGAAACTGATATACAAAAAACTATAGGTCGTCCTCTTTCTGAAACTTCTTACGAAATTTCAATCTAATGCTCAGAACACAAGTTATGACAATTTTCCCCAGGTTACCTATTTGGAATGTAATTCGGGAGTCTGCAAAAACCCTACCTTCCTGAGGTCATATCTCCAAAAATATAGCAAGACAAGCTTTGAAATTCAGACCCGAAGTTCAGAACGATTTTGGCTCAAATGGTTGTTTGTTTTAGTTTTTGAAACATCGCATAAGTAAAGTTATAGCGAAAATGCCACGATGACATGTTTGGAGTAGCGAAACCCTAGAATCCAAAGCTCTGATAACAATGTTATGAAACCAGCTCACAAAAAGATAGAAAAGATAGATCAACGCCTTAGAATTCAACCTCTTCGAGGGGGAAACCTCCTTTACATATATAGTAGTCTAAGGGGTCATAATATAATCATAGCCGACATAACAATAATAATGTAAGGGCACAATAATAACAATAGTGGGCTTCTATGGAGCACAATAATAACAATATGGGGACTACATGGGCACAACAATATAATAAGGGGGTTGTACTAATAACAATAAGGGGTTACACTAGTAGTATAGGGACCTAACATATTCCTATTCCTACTTTCCATTAAAATCTTACCCTACAAATTTCAGATAAATCACTAAAGTTTGTTACATAATTGAACATTCTTTGAAATTATACATATCATCTTAAAGTGACTCCCTCACCAACTTGTAAAGGACATTTTCTTCTTTTCAACGAGCACAAACTTGTCTCCTAACTCCTTGCCATTATAAGATATTAATTTTTGAAAATCACATATGTTAAAATTAACCAAAGTTTGGCAGCCGACTTATGTAGGCTCACATGAGCAGAGGTGCCCTTTCAATAGTTGTGTCCCTTCAAACTATGGTCAAACTATTATAAATAGCAAGTCGGGTTCCTCATTCTGAAAGGCAATTCGGTCAAACACAGTTCGGATATGAGACAGGAGATTCGGTCAAGAAATAAGGAGCAAACTTAAAAATTATTTGAATTTTTATCTTGGACGAATTCATATTGTCTTCTACATAATTGTAGACCCGTGGAGGCTATTTTTAAGAAGATTAGGTTGGAGCCTGTGCCAATGGAGAGGGTTGGATCCTTGGAGGTTGGAGCCTCATAACGACAAGGTTGGAACCTTGTAGAAAATAGAGCTAGAGCCTCATAAATACCAAGTTGGAGCTCAACATCATTGAAGATTGATGTCTTCATCTACGGTTGGAGCCCTAAGCATTATTGTACTTGATTTATTGTAAAGAAGAGGATTGAAGTCCTCGTCATTTTTTAATTAATAAAATCATTTATTCTATATTTTTCATTTTGTGTTCTACTTATAAGTGATCTAAAAACTCGTAAGGTAACAATTGTAAAAATAAATATTGATTCATCCCCCTCTCAGTATTTCCAACAGAGTGTCACCTATAAATGTGGATAAGCATCCTAAAGTTCCTCCCCGAAAGGTTTATGTTGCCCCACAAGTTTTTTTACCAAAATATGTGTGTGTGTATGTGCGTGTTTTATCCCATTAGAAGTTACCTTTGATTTCCAAAAACAATCCTATGAGAAATAAATTCAAGAAACACTTTTCAATAGATATCTATTGAGAGGAAAGGTTTTCTCATTTTATTTCTTCAGATTAAGGCAATACAAGCTCACAATCACCAATTTTGATTTCATTATTTAGTGTTCCTTTTATCCAATTCTTGAAACATGTCAACAATTAAAATTCATTTGCTACAATTGAAAAATAAACAAATAAAATGTTGGTAAATGATATGTTATTAAATGCCATATCCAATTTAGAATGATGCATTATAGTGTTGGAAAGGCATCAATATCAACAAACAAGTTTATCATAATATAATAAAAAACAAATATAAGATTAAATGTCTTGTATGGGATGGTGTAAACCTTGAGAAGAAGACAAGTTCCTGAATACGCCACAATATGAAGTGCAATGTCCCTCGAGGATTTTTATTTGAATGAATGATGACCTGCTAGTTCATACAAGTAAAACATTCCACCCTGTTAATTGAAGGGATTTCTACAAAGATAGTTCTCCACCCCTGTAGACTTATGAAATGATAATGACATATATGCGGATTTGTGAAAAACTAAATAAATAAATAAGTTTTATAAAATTTTAAAATTTTCATATTATTATTAATATCATTGTACAAAGATGCCCACAAGGCACATAGCAAATGGTGATAGGGTGTTCTACTAAGACACTTGGTGTAAAGGTCACTGGTTCAAAACTCCATGTACAAAAATTCAATCATTCATGCTAAGGTTGTTGTCGCCCAAGCCAGGTGCGATCCCCGGGTGATTTTGACAGCTTAGATGCCCTTGGGTCAGGGCTAGTCAAGCCACATGTTAGTTGTGCTAGTTGTCTCGGGACTCACATAAACTAACAAACAAAAAAAATATCATTGTACAAAGATACAAACAAATATTTTTTAGTTATAAAAAGTGGGTTGGAATTGAAATAATGTTTCAACCACCATGTTAAAATCAAAGATATAAATCGAATGGGGTTTCCCCCAACAAATCCTTCGTTTATTATGGTAGAGGGAAAAAGAAATGCCTAGGACTAACTCAATTGACTCAATCCAAAGGATCTAACTTCTAATGTAAGGGAACCTATAAGGTTGAAAAGTTCCAAACCTCAAATGATAATTACGAATGCCATCTACTAGTGCAAGTTTGACTTGAGTAATGCATGCACGAATTCTTCAAAATATTATCAAAGCTGATATAGTTATTTGATAATTGTGGCTCACATGAAAGGTATTTACGATTATATGATTATGCTAGAGCTTAAAGCATACATTAGAAAAGAAAATTAGCCATATAAAATCAATTCATAGATTAGTTAAAATACCAACTCTTGTCATCCTAAAGTTATGAATTATGCCCACAAGTGCAATTTGAAAACAGAGATAGTATGTGTCAAATTAGATACTTTATATTTAAATGAAAGTCCAAAAAAATAGTTATTTCAAATAATCCACATGACAAAATGAAAAAAGCAAATACATTCATCTTTTATAGACTAGTAGGTTGTCGTCACTCACCATTTGAATGTGTTAAAAATATATATCAAATTTCATGTAAAAAAGAACCATGGGAATGTGCGCCATTAGCCGAGTGCATGACATACCAACATGTGTTACGCTTAGGAAAAATATTTGTATAGCGCCAAACTCAGTTATTTAATTGAGATAAACATAAGATCCAATCATCCAATATTGAACACTTCCATTATTAAATCTTTGTTCATAGATCATCATATCCACTATTGAACACGTCCATTATTAAATCTTTGTTCATCATCATATCCACTATTGCACACATCCATTATTAAATCTTTGTTCATAGATCATCATATCCACTATTGAACACGCCCATTATTAAATCTTTGTTCATAGATCATCAATACATTCTCATTATGTTATTTTAATGTATCATCCCAAGAAATTGAGTGCACTAAACCATGAAAAATCACAGTAAACCAATGACACTAGCGTGAAATTATGTTAAGAACCATGTCCCTGATTTAAGAAATTGTTAGTGTTAGAACCATTAACGTGTGATTCAAAAATGGAACGAAATTTATTTGTTCCTATAAACAACCATTCATATAAGAGATTGTTATCCATACATTCATTGTATCCATTTGATATCATGAAAGGAAACCTTATTCCCTTAACATAATAAGTATGATGCTTTGATCCAAAACAAGAAGATTGTTTCATTCTTAGGAAAATTAATCCATGTTAAATATAATTTGGGAATATTTGCATTGTAAAGATTATGAGTTTGGTAAATTATAGTATGTGATTTAGGAAAACAAAGGAATTAACCTGTGACGATGCCAAATTTCCAAAACATACCATACAATGTTGCATAAGATCTATCAAACTTTTCAAATTATGTGAATTAAGAAAAAAATGTGAAGAAACATTGAAATTTTTACCTCAAATTTCATATTGCCATTACACTTTTTTCATTTAAGCTTACTAAAAATTCATGTGACAATAAGTGTGTGTGATTTAACCATGAAAACCCTATATCAATTTTAACTCAAGTTTAATATAAATATTGGGTGATTAAACCCTAACATAGATAACAAGCAAGCTAGAAATTAACTTGCCATTGGGCCAATGGAGTCATCCTTTCCCTAGTGCAAACTTCCTTGCCAATGAAGAATGCTCTTTTCCACTTTGTAGTTGAGAATAAATTTCAAGCTACTATCAAAACATCCTAAAGGGTCCTAAAGAGGGTTAGATCAAATTTAAGGAAAGAATCTATGTTTTGCAAAAGAATTTTTTTCTAGATAATCAATGAGACAAAATCACAAGAGATACTTTTATCAAATATAAATAAAAAAACTTATTTAAAGAAAATTAAAGATGTCCAAAAAATATAAATGAAATTCTAACCCTTTGGTGTCTTCACTTTGTTATTTCAAAAATAATGCTGATTCAATCTCCTTAATTTAAAAGTAAATAAATAAATAATCACACAATGGAAAGAAAAATGCCAAAAGAGTGACAAGCAAGCTTCTCTTCATTTTCAAACAAAAAATGAACTAGACAAAAGTCCTTTTATAAGAGAGGTGTCCATATGCAACCATCCAATACCAAGTGATTTTACAAAAAAAAGTGGTTATCTAACTAATTCCTAACTTTCTCTTATCCACACGTGAGAGTACTCTAAATACTTTGACATGGTCAACAAGTGGAGTGCTCCATCTAGTGGTCAATGAAAACCCCAAAGATGAGAGTCCACCAAAATCCTCATAAATATATCAAATCTATCCATACATGTGAAAACATGAGATAGACAAGTGCTAAGATTCTAGATACAATAGTGTTGACTTGGTCAAACAAGTCATAATCGTCCATCTAAAAACCTCTAGAAATATGTGATAAATAGCAAGTGGAGTCTAATTGTGTTCACACGAGTACGTGACACACTAACTCACTAACATATCGATAATGCCCTCAAATATGAAATGGGCACAAGGAAAGGGAGGCATCCCTCACATGAGCTAGATAGCAATAGTACAAATGTAACAAATACTCCATGCAATGTCATAGTTGATGTGGACACATTCATTATGTGAATACCCATGCTATCATGGATCCCAAGACAATGTGCAAATATCCTCAGGTGTAACTCACCAACTCCAAAGTATACTACCCTGACCTATAATGATGAATCAAACTCCAAACAAGTTGTAAGACACAAAAAAACATAGAAAATTTGATTCTGGCTTAGTTGTCTAAATAAGGCATGATGATACAATAGTATCCCCTTTACATGTCTTAAGGTATGACATAAGGTATTTCCTAAATTTATTGGTTAGGAATACACACGAATGGTGCACTTTATGAGACAAAACTAACAAAATCCTATGAAATAACCCTCAATGTCACAAAGTGATGTACTAGGTCTATATTTCTAGTCCAACTAGTTTTTTTACCATAAGACTTCATTCATTTGTTGGAAGCCTTTAAAAGAAGGCCTCTTTTTTTTTTTCATTTTTGCTACTTCGACACAATTTTCTCTTTGATTGTTTTTTCTTTAATTTTTTTAGTCATTTTAACTTATTTGAAGATAATTATGTTCCCCCATGGTTAAATGAGGCAGAAAGGTAAGATCTTCATTTATTTGTAGATAGATAATGTTCATATCTATGTCACAACATATAAACTAGAAAAATTATCAACACCATTCTAAACTAGAAAGCAACACGAAATCATTTCAACTTAAAGAAATTATCATGAAATAATGTTTGCTAGCACATATAAAATAAAGTCCAGACGGTGGGAACCAATATAACACTGCAAAATGAATCTGAAAGCATGGGTGGGATGGAAGGCACAAACAAACATGGGTCTGAAAAACTATAACATAAACCATGTACATACAACAACATCACACTTGACAAAGTGTCTCTAAGGAGGTTACCTTAAAGGGGCAACATGCATTACTAACCTATTGCGTTAGAAAATGAGTTTCTAAAGAAATCAAGAAAATTCTATATATTCCCACAGTTTAAAATGACATCAATATGTAAAACGTTCATTTTCCCTTTGAAAGTGAGGTTTCAGATGGATATAATTGGAAAATGGTCATAATGTTTGTCATCAAGTTTTGTACTATTGAACATTTAATAATGAACCAAAATAGGAATCTTCACATCAATGGAAATATGCATGTAAAATGTGTCTTGCAACAATATTCCCTTCTACATCTTATTGATAATAAACCATTCAAGAAAATTCTACATAAAAATGATAAACTACTAGTTACTCTAGTGGAAGTTATAAAAGGAATGCTCAAATTTAGAAAAAAATAAAAATAAAAATAAAGACATGTTTGCAAATATCTCTGGTTTCTACCAATATTTTTCAAATGGCATATTCCCCACTTATTCCCTATTTCATGTGAGTTACTTTTCCGACTCTCCAATTTCTTCCACAAAATAGTATTTGCAACATTGCAGACTCCAATTTCTTCCCCGAAATGGTATTTGCAACGCAGACTATCCAATTTCTTCCCCGAAATGGTATTTGCAACATTGCACACGTGTTCAGACACATAACATAACATCATGGCGGTTGAGAGTTCACACTCCTACAGACCTTTCACCTTGAAATAAACAATATACATAATGAACATACTAAAATCTATCTCTAATGTTGTAGACTCAAATGGTTCCTATCAAAATAGGTTTCCTCTTTGTACTGCGTCACATCACCAAGTATGTTGAAAAAACTTATCATATGGATGGAAAATTGCAGCAGAAATATGATTTTTTTAATTGTGAAAAAAATTATATATCATGCACATAAGATAAAATGTAAAAAGAAATACTTTTACCAACAATGAATAGGATAAAAAGGGAAAATATTGGGGTCACAGATTTCTATGATAATCTGAGCCCTGAGAACATCTTAGCTTACGAAAACAAATTTGAACTGCTTCCTTCTAATGAAGACTTTTCTTTCGAAGTACAGATACCACGTATAGACATGCATCCTACAAAATATATACCCAGGTAATTTCATTTATTTTGTGAGTCTGCTCCATCCAAACCTTCTGTTTCAAACACCACTTTTATGAACATGCTGCAAGCAGCAAAACGTGTTGACCCATATGAGAAGAATTCCTTTAAGCAGAAAATGATCACACAAGACGTTTAAAATGTCCTGAATTGGGAATTCCCAGAAGCAGCTTGATGATACTGTTAAAATGTTCAAAAGTGTTAGTATACATTCTTTTCAAGAAGCATGAGAATCCTGAGAATCATGAATTCTAGATATACGGATGTATAACGTACATAACAGCAGATATGCACACAATATTTGCAGAAACTAAAACAAAAATTAATGTTTTACATATAAGAAAGTACACAAGAATATTGACACTCTGTATTGCCCATATGGGCCATTCTCTAACCATGCTTGAATTGTTTGGAAGCTATGTTTTCACAGCAACTACAAGACTTAAACAGAATTATAAGAACCATATTTAAACTGCATCCGACCACATTAAATCAAATTAAAGTGTTCCACATATGAAACAAAGAACAACTCTAAGCACTTGCATTTTGACAAGAAATAATAATAATCTATATCTTCAAAGGATTTACCATTATTGAAAACTTTCATGCTGTTCCATGCTAAAAAAATTAAAAGATAATGCTCTCATCTGTCGCATGTATTTTGCAGATTCAATCCCCATTTAAAATGTTCTAAGAGCATTGCTTATCATGTTGTACAAAAGAAAATTCGCAACATTCCAAAGTTGGTTATATTGAAGTCACAGCTCATAAAGTGATGAACCTCCACAAATTAAACCATCAAGAAGCTCTGAGCATTTGCGCAATAAATAGTCCAGCTACAAGGGAACAAGACCATGCATTCAAATAACTTTCAAGAATTTCTGAGCATTTGTGCAATAAATATTCTAGCTACAAGGGAACAGTGGTGAAACCCATGCTTTCAAAGGAATAAAAATGTCATAGGTCCGCTTTTATTGCCAGGCCTTATACTGTGCCTCTTTATTCATTATAGAGTTCAGATCAAGAGGCAATTTACAAAAAGAATAGGACTTACCCAATGGCTCCTTGATAGAACTGGCAGTTTCCTGTTTCAAAAACTTCATTACAATCTTAATATTAGAAAGCATGTTTACGTTATGTGATTGAACCAATCCACCATAGACCCTTATACCTTAGCCTGAAAACTAAGTGTAATCATGAATTTTCTTGTGCACCAGATACTTCACGTGATCCCTTTGTGGTTGGAACTTTAGAATTAGCATTCCCGGTAACTTGTCCTGTAGACTCCTTGGTATTTCCTGTTTCCGTTCCTGTCTGTGATGTTGCAACTGACTTCCGAATCTGAAAGAAAAAAATATAATGCTAAGCATCACTATATGGACTTCAAAAATTACTAGTAATCCAACTCATCTCTTAAAAAAGTCCTCTTCAGTACAAACTTGCAAAGATAACAAACTATCAATGATGAGAGAAAAATAGAAGTCATGTTAGAAACCAAATGTGCTGATAGAGAAAGGGGTAAGTGGTACAAAGAAATTGTCACAAAGTTATACCATGGAGAGCCGTTGCTTGTGATTCTCATTCACAGACTGCACGCAATCCCCCACAACCAATCAGTAAAAGGCACGTGATCAGATAATTTTATTCCCAGGCAAAGAACGAGAAGGTTCCTGCATAACACTAATGCCTTGAATAAGTAGACAATGTTTCCTATGACACTATCCTTTCCTTCAAGTCAACTAACCAGGAAGGTCATTTAGGTAAAGAGCATGGGTAGAATTTCATTTTATTGTATGATAGAAAAATTCTTGATACAATCTGGAACGTAAAATCAGTGTCGCTTGATAGTTATAATTTCAAAGTGCTCAACTATAGCTTGATATAACAAATATCTTCAGCATTATGCTGTCCCCATGTGCACAAAATCTGAGAGAGATTCTTACCGGCCTCTTGTAGATTCTGTATTCATCACCAGCAAAGCCGGGAATTGTCATATTCCAATTTCTTTCTGCAGAAAAGGTTCATGTTCAAGTTAGAACTTACAAGGAAAAAAGTTTCAAGAGATCAAACTATATAAAGTCAACGTGATGAAGAGCCTAATGTGACAACATTAACAAAAGGGTCAGGGAAAACTATTGCACATACATTGTCAGTTCAAGAAAAAAACAAAAAAGACGAGAGAAATTCTTATAAACCAACCTCATAAAGAGTATCATAGCATACCAATGGAGATAGAATTCTCTTTACCTAAATGTAGTAATATATCCTTGGGTTCAAGTGTTTCCGATTTTCGATGTTTTGCCAAACAACAAGCAAAGTTGGTCACCTGCTTGAGCAATAACAATGGACAAAATTAGCTAAACATAAGCAAAATATTTTGCATACACATGGATAGAGCGATAACATTGTTGGCAACTGTAGTAAAATGCAAAACCACTAAATAGATTGTTGGCAACTGTGGTAAACTGTAAAATGCAAAACCAGTAAATAGCTGAGTGCAGAAAAGAGAGATGCAAAAACTACAGTTATCCTCTAAGCACTATAGTTATCCTGGAGACAACCTCCTCTGAGTTTACGTAATAGAGTTCATATCCTTCCATTTATCCTAGAGACAGCAGAATTTTTCTCCTTGTTAACCATTCATGTTAGCCTAGCCTTCAGGTTACATGCAAAAACATGTTCTCTCAAATATGTCTACTGTCTGCAATAGATAGAACCAGCTCTAGTGCAAGAAGCTCTAGAGCTCCAAAAGTCGTCCATGTCTGAAAATAACAATGTTCTGGGCTTGGAGCAGTGTTGCAAATATTGGTGATATATCACTGAAATCGTGATATATCACAACTGTCTCAGCCCAATCACTAGTAAAAATAATGATTTTTTCAAACTTTGAATATATCACAATATAAAAAATAAATTAACATCTCTCCAAAAACTACAAGTCAGTGTACAAATTTGCCAGGTCCAAGACATGTTGCCAATAAAATCCATTTTTTTTCTTTTTTAACTCGTTTGAAAAGCAGCAGTGGATTGAGAGCAAAGGAAAAATTCACCGTCTTTCATGGAGCTAAGAAGTGGTAATCGAGTGTTGTTATCACCATTAACAGATTTATCGTGAAGTGTTGATTGAATTACTTGATAGCATGGGGACTCAGTGGAAATTGCACAAAATGGACTGAATTTTTATAGAAAAATGATGTCCAAACTGGCCCCTGGAAGTCAAAAACCTGAGTATCATCTTTTATTTATAACTCCTGTGGGGAGGATAAAATCATAATTCGTTTTGATTATAACATGCAGAATCAAATCAATTCAAGAAGATAATTAAAAAATGTTAACTAACAGAAATTTCTGTACAGGAGTCATGGACTCCATCTTGGGAGAAATTTTCACTCAAGCGAAGACTCCAATTTGAGCAAGGGTCCAATTTATTATATTCTTTTCTGTAATTTAGAGACTCAAGTGTCATGGCCAGTGTTACTTGGGAGCGGAAGCGAAAACGGGTGCAGGAGCAACATTTTCATTTTCAGAAGCTCCCGGTTTGGGAGCGAATCCGGGAGCGTATTTTATATAATATATATATTTTTTATATTTTTATATTTTGATACATATATGTCAACAAAAACATGTGGAATGATGAATTAGATATAAAAAACATAAAAAAACATAGATTGATCCATTAAAACAACAATCATCTAGAAGTTATAATCTTCAATGTTCATCAACCACGTCCACAAGTTAGTAACATAGTAACATACAGCATATTGAGTCTCATGATTCATCAATCTTTTAATTTCAAGCTTTCAAAATTCAATATATAACATTTATCATCATTGATCACCAAAGCTGTACTTGTAAGCTAAGTGTAACCATTACAACAAATAATATCTAACATGAAATGAAATGTTATAAAATGAAATGTAACAACTTTCAACTTTCATGAAGCATCATAATTCATTACTAATGAGTTATAATTGCCAACTTCAAACTTAAATTGTCATATATTGTCTAAAAAAATATCATAATAAATATGAAAGAGTCAGTTATAAAAACTACTAAAAACTAGAAAAGACAAGTAATCTATTATCTATTGCTTATGCTTGGGCCTCTTGCCACCACGAGAAATGTCTAATTTTTTAGTCTTGTTGGAAAATCAGGATCTTTGTCATTAATATCACCCTCTAAGCATTAATATCCAGAGGTATCTTTGTCATTACCTTTGTATCTGTATAGGGATCTTTGTCATTAGTATCACCCTCTAAGCATTAACATAAGATAGAAAAAGCATAGCATGTCAAGTCAAGATTTTGCTTGAGTGATGCATACATTTTTAGGAGGGTCACGATAGAGGAGTTCGACAACCAATGTCACTAACATCAAGGTACATAGAGGGATTGGTGCTCTTGATTAAAGACGAGTTCCATACCCTAATACATGACAAAATTCAATAAAAACATTGCAATCCTAAAATCCTTTTAGTCTTGTTGGCAAATCAGAATCTTTGTCATTAATATCACCCTCTAAGCATTAACATAAGATAGAAAAAGCATAGCATGTCAACTCAAGATTTTGTTTGAGTGATGCATACATTTTTAGGAGGGTCATGATAGAGGAGTTCGACAACCAATGTCACTAACATCAAGGTACATAGAGGGATTGGTGTTCTTGATTAAATACGAGTTCCATACCCTAATACATGACAAAATTCAATGGAAACATTGCAATCCTGAAATCCTAAAAAACTAATAAGTCTGCTGGATTTTGAATGAAATCTCAAATTCTACTTTCTCCATATGAAATCCAATGAGGTTGGAACCACCCTCAAACATCCTGAGTCATTTCATGGTAATGTTAAAAATTTAAGTAAAATGATAAAAATGAAGATTAAGGAGAATGTCACTTTTACTTCAGAATAACATTACCATGAATCGCATATCAATACTAGGGCCATTGACTTGATCATTTCATGGTAATGTTAAAAATTTAAGTAAAAGGATGAAAATGAAGATTAAGGAGAATGTCACTTTTACTTCAGAATAACATTACCATGAATCGCATATCAATACTAGGGCCATGGACTTGATCATTAAGCTATCCCACTCAAAACTTATTTGTTTCTTTGAAAAAAAATTGCATTTGGAACATTACTGCAAAAAAGGCTAAACGCTCTCGAAAAGGCAGGGAGCGTTCTTTTTTTTAGGGAGCGCGCTCCCAAAATCGCTCCCGCTCAGAGCGCGGATTAGGAGCGGGATCGAGGGGGGGGATAGGGCTCCCCCGCAACACTGGTCATGGCTCAAGACAGAATTCAGTATCAGAGTGTGCTATATCACCTGACAATGATCTTATACATCTTATATATCAATTTTTATATGGCAATGCATTTATTTGATATTGTTTTTGCTGTAGATGTTTTAAAAATTAAAAAATTGCATATTTTTTAATTTTCTGAAGTTTGCTAACATTTTCTGCTTCCAAACCCTCCACAATATATTGGCCAACACAATTTGCAACATTGACTTAGTGCATCCCTACTAACCAATAATCTAGAGGATATGTGTTCATCCATGTAGATATTTCCATATATGACTTTTGGTGCAAATTTCAGAAAATTTCACCTCTTACTAGAGGTTTCTCAGATCTTATTCCTAAGAGCTTTCAGTGTGTTACACCTCATATTGTATGAGGTTCCACATTGTGATTTTCATCACAATGGTGGAATTTGTTGTTGGTACCTTGATAGCGCTTCTTCTCTCCTTGGTTTTTGATCATTTGATGGGACATTTTTGTGGAGGATCTTCACTTCTTGGTGGATGGTCTCATGGTTGGCAGTCATATCATGCTTTTGATGCTACTTGCATGCTTTTCTTGACGGATCACCCTATTAACACATGAGTGCTTGCTTCTTCATGTCTTACTTCTTCATGAAGCATCTTAATGACTAGGTGTGTTGATGTTAAGATGTTGGTTTGTAACTAGGAGGGTGTGTTATACATGATTCTCATGTTTTGGATGTGCTATGGGGGGGGCATACTAGAGGGTTGGAAGGGTTAGCACTTTCTTATGTCCCCTTCTCCTATGATGTTGCTATGGTGGAATGATGCATGTTTCCTTGATGAGAATTCCCTAGGTGATATAGCTTAATATTGTAATATCTGTTAAACATTAGCTAGATGGAATGTGTTATATGTAGTACCCTCATTGATGTGACATTTCCTAAGTTTTGAGTTAGATTGGGGAGAGTACTATATCTCTTTTGGTGATCTAACCTTTTCCCAATGTTGAATGATGCATTGTGATGTAATAATCCCTTGGTGCACCATAGGTTGGGCTTTATGTTTTGCCATTATCATGGTGGGGTTTTGGTAGGGAAGACGTCTTTTATTTACATAGTACAACACTTTGATGGAGTGCATGATTCGGTTTGGATCATTATATTGTTTCTCATCCATCTTGATGCTTTCAGAGTGGACAAAGTAGAGAAATCAACTGACAGGACCATTTTTACCGGTAGGACCGAGCTTGGCAAATTGGGGTCTGAAACCTTTCGGGAGCATTTTGAGGCATCAAACAACATTCTTGGTGGTAAAACTTTGTTGCTTTAGTGCGGCACCTTTTATTCATATTCTACACACAAAGACCATTCCAACGGCGCAAGAATCAACTCTCCATCAGAGTCCGTATGCAAAAGTTATGCCACTCGAAAGTTGACCTTCCTTTTTTGGCCACCGGAATTTGAGAAGATGCCACCTCAGCCCCCATTAATCATGGAAAAAGGGCTAGCCACGTGATTATGATGAAGAAGGCTAAAGAAGCGTCCATATTGTAATCTACTTAAGAGTTGAGGGAGTCAAACCTAACCACTAGTAGGCTATCGAGTTGTGTTATAACCAGGCCACTAAGAGGAAAAGGGGTTCCATTCCTATTTAGTGCATTTGTTCCATAGACGAGCAGAGTAGCCGAGAGGGATAGAGAGAGCACACATAGAGGATTTGAACACCTAACCACTTGTACTTGCAACCATTTTCTATTCAGAGAAAGAGGGCAAAACAACCTCACCTTCCAGATAGGTTGAAAGGGTTTCCCAAGGTATATATCTTGTGTCAAATCGTGGTTTGTAAGTTTTTATTTCATTGTTCTCTATTTTTCTACATAATTATAATTTGCATGCATAAGCAATAAACAATAATTATAGACCCAAAATTCTAAAGATAAATAGACCCTCATAGTTTACATTTAGGATTTTTAAGTATAATTTTATCAGATATGTTGGATAAGCTATCCAGTGGAATATCCACAACATTTTACGGATCAGTGCACCCCTCATTGCTAAATGTTCATGATGATTTAAGGACCATTCGAGGTAGACTATGGTTATTATCCTTTGTGTACACATGAGAGGTTGAGTTAACCATTCAATGGTTAAATTAATCATCTAGATGAAGGTTTTTGCTTCAATGCCCTAAGTAATTTTGCATCCTTTTACGAGGAGTTATTTAATGCTGTATTGTGGAGCACTCCTCTCTTTGGCATAGACTTCAAGGCTTGCATGCATTATTCTATTGTTAGAGGATGACACACCTTTCTAGGTCACAACTCTCTTTGTTGGTTGAGCATCATTACAGGGTGGTTATGAAAGTGTATTTTATTGTTTATTGATAACTACTTTTGCACACTTCTCTAGGGCACCCTTTCCCTTGTGCACACGGTTTCCAGAATTAGTTGATGAATTTATAAAATAACACATCCCTTTTTGGCATATGTTTTGATGGAGTGTAACCACACTTAGCACATTCTCCAAGGGCACACTCAATTTGGAGGGAAATTTATGGTTAGATGAGGTGGCTCTATGACACATTCTTCTAAGGCACACCTCTCTTTTGTGCTCCTTCATTATTGAATGGTCAAATATCATTATTTCAGCTATGATTGGCATTATTTTTGGTTTTCTTGGAGGGCCACACATCTAGCTTGTGCATGTCCTTAGTCTCCATTCTATATTTGGAGATTTGTCTTGGAGGGAACATACATAGAATGTTTCCTTTTTCTATTTTAGAAGCATTAGCTTAGAGGAGCATACTTTTTATCGTTATCTTGAAGGGTGCACCTCTAGACAAAATATTTTAATATTTGATGAAGTTAAGTGTGTTGGAGGTCACATGTAATAAACAATCCCTGTTTATATTCAACGATGGATAATTATGCAGATAAAACATATTGAATGATGAATATGAGTAAGAATGATGATGGTACAACACCCCTCATGATAGTTTACTTAAAGCATTGATTGGTCACGAAATGTAAGAGTACATGCCCCTTGACTTTTCATTATTTAACTAACTTATAATTATTTTTTATCATTATTATGGTTATAACATTGCCATCCTCTTAAGGAGTGCTTTGTCCTCAAAGCATAGTAAATTGGATTTTCTCTAGTTGAGCAAATTTCTGCAATGGGATAAAGTTTATCTACTTTTACGGATTTGAATTCATTCATACTTTGAGTGTTGTTGAGGTTCCTATTACCCACCAAAAGTGGGTAACCCATAGGAGAAAAAATTTCTTGCCATTGATCAACTAGCCATCCTATGATGATTCACAGATAGCTTTACTTCAAAGCTCTCTTCATATGCTTTGATCAGTGCTCTCTCCCATCCAGCATGATTCAAGGAAAGTGGGTCATCTATCAAAAAGTACACTAATAATTTCTGTAATCATGTGAATTCATTTAATGTTTTGGGGAATACTAATATGGATCACAACCAAGTTGGATGAATGACCACTCTTGTTGATTGTACCTTAATTCCCATGCTGCACCTGGGAGATTATCCTTTGCCCCTAGCTCAGTATGACCTCCCTTGAGTTCCTTTAGGAGGGGCAATAATTGATATAACGTGCCCAAGGTATCCATACTTGCCACCTTCCATATTTCCCTTATCATCGATCTCCATTCTTTGGGTTGATTGTCATTGGTCATTGGGACTGGCACCATATATTATTATATCCTCATCTTTAAGTCAAGGCCAAGAAGTTTTCTCTAAGAAGTTGATGCAGCTGAAAGAAAGATAAAAGCATATGAAGCCGCAAATAATGAAAATGAAAAATGCAGAAGATGGTTGGGACATAATTAGATGTAGGAAAAAGCTTAGCATGAGCTTTACCCCCCCTCATTAGCCATCACCCAGTTCCTAAGAATTTTGTGCTCTCTTGAAAACAAAGGAACTTATGAATGTCTCAAGTTTCAACTCTAAAGGTGACAAACTACTACATCTTTAATGGGTATTGGAAAAGCATAAAGCAGGTTGGGTCTCCTCAGCTATGTAAGAAAGAGATAAATCATTAAAGTAAAAGGCACACTAAAGGGGTGTAAAAAACAGGCCAAGGGGTAACTCATGCCTCCACGACAACTCTCTCTTCTCATCATTGTACTTAGAGAAGTTGGACCTCCTTCAGCTGCCACCATGGGTATAGCCATCTTCCTTGAGTCTTTTCCATTCCATGCATTCATGGAGTGATGGGTCTACTTGTAAGATGCCCTTACCCCTGGGGGCTAAAAGCATCTACTAGGGTGAATTGTGTAATCATCCCTAACATCAATGTGGTAACTTGCTTAAAAATCCTGAGCTAGAGAGACAATGGAAGGAAAGGTTTATGTGAACTAATTTTTGTGCCCATAATATTGAATATGGTCCATTGTGATACTTTAATGGTTTATGTTCCTAATGATATTGATCCCACTTGATAATGAGGAGACTCCTTGAGGAATGGCTTGACACCTCTTTAGCACCACTTAGAGGATGCATAGCCTCATTTTGAGAGAACATATGACTCCGTAGCCTCAGTTTTGCCCTCCTGAGATGAATGTTGGGATTCAAGAACCTTGACATTGTTGTATGTCCCTTGCTACACCTCTAGATGTTGAAACTTTAAGGCAGGAATCCAAGGTGTTGGCTTGATTGATGATGTGCCTAGATGGACCCAAGATGCCCCCAAGTTGGCCTTGACCCTATTTGATGGACGTTGCCTTTTCCACAGCCCAAATTATGATGAAGACCACTGAGATGGTTTGGGAGGACCAACACACCATGCCTTCATGCTAATGTTTGCTCCTAGGGTTTCCACGACACCCATGCATGCCTTAGGAGAGTGATGTGAACCTTCTTGATGATGACGTCATGGTGGAGGAGATGTTACTTGGAGATATACCCATGCACTTTGATGATGTACCTTGGAGTGAGGAGCATTCTTGGACTTAATTTGTCACTTGCTTGATGGAGATGTCCATTTTTAGAAAGTGATGTCATGTTGGAGAGCCTTTCCTCCCACACATGTGGAAGATTTATGATGTCTATCTTATATTTTATCATTTTGTAAAGCTATCTAAGGTCAACTTGTGACCTTTGGGCCTAATTGAATTCTCAAAGAAAACAATTTGGGCTTTTGTTGTAAACTTGTGAAAAGTGACTTGGTTGCCCTTAGATAAATAGAGGGAATTCACTTTCACTTTATCATCATCACATCACTCACTCCTCTCTTAAAGGAGTGCACACTGGTTCTCTTGTCTTCTCTCTTGGACGCAATGGATATTTTGAGTAGCACATTGCCTTGGGAGGGAGATTTTTGTATTAAAAGAGTATTTTGGGATTGATGAAGTGATTCTTGATGGAATAGTGTATGATTATTGTCATTATCTTCCATTTTGCACGATATTTTGCATGGGTTTCTACTATTCCATATTAAAAAGTGCAGTGTCTTTCTTGAAATCTTGATCCTTCACGGTTATGCAAATTTGCATCCTCTGACCTTAAATCTCCCATATATAGAAATTAGGAGAAGCATTTTGGTGTTCCACCCTCTTCATCCAAGGCCCTCTATCATCGACCTTGTCGTAATTGACTCAATTGCCCAATTGAATAAAATCATTAATCTAGTATTGGTGATCATTTTAATGTTTCCCCTCTTCCCTTTATTTTCTTGATAGCAAGGGTTAGGGTTTGGTTTTACTTTACATTTTATGGTAATTTTGCATTTATGTGTTATTGTCCTATTAATAGAAATTGCATATAGCAAAAGCAAAGAAAAAAAAAAAACTAGCATTAATTGCATTTCTCACCCCAAAAGTAGCACGAATGTCTAGATATTTATTGTTGTTTTACGTATATAAATAATAAAACCATTAAAACCCTAATCCTTTACTCAACTCTTGATGGCCTTCAATCCTTTGTTGAATCTATAACTTAGAGGCTATTTCTTTGTTGTGATATGTTATTGCATGTTGTAAATCTGCAAACCATAAAAACCCTAGTTCATAATAGCCTTCTCCTAGTCTAATGGGGTTGGTGGAAAGTGTGCTTGAATACTTGTAATTCCTATCTTCGCCTTCAACGTTTGGGCCAATGCCTTCCCCATAACCATTCGACTCTTATCACCTATGAACCCTCCTTTATTGAAAATTTGTTTAGGTGATTTAATCTACAAGTCCCTTAGAGAGCCATTTGGATTAGAACCCTAGTCATCTAACCTCTAAGCCTTGCCTGGGAAGCCTCCCTTGCAGGGACAATATCCACCACTAAATAGCATGAGAGAGGCCACTAAGGTGACAATGGTGGTTAATCTCATTGTCGTCATAAGACCTAGGATGCCTATTGAGGCTTTGCACTAGACCTACTAGATTTTGCAATAGCAATTCCTATGTATTCTTTGCATTTTTTTGTCAGCAAAAGCTTCAACACGATATAATTTATAGTGTTGACCTTGCCAATTAAACTCCACAAATTGTTCTTCAAGGTTTGTGATATAACTTCCCAACTATATCAGCCACTCTACCCCTAGCACTATATTCATCTCTTCGAGCGTTAGAGCGTAGAGTTCTATTTGTAGTTCCAATTCTTGTATCTAAATTGAAATTTTATGACATTTTCCCACTTCCTTGACGTTTGATTCATTAGCAACTGTCACACTGAGGTCCTTGGTGCAGTACACAAAAAGATTTAGTTGTTTTGCAACAATAATGTCTATAAAATTATGAGTACTGCCAAAATCTATGATTATTTTGACATTTCTATCTTTAAAGTTTTATGATTCCAAGCTTTAGGGTCTTAAGCTATGGTTTCTCTATCATGGTTGTCAACAACATTCCAATTTGCTTTCTTTTTTCCTTGGAGATTGGATTCTCTCCATTCTGAGATGCGATGGAATGTATTTTGCAATTGGTGGTTGTATTTGGTTTTTTGGGGTAATTATCCTTTTCTGAAGTTTGTTTTCTTCTTTCCTATTTTGTTGTCTAAATAAGATTGAAGCTAGTGATGATCTTTGTGGTGTAAATCTGCATTGTATGTTATAGTGATTCCATCATTTGGCTTTTGTACTACGACTTTCTTCTCGTCCACTATTTTATAGTAGCGTAATAACATGTCTTCACATCTATGTCCAAGTGTCCAATTTTTTCCACACTTACAACAATTGTTTTTCTTCCTTTTCCCTCTCTAATTCACTGCTAGAACTATCTGAGTTCTTTTCTTCTTTGCAAGTATATAGTTTTTTATTGTTGAATATGTGCCTTGGAAACCATTGTCACCACAATATCTACACTTTGTTTAACCCTTTCTTATCTGAGTCTTGATGCTAGTTTTCATCTTCTTTGGTGAATCATGGCCTATTGACTTTGTTTTTTGTTCAATTAGTTCTGCCCCATATCTAGCATCCTTACTACTTTTAGGGTTCCATAGTTTTATATCACTACATATGTAATCCTTCAACCCACAAATATAGCAATTCATTTATAAATCCATTTAGTCTTGTTGCCAGAACTTCCCATCCATGCATATAATCATTTGTGCTTCCTTCTTGTTTAAGATGTACAAATATAGGTCATCGTCTTTTTCATCGAGGAACCTTTTCAATAATGCAACCGTGTAACTTTGCCACTAATAAGAACAAGTAGCACATTTTCTGGTCCACCATAGAAAGCAATCATAAACTTCCCCTTCTAAGTTATTGGAGGCTATCATTATTTTTCTCTTTCACCCAACAACGATTTTGATTCAAAAATACCCTCCATTTCGTTGACCTAGATGATTGCTCCTCTATGGTCCCTACCATCATATTTCAATAATTCCTTTTTAATCTTTTGATAATCTCTATCTGAAATTATTGTGTGATACTTAGTGCCTAAAAAAATTACTTCTGGTGCTTATTGATGTCCTTGATCACTTGTATTTTGTGATTCTTGACTTGGCGTCAGTTTTCAATAGGTTAAGGGTTTTGCAAATAATGTGTCTACCCTTTTAGTTAGCTGGTCAATTCTTTCCCTTAGGTAAAGTGTTCATGTCTTTTTGTGCCTTCTCAACATTACCAAGATGATGTCTCATTACCAAGATGATGTCTTAAGCTATTGACCTCATCTCTATATTTATTAACTTTTGCAAGTAATTTTTCATTCTTTGTCTTACTCGATTCCATTTTTTTCACTTTATAAAGGTATATAAGGTTTAATTTATAAAAATTCACTTCAAATGTAAGTTCTCTCTCTCTCTCTCTCTCTCTCTCTCTCTCTCTCTCTATATATATATATATATATTACGAGGTGGAGGTGAAGACACCTTGGAATATGAAACACAAAATCACCTCGTTGTATATAGCTCAATGTTGCAGGATCCTTCCCCCTCCAAGGATCTAAAGCCTGAACCACGTCTCTTACAAATCCTTGGTTGATCCTCTAGCGGAATCGCAGATCTGAAAATTGGATCTATGGTTCCATCGATTTGGGGTGATTCCTGGAAATTCGGAACCACACAGGCCTAATCCGCAAACCCTAAAAAGGATCTACCTCAGATTAGTGGAGGATCGGACATGGATCCCGAGTGGGTCCGGAGGGCGATGAACGATTCTACAGGAGGCCCATTTTTTTTTCTTTTTGTCTTAATTCAATTTGGTTTGGGGGTAGGTTTATGGTGAGTTAGGGAAAAGATAGATGGGGTTAAAAGGAATTTCCCTTTCTCTTTTCCTCATTCTTGCATCTTTGGAGAGCTTGGAGAAGAGAGGCTTGAGGAGATCTTGGAGGAGTGGAGGCAGAGGAGTGAAGGAAGAGGACTAGGAGTGAAAGAGGAGGAGCTTGGAGGAGTAAAGAAGGGCTACCATATACAAGAGCTAAAGAGGTAAGTGCAAACCCCAAACTCCCTCATTTTTTTTGTCATTGTTGTTTGTATTTTTTCTCCTCCCTCTCCTACTCTTTCCCATTCTTTCTTCTTGCTCATTTCATTACAAGTTGTCTATCTATATTCATATTCCAAAATAGTGTTCATTTGGCTTATATGTATCATTCCACTTTTGGTTTTCATGATGGTGTTGGGGAGTAGGAATAGAAGCGAAGAAGGAGAGGATAGTGGTCCCCATATGAGCGATCCAATGTATGCTGAGGAGGAAGGGTTTGAAGAGGAAGGGGATCAAGAGGACACTGCAATGCAAGAGGGGAAAGCTGCAATGACACCCTTATGGAATTATGTGACCAAACTTGAGGGGGGAAAGGTGGTGGAAGCTACACGTTTGTGTACCCAAAAGCATATAGTGGTTCATATACATGTGTGAGGAGGCACCTTTGTGGGGTGTTGGATAGTGATGAGAAAAAGTGTCCCATAGGGATACAAGTTTTGCCCTAAGGTTCCATGGAAAAAAGAAGAAAATACAACCAAATAGAGGAGGCTACACAAAACAAAAAAAGAAACAAAAGGCTCATTCTGAATCAAGTGCAACCTCTAGATTTGTTAGCTCATCTCCTCATGGTACTTCTGCAACCTCTAAAAATAGAAGAACACTAGCAGATTTCTTGAATGTTGTTGGGAGGGGTGATGAGGATGGAAAGGTGGTCTGGTTTCTTTGTGCTTGCGGTGTTCCATTCAATGTGCTTTGCTCTCCCTATTTGCATGATATGGTTAAAAGGAAGCAATTCATTAAATTTGTCACAGGGTATACAAAGGTAAACGACTTTTATGGAACTTACTCCAAGTTGTGGTTGCTTAAACTATCAAAAACACGATTTGCAAGTTATTACCTCCCCTTTAAGTAGTCAGTGAAGATGAGACAAGCTTTAACTAATATGGTGACCTCTGAATCATGGGATGACATTAACACTGATAGATATGGTGCTAATGTAGTCAAGGACACTATTCTTGGCAGTTATTTTTGTTCACAGATTAAATATGTTTTGCAATTCACCAAACCAATTTATTATGCGATCAAGTTTGCAGATTCAAATTGGCCAATAATTGGGGAGATGTATGAACTATGGATAACATGTTGGGGTAGATTAAAGACATTGTTGAGCCTAGAGATATCACCTTGTACAATTACATTCATGCGAAGGTTGAAAAACGATGGGAAATGCTAAACATTCCATTGCATGCCTTAGCATATGTTCTGACACCTAAATACTATCATCCATCATGGCTTTCAACACCAACACCAAGGGGGGGCAGGAGAAAACAACACCTAGATCCAAACATTCTACCTAGTTATATGAAAGCATTGGATAAATTAGTCCCCGATGAGGAGTCTACCATGCTACGGAAATAATTGAGCAACTACACGCTTGGCATTGGTCCATTTGGGAGCAATCATGCAATTAAACATAGAGAGAATTTCTCTTCTCTTAAGTGGTAGAACATGCATGGAGGTGCTACTCTGCTTCTACAAACTTTGGCATCGTGGGTGCTATCACAGGTGTTAAACAGGTGTTAAACACTTCTTTTGTAGAGAGGTGTTGCAACTCTTATTCTTTCATCCACAATGTTAAAAGTAACAAGTTAAATAACTTAAATTTAGACCAGGCAGAGAGTTGCGCTTATATTCACTACAACTTGCAATTGTTGTCCCATTACTGTGATGATGCAAAGAATAATAAAGACCTTAAGCTCTAGGATAAAAATCCAAAGGAGGCCAATTTGGAGGATGGAGTGTTGCAATTAGAGCAATTGGAGGATGCTCTTTTCCAAGGTGATGATCAAGTTGAGATGCCACCACCATTTGGTCCCATGGTTCCCAGGTTCCACTCTTCAACACCAACAACAATGTTATGAAACCAGCTCACAAAAAGATAGAAAAGATAGATGAATGCCTTAGAATTCAGCCTCTTTGAGGGGGCAACCTCCTTTACATTACACAAATGAACAATTTTTGGATGATACAAATGAAAAGACCTCCTTTCTATATATAGGAGTCTAAGGGGTCATAATATAATCAGAGCCGACATAACAATAATAATGTAAGGGCACAATAATAACAATAGTGGGCTTCTATGGGGCACAATAGTAACAATATGGGCACTACATGGGTACATCAATATAATAAGGGGGTTGTATTAATAACAATAAGGGGTTACATTAGTAGTGTAGGGGCCTAACAAACAAGGCCCTCATCTTCATCAATTCCACTGCCAAAACTTCCATAGCCACCATCTTCTTCACTGCCACCACATGGAGGCTCATGTACTGTTCGTGGTGGAAGGAGTGATAATTTTAGGTAACAATGGTATGTTCTATGCTTTAGCACAATTTACTTCATGTTCCTTGTAAGCCTAGTGACAATTTCCTATTATATCTAGTAGCAATCACATTAACTTAAACACATTGACAGTAAATGCAGATAGAACATAAAAATATGTGCAAAAGACAAGCCAAAACAAGAGGACACAAGATATGTCGAATGCTAGGGACAAACCGCAGATAGAACATAAAAATATGTGCAAAAGACAAGGCAAGACAAGAGGACACAAGATATGTCGAATGCTAGGGACAAACCCCAATGTGGGGAAACCCTTAGATCAAATATTCTTATTATTCTTCAATAGTTCAACAGTGAGAGAGAGTACAAATATCAGAATTACATGCCCAAAATAGTCCTACCAAATCAGTAGTCAATGCAACCCTAACTGGAAAGTCAACGGTGGTCAAAGCTACCCAAAAATGTCCTCCAAGCAGCACGGACAACAACAGAACAATGTGATCTACCAAGGGAGTCAAAGTCAACCCAAAAACAACTTGGTAACCCAATCAAAGTCTATTGTAATTTTTGTGGTCAAATCAGAAAGTGAACAAGTCAACTCAATCAAACTATTATCCCCAAACACCTTGAAAACCGTGCCAATCAATGTGGCCTTCAAAAAACGAAATTCTGCCCTCCAAAGTGAAGTCAACATATGGTCAAATAATCCAAGTCAACGCCACCCTTATCTCTAAAATTTTTGGCCTCCAAAACCAGTCCATAAATTCGTCCTCTTCCACACGTGCAAAGTAGAGAAGCCTCCAAGTTGTACGAATCAATCAAGAGAGACAAAGAAGATGATGTGATGAGTTGAGATGATGTCCAAATGAGAGAGAGGTCACTCCTATTTATACACTTCGATGAGGGTGAGGAGACACATCCATTGGGCTTCATGAGCCTACATTTCGCTGAGGCTGACCTAGACAATTTGTGCATGAGAAAGAATAAATTCAAAATTCCAATCTATTTGTCAGAATGAGATGATCTTTATATCAAAATTGTACCTCTCAAAAAGAGGAATCCAATCCAATAATAATCTCCATCATATGAGTTGTCTTAAGGTGGAAGTTGGCCCTAGTTGCGATTTTTAACACTCCCTCTCAACTAGGGAGAATTCCACCTGCCAATCCAACTGTCATCCTGTACCATCCCTGTCATCACTGCTTTGCTCTGCTCTGTTGAACCATGAAGTAATAACGAAGAAGAAGAGATGGAGAATGAGTCATAAGATCATACCACTCTCCATTGACAAAAGTCAGTTTTTGATCCCAGATCAAGTTGTTGAACAACATGCATCATAATCATAGGGAGTATGACACTACACGACACGTCCGTCGGTAGTGTTATGGTCCCTAACAATCTTTTCCCAACTCATTGCCCAGATGAGAGGTACTTCCCATAAGTCCCGAACTCTATGGGTAGGATGTGTGCTGGGGCATCAACAGGAGAAGGTGAACCACTCATCCTGCTTATATGCCATAGGATAAGGTGAACCACTCATCCTATGCATATGTCAATCATAGGGGAAGGTGAACCATTCACCCTAAATGCATGTGTCCAAGTAGGGAAAAGTGAACCACTCACCCTACACATATGTCAACGATAATGGGGTATCACAAGGGAAGGTGAACCACTCAAGCTGTATCTAGCGCACCACTAGGGGAAGGTGAACCACTCACCCTATGGTCGCTCATAGCTCCAAGAAGTACCCGAAGCCCCCAGGAGCCCCCAAAGCTCTGTGTCCAACTCATACAGGACCCTCATAGGAGGGTCGTTCCATGACTCCAAGTCTCTCTCGGGAGGTTAAGAATTTGACCTTCCCCAAAGGCTTAGTGAGAATGTCTGCGACCTGCTCATCTATTCTAATGTGTTGGAACCTTATTGCTACCCATTGTACCATATCCTATATAAAGTGGTACCTAATATCAATGTGCTTGAAGCGGTCGTGGAACACAAGATTCTCTAACAGGCGAAATCCCAATTTGGTTGTCGCAAAAGATCACGGTGGTATCTAGCACGTGCTCAAATAGCTCACTAAAGAGCTTCCTCAACCAAATTACTTCACAATAGGCCATACTTGCAGCAATGTATTCAACCTCGATGGTGCTTAGTGCAACTGAATTCTGCTTCCTGCTCATCCAAGATATTGAAGCAAAGCCCAAAGAGAAGCAACACCCAGGCATTCTCTTATGATCCGCCACACTACCAGCCCAGTCACCATTTGTATATCCATGTAGCCTCAAATTCCCAGCAGTGTATCTCAGAACATAGTGGATTGTGCCTCGGAGATATCTCAAGATATTCTTAGCAGCAATCCAATGAATGTGATGAGGCTCGACCATATATTGACTCAACGTATTCACAACGAAGTATATGTCGAGACAAGAGTTGACCAAGAACATTAGGGCCCCCACAAGTTGACGATACCCTGTAGGGTTCACCAATCCGAGCCCAACAACACTTCCACATAGCTTCTTAAAGTTGAGTTCCATCAGAGTAGTCACAAACTTGCAATCCACCATCCCACATCTCTCAAGTAGCTTCACAATGTATTTTCCTTGGGAAAGGAAAATCTCACCTGGCTTTCGCCAGACCTCCAACCCTAAGAAATAATGCATCAGTTCTAGGTCCTTCATATCGAACTCGGAAGCCTACTCCCTCTTGCATTGATGAATGAGAGGGTCATCACCTATCAGAAAGAGATCAACCACATAAAGGACCAGAATGAGAGGTTTGTCCTTTTCAACCTTGAAGTATAGGTTCGTGTCAGCATTGCTCCTTTTAAATCCCAGCGTCATATGATAGCTATCGATACTCTCATACCAAGCCCTAGGGGCTTGCTTCAACCCATAGAAGGATTTCTTCAACCTTATACACGTGACTCATGATATTGAACCTCGAAACCCTCGGGTTGTTCCACGTACACTTCCTCTTTAAGTGAACCATGCAAGAAGGCAATTTTGACATCCATCTGGTGTAGGCTCCATCCTTGTGAGGCAGCAGGGATGATCAAACGAATGGTGGTATATCGGGTAACTGATGCAAATATATCATCATAGTCTACTCCCTTTTGAGAGAAGCCTCAAGCTACAAATCTGGCCTTAAACTTTTTAGCACTCCCATCAACTCCATGTTTGATCTTGTAGAGCCATTTCAAAGTGACCACTGACTTGTCCTTGGGTCTAGGAACCACATCCCATACATCATTCTTCATGATCGACTCATACGCCTCATTCATCGCATCCTTCCAAACTTGTTACTTCACAGCTTCTTCGAATGTGCAAGGCTCAGATTGTACAATGGTACTCATGGCAGTTAAGTACCCTTGGTACCTATTCGGCTTCTTTCTTTCACGAAATGTCCCCCTCGGTGCAATATGTTTCTTGGCATCTTCAAGAGTATCTTTGAGCCACAGAGGTCTTTTTCTTGAAGTAGAGGGCTCACTAAGAGGTGGATCAATGGGATCCATCAGACCTTCCACATTGAGCATCGGTTCGTCAAACAAAGGTTCATCCTACTTTTCTACATTAGCATCATCATTGTCCTTCCTAGGGATAGGAAGACCTTAGATCTTTCTAAGAGCAAAACCTTCAACGAAAGTGACATCATGACTTAATTCCACTTCCCTTTGACCAGACACATAGATTCTATATGCCTTCGAAGTTTCACTGTAGCCCACAAACGTTCCTTTCTTCCCAGATGCATCTAGTTTGTTTCTTTTCTCTTTCGGCACATGAAAATATACGAGACAACCAAAACTTCTAAAATGAGAAACATTAGGTTTCTTACCGGTGTCTTGAAGTCCAAAGCTTGATGTGGGCATCTATTTTGGACATACACAGCGGTGTTGGCAACTTCTCCTCATAAAAACTTCGGGAGACCTTGATCATGAAGCATAACACGGGTGGCTTCTATGATAATGGATTCTTCCTTTTGGCAACACTATTTTGTTAAGGAGTGTATGCAGTAGTGGTCTCCCTCTTAATGCCAGCTTCTCTACAATAGTCTTTGAATTCATTTGACTCATATTTGGTCCCATTATCCGTCCTCAATATTTTGATCTTCTTCCCTGTTTGATTCTTGACCAAGGCTTTGAAGGAGCAGAACCATTTGAATACTTCATCCTTCTTTAAAAAATAGATCCATGTTTTGCTAGAGAAATCATCCACAAAAATAACATAATACAAATATCCACCCAAAGATGTCACGGGCAACATACCTAATAGATCAGAATGATCCAATTGGAGAATATCGATGGTTTGAGTTTCACTTGAGGGGAATGGTCCCTTTGTATGTTTTCCGCTTCACATCCTTGACAAACACCTTCATGATTTAAGTTGAATTCGGGCATACCTGTGACCATCTTCCTTACATCAGGTAAGGCTTTGAAATGAAGGTGAGTAAATCTTTGGTGCCATAATTCGGATTGAAGAAGTATCACAAGTCATTGCTCCCAACAAAGTTCCTC